>CAWUFW010008337.1:0-600000 GCA_963921515.1 Calotriton arnoldi
ACTCTTCAGCCACGAGGTCCAGGAGGCGTTGTCGGTGACCAGGAGCAGGATTCGGGCTGGTACAAGATGTCTGTCGAGTGCTGAGGTGTCGGCGACCGGATTGGACCCAACAAGCCTTGGCACCGGCAAGTCTCGGTGAAGATGTAGATCATCAATGGTGCAGACCAGCAAGGTCTGGGGAACTCACCCAGCGAGGGTAAGTGAGGGCAGGCCTGGAGCAACCAGGATGCCAAGTTAGGAAAATATTAGCCTTCGTTAAGGGCTACTAGCCAACGGGCTAGCGACCGCGAAGGAGCCTCGTGACGCCGCACGTGGATCTGGCTCACAGGACACTCGTGGAGTGGGGGCCAGTGATCTTCGGTGCAGTTGGTGCTGGAGGCTAGGGCTACTCGGAGCCCAAAGCACGACTTCTTGGGAGACCCAGAAGAGGATGCACTTGCAAATGTGCTCGGTGTCCAGGGGTCACGGTCTCAAGTCACCCACGATAGCCACGGGCCTCAGCTTTGCTGGGGACTCAGGGTAGCCTCGGGGAAGTCTGAGAATCCACCTCTGGTGATGCGATGACTTCGGCGTCCGACGGGAGATTCAGAAATGCGAACCGGACAGATGCTTCTTTGGTGCCTGCCAAGCAGGGAGTCACTCCTAGACCCCAAGGGAGATTCTTCTGTCCTCTAATCGTGAGTAGAGCATCGAAGGTCCAGGATTCAGTTTCAGAGTTTCGTCCAGGGATAATCTAAAGTCCTAAGGACTGGGTTCCTATCTTTATACTAAAGATAGGGGTTGGACTACTCTGTGGCCCCACCTATGGGTGGGTCAGGGCAGAGGGGTGGCTACACCCCTTTCCCTTTGTCCAGTTCACGCCAAAGCAGGGGCTGCAAGCCCCTGATCCGGTTTGAACTGGGGTATGCACTAGGGACACCAAATGTGCCCCCAGTGCAGGACTTCAAAGCACCCGAAAGTGCTCCCGCCCAGCCCCAATACACATTATCCTGTCTGGGGAGGTGGTCACACCTCCCTGGGACAGGAAACCTATTGTCCAGGCCTCCCCTGCCGGAGTTTCGTCCAGCAGCAGGAGGCCAGACTCGTGTCTGTGGCAGCAGCATCCATTTTGTGATGCCAGGGCTCTGGAAAGAAGTTACCGGACTAGTCAGAGTTAACATGTCTTTCCCTCTAGAAGGGTGGAATGCTACCCCCGCCGCCAGTATTGGCGGGGGGTAGTATTCCAGGATGTTTGACACCAAACACGACATGTTTAGGTGCAGCCATTCCAAAGTTAGCATTTTACCGCGAGGATATAATGCGCTTAAGAGTATATGGTCAGGCTGCACTACAAACAGCATCAGAGATGGTCTCCGAACGCTGCAGAGGGGCCCTGCTCATGCAGGGGCACCCTCTCACATAGGAACCATACACTCTGCCTTTAGGATTGATAAGGCCTGCCTTAGGAGTGACTTATAGGTTTATATGTGTGTATGTATTTAGTGATATAGGTAACCTATATCACAGTAAGGGAGTGCATGCACCACCTTACCCAGGATGCAGTAGCAGACCTGTGGTGTCAGTTTGGATGGCCTTCCAGGGGTGGCATAATACATGCTGCAGCCCCTGGTAGGCCTCTGAGGTACCTATGCCCTTGGTACATAGTATACCATATACTAGGGACTTATAAGGGCACTCCAGATTCCAATCAGAGATGTGCCTAAGGCACATGGAAACCTTTTTACAGAGAAAGCAGATAGACTGGGGCCCTGAATAGCAGGATCCCAGTCCAACTAAGTCATAAACCAGCAAAACACCATAAAAAAGTGGGGGCAACCATATAGTCAGATTCCACCTTCCTACAAGCTTTCTTCTAGTGATGACAGACCTCAAAAATCTTGCCACTACCACATATGTAAACAAGTCTAGGAGAAATTGTAAAAATAAGTAGGCTGGTCTGCATTGTCTAAAATTTAACGATTTCATTAAAGGCTTAATAAAAATAATCTTTAAGTCTGTATAAAATTTGCAGAAAAACAGTACGTGGATAGTTGATTGTTTAGAGATCTGGTCGCAAGGACAGCTTGTTAGTTGACGAGACCAGTTATTGGTATTGGGGAAACTTGTCAAACGATGAAAAATGTCTAATCTAAAACGTGTCAGGACAAATCTATGTTGAGCATTTAAAACACCAATTAAATACGGTTGCATCGTGTAACAGGTCAGTATCATTTGATTATGTTGTACGGTGGGCTTCACAAGTTCCAGTGTTAATCTCTTTTCCTCAAAGTAGTTCAAACATACTCTCTTTAATGATACTCTTGATATATGCAACAAAGATACAGGATTTTCGTAATATTCAGAGTGACAGATATCATGCATGACATTTTTTATGTACTTCAGCCATAGTATTTTCAACGCATGATCAGCCCCACAGCAGTCCTGTACAATGTCTCTATTAAAGCCCGTGTGATCCGATGTCCATAGCTTGTGCCAAAGGAGGACTGGCTGCACCCTTATCAAGTCTTCCAAATAGGTTACGCCCAATTCCGCATGACACACAAAATTAGAACAGCTGGTTGGAAGCCCTAAGAGGTTTTTAAGAAACCCATTTTCTACAAGCTGTAGGGAATCAACATCTACGTGTCCACACAACTCAGAACCGTACATCGCTATTGACCGGCATTTGGCCAGTCAGTGAGAGAGAGTGAGAGAGTCAGTCAGTGAGAGTCGGTCAGTGAGAGAGAGTCAGTCAGTGAGAGAGAGAGTCAGAGAGTCAGTCAGTGAGAGAGAGTCAGACAGTCAGTCAGTCAGTGAGAGAGTCAGTCAGTCAGTCAGTGAGAGAGAGAGTGAGAGAGTCAGTCAGTCAGTCAGTGAGAGAGTCAGTCAGTGAGTCAGTCAGTCAGTGAGAGAGTCAGTCAGCCAGTCAGTCAGTGAGAGAGTCAGTCAGTCAGTCAGAGAGACAGTGAGAGTCAGTCAACCAGTCAGTGAGAGAGAGAGAGTGAGAGAGTCAGTCATTTAGTCAGTCAGTCAGTCAGTGAGAGAGAGAGTGAGAAAGTCAGTCAGTCAGTGAGAGAGAGATTGAGAGAGTCAGTCAGTCAGTGAGAGAGAGTGAGAGTCAGTCATTCAGTCAGTCAGTGAGAGAGAGAGTGAGAGAGTCAGTCATTTAGCCAGTGAGTCAGTCAGTGAGAGAGAGAGTGAGAGAGTCAGTCAGTGAGAGAGTCAGTCAGTCAGTGAGTCAGTTAGTCAGTGAGAGAGTCAGTCAGTGAGTCAGTCAGTCAGTGAGAGAGTCAGTCAGTCAGAGAGAGAGAGTGAGAGAGTCAGTCATTCAGTCAGTCAGTCAGAGAGTCAGTCAGTCAGTGAGAGAATGAGAGAGTCAGACAGTCAGTCAGTGAGAGAGAGATTGAGAGAGTGAGTCAGTCAGTGAGAGAGAGAGTGAGAGTCAGTCAGTGAGTCAGTGAGTCAGTCAGTGAGAGAGTCAGTCAGTCAGTTAGTCTGTCAGTGAGACAGAGTGAGAGAGTCAGTCAGTGAGAGAGAGAGAGTCAGTCAGTGAGAGAGAGTGAGAGAGTCAGTCAGTGAGAGAGAGAGTCAGTCAGTGAGAGAGAGAGAGAGAGTCAGAGAGTCAGTGAGAGAGAGAGTCAAAGAGTCAGTCAGTGAGAGCGAGAGAGTCAGACAGTCAGTAAATCAGTCAGTCAGTGAGAGAGTCAGTTAGTCAGTGAGAGAGAGAGTGAGAGAGTCAGTCAATCAGTGAGAGAGTCAGTCAGTGAGAGAGTCAGTCAATCTGTCAGTCAGTGAGTGAGAGAGTCAGTCAGTTAGTCAGTCAGTCAGTCAGTGAGAGAGAGAGAGAGAGTTAGTCAGTCAGTGAGTCAGTCAGTGAGAGAGTCAGTCAGTCAGTGAGAGAGAGAGTGAGAGAGTCAGTCAGTCAGTCAGAGAGTCAGTGAGAGTTAGTCAGTCAGTCAGTGAGAGAGTCAGTCAGTCAGTCAGTGAGAGAAAGATTGAGAGAGTCAGTCAGTTAGTCAGTCAGTGAGATAGAGAGTGAGAGAGTCAGTCAGTCAGTGAGAGAGAGAGTCAGTCAGTCAGTGAGCGAGTCAGTCAGTCAGTCAGTGAGTCAGTCAGTCAGTGAGAGAGTCAGTAAGTCAGTCAGTCAGTGAGAGAGAGAGTGAGAGAGTCAGTCAGTCAGTCAGTGAGAGAGAGAGTTAGAGAGTCAGTCAGTCAGTTAGTCAGTCAGTGAGAGAGAGAGTGAGAGAGTCAGTCAGTTGGTCAGTCAGTCAGTGAGAGAGTCAGTGAGTCAGTGAGTCAGTGAGTCAGTTAGTCAGTGAGAGAGTCAGTCAGTGAGTCAGTCAGTCAGTGAGAGAGTCAGTCAGTCAGACAAAGAGAGAGTGAGAGAGTCAGTCAGTCAGTCAGTGAGAGAGTCAGTCAGTCAGTGAGAGAGTCAGTCAGTCAGTCAGTCAGTGAGAGAGAGAGTGAGAGAGTCAGTCAGTCAGTTAGTCAGTTAGTCAGTCAGAGAGTCAGTGAGAGTCAGTCAGTCAGTCAGTGAGAGAGTCAGTCAGTCAGTGAGAGAGAGAGATTGAGAGAGTCAGTCAGTCAGTCAGAGAGAGAGTGAGAGAGTCAGTCAGTTAGTGAGAGAGAAAGTGAGTCAGTCAGTCAGTGAGAGAGTGAGCGAGTCAGTCAGTCATTTAGTCAGTCAGTCAGTCAGTGAGCGAGAGAGTCAGTCAGTCAGTCAGTGAGAGAGTCAGTCAGTCAGTGAGAGAGAGATTGAGAGAGTGAGTGAGTCAGTCAGTCAGTGAGAGAGAGAGTGAGAGAGTCAGTCAGTCAGTCAGTGAGAGAGTCAGTCAGTCAGTTAGTCAGTCAGTGAGACAGAGTGAGAGTGTCAGTCAGTGAGAGAGAGTCAGTGAGAGAGTCAGTCAGTGAGAGTCAGTCAGTGAGAGAGAGTCAGAGATTCAGTCAGTGAGAGAGTCAGAGAGTCAGTCAGTGAGAGAGAGAGAGTCAGAGAGTCAGTGAGAGAGAGAGTCAAAGAGTCAGTCAGTGAGAGCGAGAGAGTCAGACAGTCAGTCAATCAGTCAGTCAGTGAGAGAGTCAGTTAGTCAGTGAGAGAGAGAGTGAGAGAGTCAGTCAATCAGTGAGAGAGTCAGTCAGTGAGAGAGTCAGTCAATCTGTCAGTCAGTGAGTGAGAGAGTCAGTCAGTTAGTCAGTCAGTCAGTGAGAGAGAGAGAGAGAGTTAGTCAGTCAGTGAGTCAGTCAGTGAGAGAGTCAGTCAGTCAGTGAGAGAGAGAGTGAGAGAGTCAGTCAGTCAGTCAGAGAGTCAGTGATAGTTAGTCAGTCAGTCAGTGAGAGAGTCAGTGAGAGAAAGATTGAGAGAGTCAGTCAGTTAGTCAGTCAGTGAGATAGAGAGTGAGAGAGTCAGTCAGTCAGTGAGAGAGAGAGTCAGTCAGTCAGTGAGCGAGTCAGTCAGTCAGTCAGTGAGTCAGTCAGTCAGTGAGAGAGTGAGTGAGAGAGTCAGTCAGTCAGTCAGTCAGTGAGAGAGAGAGAGAGTTAGAGAGTCAGTCAGTCAGTTAGTCAGTCAGTGAGAGAGAGAGTGAGAGAGTCAGTCAGTCGGTCAGTCAGTCAGTGAGAGAGTCAGTGAGTCAGTGAGTCAGTTAGTCAGTGAGAGAGTCAGTCAGTGAGTCAGTCAGTCAGTGAGAGAGTCAGTCAGTCAGACAAAGAGAGAGTGAGAGAGTCAGTCAGTCAGTCAGTGAGAGAGTCAGTCAGTCAGTGAGAGAGTCAGTCAGTCAGTCAGTGAGAGAGAGAGTGAGAGAGTCAGTCAGTCAGTTAGTCAGTTAGTCAGTCAGAGAGTCAGTGAGAGTCAGTCAGTCAGTCAGTGAGAGAGTCAGTCAGTCAGTGAGAGAGAGAGATTGAGAGAGTCAGTCAGTCAGAGAGAGAGTGAGAGAGTCAGTCAGTTAGTGAGAGAGAAAGTGAGTCAGTCAGTCAGTGAGAGAGTGAGCGAGTCAGTCAGTCATTTAGTCAGTCAGTCAGTCAGTGAGCGAGAGAGTCAGTCAGTCAGTCAGTGAGAGAGTCAGTCAGTCAGTGAGAGAGAGATTGAGAGAGTGAGTGAGTCAGTCAGTCAGTGAGAGAGAGAGTGAGAGAGTCAGTCAGTCAGTCAGTCAGTGAGAGAGTCAGTCAGTCAGTTAGTCAGTCAGTGAGACAGAGTGAGAGTGTCAGTCAGTGAGAGAGAGTCAGTGAGAGAGTCAGTCAGTGAGAGTCAGTCAGTGAGAGAGAGTCAGAGATTCAGTCAGTGAGAGACAGAGAGTCAGTCAGTGAGAGAGAGAGAGTCAGACAGTCAGTCAGTCAGTCAGTGAGAGAGTCAGTCAGTCAGTGAGAGAGAGAGTCAGTCAGTCAGTCAGTGAGAGAGAGAGTGAGAGAGTCAGTCAGTCAGTCAGTGAGAGAGTCAGTCAGTCAGTCAGTGAGTCAGTCAGTCAGTGAGAGAGTCAGTCAGTCAGTGAGAGAGTCAGTCAGTCAGTCAGAGCGAGAGAGTGAGAGAGTCAGTCAGTCAGTCAGTCAGAGAGTCAGGACCAATTTTGGCAAGGAGGGACAACTAAAGGAAGGTTGTTATTATTACTACAATATTTATTAAGGTCGTCATTATTATTAGTTCTAGTAGAACTAGTATTAATATTACTTTTCCTGCTGATGATTTAAAGACTAACAAATAGTGTAATGAAGGGCAATAATGTCAATGGCAAAGTTGCTAGGAATAATAATAATTAATAATATTATCATACTTAAGAATAAAAAAGAAGACAAAAGGGCACCTCAAATGCATATAAACCGTTGCAAAAAATTAATAAGGGGTTAAAATAACACGTGCGTTTGCAATATATGCACAAGGACAAAAATCATGGGAACAGAAAACAAGCGCGTCCGCAAATTGAAAGCGACCGCGCTGTGTTTCATTAGTAACATGATCCACAACAAGGGAGGACTGCAGCTGCCACAAGCGCGCTGCTCGCTCGCTCCCGACACCAAAACGCTGTGGGAGTGACCTTTACACAAAGAGGTGGGACATGCACTCGCCTTTGGCCATTTGCGTGCTTTCATTATTGAAAGCCACACGCAAAGGCCAATAGAATGTGTGGGAGTTACCAGACCCACACGAAGAACTTTTGGGGAAGTTTGGAGTGCTTACAAGAAGCCTCCCATAGGGCAGCGCATGCGCGCTGCGCTAGGCTTGACCTAATGAAACGAAAACTTTTCATTTTTTTTTTTTTTAAATGCATCCCGTTTTCCTTTAAGGAAAATGGGCTGCATTTAAACAAAAAAGCTGCTTTATTAAAAAGCAGTCCCAGACATGGTGGTCTGCTGAGCCCAGCAGGCCACCATCCCTGGGAGGGCTGGCATTCCCAATGGGCTCGCAAATTGCGAGAGGCTCATTAATATTTAGGCCTGGGCATAGTTCGCAGAGTTTTGCTACGCGGAACTCCGCGAAGTTACAAAAAACTCTGCATAGTTCCGCGAAGTTCAGCGAGTGGCGGAGTGCAGTGCGAACTGCAGTTTGTGATGGTATTCCTGCCGCTCGGGTAGAAATTCTACCCGAGCGGCAGCTCGCGCTCGGGAACTTACTGTTCGCGATCGCGAAGTTACCGTTCGCGAGCGGTGAAAAAACTCTGCTGCACATCGCGAAGCGGAGTTTTCTGCACTCCGCGAGCTCCACGGAGTGCGGAGTACAGAAAACTCCGCAAACTCCGCGAACGGAGCGAAGTTCACTGCCCAGGCCTATTAATATTAATGAGCCTCACAATTTGCAACCCCATTGGGAATCGCAAAACAGTGTAATAACACTGTTGTACATTTCATTTAGTGCCTCGCAATTTAATTTCGAGGCGCTAAATGAAAGGGTCGTACATCTGGCCCTAAGTGATTTGCCCAGAATCACAGGATGTTAAGCGTCGTTGCCCAGACTTGAACCTGGTTCCCCAGCTTCAAGGTCGACCACTCTAGCCACAAGGCTACATCCTCTCCCTATTGGTTTTAGAGTGATTACAGCAAGACAAAAGAGGTACAAAACAATCCTCCCTCCCTCCCCAATGCTCGTAAGTAGGCATTCATCTCCCTAGTAAACTTCATAACGACCAAATATCAACTGCTTGCATTGGTCCTGCTTCCATGCACCTGCCTCTACATAGGCATTCAGGTTACACTTATGTGTCCTCCATGTTTCATTCTGTATCTGCGTCATAATCTACTACACTGTCTTCATTACCGGCAGTACATTCTACTATAATTGCCACAAGATCCCATTCTAGTGTGCCTCCTTGATGGTCCGCTTTGCATTGGAGTCCCTTAAGAACCCCAAATCCCACAGTAATCCATTTCAATAATTCTTTCACCCATTGTTGCATGTTAGGGGTTACATGTTGTTTCCATTTTATAGCAATATATTTCTTTGCCACTGTCAGCCCAATTCTTTTATCTTGACATACTGTTTTGTTCTTTTATTCCTAGGCAGCATTCCTAGTATGCATGTTTGAATATCACATCTTAGCATCATTTGTGCCACTGCCCCTAACTATGCAGTTACATATTGCCAGAATGCTCTATTACTGCACATTCCCACCACATATACATACACGTGCCAGCTATTGCCTTATATTTAGGGCAGGTATCTGTATAGTCTGGGTTCATTCTATGTAACATTACCTGAGTAATGTATGTTCTGTGTATGCTCCTATAATGAATAAGTTTCAATCTCGCATTACGCGTGTCAGTCTTACAATTTTCAAAAATTGTTTGCCACTGTGCCCCTTCCAGTTCCTCTCCTAGGTCTCTATGCCATTGATCTTTAAGATGCTCCATCCTCTTATCCTCCAGTGGGAGCAATACTCTTAAACATAAAATGCCTCCAAATGTTATTTAATTCACTTCCCGTGGTGAAGAAACACTTTTTGAGACCTCAGAGTGAGTAAATTGTCCATTTTCACTCACTTTTACCCATTCCACAAATCTTGCGTTTAGGGCCCCTGGAATCATGAAAATCACTTTAAACATGCTCATTTTATATCTAAAAGTGGTGATCCACGTAGAAATATGAGATGTAGTTCAAAGATGCAACATTTGAAAACGGACCATTTTTTACCTTTCTGAAGCATGTCGTAAGGGGGTGTTATCTCTTTCGTCAAAAATCGGGCATTTTTGGATGAACAATAAATGCCTCCAAATGTTATTTTACTCACTTCCTGGGGTGAAGAAACACTTTTTGAGACCTCAGAGTGAGTAAATTGGCCATTTTCATTCACTTTTACCCATTCCACAAATCTTGCGTTTAGGGCCCCTGGAAGCATGAAAATCGCTTTAAACATGCTCATTTTATCTCTAACAGTGATGATCCACATACAAATGTGAGATGTAGTTCAAAGACGCAACATTTGAAAACGGACCATTTTTTTTACCTTTCTGAAGCATGTTGTAAGGGGGGTGTTACACTCTTTCGTCAAAAATCGGGCGTTTTTGCTTGAACATAAAATGCCTCCAAATGTTATTTAATTCACTTCCTGTGGTGAAGAAACACTTTTTGAGACCTCAGAGTGAGTAAATTTGCCATTTCTATTCACTTTTACCCATTTCACAAATCTTGCGTTTAGGACCCCTGGAAGCATGAAAATCACATTTAGCATGGTCATTTTATCTCTAAAAGTGATGATCCACGTGCAAATGTGAGATGTAGTTCAAAAATGCAACATTTGAAAACTGACCTTTTTTTACCTTTCAGAAGCATGTCGTAATGGGGGGGTGTTATCTCTTTTGTCAAACATCAGGCGTTTTTGTTTGAACATTGAATGCCTCCAAATGTTTTTTAATTCACTTCCCGGGGTGAAGAACCACTTTTTGAGACCTCAGAGTGAGTAAATTGGCCATTTTCATTCACTTTTACCCATTCCACAAATCTTGCGTTCAGGGCCCCTGGAAGCATGAAGATCACTTTAAACATGCTCATTTTATCTCTAAAAGTGATGATCCACGTACAAATGTGAGATGTAGTTCAAAGACGAAACATGTGAAAACTGACAATTTTTTACCTTTCTGAAGCATCTCGTAAGGGGGGTGTTATCTCTTTCGTCAAAAATCGGGTGTTTTTGCTTGAACATTAAAGGGCTCCAAATGTTATTTAATTCACTTCCCAGGGTGAAGAAACACTTTTTGAGACCTCAGAGTGAGTAAATTGGCCATTTCAGTCACTTTTACCCATTCCACAAATCTTGCATTTAGGCCCCCTGGAAGCATGAAAATCACTTTCGACATGCTCATTTTATCTCTAAAAGTGATGATCCACATACAAAGGTGAGATGTAGTTAAAAAATGCAACATTTGAAAATGGACCTTTTTTTACCTTTCAGAAGCATGTCGTAATTGGGGGTGTTAAATCTTTCGTCAAAAATCGGGCGTTTTTGCTTGAACCTTAAATGCCTCCAAATGTTATTTAATTCACTTCCCGGGGTGAAGAAACACTCTTTGAGACCTCAGAGTGAGTAAATTGGCCATTTTCATTCACATTTTCCAATTTCACAAATCTTGATTTTAGGACCCCTGGAAGCATGAAAATCACTTTAACATGCTCATTTTATCTCTAAAAGTGATCATCCACGTACAAATGTGAGATGGAGTTAAAAAATGCAAAATTTTAAAACTGACCTTTTTTACCTTTCAGAAGCATGTCGTAATGGAGGGTGTTATCTCTTTCGTTAAAAATTCGGGCGTTTTTGCTTGAACATTAGATGCCTCCAAATGTTATTTAATTCACTTCCCGTGGTGAAGAAACACTTTTTGAGACCTCAGAGTGAGTAAATTGGCCATTTTCATTCACTTTTACCCATTTCACAAATCTTGCATTTAGGACCCCTGGAAGCATGAAAATCACTTTTAACATGCTCATTTTATCTCTAAAAGTGATGATCCACATACAAATGTGAGATGTAGTTCAAAGACGCAACATTTGAAAACAGACCTTTTTACCTTTCAGAAGCATGTCATAATGGGGGGTGTTATTTCTTTCGTCAAAAATCGGGCATTTTTGGTTGAACAATAAATGCCTCCAAATGTTATTTAATTCACTTCCCGGGGTGAAGAAACACTTTTTGAGACCATAGAGTGAGTAAATTGGCCATTTTCATTCACTTTTACCCATTCCAGAAATCTTGCGTTTAGGGCCCCTGGAAGCATGAAAATCACTTTAAACATGCTCATTTCATCTCTAAAAGTGATGATCCACGTACAAATGTGAGATGTAGTTCAAAGACACAACATTTGAAAATGGACCATTTTTTACATTTCTGAAGCATGTCGTAAGGAGGGGGTTATCTCTTTCGTCAAAAATCGGGCGTTTTTGCTTGAACCTTAAATGCCTCCAAATGTTATTTAATTCACTTCCCGTGGTGAAGAAACACTTTTTGAGACCTCAGAGTGAGTAAATTGCCCATTTTCATTCACTTTTACTCATTTCACAAACCTTGCGTTTAGGACCCCTGGAAGCATGAAAATCACTTTAAACAGCTCCTTTTATCTCTAAAAGTGATTATCCACGTACAAATGTGAGATGTAGTTCAAAGACGCAACATTTGAAAACGGACCATTTTTTTAACTTTCTGAAGCATGTCGTAAGGGGGATGTTATCTCTTTCGTCAAAAATCGGGCACTTTTGCTTGAACATTAAAGGCCTCCAAATGTTATTTAATTCACTTCCCGGGGTGGAGAAGCACTTTTCAAGGCCTCAGAGTGAGTAAATTGGCCATTTTCATTCACTTTTACCCATTCCACAAATCTTGCGTTTAGGGCCCCTGGAAGCATGAAAATCACTTTTAACATGCTTATTTTATCTCTAAAAGTGATGATCCACGTACGAATGTGAGATGGAGTTAAAAAATGCAAAATTTTAAAACTGACCTTTTTTTACCTTTCAGAAGCATGTCGTAATGGAGGGTGTTATCTCTTTCGTTAAAAATTCGGGCGTTTTTGCTTGAACATTAAATGCCTCCAAATGTTATTTAATGCACTTCCCGTGGTGAAGAAACACTTTTTGAGACCTCAGAGTGAGTAAATTGGCCATTTTCATTCACTTTTACCCATTTCACAAATCTTGCATTTAGGACCCCTGGAAGCATGAAAATCACTTTTAACATGCTCATTTTATCTCTAAAAGTGATGATCCACATACAAATGTGAGATGTAGTTCAAAGACGCAACATTTGAAAACAGACCTTTTTTACCTTTCAGAAGCATGTCATAATGGGGGTGTTATTTCTTTCGTCAAAAATCAGGCATTTTTGGTTGAACAATAAATGCCTCCAAATGTTATTTAATTCACTTCCCGGGGTGAAGAAACACTTTTTGAGACCTCAGAGTGAGTAAATTGGCCATTTTCATTCACTTTTACCCATTCCAGAAATCTTGCGTATAGGGCCCCTGGAAGCATGAAAATCACTTTAAACATGCTCATTTTATCTCTAAAAGTGATGATCCACGTACAAATGTGAGATGTAGTTCAAAGACACAACATTTGAAAATGGGCCATTTTTTACATTTCTGAAGCATGTCATAATGGGGGGTGTTATTTCTTTCGTCAAAAATCGGGCATTTTTGGTTGAACAATAAATGCCTCCAAATGTTATTTAATTCACTTCCCGGGGTGAAGAAACACTTTTTGAGACCTCAGAGTGAGTAAATTGGCCATTTTCATTCACTTTTACCCATTTCAGAAATCTTGCGTTTAGGGCCCCTGGAAGCATGAAAATCACTTTAAACATGCTCATTTCATCTCTAAAAGTGATGATCCACGTACAAATGTGAGATGTAGTTCAAAGACACAACATTTGAAAATGGACCATTTTTTACATTTCTGAAGCATGTCATAATGGGGGGGTGTTATTTCTTTCGTCAAAAATCGGGCATTTTTGGTTGAACAATAAATGCCTCCAAATGTTATTTAATTCACTTCCCGGGGTGAAGAAACACTTTTTGAGACCTCAGAGTGAGTAAATTGGCCATTTTCATTCACTTTTACCCATTCCAGAAATCTTGCGTTTAGGGTCCCTGGAAGCATGAAAATCACTTTAAACATGCTCATTTTATCTCTAAAAGTGATGATCCACGTACAAATGTGAAATGTAGTTCAAAGACACAACATTTGAAAATGGACCATTTTTTACATTTCTGAAGCATGTCGTAAGGGGGGTGTTATCTCTTTCGTCAAAAATCGGGCGTTTTTGCTTGAACATTAAATGCCTCCAAATGTTATTTAATTCACTTCCCGGGATGAAGAAACACTCTTTGAGACCACAAAGTGAGTAAATTGGCCATTTTCATTCACTTTTACCCATTCCACAAATCTTGCGTTTAGGGCCCCTCGAACCATGAAAATCAGTCAGTCAGTTGGTGTCAAGGTGGCTGTATGGGTTTGTGAGTGGGTATGTGAGAGGCTGTATAGGTGAGTGATTGGTTGTCTGAGTACCTGTATGGGTGTCTGAGTATCTGTGTGGGTGTGTGAGGGGGTGTGTGACTGCCTGTATTGGTGAGTGAGTGGGTGAGTCAGTGGCTCTATGGGTTAGTGAGTGGGTGTGCAGGGATATATGGATGAGTGAGTGTGTGTATGGCTGTGTCGGTGAGTGAGTACATATGTCAGTGGTATATGGGTGAGTAACTGGGTAGGTGAAAAGCAATATAGGTGAGTGATGGGGTGTGTGAGTGACTGTATGGGTGAGTGAGTGAATGTGAGAGCAGATGTGTATGTGAGTGTGTGCTTGTGTCAGTGACTGTATAGGTGAGAGAGTACATGTTAGTATCTGTATCAGTAAGTGAGTGAGTGTGTGTGTAACTGTATGGATGAGTAAGTGGCTGTGTGATAGACTGTATGGGTGAGTGAGTAGGCATGTGAGTAGCTCTATGAGTGACTGACTCAATGTGTGAGTGGCTGTATGGGTATATGAGTCTATATGTCAGTGGCAGTATTAGTGAGAAGTGGGTGTGTGATTGGCTGTATGGGTGAATGAGTGGAAGTGTGTGTGTGTGTTGATCTATGAACCAGTGAGTAGCTGTGTAAGTACTGGTATGGGTTTGTGAATGGGTCTGAGAATGGTAGTGTGGAAGTTGGAGTGGGTGTATCAAAGGTTATATGGGGGTGTGAGTGGGTGTGTCGGAGAATCTGTGGATGACGTCATGAGTGATGTCATTTGAGATGTCATGAGTGACCTCCTCCTGTTACCTCCAGTAAGTCCCACACCCAGGATTGCTGAGAGCTCATCAGAGGCCCCCTGCCCCTTTCTCTTCCACTCTGCAAACGTGCCTCCTGGCGCACTACTGGTTGGAGGATGAAGTTCCCTTGGATACTGAGGATCCTTGGGGGCCAAGAACCCCTCCTGTTACCACCAGTATGTCATACACAGTTGGATTGCTTGGATTTCATCAGAGGCCCCACAACCATTGTCCAGCACTTTGCATACACGCCACCTGGCCCCTGTGATACAATAATAAGCCCCCGGGAGGTGATGGTTCCTGTGGCAATACCAAGCCCTAGGAGGGGGGCCCCATGCACTCCCTCCTTTTTTGAAAAATGTAAATGCTATAATGTAGACAAGCGTGGGAGCCAGCGCATATTTTTTTCTATTTTCACCAGAGTGGCGGATTTTTTGCGATTTTCGGTGAAAATTAAAAAAAAAAATGTTTTGCCTCTGTCGTGATCCCAGGGACCAGAGCTGGAAGTCAGGGTATTCCTACTTTGCCCCCTTTTCTTCTTTTAAATCTTTTTTTCAGGGACTCGGCTGAAGCGAGTTCCAAGATGGCTGCCAACAATTCCTGGTTGCATGGTTGACAGCCAATCAGATCTCAGCACGAGATCAGGAGGGTTCACATCCCTCTATGTACAAATTTGCATTTCCTTTAATATCTCCAAAACTACTGGACGGATTTACACCAGTTCATAAAAAGGTCACTTTCTGGACTATCAGCCACCTTTCTGCAAACTTTTGTGTATTTCCGTTCAGCAGTTCGGGCTGTAGTTGTGTCTAAAATTCCTAAGGGAATTAAAATGGGAAGCGCACGGTTATTGACACCCCCTTGTTTACAGCCCTTGCTTGACGGATCACCCTGAAACGTTCCATGCACAAAAGAATCCCCGGGGCAATGCTTTGGGTAAAACTTCGTGGAGATTCGATAACTGGCACCAAAGATATAGGCAAGTCAAAAACGCTTTCCCTATTGAAACATGGTTCTTTGTATAACTACCTACTGGCGACCGCCATTAGGTCATATATATAATATCAGGGGTGTTTTTAAGGTTTAGTTGGGTGTGGGTTTTTCGGTGGCAAGGGTATTTTTAGGTTTTAGGGTGGGTGTCGGTTTTTAGGTCGCAAGGGAATTTTTAGGGTTTAGGGTGGGTATGGGTTTTTGGTTTGCAAGGGTATTTTAGGGTTTATGGGGGGTATGGATTTTTGGGTGGCAAGGGTATTTTTAGGGTTTAGGATGGGTATGGGATTTTAGGTGGCAAGGGACTTTTTAGGGTTTCGGGTGGGTATGGGATTTTGGGCGGCAAGGGTATTTTTAGGCTTGAGGGTGAGTGTGGGTTTTAAAGTGGCAAGGAGATTTTTAGGGTTTAGGGTGAGTTTGGGATTTTGGGTGGCAAAGGAATTTTCAGGGTTTCAGGTGGGTATGGGATTTTGGGTGTCAAGGACAGGAAGGTAGTGGTGTAGTGGTGGGTGCCGGTAAACTCCGCTACATGGCGTAGGCAGAGTTTTTGCCAAACTCCACCCTTCAAGCGGAGTGAGAAAAACTCTGTGAACTCCGCCGACAGAGCAGAGTTTACCGCCCACCCTTAGTTTCGGGTTGGTTTGTATTTTTGGGTAGAAAGGGAATTTTTAGGGTTTAGGGTGGTTTTGGTGTTTTGGCTGGTAAAAGAATGTTTAGGGTTTAAGGTGGGTTTGGTGTTTTAGGCGGCAAGGGAATTTTTTAGGGTCTATGGTGGGATTGGGTTTTTGGGTGGTAAGGGAATTTTTAGGGTTTAGGGTGGGTTTGGGGTAAGGGTTGGGGGTTGTTAAAAGAAATATATATATATGTATATATATATATATTCACTGAAAAAACCATAGGTTTCAGGCAAGTTATAGTTAGAAATTAGCATTTAAAAAACCTTACAAATTCACTGAAAAAACCATAGGTTTTAGGGACAGTTATAGTTAGTTGGACATTGCACTCGTACAAAACCTGTGAAATTCCCCGTTATAGTTAGTTCAGCTAACTATAACTCGCGCCCCGCAATGCACTGCTGATGACGTCACATATTACATCACTCATGACATGGTCAGTGACATCACTGATGACATCACTGATGACATCTCAAATGACATCACTGATGACATCATCCAGTGACTGTGTGTTTCTGTAAAGTTTAAATATTTTTAATATATATAGGGAAAGGCGTATTGAAGAATGAGTGGGTGTATAAGTGTCTGTATGGATGATTTAGTAGGTGCGTGACTAACTCTATAAGTGAGTGATTAAACGTATCTTACTGAATGCATGGGTTAGTGACTAAACTGGGTGAATGTCTGTATCCGTCTGTCTATTGCTGTGTAAGTGGCTGCATGGGTTTGTGAATAGCTACATGAGTGTCTATATGAGTTATTGATTGGTTGTCTGAGTATCTGTATGGGTGCCTGAGTGTTTGTGTGGGTGGGGTGTGTGCAACTCTGTGCATAGATGTGTGAGTGGGTGATTCACTGGGTGGATGGTTTCAAGAGTGCATCTGTGATAGACTGTATGGGTGGGTAAGTGTGTGTAAGAGTGTGTTAGTGAGTGAATGTATGTCCCAGTGGTACATGTGTGAGTAACTACATATGTGAAAGGCAGTATATATGTGTGTTGGAGTATATAAATAGCTATAAGCGAGAGTGTGTGATTGTGATTGTGAGAGGGACTGTATGGATGAGTGTGTGCTTGTATCAGTGATTGTATAAGAGCGTAAGAATGTGCTAGTATTTGTATGAGTAAGTGAGCTGGTGTGTGTGTATAACTGTATAGGTGAGTAAATGGCAGTGTGTTTAATTATTTGCATGAGTGACTAGGTGTGTGAGTACCTCTATGGATGAGTGGCGGTGTTTGAGGGTCTATATAGGAGTATGAGTGCATATGATAGTCCTGTACTGAGTGACCGTAAGTATGAGTGACTGTACGGGTGAGTGAGTGGATGTGTGTGTAGACCTAAGAATCAGTGAGTGGGTATGTAGTTATTGGTGTTGGAGTGTCTATGGTTTTGCGAATGGCAGTCTGTAATTTAGAGTGAGTGTATCAAAGGTTATATTAGGGTGTGAGGAGGTGCATCAGATTATCACATGGATGATGTCATCAGTGATGTCATCAGTGATGTCATTTGAGATGTCATCAGTGATGTCATCAGTGATGTCACTGACCATGTCATGAGTGATGTAATATGTGACGTCATCAGCAGTGCATTGCGGGGGCGCGAGTTATAGTTAGCTGAACTAACTATAACGGGGGAATTTCACGGGTTTTGTACGAGTGCAATGTCGAACTAACTATAACTGTCCCTAAAACCTATGGTTTTTTCAGTGAATTTGTAAGGTTTTTTAAATGCTAATTTCTAACTATAACGTGCCTGAAACCTAGGGTTTTTTCAGTGAATTTCAAAGGTTTTTTAAATGCTAATTCCTCACTATAACATGTCTGAAACCTACGGTTTTTTCAGTGAATTTCAAAGGTTTTTTAAATGCTAATTCCTCACTATAACATGTCTGAAACCTATGGTTTTTTTCAGTGAATTTCAAAGGTTTTGTAAATGTCAATTTTTAAATGTATTAATTGTTATATTTATTTTTTTGATACTGATTTACTACATTTTTTTAAACTATTTCTTTTGACATATTTTATTTTTTAAATTACATTGTAATTACATTATACATTACATTACAAAATATACTTTCACTGAATGAATTACTTTAGTTTAAATACTTTGCAAATAGGCAATAGACTTTTAAGTACAGTAGTTACAGTTGTTGCAATGGGCAACACAATTTCAAACACAATGCAACATTGAGCTCAATGTGAATTTCAAGTTAAATGCAATTAGTTACTTTATGGATTACTTTTTCTAACCACAGGACTGGATCCTAGATTCAGTCCTGGGACATCTCCTGTAAACAGTTGAGTAAAAGCGTTTTGGTTACAGTAGTGATTTTTAAGGAATATTATTGTATTTTAAAAAGTTGACATAGAAACTTTTTCACATAGAATCACCAATGTTATCCTATGGGAGGAAATTTACTTAGCAGGTAAGTAGTGTTATCGTTACTTTTTCTTACTCAGTGTTGGATCCTGGATCCAGCACTGGTGCATCTCCTGTAAACAGTTGAAAGAATGCGTTTCAGTCATACAGGCGATTTTAAGGAATATTTGTAGTTTGTGAAAATCGACACTGAAACTTTTCTGCTGAAAACCAGACAATGGATTCCTATGGAAGGAAATATAAGTTACTGGTAAGTACGGTTAGAATTACTTTTCAGGGTGACTGCTGGGCTCAAAGATGCAGCACTGAGTTCTCTCCTGATAACAGGTGAGTAAATCGGAATTCGTAGTTCGGCTGATTTTAGAGGAATATTATCAAATTCCAAAACTCCACACTTAGAAGAATTTCCAAGAGAAGCCAGTCAATGTTAGCCTATGGAAGGAAATTCAAGTTACTGGTAAGTACGGTTAGAATTACTTTTCAGGATCTGTACTGGGCTCAAAGATGCAGCACTGAGGTCTCTCCTGATAACAGGTGAGTAAATCAGAATTCGTAGTTCTGATGATTTTAGAGGAATATTTGTATGTTTCAAAAATCGACACTTTGAAACTTTTTCAGCAAAAAGCAGGCAATGATATCCTATGGAAGGAAATACAAGTTACTGGTAAGTACAGTTAGAATTACTTTTCAGGATCTGTACTGGGCTCAAAGATGCAGCACTGAGGTCTCTCCTGATAACAGGTGAGTAAATCGGAATTCGTAGTTCAGCTGATTTTAGAGGAATATTATAAAGTTCCAAAACTCCACACTTAGAAGAATTTCCAAGTGAAACCAGTCAATGTTAGCCTATGGAAGGAAATTCAAGTTACTGGTAAGTACGGTTAGAATTACTTTTCAGGATCAGTACTGGGCTCAAAGATGCAGCACTGAGGTCTCTCCTGATAACAGGTGAATAAATCGGAATTCGTAGTTCGGCTGATTTTAGAGGAATATTTGTAAGTTTCAAAAATCGACACTTAGAAACTTTTTCAGCAAAAAGCAGGCAAAGATATCCTATGGAAGGAAATTCAAGTTACTGGTAAGTACGGTTAAAATTACTTTTCAGGATCAGTACTGGGCTCAAAGATGCAGCACTGAGGTCTCTCCTGATAACAGGTGAGTAAATCGGAATTCGTAGTTCGGCTGATTTTAGAGGCATATTATAAAGTTCCAAAACTCCACACTTAGAAGAATTTCCAAGTGAAACCAGTCAATGTTAGCCTATGGAAGGAAATTCAAGTTACTGGTAAGTACGGTTAAAATTACTTTTCAGGATCAGTACTGGGCTCAAAGATGCAGCACTGAGGTCTCTCCTGATAACAGGTGAGTAAATCGGAATTCGTAGTTCGGCTGATTTTAGAGGAATATTTGCACAATGGTGAAGGGAGGGGGCGGGGCCTGAGGTGACATCTGTGCAAACGCGCCCCGTGGCGCGTTTTAAGTTGGGGGATTAAGTCCCCTTGAGTGATGAGGGTCCCTGGGGTCCAACTAGCCCACCCTGTACCTCCAGTATGCGCCAGGGAGCTGCGTTGCAGAGAGATGTTCAGAGGCCACGCCCCTTTTGCACCTCTCTGCAACGCAGCTCTGTGGCACTTTCTGGACGTACCTGGTGGGCTAGTTGGCCCCCAGGGACCCTCAGGATTGAAGGGGATTTAATTCCCCATCTTAAAACGCACCACGGGGCCTGTTTGCACACATGTCACCTGAAGCCCCGCCCTCCCTTCACCACTGTGTAAACGCACCCAGTGGCGCATTTTAAGTTGGGAGATTAAGTCCCCTTGAATCCTGAGGGTCCCTGGGGTCCAACTAGCCCACCAGGTACCTCCAAAAGCGCCACAGAGCTGCGTTGCAGAGAGGTGTAAAAGGGCGTGGCCTCTGTACACCTCTGTGCAACGCAGCCCCTGGCGCATACTGGAGGTTCCTGGTGGGCTAGTTGGCCCTCAGGGACCACCAGTATTCAAGGGGAATTCGTTCTCCATCTGCAAACGCGCCAGGGGCGCGTTTGCAGAGTGCTCCAAGGAGGGGCATGGCCTCCGGCGCAATGCCGGTATTTTTTTAATTTGTTTTTTAAGATGGGGGCTGTGTGGCCCCCCTTCTTTTTCTAATTTTTGGGCCCTGGGGACCCCATCCCCCAGGGCCTGCACCCTAATATTTTGTTTAAAAAAAAAAAAATTGAAAGGGGGCCGCGTGGCCCCCCTCCCCAGGCCTTAATCGGCCCGGGGACCCCATCCCCCAGGGCATGGCCTTCTTTTTTTTAAATGTTATGGAGGGGGCTGTGTTGCCCCCTCCTTAGGCCACTTATCGCCCCGGGGACCCCATCCCCGAGGCCGGCCTTTGTTTTTTTTTGTTTTTTTAAATTAACATTTGGTGAGGGGGGCCGCGTGGCCCCCTCCCGGGCCACTACTAGCCCTGGGGACCCCATCCCCCGGGGCTGGCCCTCTCCGTTGGGGACCGTGGGGGTCCCAATCCTCCCACGGTTCCGCCGGCTCCCCGCGTCCCTCGGGAGCTGGCATTGCTTTTCCACATGGGGAGCTGCTAAGATGCAGCTCCCCATGTGGAAAAGCAATTGTCTTTGAATTTTGGAAGAGAGAGCAGGTTTCCTGCTCTCTCTTCCAAAATCCAAAGCAGTTTGCTATGACAGGACGGGAGCCGCGAGGCTCCCGCCCTGCCATAGCAAACTACAGTGTCCCGGGGGTAGGCACCCTGGGACACTCCAGGAGCCGGCCCTGGGGGTGGCGGTCCCCAGGGCCATCAAGGGCTCCAGGAGGGGGCCGCACGGCCCCCTCCCCACATCTGCAAAGCCCCGGGAGGTGGTGGTCCCCGGGCTTCGGGGTCCAAAACAAACCCCCATTTTAAATTTGTTAGTGCCCCGGGGAGGTGGCGGTCCTCGGGCATGTGGGGTGGCTGGAGCCCCCACACAGGTGATTTAAATTTAAAAAAGAAGCCCCGGGGGTCAAGTGGAGGGCTCAGAGCCCTCCCGCACCATTTATTTTTAAAGCCCTGGGGGTGGCGGTCCCCGGGGCTTGGGGGGCCTTAGAGGCCCCCACATATTATAAATAAGCCCCCCGCATGCCCCCGGGACTTGGCCCACCCGGGGCCAACTAACAACGAGCGCGGGAGACCGCGCTTCGTTTTTCTTTTCGGCGGGATCCGCGCACCCTAAGCGCATCCCGCCGATTTTCTTATTTTTAAAAATGCTTTTTCTGCCCAGGGGTTCCTTGTGGGACCCCTGAGCAGACCTATGGGGTCAGGGTGTTTCTACCCTGCCCCCTTTGTGCGCTTTGCGCACTTGTTTCTGTCCCTCGGTTCTACCGAGGGACAAAATGGCTGCCAACACTTCCTGATTTGGAGTGTTGACAGCCAATTAGCATGCAGCTCGTGATCGGGAGGGTACGCGGACCCTACTCGGCCATAGATATATATGTGATTTTATTTGTGATTTTCTCAGAAACTACTGAACGGATTTACACCATTTAAGCAAAAGGCACAACACTGAACCAAGGGCTGTAGCTGCGACTAAAGGTTCCTTTGGAAAAATGAATGGGGAAAACGTGTTTTGGGACCCCCCTTTTTTCTCGGCCCCTGCTTGACGAATCACCCCGAGACTTTCAGGATAGGAGCGGACCAGAGCGCCCCAACAAGTTGGAAACGTTCGCAAAGATTCGTCAACCGGCGCCAACGTTATTTCAAATAGAATGTTGCGGATTTCCTATGGAAAATAGGTCCTAACTATAACTATCTACTGGCGACCGCCAGTAGATAATATATATATATACTTAAATACAGATATACATGTCTAAATAAAAATAAATATGCATTTTAAATATATATATGTGTATGTAAAATACATACAGACATACATACATATAAGTATGTGTTTATATAAATACATATAAATATAAATATTTATTTTTTAAAACGCATATGCCTTTACCACATGTTTATACAATCAAAATGTAAGTATTTGACAGGTAACTATAATGCCTCCAAATATACACATTTATATTTTTTCTGGACATGAAAGGCGGCATGGAATAAAGAAAGAAGGTTTTCTCTCACTAGAGTGCAAGGTCTCTTTTGTATTTGGAGGAGTAGTGTGAATTTGAGATGCTTGTGGTAGCATCACACCTTGCATCACTTGTGATCTGGTGCAGACCGGCAAACCGCAAAGTGATCAAGGCTGCTGCGCAGCCGAAACGCGTCCTGTTTGTCCGGAGTGACTAATAAACAGATATGATTCACAACGAGCAGAGATCTGATTGGCTGTCAACACTTCAAACCAGGAAGTGCTAGCAGCCATCTTGGGACTCGGCTTGAGCTGAGTCCCAGAAAAACAATAAAAACAAGACTGGGGCAAGTGTTCTAAAGTTAATGCAGCCCCGGTGACCACCACCTCCCAAGGGACACTATAGTTAATTGAATGTGGGGGGGGCCTGTCCTGCCCCCCTCAGCCCTGGGGACTGCCATCTCCGTGGGGCAAGTGTTGTTATATTAATGCGGGGGCCCACGTGTCCCTCCAGCTCCGGGGACAGCCACCCCTTTGGGGCAGTATGTAAAATAAATGTAGGGGGTGTGTCTTTGAATCCCGGGGACCGCCACGTCCCCAGTGCAAAGATTTAAGATTGAGGGAGGACCTGAGGCCCCCCTCGCAGAGCCTTTTATGGCCCTGGGGTTAAAGGTGAGAAACAAGCAGAAAGAGGCAGAATAAAGGTCAGAAAGAGGCAGAATAAAGGTCAGTAATGTGCAGAAAGAGACAAGATAAAGGTGAGAAACAAGCAGAAAGAGACAAGATAATGGTGAGAAATGAGCAGAAAGAGGCAGAAGAAAGGCCAGAAACGAGCAGAAAGAGGCAAACTAAAGGTCAGCAATGACCAGAAAGAGGCAAAATAGAGATCAGAAACAAGCAGAAAGAGACAAAATAAAGGTCAGAAATGAGCGGAAAGAGGCAAAACAGAAATCAGAATCGTGCGACCTCCTATCACCATTGAAAGCATGCTTGAGCGCGTAATTGGGATTGTGGACTGTGAAATCAATATAACTGAATACAAACTCTCCCTTGCCTACGGGGTTCTGCCTTCCCAGCTACCTGGTACTATTTCTAGTTCTATCGATAGCCCCCAGGGAAGTGCAACATTAAACTACATTTTGCCACCTCCCGAAGAGGGAATTGAGATCACCAGACAAACCTCCGCCTCCATTGTTGCAGTAGATCTACCAAGCCAAGATGATTAACGCTTGTCTAGTTCATCACAGCCAGCTGTAAAACGTAGAAGACCACTAGCCAAAGCTACAGCTCCCAAGAGAAAGTTACCCGTTAGAGGTACCCGGGGCGCCAAAGATATACTTTGCTGGGTTCAGTCGTCTGCACCTTCCTGTCTGCCCGCTCACATATCATTGCCTTGCTACTCAGACCCCTGATACTACTTTATAAGACTCCAAGCTATTGGGAATATTCTGTGCCATGGTCAAGGCCATCCTAGCGGCCAAACTACAACCTTTGGTAGACCGACTTGGATGCATAGAGACCCTGGTTAACATTCTTCCTGAAAGTAAGGGCTTCCAAATTACCAACTACAGTTCCTCCTTTAAAACCTGCTCCTGTTCATTCTAAAACCTCATCCCACGAACTGCAGGAGCCTGCCATCAGTCGCTTGGGCACTTGCAGCAGGCAAGCAATCTCTTACAATGTCCGAACACTGATCCGGAGGGCCCCTATCTGGCAGTGCCATAGATCCCCTACAGACTCAAATAACTCAAACAGTTATCCCCAACCCTCCATCAACTACAAGCAATCTGGTAATACCAAACATGAATAGTCCCCCTATTGCTCCATGAAAAGACATTTTGAATCTCCCACCTGCAGCCTGTCCATATATGTTAGTTTTGGCTGGGGTCCCGGCATTAAAGATGGGACAGCAGGAATCGTGGGACCAGCTGGAACGGAAAGTTAGTCATTGGCTGCTCACACAGAAGAAATTTGTAAATCAAGCTCCCGGCGAAATCCTAATGGTGCGAAGAGTGGGTTAGTTGGGCCATACTGAGAAGAATATTCAGGGGGACTGTGTAGTCGTTAATTTCAGAAGGCCCTCATATGTGAAGAAAATTCTATCCACCAAAGAACAGCCCACACACATCGAATCTGCTATTTCTACACTGCCCTTAGGCTATTTCTATAGGCCCACTGTCCCCGTACATGGTCTTTCGCGTCAAATGCATCATAATTTCAACTTGTTCCTGTGTCACAATACATTCCCTGCACTTAATGATCTTGAATGTGTAGATTGACGTTGGGAACTGCCACCAAACACAAAGGAGACATTGAGAAGTATGCAACGACCAAATTTAAACCAACTGAAGCAACTACTGTCTCAAGTAGGCCTATTTTAGCTTTTACCCCCAGTTCCCCACCAGAGTTTGAGGGTCTAACTCCCGCTCCCCCAGTGCCATCTACCAACGCACATAACATTGCAGTTAGAATTCTTAGTTGGAATCTGGCTGGCCTAAATTCCAAGATTCACATAGCTGAGTGGCAGAAACGTGTGAGGAGGTATGACATTATCTTATTAAAGGAAACATGGGAGCCGCAACCTACACAATCTGATGAATACCAGTGCTTCTCTAATTTAGCAAAGCCTTCATATAGGGGGCGCGCCTCAGAGGGGCTGGCTATCTGGCTCAAAACTACTATGAGGGGTAGTGTTAAACCCATCGAAACACATTCGGATGGCTTTCAAGTAATAGTTTGTCAGGTCCTCCATTTGCTTGCACATTATCAACTTTTACAATAATGATTTCTCAAGTATCCCAAGCACCAGGTTTCTACCTTTATTTACCTTCATACATAGTCTAAGGGAGGACACAGCTTCAAGAGGACGCCTATTTTATGTTTGCCTGGCTGGTTAGCATCTCCAGTTTATTGGCAACCCACCCCAAACCATCTCCCTCTGCCATCAATTCACGCACTGACCCCCGTGGCAGCCACCTGCTTATCCAGCTCGCTTCACTAAACATGGAAAACGTGCTGGCCATTGTAATCTCAATTTACAGTGAGACCTCTACATATAAAGGTAGAGGACGCCCCTCAATAATAGATTATGTTTTTGTTACCGGTAATTTGGTTAGACAGCTTCTAAATGGCATGGTAGTCCCCACAACCTTGAGTGACCACAACCCAATAGAAATCCAATTAATGCCACACCACAGGGAGCAATCCGGGAGGGCCACAGCTGTTTGCAATTTCCAATCCTCATCGGATCAACTAAGAGTAGCATGGAAAATGCGAAACCCTACACAATACTTTAACTTCATAATCCGGGCTAACTATGAGCTGGTGCTCGCCTGCCTGTCTGAGGAGACCCACAGCTCACAGGTGGGGGAGGCTGTTGTTAATTTATGCCACTAAATTAAGAGGGGTTTATTAAAGCCAGTTAAACCCACCCCTAATATTTCGAAGTGGTTTAACAACGCCTGTTCCAAAGCAAATAGGGGTCTTCGCTTTGCATTAACTACCAAACCCAAGGATCATTATTTGGTGAGTAATCTGCGTAAGCAATACAAAAAAGACATAAAAACACACCGTCAGGAAGTTATAAGCTCTTGCTGGGTTACACTCTTACAAACCTCTAAACAGGGCTGCAGCAAGACATTTTGGGCCTCTGTTACTGAACTCAAATCAAGTTTCATGCCCCCTACCATGATTTCTTGCCAAATCACCAGCAGCAATTGGGAGGAACATTTTAAGGCATTCTATGCTGCCCCTCATTTAGGAGGCCCTTTTAAAGTTGACCAAATGTTAGTGGCACGTTTTTACATAACTCTGCCGGAGGTCGAGGCTGCGATCCATCAGAGCTCGGGTGACAAAACACAGGGTCCTGACAGTGTCCCCAACGATTTAATCAAACATAATGTATACTTTTGGGCCCCACTCCTGACGGTTATCTTCAATGGTCTTGCACATACTACCCTACCCGCCTCATGGAGCTCCTTTGTCATCGTCCCCATATACAAAAAGGGGGACCCCTCATCTCCTGCATGCTACAGGCCAATTTCCCTCCTGGATAGCACAGCTAAAATACTGGGCATTGTTATATATTACGAAATTGCTGAATGGATGGACACCAAATCTATACGTTATAGCTGTCAGTACGGCTTCAGACACAAACTAGGGACCATCAAGCAATGCCTTAATATCAACCTGGTGCTAGGTAAATATGCAGTGGCTTAAAGATCTCTGATTTACCTAGCATTCATGGACCTGACTTCGGCATTCGATTGCATAAACAGGGTGAAAATATGGCACATTCTTATTTCTTATGGGCTTGACAAGGATTTGGTCCACTTTCTGGTCCATTTACATGAGGGAACGAATGCTAGAGTCCGCATTAGTCAACAGGGAGAAGTCACAGGAGAAATCAAAATTCAGCATGGTGTCAGGCAGGGGTGTGTGCTGGCCCCTCTTTATTTATTTTATGTGTGAACAATCTCCATCCCTCACTCTTAGTCACAACTCAGGATGTTCCCAGTAATCAGGGGCGACCCACTTACCAGCCCTCTTGTACGCAGATGACGCAGTGCTCATAGCATGAACACCTAGGGCACTGCGTCTCCTAGTACACACCTTTACCAACTTCATAGCCTCCCTTGACTGCGAACTAATTTTGCCAAGTCCCACGTCATGTCTTATGGCCCTAAGTGCAGGCCCCTATCAACCCTGTAAATTGGCCCCAACGCTCTGACCAGTACAAGCACCTTCCCTTATCTGGGTATTTATTTCTCCTCCCAAGGGTCATGGTCTTTTATCATATCTCATTGTACAACAAAATTTTCTACGGCCAACGGGTCCCTTTGTTCTCTTCCCCAACCCCTAGGTGGTGGATTTCTAGACATATTGTTCAAAATGTATAAATCCCAGTGCCATCCAATTGCTATGTATGGTGCAGAGTTATGGGCAATTTCCAAATGTAAGGTAATCTAGCAAGAAGAAAACAGATTTCTAAGGAGACTGCTGGCAGTTCCCATCTCTGCTGCTAATTACATCAATCATGAAGAACTGGGGCTGCGATACCTGGAAGACCAGACCCATGTACGGCCGGCCCTGCCCTGGTTATCAATATGGAAAAACCCTGAGTCCTAACAAGAGAGATAATACTGGACTGCCTCTCCCTGGATAAAGGTTTTCAAATCCCCTGGATTAGTTATATTAGGACCGTTTATAATCGTATAGGGATGGGATCTTTTTTCCAGGCTCCCTCAACCTGTGTTTCACTAAGCAAAAGGAGTATGACAGAAGCTTTTTTCCAGCTCGAGGAGTCCCAGCGGCTCAGGAGTCTCCAGACATGTCCAACCGTTATAACATATTTTGACTTATACAACACCGATAACATCACTAATTCTTTATGGACTGCTTGCAGCAGATGGGAAAGTTCACTTTTACTTCATTTTAGATCAGGCACTGTGAAGTACCTGTTATGCTTTCCCCTGGGCTATACAAAGCATCTTGATTCTATATCTTGTCCGTGTGACGATGTTTCTAAACAGACTATGCTCCATTTTATCTTTTTCTGCAAGTTGTACTCGCAATATTCCAAGTTGTTTTCAATTCCCATTTTAAAGAAGTACTGTTACGGCCTAAGTCAATGCAGACCTGCTCTGAGATTCTTATTACTTTTACATAATGATGAAGTGTCTTTTAATGTGGGCATATTTTTAAAGGCTGTCACGCGGGCATGAACTTCGATGCACAGATGAGATATGCCTTTGCAATTTGGTACTGTATGAGATTCTATCCTTCTAGCTGATGCATTTCATATATTGGTTAAATCTTAATTTAAAATGTTATGATGTATAATGTTTTTATCATTTTATCATGTTCTGTTCATGAATAACTTTAATGGCTTCCCCAATGCTGCCGAATAAAGTGTTGAATTGAATTGAGATCAGAAACAAGCAGAAAGAGGCAAAATAAAGGTCAGTAATGAGAAGAAAGAGGCAAAATAGAAATCAGAAATGAGCAGAAAGAGGCAAAGTAATAGAAAGAGGCAAACAGAGGTCAGCAATGACCAGAAAGAGGCAAAATAAAGGCCAGTAATGATCAGAAAGAGGCAAAATAGAGATAAGAAAGCATAAAGAGGCAAAATGAAGGTCAGAAATTAGTAGAAAGAGGCAAAATAGAGGTCAGAAACAAAAAGAAAGAGGCAAAATAAAGGTCAGAAACGATCAGGAAAAGCAGACAATGAGCAAAAAAAGAGCAGAACCCACTCAGGCACTCATGCTTCCTCTCACAGACAACTCAGACACTCTCACAATCACTCACAGACCCATTCAGACACTCATCCACTCACTTACGAACTGAGACACTTACACCCACTCACAGACCTAGTCAGACACACATGCACCCACTTACTCATATTCTCTCTCACATCGACTCACAGACCTACTCAGAGACTCATGCACTGACTCACAGACCCACTCAGAGACCCACACACCCACTCATAAAGCCACTAAGAGGCTCATGTACGTACTCACAGACCCACTCAGAGACTCACACACCCACTCAAAGACCCGCTCAGACACTCACACACTCACTTACAGACCCACTTAGACACACACACATCCAACAACACCCCTCACACGGAGACTCGCGTACCGACTCACAGACCCACTCACCAGCACACACACTCACTTACAGACCAACTTAGACACTCATGCATCAACTCACCAAAGGTTACAGGGACGTTATAGTTAGGAAATAGAATTTGAAAAAACCTTAAAATTTCACTGAAAAAAACAAAGGTTAAAAGGACGTTATAGTTAGGCTCAGATTTCACTCGTACAAAACCAGTGAAATTCAGCAGTTATAGTTACCTGAGCTAACTATAAATTAGGCCCTCACAATTCACTGCTTATGACCGCACATATTACATCACTCAGGACATGGTCAGTGACATCACTGATGACATCTCAAATGGTATCACTGATTATATCACTGATGACATCATCCACAGAACCACTCACACCCCATACAACCGCTTGTACATCCACTCACTCACACACCCACACAACCAATAGCATACCCATTCACTGACCCATACCAGTACTCACATACCCATTCACTCTTCCATGGAGCCACTCACATACCCACTCACTCATACAGCCACTCACACAACCATTCACTCACCTATACAACAACTCATACAACCAGTCACTCACCCATACAGTCAGTCACATAGCCACACACTCACCCATAGAGCTACTCACACCAACTTATTTATCTACACAGTCACTCACACACCCACTGACTCACCTATATAGCCTCTCAACATTGCCAATCACTCACCCATAAAAGCACTCACTCACACACCCACACAATCATTTACAAACCCATTCATGCATCCATACAAGCACTCTCATATCTGCTTACTCACCCATAAATAATCAAACAAGAAAGAGAGTATGCAGTTCCTAACAGTCACCAAAGAGAGAGGAAGAAAAGGTTGGTTATATGTGGGACAATGTCCACTGAATGGCGGAAGGAAAAAAGGGGAATTCCTCCTTTTGGAATTAGTGCCCTCACACTCCCAGCCAGCTAGGTGTCATGCTTCATCATAGGGCTTGCTCCTTGTCAGGTCGGTGCTGCAATACCTGACGGGCACCCTATGAGGGGCTCTTTCGCAGAGATCTGTTATTCCATGCCGTTTGGTGCAGTGGGTGTGAGGGACCTAAAAAGTGTAGATGTGTGGAATGTAGGTCAATAGACCATGTGAGGATTAAAACAGGAATAAAAGTCCGAACAAACAATTTTATTGAAACTGGCTTCTATCCTGCTTAAAAATGACAATGTGGTGTATCTCTGTTGTAATGCTTCAGGATATTACGCGCTAAGATGTGGTCGACATGTTTCTTGCCATCGTGTCAAGTTGACTGCAATTCTTCAGGACCAAAACAATATTTCTACACTATTGGTGGTTGTCTAGTCAAGTAACAATGATGAACCATGAAAGGCACCCTAAGTGTGGTACCTGTAAACTTGTTCAGCCAACCCTACTTGGGTTACTGACTCAAAACAACGACTCCCGGCATGTAAAGACACCTTGTCGTATAGTGTCGTGCTCTCACCGCGAGACCGTTGGCGGACCTACCCCAAACACTGCCTGGACGAGGAGCAAGCCCTATGATGAAGCATGACACCTAGCTGGCTGGGTGTGTGAGGGCACTAATTCCGAAAGGAGGAATTCCCCTTTTTTCCTCCCACCATTCAGTGGACATTGTCCCACATATAACCAACCTTTTCTTCCTCTCTCTTTGGTGACTGTTAGGAACTGCATACTCTCTTTCTTGTTTGATTACCTATGGGCATGTATGCTGGACCTGTGTAAAAGCCCTAAGTCCCCCTCTCTTGGTTACATACTCACCCATATAGTCATTCACACAGACATTCACTCTCCAATAAATCATTCACACACATAATCAAACACTCACTGAAACAGCCACTCACTCACCCATACAGCCATTTACACACCCAGCCAGTCACTCAAACAGTCATTCAGCCACCCAAACACTCACCTATACAGTCACTCACATAGCCACTCACTCACCCACACAGCTACTCTCATACGTAATTATACACCCATACAGTCACTCACACAGCCGCTCACTCACCCACACAGCTACTCACATACTTACTTATACACCCATACAGCCACTCACACACCTATTCACACACCCACAAATCCACTCAGACACTCACTCACACCACCATACACCCAATCAGATACCCACTCATATACCCATACAACTACTGACACAACCACTCACTCACCTACCTATCTAGTCAGAAATCAACTCACACACCCATTCAGCCACTCATACACCCACTCACACACAGATACAGACAGTCACACGCCCACTCACATCACACATGTTAATCAGAGTATCACTCATTAGTAGTACAACTAGTATACTTATCTAACTTTCGCAGTAGGTTAGTATAAATGTTTAGCAACCGTAAACTCTTAAAACACTCACACTCACTTGATGATGTCATCGGTGATGTCATTTGCGATGTCATCAGTGATGTCAGTAAACATATCATGAATGATGTAATATGTGAGGTCATAAGCAGTGCAGTGCGGAGACGTAAGTTATAGTTAGTTCAGGTATCTATAACTGCTGAATTTGATTGTTTTTGTATGAGTAAAATCTGAGCCCATATAGATATATCACTAAACATGAATTCAGTTTCCTCAAGAACAATCACCCGATCACTCCAGTGTTGTACTTTATCCCGAAAGTACATAAAAATGTAACACCGGTACCAGGGAGACCGATCATTTCGGCTCAACGAAGTCTTTTAGAGCCTATGTCGAAGTACGTGGACTACTATCAACACGAATTCGTGGAAAGCCTCCCATCGTTCATAAAGGACACTGGCCATTTGCTGTCCAAACTGCACTCTATAAACTGGGATGATGACTGCTTATTCATTGTGATGGACATTTGTTCACTTTATACCAGTATACATCATGTAGATGGTATTAATGCAGTCAAACACTATTTGGGCAGTAGAAGTATCCATCTATATGAGCACAATCTGATGATCTTAACTATGATAGAAACATGTCTCAATCATAACTTTTTTCTTTTTAATAAGGTGTTGTTCCAACAGCTACGGGGAGTCACCATGGGGGCATGTTTCTCCCCCAGCTATGCGTGTCTCCACATTGGCTGGTGGGAGGAGCATGTCCTCAGGGTTCACCACAGGGTGGTGTATGATACACACATCCTCCATTGGTGGAGGTTTATTGACGACGTGTGTGTCATATGGAAAGGACCTGAGGAATCTGCATATCAATTTGTTCACAACATCAATGCCAACAATCTGAATTTGAATTTTACTGCACATATCAGCAGTAGGTGTGTACAATTTTTAGATGTGGAGCTGTATATAGAGGACAACACTATTCAAACTAGACTTCACAGGAAGAGCACTGCGGGCAATTCTGTGCTTCACGCCAGCAGTGCTCACCCACCCCACCTAATCCGCAGTATCCCTTACGGAGAATTTCTGCGTATTAGGAGAATTTGCAGTTCAGAAGTGGATCTTGATCAATGTCAGGCGGAAGCTTTTCAGAGATTCCTAGCCAGGGGTTACAAGCAGAAAGAGCTTAAACAGGCATTGAGCAGGGCTAACGAACACAGCAGGGAGGAATTTCTACAGGGTCAGAAGGCCACCACCAGTGCGACTCCAGCGACTACTGTCAAGTTGACTAATATTCCAGATCCAGTCAGACTAAAAACCTCCTATAGCTGCCAGGAGAGAGAAATCAGAAAAATAATCTACAAATATTGGCCGATAGTATTATCAGATCTAACACTATCACAAATCATGCCTAAACTTCCTACTCTCACCTTCAGACGCGCCCCCTCGATGAGGGATGCGCTTGTCAAGAGCAGCCCAGAGGTAATTGTATCTGACACCTGGCTGTCACCTAGCAGTTTTTTTAATGCAGCCCATTTTCCTTAAAGGAAAACGGGATGCAGTTAAAAAGAAAAAATGAAACGTTTTCGTTTACTTTTTTAAGGGCAGGTAGTGGTCCCTGTGATCACTGCCTGCCCTTAAAAAAATATTTTCCCCTGCATTTGCAAAGGGGAAGGGGTTCCCTGGGGACCCCTTCCCTTTTAAGAGTGCATTACCACCCTCTTGAACAGGGTGGTAATTTGCAAGTGTTTTGCAAGCGCAATTGCGGTTGCAAAACATTCATACATGGGCTTGCGCTCGCTATTAGGAAGGGAATGCCTATCCTTGTGTGTATGGGTGTGAGAGTGGCTGTATGGGTTTATAAGTGGGTGTGTGAGTAGCTGTGTGGGTGAGTGAGATGCTGTGTGAGTGCTCTATTGGTGAGTAAATGGGTGTGTCAGTGGCTGTATGAGTGAGTGAGTGGATGTCTGAATGGTTGTATGAGTGAGTGACTCAGTGTGTAAGTGGCTGTATGGGTGAGTGAGTGGTTGTTTGCTTAAGTGAGTTGGTGTGTGAGTGTCTGTATTGGAGAGTGTCTGTGTGAATGGCTGTATGGATGAGTGAGCAGATGTGTGAGTGCTTGTATGGATGTGTGAATGGGCATGTTAGTGGTTATGTGGGTGTGAGTGAGTGTGTGAATGTTTGTATGGGTGAGTGATTGGCTGTGTTGAAAGGCTGTATGGGTGAGTGAGTGTGTGTGTGAGTGTGTGGCTATGTGAGTGGCTGTACGGGTGAGTGACTGGTTGTATGAATAGCTGTATGGGTGACTGAATGTTTGTGTGAGTGGCTTATACAAGTGAGTGAGTGGGTGTATGTGAATGCCTCTATGGAGGAGTGAGTGGGTATGTGAGTACTGGCATCGGTCTGTGAATAGGTATATGAGTGGTTGTATGGGTGTGTGAGTAGGTGTGCGAGAGGTTGCATGGGGGTGTGAGTGGGTGTGTGAATGGCTCTGTGGATGGTATCAACAGTGATGTCATCATTGATGTAATTTGAGATGTCATCAGTGATGTCACTAACCATTTCACGAGTAATGTAATATGTGAGGTCATATGCAGTGCATTGTGGGGGTGTAAGTTATAGTAAATTGAAGTAACTATAACTGCTGAATTTCACTGGTTTTCTATGAGGAAAATCTGAGCCTAACTATAACGTCCCTGTAACCGTTGGTATTTTCAGTGAATTTCTAAGGTTTTTTAAATTCTAATTTCTAACTATAATGTTGCTGTAACCTTTGTTATTTTCAGTGAATTTCTAAGGTTTTTCAAAATTTACAGGCATTTTCACTGTAAAGTCATGCGTTGTAAAGGCATATGCATAGTAAAGGCATGCATTGTAATGGCATGTGCTGTAATTGCATGCATAGCTCTGTCATACAACTGTTTGCGCTATATCATCTAGCTTTCAAATACTTGTAAAATTTCTTCAACTTTAGAGCACAGACGAGTTACCTTAATTACTCTTCGTGCTGATATATAGAATATTTGCTATTTTGAATGTATGGTTCATTTGACAACCCTTTGGCTGCGTTTGGATTTCTATAGTTGAGGTCATATCCATCCAGCCATGTTAAAAGCTCAAAGAACAGCCAGGAGCTCATTGGTAAACCATGCGCTTTTAGCAGGTAGTAGGAATGTCTACACACAATGAATTTATAGGTACATCTGTTTATTCTATACATCACTGTGTGACTATTCAAAGTTAAATTCTGGCTGATTGGCTCTGTTAAAACTGAAACTTAAATGTAATTTCCTGTGATGCAATATACCCAAAAAGCTTCCATAACTAATGTAAGAGAAAGACTTTAACTGAACTTAAATGTGTCCAATTTCCTTCTGCTGAAGACATGAAGTGTTCTACCGCTATTAGTACAGAAGTCAAACTTTAGTTAATTAAGGACTGTTGAGCCTGTAAAACATCAAGTAGGCAGTAATAGAAAACCAGTGTATTCTAGGTTAATTTACCATAATTCATTTGCATCTATCACTACTATATTTCTGATCAACATTCCATTTGGAAGATGAGATGGTCACTAGGTTGCCATAATTGATAGATTTGCTGCAGTATTGTGGGCAAAAGCTGAGTATTTGCAAATTATTAATGTCTTTATGGATGCCAGGCTGGTCACTCTTAGGAAACGGTGTGGTTAAGGTCTCAAACTCGTCTTCAGTATTAAGGGTTTTAGTCCCATTGTATTCCAGGGCAATGACATCGTGTTGAAAGGCCTATTACGAAACATAGTTATTTACTTCGCTGCCTTTGATCTTTTGAAACAGCCTTGCTATAAGCTTTTGGTGTCTTCTTTCTGAGCATATTTAAACAGTCTCCGGAAACACCCACCTCAGTCGCTTTAGATTTCTGCCACCTTCTTCGCTCAGTCTGACCTGTTCATTCTTCCCACTGGGCCCCTGGGCGTGGGCATGTTTTAGCTTCTAAGCCTTAACTGGACAGAACTTCACTTGAAATGGAAGTAACAGTTTTAAAGAAATGACTGGCAGCACAAGAAGTATTTGCTGTTAGCGCAATCATGTGCTTTAACTTTAGCAGGAGCTAGGATCATATTTGGTCTCTTGCCTATTTGAGGCAGCCATTTGCTTACTCGCTTTATGGGTCCACTTAAACTCGAGCTCACATCTTTGTCAGTGAGTGGCCTAAGTCTGTTAATTTTGGGGTTAAAAGCTGCCTGGCTAAGTATTTCATTTCCTAAATGCTACTGAAAAGGCTGATGGATGCAGTGGCATGCCACACAGAGCCCTCCTGGGGTTGACTCTGCATGCAGGACTACAAACCTTTCAGCGCTGCTGGCCACATTATAGGGCTTATTTACAAGCCCCTTGTGCCGCCGGTGCGTCACTTTTAATATGGGAAAAAGTGACGTACCAGCGGCGCATGGAGCTTGTAAATAACCCCTTACATGTATCCCTACCTCATATAGTCAGTCCACCTCTTGGAGGTGAAGCATATTAATAGCACACACCAGCAAAGAACATATTCAATATCTAGATAAACAGGAGAAATAATCAAATTAGGCTTCCAAGGGAGTTCAGTGTAGGTATTCCCCAAACATATTTGCTCCTCATGTTCGTGTGTCTTACCTCAGCGCATGCCATGGGAATCACCAGGCATAAGCATATTTCTCAATATGAGTGCAACAGGGTTTTTGAGAAGCAAGTTGTATTTCCTGACTGAAGTCCCCCTGGGGAGATGCACACCCAGTCTCTTCCATTAGGTAATTTTGAGTATTTCAGTGTACTGCACAGAGCGAGTACGAAACATGGGCCAGGGGAGGCGAAGCCCGACCCGATAGGGGCCAGGGTCAAACGGTGCGCGGAAACGGGGGCCCTCCGCAGCAAAGCCCGCGAAAAAGGGGGCGCACCGGATTGGTCGCCCCCTAGGTAGCCACTGGCCCCCCAATCAGGGAACGAGGCGGCAAGCTGCCGGGGGGGGCTAAGAAGTGCGCAGGGCCCCAGATTGCAGATGAACCCCCCAGCCAAAGACGGAATCCCACCCACCCACTCCTAAGGAAGTGGGCGTTGCAGCCACGAGATCGAGGTGAGGGGCGGAACACAGAGGCCTGGCAAAGGGGCATCTCGAGCAAAGACTGTGCTCTCAGGAAGTGAACAACTACAAGAATGTTACAAGGACAATGCAGAATATACAACAACATGGATGTTTATGAATGACCAAATAAAATTGCGAAATGCACAACCATGTTATGCTTGAATAAACTGAGGCCTTTTCTTTGCACCATATCATATTGTCACTGGAATGATTAAGGGGGAAAGGGACACAGTTTTTGGGCGCTGAGAGGGGGAGGAAGGCTCACCCCTGGGAGGGGTTTTTCACAGGGACCCTCAGATTCTCGTTTTGCAAAAAGAAAGAGAGTGGAGCATTTGTTTTTGTTTCGTTTAAGCCAAGTTGCACAACAGCCGTGCTGCTGTGCAACATCTTTAAGAACAACATTGACAAAACCAATAGGTCTCGCATAGGTAAAACCTATGGGCTTTGCCAATTCTTGTTTAAACTATTGTAGTCTACAGCCACTTTATTCTTAGCTCCTGTTGAAAACTTCATATTATATGAATCATGGTGAATATTAAAGTAATATAGCGCACCATATGGATATGTTCTGTCTGAATATGTATTCTTTTTATGTTCGTTTCTTAGAGGGCACAAGCTTGTAAATAATGTTTGACTGAATTTAATAAGGCTTCTTTTACAGTATGTCCACTTGGTACACGTTAAGTTGCATCCTATAAATGCTTTGTCATGGGGTTACTGTGTGATTTTACATTTGTTTTTTGTGAATAGACACTCATTAATTTTAATATACTTTCCTTGGATAAAGTATACAATCGTAGATTCAAATGTATAAATGTTATGGTTTGTGGTCACTCCTAACAGAAATTGTTTAGTTAAGAGCCACAGGGGCATATTAGCAAGGGCTTGCGATAATATTATCGCCGCTTTAGCGTCCGTTTTCGGACGAAAAGCGGCGATAATATTATCGCTCTATCTACAAGGACACGCTAGCGCGTGTTTCTTGCATTAGAGCCCGGTTTCATGCCGCCTCGCATCCCTAATGAGATGCAAGGTGGGCGTGCCTCGTGAAACTTCATTGTGGAATATCGCTAACGGGGCTTCGCGATATTTACAACGAAGCCCCGTCCGGCATAGCGATATTCATTTCAGCGCTAACTCGCCCTTAACGCTGCTTCCAGACGTCTGCAAAAAACCGGTGTTGTGTATGTTTTACATTGGTGGTGGATTATGCTGATACGACCACATGGTCGTATCAGCAAGATTATCGCCATATTCATGAGTTCCACGCTTGTTTTCAGGCGATGTTGTTGCCATTTCCCCCCCATCGCTGGAAATTTATTGCCCTGGAGAAACGCGTTGTAAATAACGCGCTAACCGGGTGATAAATTTCAGCGATAGACGGCGATAAATACAAAAGCGCTAAGCGCACTTTGCGATATTTATCGCCGTCTATTGTTGATATGCCCCTACAGAGAGTTCTGCAGGTGGATATTAGGATTTTTATCCGAGATATCGTTTGGTAATTTGGCAATCAATGTGTCAATTACCACCGTCGTTAACCCTGCTTGGCAAGAATGCAAGGAGTTCAAAAAGGCCCCAAATGGAACAGGGAATTCCAAGAGAGGAGATCTTCGGCTCCATCTTTCTCACTCCAATGGAACACATGCCTTAACAACTCGAATTTCCTATCCATTCTGACAGATATTTCAAAGAGAAGAGGGTCCTGCGACCGTAATGCACCTACTGCAATTTTCAACCCCTGAGAGGAATTCGTTTTCAGCTCTCTGGTACAGTCATAATGAGAGGGTGGGGAAGGGATGAGCTCTATAAAGGAACTGTTCAGCCTGAAATTGTAGGTCGGGAGTCTTTCATGTGGGATTACAAGGTCACTCATCTCTGAGACAGTGTGTAGTACAAAGGATGGCCCAGGTGCTGTAAAAATGTGGCAATGGCCCAGGTGCATAGCTTGACTGTAAAATACTATGCAAATGGTAGGTTCAGTATTAAGGTTCCAAACGGCCGTTTCTGCAAAATTGTAAAGATGACTCGTAACTGGGGTTACTGGCGTAACTCATTTGAAAGTGACATTACTGCACTAGGGTCTTGATTATGAGTCAGGCGGAGCAGAACGAACACATGGAATTCATCGGACTGATCAAGATTAGGCCATGTACCTGCACCCAATTTTCCTTGGTGTTGGAACACTAGATCTGATTTTACCAGGCGGTACTTCATCCTGGCAAATTTGCCTGAGACATTGGCAGCAGCAAGGTGCCAAGTATTCAACTCACTCCCATGTCAGACCCTATTTGGCCCTTCGCTCCACCACTCACCACACTCCCTGACTACACCCCTTCACTCCCCTGCACCTACAATGACACCTGGAGGTAAATGTGAGCGCTAACCCCCCAGATTGGGAGCTCTCTTTGGTTTGTGGCTTTACATCTAGTAAACCTGAATTCCCATGGCTATTCTCCATTTCGTTGTCATTATTGTACAATACTGGTGCAGTGTTACTGTACTGTAACATAAACTGCGCATGCAGAGTTTGCACCCTGCCAGTACCATGCAGCTCATGATCAGGGCCTACAGAGTAGAATTTATCAAAATTATTTCAAATGATCTAGAGAGGAAAAATGTATGGTTAGGACATTTTAATCTCTCTAGATCCTTACCAGGAACATTATCATGAAGGGCCATTTCTCAACACACTGTGGTATGACCACAATACATGGTGTGAGACCTTTGACCTCGTTTTCCAAATCTTTACAAAGCATTACAGGCTACAGCAACAACTGCTGAATGGAATTACACCAAATTCGGCAGGAAGTTAAATCTTGGCCCGCAGATTGTGCTTTTTGTGATTTGGTGTAACTCTGTTCAATAGTTTTTGAGATATTAAGAGTCAAACAAATATAGATATTTGGATGATTGAGACTCTCGCGGGAGAGCCAATCTAAAAATAGCGCGTTCTGTTTGGCCCAGGGAGTTTTATTTCCTTTGGACCTTCACGCTCCCGCAGCAGTGAGATCCTGCAAGATCGAGCGCTCTGATTGGCTGTCAGCAACATGAGAAAAATATTGCTGGCAGTCATTACAGGACTTGGGTATTTAGTCCCCTGTCCTGAAGTTGTAAACAATAAATATATATGTGGGCAGGGTAGGGATACCCACTCTCTGCTTCTCCACTCTGCGCTATTCCACTCTTCGTCACTCCCCTGAACAACATTCTACTCTACACGATTCTATTGCATGCCACTCCACTCTACGCCATTCCACTCCGCTGTATGCTACTCCACTCAATGGCACTACACTGTATGCCACTCCACTCTACACAACTCCACTACACTGCTCCACTCTAGGCCAATCTACTCTATGCAGATCCACTTTATGCAACACCACTCTACACCACTCCACTCTTTGCTATTTCACTCTACTGTACGCGACTCCAGTGTATGCCACTACACTTTTCGCCACTCCACTGTATGGTACGCTTCTCAATACTATTCCTCTCTACGCCACTGCACTGAATTCTACTTTAATCTATGCTATTCCACTGTATGGCACTCTATTGTACGCTAGTCCACTGTACCCCACTCCACTGCATGCTAGTCCACTCTACCCCACTCCACTGTATGCCACTCCAGTCTAGGATGCTCCACTATATACCACTCCACTGTATACTATTCCACTCTATGCTATTTCACTCTATGCTACCCACTGTATGCCACTCTACTCTACACTATTCCACTATATGCCACTCCACTGTATGCTATTCTGCTATGCCACTCCACTGTACTCTATTCCACTATACGCTATTCCACTGTATGTTACTCCACTATATGCTACACCACTCCACTGTACGCCACAACACTCTATATCATGACACTGTACAACATTGTATGACACTACACACCACACCACTCCAGTCTATGCCACTAAAGTCTAATCCAATCTATGAACCTCTACTGCACTGTAAGATACTCCACACCCCTCCAGTCTACTTCACTCTATACTACTCCCATGTACAACACTGTGCTACCGTCTAAGTCACTATTCAACACTGTATTACACTATATCAGACTGTAGTCCACTCTTCGCAACTTCCTCTGTGTCACTCCACTAGAATTTACTCCACTCTACTCTATAACACACGATTCCACTCCGCGAGTTTACTCCACTACTTCACTCTACGCCACTCCACTCAAGGGCACTGTATGCCACTTGACTCTACAACACTGTATGCCTCACCACTGTATCACACTCTTCTCTACTCTACCTCACTCCACTCTACAACACTGTACTCCTCTCTGTGCTTCTCCAATCAACTCCACTCCATGACATTTCCCTAAACACTATGATACTGCATACAACTCCACTGTACGACACGCCTCTCAACTCTATAACACTATACTCCACTCTTTGGCACTGTAGAATACAAGATGCCACTCCACTCTACGCTACGCTACTCGACTTGACACCACTGTACAACAGTTTACCCCAGTCTACGCCACTGTAAGACACTCCAGTGTACGCCACTACCCTCTACTCTAGAACATAACATAATGTGTATTTGTAAAGCGCACGTTCACCCAAGGGTATCTTGGCACTTAATACAGATGTTTATTGCTACCCAACTCAATGGTATTCATTTTATCGACCTCAGAAAGATGAAAGGCTGAGTGGACCCCCCGGGATTTAAGTCGACCCTCGGGGATTTGAACCTGTGACCATGAGGTCGTACATAGGCCCCTACAGTGGACACATTACTCCACTAAGCCACCAGACCCGACTCTATAAATGTGCACTCTACAACACTGTACTACACTCTATGCCATGGTATGACACTGTATCGCACTGTATGCCTTTAAACTCTACTATAGAAGAGTCTACTCCTCTCAATGCCACTGTGCAATACCCTGCTGAACTCTATGCCACTCTGTGACACTCTATTACACTGTACTCTATGATACACTACTCCACTGTACCCCACTGTACTTCACTACTTGATTGTACGCTATTCCACTCTATGTGACTTTATGCAACTCGACTCTACAACACTCTATACCACTGCACTCTACGACACTCTACGACACTGTACTGTACACCACTCCACTCTACAACACTCTATGCTACTCCACTGCACTCTACTGTACGACACTTTCCAACACTCTACGACACTCCACTGTACCACACAGCACTCCACTCTATGACTTTTCACAACACTGTATGATACGCCAGACCACTCTACTCAACCCCACTCTACTGTACAAAATAACACTCCACTGAATTACTGTTTACTACAGTCTCTCCTAAGTGACTCCACTGTACTCCACTCCATTCTACTCCACTGTACGATACTTTAGCCTGCTCTACACCACTGTTTGACACTACACTCTACACTGGTGCACTGTATGACACCCTACAGTACGCTATGTATTTCTACTGTAGAAGACTGCTACACTTTATGCATCTATATGACACTTTAATCCACTCTATAATAGGTGTGAGTGAAACTCACCTAGTTTTACTCTGCAGAATTCTGCAGAGTTACCTAAAAACTCCACAAGATTCAGCAGAGTTTCACAAGTGATGGAACTCCGGTCCGTTGCACTGCTTGTGCTGAATTTTAGCATCGGGAACTTGTCCCGCATTGTAAAATCAGCAGGAACTGCACTACGCTGCAGCTTTCACAACGCAAGCTGAAACTTTCTCAACGCAAGCGGTAGCGACCTGCTGCGACCGCCAGCATTGAGAAATCTCGCTGGGAGGCGGTCTAGCACTCGGTTGGTGTCTCCATATTTCATTAGGCACCAATAGCTACAGTTCTGTGTGGGGAGTGTGAAAACACTTTTGGGGAAAGTCATTCTTAGGCTTAAAAAATATCTGTAGTTTAATGATGGATTGCTAAACAAATTCCAAATATTTTTTTATTTTATGAGGCCATAAAGAAAGCCAGTACCAAAGTGAAGCAGGAACATTACATCCTAAATGTTTCTACTGTTTTTCTAGTGCTTGAAAAATGTAATTCACACTTCCATGGTACTCTTGAAGCAACATAATTCGGGGAAGAGGGGATCAGTTGCAGAAGCAGCTGGGTGTGTTCATCTCAGGACTTTGTGTAACTCCCAATGTGGCCCGCCGCTAAGAGAGACGTATTGACTTATAGCTTGGGACATGATATTTTTGTACTTAAAAGGTTTAAACAGATGCCATGGTAGTGTTCTCTGGATGATGTCAATTCTATTACCATTCGGGTAATAAGCCAATGATGAAGTTATAGCTCAAAACTCCTGGTGCTGATCTGCATCATATACTCAAGAGGACGGACACAGTTGGAAGGTGGAATCTTCATCAGTGCCTAGAGCACCAAGATTTGTCATATATTTATCTTTTATATTACTTGTTTTGTATTGTGTTGCAAATAGCAGAAGCTGACCCTGTTAGAATTGAAACGTAAAATTGTCATATTACTCGTATTTTACCCAATATTAAGTTAGCATTTATATAGCTAATACATTAAAAATGCATATTGTATGTGTAACCAACTAGTAAATGCAGTTGTTATGTTTATTAGGTTGACATCTGTGCCGCCATTTTGAATCTCCAAGATGCCATTTTCTATTATAATCGAAACTGTTACTTGCTCTTTTACGAGAAATGGTCCGTGGTAAGTTTCGTTTCTCCAATGCTGAATCTTGCTCATTAACGCATGCCTTCTCTGTTACATCAATGCCTTCTCCCACCTTTCTAGTGGGGAGGATAAGCCAGACGACCTTGGGCAGCAGATAGCTTGTGCCAGGCTGCGGAATCGAAACTTATGTTCTGTACCCCCATTGTATTACGACAGCTACCAGTGTTTTTCCATAGTAGGCGGGTCTTTGTGGGTTCCGCAACATACATAATGTAACTCTATGCTTGTTAGAGGCAGTCCCTCATCAGCCATCATAGGAGGCTGGTCAGATTGGACTCCACTGCAGTGTACTTTGTGAATAAACTAGTTTGGTTGTATTCTCTACTGCGTCATCGACTCTCCATTGCATGGAAGGCTAGAGGAGGTTGAGAGTGACCCGGGTGACCCTAGTTGGGCCACTTCCTTCAGTTGGCGCCCGAACAGGGACTCCACCAGGTGGCACATCCCGCTCGTAGTCGGGTTGTGGGGTCGGGGTTGCGTCCGGTCGGATCGGGATCCCCATATGATAGAGCTTGGTTCTCGCGGCTGCTCCGCCTGTCTGATCGGGCAGCTCCTCGTCTAGTGGTCACCTCGGCTGGGGTCCTGAAAAGGCGAAACCCTTGGATCTGACCGTTTGGTCTGAAGAGTCGGCAGTGGAGAATAATCTTGTTTGACCTGTGTGCACCTGGTGAGTTTATCTTGATTTGTCTTGATTTGTCTTGGTAAGAGCGGCGCCGTCTTGATTTACTTGGTGGGTCTGTGGACCCTTGTGATACGGAGCATTTTTTAACGTTCTGCCAGGCTATTTGTTGAAATTGGCTTATTCTTGAAAAAGGCCTGGGGCTAGAGCCTATCTTGTCTTGGTGCAGTCTGAAGACTGTTTTTGAGAGCTCTTTTGTTTGTTTGTGTTTTCATTGTATGTGTGTGTGTGTTGTTTGAGTGAACAGTAAATGTGTCTGATGCTAGGATGCCTTGTTGGAGTAAAGTGTGGTGCTTGGGGTGCTGCTGCTCTTCTGTCGAGCATCGGCTGGAGGAAAGGCAGCCTGCGCCTCCAGAGGGCACTCCGAGTTTGAGATGTATGTGAAGCATGGTATTGGCCCTATTATGTTTCGTACATTATGGCTGGCACAAGTATACGAGGGACAATGCTGAGCTTCAGTGGCCATTGGACGGTACCTTTGATGAACAAAAATTGAATTATTTACAGGACAAATTATTTGCTAGAAGAAGTAGACAGTCGATGTTTGATACTTTGCAAGTATGGCAGAAGGAAGCTAAGCAGAGGCGTATACGGGCCGAGAAGGAGTCTAGGAAGAAGGCAATGCAGACGGTGGTGCAGAAAGCTGTAGCTTTTGATAAAGAACAAACAGAGAAAGGTATTGAGTGTGCTGATAGGAAGTTTCGATTGCAATGTAATAAGTCCTATGTGGTTCGAGAGGATGAGGATCCTTTTGTGGAGGATCTGTTGGAAACCCGTCCCCCACCTCCCTATGCCCCGCAGAGAATATATCCTGTTGTTCCATCGTCTCAGTCTTCCGCTGCTTCTCCGTTTTCTTCTGGTCTCCTTGTGGACTCAGCAGCTTCGGCTCCAGCACTGTCTCTCCCCCCTCCGGTTTCACAAGCTGCAAGTGTGGTGACTGCAGGCACCCCCGCAGTATCTGCTATTTCCGCTTTTGTTTCTCCTCCTTCTCTTACTCCAACCACACAGTCATTGTTGACACTGTCTCCTATGTCTGTTACCTCTTGTGTCTTCCCCAAACCTTTCATCTGCAGTGTTGTGTAGTGTTGAGACACCAGTGCGAGGGTCGGACGGAGGGAATTGGGCGGCAGCACAGGAGCGAATGGAGCGGTTATTGACTCGATAGGTGAAGAGGAGAAAAGGATTGTTGCAAATCAGGCAGCCCAGTGGGCTCAGAATCCAATTTATAATGTGGAGGATATATGGAGTGTGATGAAAGATTTTGACCCGTTTGTACAACAGCATGCCCTCCAGCATATGTCGGCTACATTGATTGGTTTGTGGGAACAGTGTATTGGAGGCACAGCACCTCAAATTATTTATGACATTCGAGACCGTGTATATTCAGCTAGTATGGCCCCTGCAGAAGTTCTTGGCAATGTTGGGACGCTACACAGTTATCGAGAAAGACTATATCATCATACCCCGACTACTGTGTCCCAATTTCCGATGAGGGAGGTACACCCTATTTTTCATCCCGAGATCCCAGAGCAGCGGAACCAAAGAAATGAGGTGGTCCAACAGCGGGTGGCGGCTCATTTTCAGGAGCAGTGGGTTTATACCCAGTGGAAGAGAAGTGAGGTGCTAGCTCTTAAAAGTCAGTTACCGGATCCAAGGAAAAATCCTACGGCGTATTATAAAGAATTAACAGAGGCTGCCTCCTCGTCGGTTATGACCTTAGCAGATATAGAGATGTTTTTCGGGCTGTTGGTGCCGGTGGACATATGGAGGCAGGTGCATATGCAGGATCACAGGGTGGAATTGGGTGGTCCTTGGGATGAGATTAAGGCATGGGATAAAGAGCGAAGGCCCGGTGAGAAACCTAGAGCTGAGATCCTGGCTTTGCCGAGTCGTATCATCTCTTATATGCATTCTCTTATCCCACCTAGATGAGTAGATTGGGATAAGCTGACGGCATGTCGTCAGAAGAAAGAAGAGAGTGTGTCTGATTTTTTTACTAGGTTCGAAGGGGTGTTCTTGGATTTCAGTGGACAGGATTTGTCAGTTGAAGGTGGTGTTCATTTGTTTGTTAACAGATTTGTTCCAAATTTGCTTCCGGAGATTGCAGCTCGGTTGCAAGCTTCGGAGAGCACTTGGACTACCTCCTCCCCTTCGGTGATATTGAGTATGGCTCAGTACTATGAGCATCGAGAAAATGAGGAAAAGGATAAGGTGGAAAAGAAAAGTAAGGATTTGAAAACGAGGGTGTTACTACAACAAGTTGCAAGAGGGTCCGGAAGGGGATGGGGCGCTGGTCCGGCTCAAAGGTTAAGGGGTGCTGGTAGAGGTGGAGCACCCCTAGGGCCGAATCAGTGTGCGTATTGTAAAAAGGAGGGGCATTGGTAAAGTGAGTGCCCAGATTTATTACAAAAACTTGCAGTTCCTAGTGGGCGAGGTTCGAGAGGACGGGGCCGTAATGAGGTTGATCGGGATGAGGGTCAAGCAGGTGCATCCTCGGGGGGTCGTTCTGATCAGAACTATTTTGATGACCCCCCGGGAAGGCAGTACTATCATGATGATTATGATATGGATGAAGCTGCAGGGATGTCCTATGGCTAGGACAGCCAAGGACAGGGAAAGGGAACAGTTCAAATTCCTGTAGATCAGCGTGGTCCTTATGTCACAGCAGATTTGCATGGTTCGGCACAGAAATTTTAGGTGGATACAGGTGCAATGAACAGCTCTGTTTCTTGTTCACTGGTCCCCGGGGCAGCCCTGTCTGGCCGTAATAATGTTTCGGTAGATTTTTCAGGAGTACCTGTTGTGAGCCCCATTTCCAAGCCTCTTGCTTTGACTGTTGGTCCTTTACTGTGGACTCTCCATTTTTGTTGACGGCTAATTGTGGGGAAAATTTATTAGGATTGGATTTGTTGAAAAAGTTGCATGCTACCATTTCTTGTTCCCCGGATGGTGTTTACATGACTATTGGACCTAATGTGGTTAGTGCAAAACAGTGTTTGGCAAAGGATGCGCCGCTTCCTGTTGAATTTAAAGATGTGCCATCCTCATTGTGGGCAGCAGGGTATACGGATGTAGGGTTGTTGCAGATACCACCAGTTTCCATAAAGATTAAAGATAACGCTGTGCTCCCTCGTATTCCCCAGTATAAAATATCACAAGCAGAGGAACAGGCTTCGATGCAGATTATACAGGACCTGATAAAATCGGGGGTGGTTGAGGAGACAGTAGCGAATGTTTGCAATAGCCCCATTCTCCCTATTCTTAAGAAGGCACCTTTGGATTCTCCTGATGCACATCCTGATGTTTATCGTTTTGTGATTGATCTTCGAGAAATTAATAAGATAGTGGTTCCTCAGTTTCCGGTGGTACCAGATATTACCGCCCTCTTGACGATGATTCCTTCTACTGCTAAATTCTTTTCTGTGATTCATTTGAAAAATGCTTTCTTTAGTATTCCTATCCATCCAGACAGTAGGTATCTGTTTGGATTCACTTTGGCTGGTAGAAGTTTCCAAATCTGTTGCAGCTCCTCAGGGGTATACAGAAGGTCCCAGTATTTATAGCCAAGCTTTGAAAAGTCAATTGGACTCTCTCTCTCTTCCCACAGGTAATGTATTATTGCAATATGTGGATGATATTTTGATAGCCTCCGATACCGAAGAGGGTTGTCGGGATGCCACGGTACGATTGTTAAAGCATTTGGCGAACAAAGGACATAAAGTGTCCCTTTCTAAATTTCAATATTGTCAACAGTAGGTCACCTATTTAGGTCACCTGCTGTCGAAGGAGGGTTGGAGGCTAACACCTGAACGAGTTGATGCCATTGTTAAGATGCCTGTCCCTGTGACGCAAAGGGATGTGCGTGCTTTCATAGGCATCACCTCGTATTGTCGACACTGGATACCCACCTATTATCTATTAATACAGCCCCTGCTTTGCCGAACAACTAAAGATGTGCATGAACCTTTGCCCTGGACGCATGAATGTCAGCATGCTTTTGAGCAATTAAAAGTTGCGCTTTGCTCTGCACCTGTGCTTGGTACGCCTGATTATAAGAAGCCTTTCGTGTTGTATGTATACGAAACGGCTGGGTGTGCGCTTTCAGTTGTTAACACAAGCCTTTGGAGGTAAGCAGAGGCCGTGTGCTTATTTTTCTGCTACGCTTGACCCTGTCGCCAGAGCCCTCCTGAGTTGTTTAAGAGCCGCCGCAGCTGCGGCGGTCTCTATATGACAGTCGGCAGGGCTCGTCCTCAATCATTACATCACAGTAATGGTACCTCATGCTGTGGATATACTTTTAAATAAGACAAAGACGCAGCGCCTCACCAGTGCTCGTCTGACCGGTTATGAGTTAACCTTATTTGCACCTCATATTACTATCAAACGATGTGCCATTCTGAATCCAGCCACGTTACCACCCCTCCTTCGGGGGATGAGGACAGAAATGTCCATGATTGTTTGTTCCGTACGGAAGAGGAGACGAAGGGATGAGTAGACTTGACTGGCGTTCCCTTATCTGACCCGCAAGGGGAACTATATGTCGATGGCTCTTGTTTCAAATTGTCAGATGGCACCACTAATATGCTATTACTACGCTGCGCACTGTAGTTGAGACCTTACGTATTCCTTACCAATCCGCGCAAGCTGCAGAGCTGATAGCCCTTTTACGAGCATGTGAATTGAGTGAGGGACTGACCGTCAATATTTATACTGACAGTATGCCTTCGGGGTGGCTCATAATTTTGGGCACCCCTGGGCAGAGAGAGGATTCTTGACTTCACATGGAACCAAAATCCAAAATGGTCCGCTGATAGAAAGACTTTTGACAGCCTTGACCCTTCCCAAACGATTGGCAATAGTGAAGTGTAGTGCTCATAAAGCAATTACTGATGATGTGGGGAGGGGAAACGCTTTTGCAGACCAGACAGCAAAAGAGACAGCCAGGTCAAAGACGACAAGGATGTTTGTGGCAGGACCTGCTAGATGGGTACCAGATGTTACCATGTTTGAAAATTTGTTAGAGAGTGTTCGGGAAATACAGAGTGAAGCAACAATTGAGGAGTTGGCAGTGTGGCAGGAAAGTACAGGGCGTTTAGGTGATGAAGGGTGTTGGACTGATAAGTCCGAGAAGCAGAGATGGATGTTGCCTGCTGCATATGTATTTCCCGTAGTTACCATGGCACATGGTCCAGCTCATATTAGCGCTAAAGGAATCTGTAGGTTATTAGATCCTGTGTGGCAAAATGATAATATCTCAAAGGTTGCTGTACATCTAGTGAAACATTGCATGATTTGTATGAAGCACAATCCTGGGAAAGGCACCCCTACACCTTCTGGTAATTTTGCACCACCTTCTCTCCCTTTCGAGGTACTCCAGATGGATTACATAGAGATGCAGCGAGTTAATAATTTGAAATATGTGTTAGTGGTGGTTTGTGCATTTAGCAAATGGATTGAGGCTTACCCAACGAAAGAAAATAGAGCCATGGCGACGGCGAAAGCTCTTATATAGGAGTTTTTCCCGTGCTACGGTTTGCCCGCTTGATTTGGAGTGACAATGGAAGTCACTTCAATGCCAAACTGATCCAATTGGTGTGCGATGGTTTTCATATTAAGCAAAAATTCCATGCAGCAAATCATCTCCAGTCAGCAGGTTTAGTTGAGAAGTACAATGGTACTCTCAAGCTAAAATTGGCTAAGATTAAGGAAAGTACTGGGTTACAATGGCCAGATGCATTACCCCTTGCTCTATTATCCACCAGAATGACAGCCCATTCCAGAACTGGATTATCGTCATATGAAGTGGTCTTTGGCTGTCCTGCAAATGTGTGGGCGTCCCTAGACCAAAAAGATTTTCTGAGATTGATAATCCTCTGTTAGTCGATTATTTATATGATCTCACTAAAAGTTTGCGTTCTATTCACCAACAGATACATGAAGCTTTTCCTCCAGTACCAGAGGGGCCCGGGCATACCATACAGCCCGGCGACTATGTACTTGTAAAAAACTTCCAGAGACGAGACAGCTTGGAACCTAGGTGGAAGGGGCCATATCTGGTCCTCATCACGACAAGGACAGCAGTGAGTGTGGACGGCCGGAAGCATTGGATCCACACCTCGCATTGCCGGCGGGTGCCGCTCCCCCTCCCCTATGATCGATGAGTGCAAGAGGGGATTGGGGACCACGAGACAGAGAAGGTTCCACGTTTTGTTCCTTTCTCCGACGCCCAGCTGACTTGGGCTCAGACGGAGGAAGAGAGTGAGGCGGTTCTGAACGAGGCAGTTCCCCCCAAAATTAGGGCTGCCCAGGCTTCTTCTTCATCTGACCCACAGGAGCCCGAGCCTCGCTCTCTGACACCCCCTGAATTTCAGATCCTTCTCCGTGATGAGTCCTCGACGGAAGAATAGTGCACCAAAAGAGAAGTGAGTGTAGTAGGGATGGACTTCGTGGATAAGATTAGTAAAATGCCCCCTTGTTTCTGCTTTTTCCTATTAGACTAGGGATCAGAAGATTGGTGCACTGCCTGAGACGCAGGACAGGATAAGTTGAGGGTATTTCCAAGGAGGGAGAGTGCCCTATCCTGAGGACAGTGAACATTTGCTGATGAGCTGCAACAGTGTGGCTCCACCGTACAGTGCTCAATAGCACCACCGAGGATTGAACAATAGAAGCCTGCCAGGGACGCCTGTAACGGACCCTGATCTTCTCATCATTTTTTATTTTTTATTTTTTGTGTCCTTTCTACCGTTGGTTCCATTATATGACGTCTCTTTCTCCGGTGTTTTCATTTGTAGTTTTATAGTGAACATGTATCTTTTTGGTCATCCCCGTGTAGAAGATGAACAGTCTCTTGTTGCCCTGCGACCGGGGCAGATCAGTTTTGAATGGTTGCTCAGGAAGAAAATGTTTTGGGCTGCAGTTATATTGTTGTTTTTCCTAGTGGGAGGGGGGCTGTTCTGGGTACTGGAATGTTCTTCTGGAGATACCTCGTCATGTGTTTTATATCAGACAGTTTCTTCAGATCGTAGCAAAAAAACAATGCATAGCACTGTTTTCTTAGACACACTCCGGAAATTCTTTGGAGACAATACAGCTTGTTACCCCACTGATTCTGTTACAAGTTTATGGACTGCTTATCCATTATCATTGGTAAATTATACAAATGTTCGTCCTCCCCATTTTGTAGAAGTAAAAGGTGAATTTGGCCTGGGATATCGTGGACCTTGCTTATACTATAGAAAGCCGAGGGGAACAGGGGAACCAGGGTGCATGCCCGAAATGTATTGTGGTGATTTGTACCTTGGTAAAAGAAATATCACCCTGACAGGTTGGCACTACCAAGATCTAACTGTCACTCAAGAGGCAGGTGTTTATCCAGCGTGTTGCCCCGAGATAAATAGTACTGATGCTTATCTGTATCTCAATTGCTCTGGAGAAGTAGTGTACAAAAATGTAATGCGTTTAGGGAAAAAGGATGATCCCAGTATGAAGGGAATGAATACTAGATATTCTCCATTAGATTATCAAGGTTCGCTCTATGCACATCCAGGTTTCTATTTTTTATCAAACGGTACGTATTCTAATATGTACAATGGTACAGAGGATGTGGCCTTGGGAATGGTTTTACCTCTTGGGGTGCCTTGCAAGTACAGTAAACCGAATATAAGATGGGTAAAAAGAACATTGACCAAGGAATTTAGTGAGGGCGTTACCGATTTGGAAGTTAATAATTAACGTAATGGCATCACTTTTGGATATATTCTTTCCTCTATTATTACATTTGGTGGTACCGCTATAGCCAGGCGTGAACGAGCTAGAGAGCATTTTGGATGTAAGTTGCAAATTCTATCTAATTCTACAGTAGCAGCTTTAGGGGACATCACCACTCAGTTAGAAAGTATGCATATCTACTCTGAACAAACGAGATATTCAGTTGACTTTATCTTAGCTAAGAATGGTGGTGCATGCACAATAATAGGAGAACAGTGTGTGGTCGGTATCACAAATATGGAAAAGAACATCACTCAGCATATTCTAGATATTTTGGAAAATGTTAAAGGGATGGAGAGTGGTAATTGGAGCTGGTCTTTATTTGGTGGTTGGGGTTGGATTCTAGAAAACGTGATATATTTCATTGTCCTTCTAATTTGTTGCTGTGTTTTGATTCAGTGTCTTCCCTTATGTTGCTCATACTGTACTACTTATCTCACCCCCAAAAGGATCTTAGTTCATGATACCAACGCCACTATAATGCTTCAAGAAGAGTTCGATACCATCATGCAGATAGATGAGGGAGTCTTTGGTTCTACTACCTCTCTTGCAGGTTCAATTCCTGATGCCACTCCTACTGCTAATGTTTAGTGTTATTTTCTTCTTTACGTTGGCTATACATATACACGTATCCGCACTTGATATATTATTGTTTGGATGATTATATTTTTCTTTTCGCTGTTATAATTGTAAAGACCTTTACCTGATAGCAAGAATAAAGATGCACGTATTAGCTTATAATGCTAAAAGGAGGATATGTTAGAATTGAAACGTAAAATTGTCATATTACTCGTATTTTACCCAATATTAAGTTAGCATTTATATAGCTAATACATTAAAAATGCATATTGCATGTATACGCAACTAGTAAATGCAGATGTTATGTTTATTAGGTTGACATCTGTGCCGCCATTTTGAATCTCCAAGACGCCATTTTCTATTATAATCGAAACTGTTACTTGCTCTTTTACGAGAAATGGTCTGTGGTAAGTTTCGTTTCTCCAATGCTGAATCTTGCTCATTAACGCATGCCTTCTCTGTTACATCAAGGCCTTCTCCCATCTGTCTAGTGGGGAGGATAAGCCAGACGACCTTGGGCAGCAGATAGCTTGTGCCAGGCTGCGGAATCGAAACTTATGTTCTGTACCCCCATTGTATTACGACAGCTACCAGTGTTTTTCCATAGTAGGCGGGTCTTTGTGGGTTCCGCAACATACATAATGTAACTCTATGCTTGTTAGAGGCAGTCCCTCGTCAGCCATCATAGGAGGCTGGTCAGATTGGACTCCACTGAAGTTTACTTTGTGAATAAACTAGTTTGGTTGTATTCTCCACTGCGTCATCGACTCTTCATTGCATGGAAGGCTAGAGGAGGTTGAGAGTGACCCTAGTTGGGCCACTTCCTTCAACCCTGAGTGCTCTCAGTGGGATGTTGGTTTTACAGCACAGCAGTGAAGTCCACTTTTCCAGTGATCTGGATAATTTTGGATCTGCAGGTGAAAGTAGGAGCTGAAGATCAGGATTGGCCAGAAAGTGGCAGGCATCAGGATTGACCCAGAGGGCATGCAGGATCAGAAAGATCTAGATAGATTCCAGGTGAAATGTTCAATGAGACCATGCTGCAGTGGTTTTCGAAATGGCAAAGGTCTTGGAAGAGAGCTTAGAATATTATTTGACAGGCCCAAGAGGACCACCAAAAAGCACATATCAACACTGATTGAGGAAAAACATGACACTTTCATTCTGCAAGGTTAAATTCTTCTGTTACACACCACCCAATCTGTATTCTGTAGAATACAGTGGTGGTGCATCATTGCTTATTTTGGATTCCAGTCTTTTCATACTTGGACGACTAGATGATCCATGCTGCATCAAGAAATCAGATTCTGAGGTTTTGCTAACAGACGAAATTGACTTTGTCTCGGCTGGGACTCCTTCTCAATTTTCCAAAATGCCAGCTGACCCTGACTCAGGACCTTGTGTTTATAAGAGCTTGATTCCTAACAGATTTTTCCAGAATTTGTTTCCCAGTGCAGAGAATCATTCACCTTCAGTCTGTCCTTCAGAACATGTTGAGGGAACAGGCTCTGGCCAGTCTTTGGTTGGAAGTTCAAAGCCACATGGAGGCATCAGCACATACAGTTCAGTGGGCAAGATTGCACCTTCAACCTCTACTATGGCATCTCTACAGTGACTGATCCTCAACTTCAGATCCCCTAAGCTAATTGGTTTCTGTAACTCAGGAGATCAGGGACGATTTGAGTTGGTGGTTAAACACTGGGAACCTCTCCAAGGGCATGTGCATGCATCAAGAGCTTCATGTAGTGATCATTATGGATACCAGTGCCCTGGGCTTAGGAGCAACCCTTTAGAAAAAATCGTGTCAATTCAGATGGTCTCTTCTAGAAAGATGGAGATCTTTGAATTGGAGGGAACTCATGGCAATTTTCAGAGAAGTAAAATTCTATCACAGTATGGTACAGAAGAATGTGCTGGTAAAAACGGACAACACTGTCAAAGTTTCCTACATCAATCATCAGGGGAGCACTCGTTCAAGGAGCCTCAGTCTGATGGCTGTCCAGTTGGGTTCGTGGGTAAAGACGAACTTGTTGGATATACTCACAGTCCATGTCAGAGAAGTGGACAATCTTACAGCGGACACTTTGTGCAGGAAATTTCCCTCATCCCAAGATCTGACTTTGTCCAGAGTAATCTTTTCGAGGATTTGCAGATATTTCAAGACCCCTTATGTGGCTCTATTTGCATTAAAGAGCAATGCCCTCCTTCACAGATACTGTTCCAGATTTCCAGAAGAGGGAGCATGGGGAGTGGACGCTTTATTGATCAGGTGGCCGAGACGACTTCTCTACGCCTTCCCCCCCTTTCCATTAATCCAGAAGGATCTCCAGAAATTCTTGCTGGAGGGGAGAGAACTAATCTTGGTGGTTCCAAATTGGCCTCAGAGATCTTGATTTCTGCTCCTGAACGTCCTGGCACCTATGCCCCCCCTGGGTACTTCTGAAATTTCCTTCTCTTCTCAAAGTTTCTCCATTCCCATTTCATCTTCAACTCACACTGTTGCTTTGGAAGTTAAACAGTCCAACCTCCTAGCGAAAGGGCTTTCCTCTTCTCTGGTGGAGGTTATTGAGAGTTCTCAAAGGTCTTCCTCTCTTAAGGCTTACTCTAAACACTGGACATCATTTGAGACGTGGTGCTCCTCTCATAATCTATCTGCACCAGTCTGTGAATTCTCATCTGTCTTACAGTTCCTTTTGAAGGTGTTTCATCTGAATCTTTCGGTCTCAACTCCTAAATCTCAGTGGTTTGCTATCAAAGCTTATAGGGAATTCACTGAACCTTTATCTATGATTGAGTCTTCGATTTCTAGATTATTCAAGTGTTTTTGGTGACTAGACCTGGAAGAAATCATATCTCTCCATCTTGGGATCCAACTTTTGTGCCTAAGGTTAATTTTGTCTTTCATAGTTCTCAAGAGAATTCTACCTTCTTTCTTTCCTTCTCCTACTATTGCAGAAGAACAGTTGTTGAGTACTCTGGATGTTAAACAGGCTGTTTTCATTCATGTTGACAAGCCAAAGCAATACTGAAAGACTGATTTCTTTTTTGTGATTTTTGGACAATCTGGAAGGGGTAAGAGAGCATCCACTATCACTCTCAGCAGATGGCTCAAATCTGCTCCCCTTTTGGCATTGAAGGATTTGGCTTACGGTCTTCCCATCAATGGAAGATGCACCAGAGGGATAGACACATGCTGGGCAGAATTGCGGGGAGTATCGATCCAGGAAATTTATACAGCAGCCTCTTAGGCTTTAATGCATACTTTTATGAGACGTTATCATTCTAATTCTGTTTCAGATTGTCAGTTGAAGCTGGGCACTGCTGTGTTGAAAGCACCTTTATGAGTACATTATGAGTATTGGTTCTGTTCTCTTTATTTAATTTATTCTGATTATTTTCTATTAAAGATTTGCGCTTTGCATTGTCAAGGCGTGGGTTCTTTATAGGGTCAAAGGACTTTAGCTTTGATATACCTCACTTGTAATGGCTGGGATGAGGGTGAGGGACATGGGGGTAAGGCCCCAGTTACTTATGGCTAATCATCATTAACCTTAGTTCATCTTGTCCTTGTCACAGTCATTACATCCTACCTATCCTCTCTTCTTTCAGTCCTTTGACAATGGGACTTGGATATATACAGGGGGAGTTAAGAGTGCTAGCCCTCTTTATGGCCCCAAGGTAGGGTGGGTGGGGCTGGCTTTCGGGATACTCCTCCTTTGTTCCTGTTGTGAGGTAACATCACCTCAGTAGTAATGACTATGACAAGGGCGAGATAGGCTAAGGGTAATGAAGATTACTTGTAAGTAACTGGGGCTTTACTCCAAAACAGGGAGTCTGGAATGATGAGATTAAGCTGCCACTTCGTACTGTGCCAAATTGTGGATTTACTGTACTGATGCTATAGTCCACTATCTGCTACATTATTTGCAGATTTAAACAAATTACTTTTACTTAGTTGGATCAAAAGTTGCTAAAAAAAAAGCATCTTAAGAGGTGCTGTACTATGGCTGACCCTTTAAAAAGGTCAACTGATCACCGTTTAGGTGGAGATTGCTGCATTCAGCTGTTAAACTTGTATTAATGAAGTGAACCCTTTCCCATACAAAATTAACATATGTTAAAATAAGAAAAGAGCGGCACAGAAATATGCCGCATTATACCACGCAATTTTGCCTTTTGTTGACGCATTGATTATTTCTGGTGCACAATTTGATTCTCAAATTGCAGTGGCCTATACCGTAAGGCAGTGTTTCCCAAACTGGGGTCCGCGGACCCCCAGGGGTCCGTGGCACATTCCCAGGGGGTCCCCAGGCAGCAGTTTTAAAAGCACTGCAAAGTTCCTTGTAAAATTAGCAGTTTTCGAGCAACAATAAAAGGGTCAAGAAAATGCCAGTGATTAATGTACCTGCTGGTGAGAGATGAGTTTTGTCCAGTGGCAGCTTTTACTTATCTAATGTAGCACAGAGGGTTAATATGCCTACTGCAAAGAACGTGTACCATGCATTTTAAAAAACAGTATTTTATGTGCATAGGTCAGTGGGTTACTGCCTTTGTCACAGAAATTCTTTTGTTACTGTGCAATTCATAAGGGACAAACGTAATCTAGCACAGTGACCTATAAACTGTCATCAAAGAGCTGCTTCCAAACTGCATGGTACAAGTTAGTAACTTATGTTTTTTCCCAGTCTCATTATCCTGATGCTGCTAAAAAGGTTTATTTGGGTGGAAATACATTTTTATTGTTAAAGTCAATGCTAACCACTGAGTTATGTTCGGAATCCTGAGTTTGTGCTTCACCAGAGCAAGCACTCTTTAAAAATGCCTACCAGTATGAATGACGTGAATCCTACACATTTTAGTCCCCTTTGCCTTATGTAACTTTTTCTATACACTGATTTTCACGTATGATTCATTGTCTCTATATGTGTCTGATGCTACAAAACAAATGAAATTCATGCAACAGATGGGCTACGGAGAGATGAGAGGCACTGTTGAAAGGTGATAATAAGGGAATCATTGAAGAACCCCAACAAAGATTGTCGTATCCTGGTGCACAGTAAGGTCTTCATTTACTATTCTTTAAAAGCTAATACAATTCATTATATAATGATAAATGTGTTGTAGACTGCACCATTGTTTCCTAAATTTTTTGGCGGGGAGAGCCTCCCAAAGCCCCCTTGTAGTGGTCAAGCTCACTCACTGCACTTGGTGTGCACCGTATAGGGACTGGTCTATGAACGTTTGCCAGGGCTGCTTTGGGTTTCCAGTCTGGCCCTGGCAGGAATAGTTGCCTCGTACTGCGAAATAAAACCAACCATTCAAAAGTTAGTCATGGAGCTGCATCACCAACCTTCCCTTAAAATGTTTCATTTTTTTGCAATTTCTTTCAATATAAAATACTAAGGGGGATATTTACAACAGAATTGGCGGAGCATGTCGTTAGCCTCCTTGACTTAACGACACGCTCCGTCACTTCAGAAACGCAGGGCTGCACCATATTTACAAGAATATGGTGCAGCCCTGCGTTTCTCCTGCGCTGGCACTACACTTAGCAGTGTAGTGCCAATGCAGGCACCCTTGCACCATAGTGCAAGGGAGTCTGCGTGCAGGGGAGATTGTTTATGTGCAGGAAGTTCCCCTTCCTGTACATGAACAATTTTGAAATGCAGTTTTGTCACTTCTATGTGTGCTGCCTAATGCAACACACATGGAAGTTACAAAATGGCTTTTTTTTTTAAAGATTGTTTATGTGCAGGAAGGGTCACCTTCCTGAACATAAACAATCCAAGGCGTTTTTGCTTTTTCCATGGGAAAAAACAAAATCGAGGCGAAATAACGCATTTCTCCTCATTTCGCCAAGACCAGGTTTTCCATAGTCTTAATTTTGGTGCTGTCTCCTATTTACGCTGCCCTTGTAAATAGATGGCAGCGTCAAAATCAATGGGTGTTGGGGTGGAACGCCCACCACACCTCCCACTGCCCACCCCTTTCATGCTCAGCATTGCGTGAAAGGGGGCCTTATTTACAAGGCAGCGTCAAGCCACATTAAGTGGCTTAACACTGCCTTGTAAATAAGGCAAAGCCCCTATCGCCACGGGAACATCGCAAAAATTGACGTTCCCATGGCGATAGGGCCTTGTAAATATGCCCCTAAAATCTTTAGTAATTAGAGTATTTGTTTTGTGTGCACACGTGTTTATTTTTTTCGAATTATTGTTATAATGTTTGAAATTTAAATCCTACAAATTGCTTGGGGGTCCCCGGCTTCCAGTGGTGACTCAATGGGGGTCCTCAGGAGTCAAAAGTTTGGGAACCACTGCCGTAAGGCATCCTTTGCCGTTCTCAGCCCAGAGACTTGAAGAATGTGACGATGGCCATGGAATGAATGCATGTGGTTTGCATTATTTGCAGATCTCCACTCCTGCTCTTAGTTTCACCCCCTATCACTCTCGAGACACAAACAATACTGCACTTGAGTGCTACAGATAAAGCAACTTAAGTGAATACACTACTTCCTGAGGCCTGCCCCTGGGAGCCAGCGCTTGAACCTACGTCATTCGACATCAACACAACTCCTTCTTTAATATGCAGCAAAAGAACCTCGAATCCAGAAGGGCCTTCCAGAGGTTGAAAGAGATATTTACATTACTTATGATCTACAACGCATGGGTTATAATGACCTTTCTTTTCCTCTCCCTTTCAATTCTGCCTGGTTCTGATTTATTTTCGTTTTCTCCACCCCATCCGTTGTCCCCTGCCGGGAACCCCACTGATGCACTCGATGTAAGTTGCAGTGTAGAATAATGCGCCGCAAGCTGCCTTAGGAACATTACAACCTACAGCACGATTTTATTACAGCAACCGAGATCCCTCAGTCCCTGACCAGATCTCTCACAGCTCCGTTTATTGTTATGTTTTATTGAAAGAAAAAAGGAATAACTGTATCACATCCCATAATGCTATTTAATTCTAGCACGCGCGAGGCGTTCTGCAGACAAAGTGCAGCTTCTGGAGAGCCTCGCAACCAATTCCAAGAAGATCATTGGAAATAATGCACCAATTCGAAATTACTCAAGTTGTTTTTTCTGAGTGTCCTTGCTCGTATGTGTGGGTGTTTATGTACCCTTGTTTGCCTCTGCATCAGTTTCTGTGTTTATTCTTTTCTAATTTGTGTGTGTATGGGGCGATGTATAGGGTTTTTTACATATATGTATGATAGGTACATTTGTTTCTGTTCGTGCATGTTAGCGTTTATTTGTATCTTTGTTTCTGTGTGTTTGATCTTGTGTACGCGTCTTGCATAGTTCATGTATTTATTTGGATTTTTTATCACGCGGCGCACGTCACGTAGGTCACGCCAGCACAGAAGAGGTCTTAAACAACCCAAATGCTCATTTGTTTGTGTCCTTTTCTTCCTCAATGCGGTGTGTACTACAAGCAAGGGCATATGAAACATAAATTCCTGGGGTGTGTGGGAGACACGAACAACCTTGCGGAGAGCCGAACCAGGCGTCTGTCTTGCCCAGGGCTTTAAGTGGGCCGGGTCTAACAGGTGCTGAGCACCGGCAGTTTTTTAAAGGGGGCCTCAAACGGGTTTCCATCGGGCTGTTTTGTGCCCTGGCACAGGCGGTCCGTTTTTCACCGGACTGCAGTGACAGCAGGCACATCGATGCGCGCTGCTCACACTGCTCACTTCTCACTAGTGGAGAAGTTACAGCATGTGACGTCATGCCAGGTGAGCCTTGCAGGGGAAGGGAAATCCTTTAAAGAGTAATTTTCTCTCTGGATTTCCCTTCAATTTTTGGAACTCAGGAGCAGCAACATTGTCGTGGTGTCTCAAGGGCTGTAAGTGGAAGCTTTTTCAATATTATATACAAGCCATAGTTGCTGCTTATTTATCTTATGCAACTAACAACCAGTGATAAAACCAATAGTCCTGTCTTGTTGTAGATGTAATGTTACTTGCTTATCTGGATGCAATGACAAACAAAATACAAATCAGACGGCACACTACGATAAGCACAGATTTTTACCTTGCGTGCTTTTAAGCCACGCCCTTAAATACTTGAGCCACGCCCTATCAAGAGACCCCCCAGTTTTTTCATCCCACTTAAAGCCCTGGTCTTTCCTCTGAGAGCCAAAGCATGAGCCGAGGCGCCAGAACTGTAAAGCAGGCAGCAAATGTTATTATAAACATTTTAAGATGAAATATATATTTTCAGGGCTTCAAGTGTGCAGGGTCTTGAGCACCGGCAGTTCTAAATAGAAGGTGCTGAGACGGGTCCCTATCGGGCTCTCCATTTTTGCCCTCACCCTCAGGGTGAAAAAAAAATCTTAACTCTGCAGCAGTAGCACTCTTCACTGCCTTTGATGTAACTTCAGAGAGACTCGTTATAGTTCTTTCACAGTCTCATCAATATAATAGATAATATTTTTCATCATTTCTCAGTATCTTAATTAAGAACTTACAATTATATGACTGAATTGAACGACATTTATCGGAAGTAATATTTTTTAAATACAAAAGTTCAAGAATAACCCCATTCTCTGACAATGTTGCCACGAGTTACCCAAAATCAAACAGAGACCACTTCGTGAAAGTAATCAGAGGACACAGCGGGGAGCTTGCAGGAAATTCAATTTAATCACAGCATTAAGCATGATGCATTTCGGCGTATTGTGCCTTCTTCAGATGCTGGCTGACACCTGGGTTACGCCCAACCCTCCTTTGTAGATCTTACCCTACCATTGGTGGGAGTTGAGCTGGCCCCTCCTCGTTGCTTTGAGTCACAGCTGCAGTCTTGTGTGATTGACTACAGCTCCCAGCATACACCATAAGGGGTGAGTACCACCAGCGGGGCCCAAATGTCCTCAAAGTGAGCGCTGTTTGTTCATGACAAAGGGGGGCTTCGGGTAGAAGGTAGAAGGTATAGCCCAGATAAGAAGATTGTCCTGGATTTCCTTGGGTCCCCAACGTCCTGCCCCAATTACAAGATTCCGCCGGGCCGTGAAACGCTGTTACAATATATATATCATGATAGGCACATTTTGGGTGACTCCTAACTTTACTACTCCTAAACTGAGAAAAATCCTAACTTTAAGACTTTCGGTATTCACAGAAGGCATTTAGGAGTCCTAAAGTTAGGACTACTAACTTCTGTGAATACCGAAAGGAGTAAGTTCATTCTGTGAATACCAAAATGAGTAAGTGTATTCTGTGAATACCAAAAAGTACTAACTTTACGTTTTTGACGTAAGTTAGTTCTGTGAATCAGGCCCATAGAGTCAGTCACGCACCTACTACATTCAGACCCTTATACACCCACTCATTCTTCAATACGCCTTGGCCTATATATATTAAACATATTTAAACTTTACAGAAACACACAGTCACTGGATGATGCCATCAGTGATGTCATTTGAGATGTCATCAGTGATGTCACTGACCATGTCATTAGTGATGTAATATGTGACGTCATCAGCAGTGCATTGCGGGGGCGCGAGTTATAGTTAGCTGAACTAACTATAACGGGGGAATTTCACGGGTTTTGTACGAGTGCAATGTCCAACTAACTATAACTGTCCCTAAAACCTATGTTTTTTTCAGTGAATTTGTAAGGTTTTTTAAATGCTAATTTCTAACTATAACGTGCCTGAAACCTATGGTTTTTTCAGTGAATATATATATATATATATATAGTCTAAGTGGACCCACGTGTCAACTCTACACATTATAAAAATACCGGCATTCTTACCAGTTGATAAAGGCTGCAGGGACAGCTGAAACGCGTCCTGGATTTTAACCTGCTGAGTTCGTTGTCAATAAATGAAATGGAAACTTACGCCATGAGTGCAGACCTCTTCTTGAATTTGGAGGAGTATTGGGAATATATATATATATATATATTATCTACTGGCGGTCGCCAGTAGATAGTTATAGTTAAAACCTATTATCCATAGGAAATCCGCGACATTCTATTTGAAATAACGTTGGCGCCGGTTGACGAATCTTCGTGAAAGTTTCCAACTTGTTGGGGCGCTCCGGTCCGCTCCTATCCTGAAAGTCTTGGGGTGATACGTCAAGCGGGGGCCGAGAAAAAAGGGGGGTCCCAAAACGCATTTTCCCCATTCATTTTTCCATAGGAACCTTTAGTCGAAGCTACAGCCCGAACTGCTGAACGGAATTACACCAAATTTGGCAAAGAGGTAGCCCTTGGTTCAGTGTCGTGCCTTTTGCTTAAATGGTGTAAATCCGTTCAGTAGTTCCTGAGAAAATCAAAAGTAAATTCACATATATATCTGGGCGGAGCCTAACCACACATGTCATCGTGAGATCTGATTGGCTGTCAGCACTTCATCCTGGAATTGCTGGCAGCCATCTTGGGACCAATATAAATGATAGTACCTCATTGAAATGCATTGTAGTGAATAAAAGATTTTGAGGGTCACCAAAAGGAGAACTATAAAGGGTGATAACAGGCTTTAGTTACATTAGAATTTATTTGTTGATGGTACCATACTAATTTTAGGAATTGTGGTGTATTCTAAGGTGATTTTACCATGTGAAAAACCTTCTCCTGGGATATCATGAATCATGTTTGAGAGAACACTATTTTCTCATGCTTGTCCCATGGAGGTTTGGAAGGTGCTCCAGAAGCTAAAATGAGAGCATATTTTCTGTAAATTCACATTATCTTTCTCAGTCATGTGAGAATGAAGTCTGACATTCTCAGTAAAACATGTACATCCAACAAGGGCAGAGACTGTCAGTTGATGCCTTTGTGTTCTACTGCAGCTTCCCAGAGTGTTCTAAAGAACAACTAGAGTGCTAACAGCCTTACTTATGACAAAAGTATGGCACACCTGAAGCCATCTTGATTGGAATAAACTTGTAACACTTAAACAATTTAATTTAAAAAGGAACAAAATGATGGGGTTCATTTTGTCATAGAAATTATGGTTAGTGCTGTAGAAAGAAAAATTAGGACATGTTTCAAGTGTGATCTCAAATATCTTCCTGTTATATTTCAACAGGAGCAGCCTGCCAGTTGATGCCTTTGTGTTCTACTGCAACTTCCCAGAGTGTTCTAAAGAACAACTAGAGTGCTAACAGCCTTAATTATGACAAAAGTATGGCACACCTGAAGCCATCTTGATTGGAATAAACTGGTAACACTTAAAACATTTAATTTAAAAAGGAACAAAATGATGGGGTTCATTTTGTCATAGAAATTATGGTTAGTGCTGTAGAAAGAAAAATTAGGACATATTTCAAGTGTGATCTCAAATATCTTCCTGTTATATTTCAACAGGAGCAGCCTGCCAGTTGATGCCTTTGTGTTCTACTGCAGCTTCCCAGAGTGTTCTAAAGAACAACTAGAGCGCTAACAGCCTTACTTATGACAAAAGTATAGCACACCTGAAGCCATCTTGATTGGAATAAACCGGTAACACTTAAAACATTTAATTTAAAAAGGAACAAAATGAGGGGTTCTTTTTGAAATAGAAATTATGGTTAGTGCTGCAGAAAGAAAAATTAGGGCATGTTTTAAGTGAGATCTCAAATCCTCTTCTATTTCATTAAAAAATTCTGACATGCAGACTGAAACAATCACTTTCAATACCAGCAGCAGACTACCAGTTAACTCCCTGGTGAGCAGTAGCTTTACTCCAGTGATCTAATGAGCAACTAGAGTGCTAACATTCTGAATTTATGGCAGATGTGAGACACATCTGAATGCCTTCTTGATGGAATCAAAGTAAAAAACTGAAAGCATTTCCTACTGAGGAGACTGCAGTAAATGAAGAAATTAGGAAACTTCATAACAAAGAAGTCTTCCAAGATGGCCACCAGTGAAAAAAGAGCCCAAATGTAGCACAAATATTACCCAGATGTAGCCCACATATAGCCCAATGACAAAAGTGTGCAAAACACTTTTTATTTTTAGTTTTTTTGCAGTTTTATGTAGTGCAGACTGGTCAGGTATTGGAGCATTGCATCTTAAAACATGACCCCCTACACTACAAAAACACCACTGCACTACCTTAAACCCTAAAACACTACCCCCAGCATGACCCCCTACACTACACAAGCACCACTGCACTATCCTAAACCCTAAAACACTACCCCCAGCACGACCCCCTACACTACCCAAACACCACTGCACTACCCTAAAACATGACCCCTACACTACACAAACACCACTGCACTACCCTAAACCCAAAAACACTACCCCCAGCACAACTCCCTACACTACACAAGCACCACTGCACTACCCTAAACCCTAAAACACTACCCCCAGCACGACCCCCTACACTACACAAACACCACTGCACTACCCTAAACCCTAAAACACTACCCCAGCACGACCCCCTACACTACCCAAACACAACTGCACTAACCTAAATCCTAAAACACTACCCCCAGCACGACCCCCTACACTACCCAAACACCACTGCACTACCCTAAAACATGACCCCCTACACTACAGAAACACCACTGCACTACCCTAAACCCAAAAACACTACCCCCAGCACGACCCCCTACACTACACAAGCACCACTGCACTACCCTAAACCCTAAAACACTACCCCAGCACGACCCCCTACACTGCCCGAACACCACTGCACTGCCCTAAACCCTGAAGCACCAGCCCCTGCATGACCCCCTACACTGCCCGAACACCACTGCACTGCCCTAAACCCTGAAACACCACCCCTAGCACGACCCCCTACACTGCCCGAACACCACTGCACTGCCCTAAACCCTGAAACACCACCCCCTTCACGACCCCCTACACTGCCCGAACACCACTGCACTGCCCTAAACCCTGAAACACCACCCCCAGCATGACCCCCTACACTGCCCGAACACCACTGCACTGCCCTAAACCCTGAAACACCACCCCCAGCATGACCCCCTACACTGCCCGAACACCACTGCAGTGCCCTAAACCCTGAAACATCACCCCCAGCAAGACCCCCTACACTGCCCGAACACCACTGACCTAAACCCTGAAACACCACCCCCAGCACGACCCCCTACACTGCCCGAACACCACTGCACTGCCCTAAACCCTGAAACACTACCCCCAGCATGACCCCCTACACTGCCCGAACACCACTGCTCTGCCCAAAACCCTGAAACACCAGCCCCAGCACGACCCCCTACACTGCCCGAACACCACTGCACTGCCCTAAACCTTGAAACACCAGCCCCTGCACGACCCCCTACACTGCCCGAACACCACTGCACTACCCTAAACCCTGAAACATCACCCCCAGCACAACCCCCTACACTGCCCGAGCACCACTGCACTGCCCTAAACCCTGAAACACCAGCCCCAGCATGACCCCCTACACTGCCCGAACACCACTGCACTGCCCTAAACCCTGAAACACCAGCCCCAGCACGACCGCCTACACTGCCCGAACACCACTGCACTGCCCTAAACCCTGAAACACCAGCCCGAGCACGACCCCCTACACTGCCCGAACACCACTGCACTGCCCTAAACCGTGAAACACCAGCCTCAGCACAACCCCCTACACTGCCTGAACACCACTGCACTGCCCTGAACCCTGAAACACCAGCCCCAGCACAACACCCTACACTGCCTGAACACCACTGCACTGCCCTAAACCCTGAAACACCACCCCGTGCATGACCCCCTACACTGCCCGAACACCACTGCACTGCCCTAAACCCTAAAACACCACCCCCAGCGCGACCCCCTACACTGCCCGAACACCACTGCACTGCCCTAAACCCTGAAACACCACCCCCTGCACAACCCCCTACACTGCTCGAACACTACTGCACTGCCCTAAACCCAGAAACACCATCCCCAGCATGACCCCCTATACTGCCCGAACACCACTGCACTGCCCTAAACCCTGAAACACCACCCCGTGCATGACCCCTACACTGCCCGAACACCACTGCACTGCCCTAAACCCTGAAACACCACCCCCAGCGCGACCCCCTACACTTCCCGAACACCACTGCACTGCCCTAAACCCTGAAACACCACCCCTGCACAAACCCCTACACTGCTCGAACACTACTGCACTGCCCTAAACCCAGAAACACCATCCCCAGCATGACCCCCTATACTGCACGAACACCACTGCACTGCCCTAAACCCTGAAACACTACCCCCAGCAAGACCCCCTACACTGCCCGAACACCACTGCACTGCCCTAAACCCTGAAACATCACCCCCAGCAAGACCCCCTACACTGCCCTAAACCCTGAAACACCACCCCCAGCAAGACCCCCTACACTGCCCGAACACCACTGCACTGCCCTAAACCCTGAAACACCAGCCCCAGCACGACCCCCTACACTGCCTGAACACCACTGCACTGCCCTAAACCCTGAAACACCACCCCCTGAACGACCCCCTACACTGCCCGAACACCACTGTACTGCCCTAAACCCTGAAACCCCACTCCCAACATGACCCCCTACACTGCCAGAACACCACTGCACTGCCCTAAACCCTGAAACACCACCCCCTGCACGACCCCCTACACTGCCCGAACACTACTGCACTGCCCTAAACCCTGAAACACCACCCCCAGCACGACCCCCTACACTGCACAAACACCACTGCACCGCCCTAAACCCTGAAATACTACCCCCAGCAAGACCCCTACACTGCCCGAACACCACTACACTGCCCTAAACCCTGAAACATCACCCCCAGCAAGACCCCCTACACTGCCTGAACACCACTGCCCTAAACCCTGAAACACCACCCCCAGCAAGACCACCTACACTGCCCGAACACCACTGCACTGCCCTAAACCCTGAAACACCACCCCCAGCAAGACCCCCTACACTGCCCGAACACCACTGCTCTGCCCAAAACCCTGAAACACCAGCCCCAGCACGACCCCCTACACTGCCCGAACACCACTGCACTGCCCTAAACCCTGAAACACCAGCCCCAGCACGACCCCCTACACTGCCCAAACACCACTGCACTGCCCTAAACCCTGAAACACCACCCCAGCACGACCCCCTACACTGCCCGAACACCACTGCACTGCCCTAAACCCTGAAACACCAGCCCCAGCACGACCCCCTACACTGCCCGAACACCACTGCACTGCCCTAAACCCTGAAACACCACCCCAGCACGACCCCCTACACTGCCCGAACACCACTGCACTGCCCTAAACCCTGAAACACCAGCCCCAGCACAACCCCGTACACTGCCCGCACACCACTGCACTGCCCTAAACCCTGAAACACCAGCCCCAGCACAACCCCGTACACTGCCCGAACACCACTGCACTGCCCTAAACCCTGAAACACCACCCCCAGCAAGACTACCTACACTGGCCGAACACCACTGCACTGCCCTAAACCCTGAAACACCACCCCCTGCACGACCCCCTACACTGCCCAAACACTACTGCACTGCCCTAAACCCTGAAACACCAGCCCCAGCACCACCCCCTACAATGCCCGAACACCACTGTACTGCCCTAAACCCTGAAACACCACCCCTGCACCGCCCCCTACACTGCCCGAACACCACTGCACTGCCCTAAACCCTGAAACACCACCCCTACACTGCCCGAACACCACTGCACTGCCCTAAACCCTGAAACACCACCCCTGCACCACCCCCTACACTGCCCGAACACCACTGCACTGCCCTAAACCCTGAAACACCACCCCCTGCACCGCCCCCTACACTGCCCGAACACCACTGCACTGCCCTAAACCCTGAAACACCACCCCCAGCATGACCCCCTTTACTGCTCGAACACCACTGCACTGCCCCAAACCCTGAAACCACCCCCAGCATGACCCCCTACACTGCCGAACACCACTGCCCTAAACCCTGAAACACCACCCCTGCACGACTGCCCGAACACCACTGCACTGCCCTAAACCCTGAAACACCACCCCCTGCACGACCCCCTACACTGCCCGAACACCACTGCACTGCCCTAAACCCTGAAACACCACCCCCAGCACGACCCCCTACACTGCCCGAACACCACTGCACTGCCCTAAACCCTAAAACCCCACCCCCAGCACGACCCCCTACACTGCCCGAACACCACTGCACTGCCCTAAACCCTAGAACACTACCCCCAGCATGACCCCCTACACTACCCGAACACCACTGCACTACCCTAAACCCTAAAATACTCCCCCAGCACGACCCCCTACACTACCCGAACATGACTGCACTGCCCTAAACCCTAAAACACTCCCCCAGCACGACCCCCTACACTACCCGAATACCACTGCACTGCCCTAAACCCTAAAACACTCCCCCAGCATGACCCCCTACACTACCTAAACACCACTGCACTGCCCTAAACCCTAAAACACTACCCCCCGCATGACCCCTACACTACCCAAATACCAATGCACTACCCTAATCCCTAAAACACTACCCCCGCACAACCCCCTACACTACCCAAAGACCACTGCACTACCCTAAACTCTAAAACAATACCCCCCGCACGACTCCCTACACTACCCAAAGACCACTGCACTACCCTAAACCCTAAAACACGACCTCCTACACTACACAAACACCACTTCACTACCCTAAACCCTAAAAACTACCCCCAGCACGAACCCCTACACTACCCAACCACCACTGCACTACCCTAAACCATAAAACACTACCCCCAGCAGTACCCCTTCGCTACCCAAACACCACTGCACTACCCTAAACCCTAAAACACTACCCCCAGCAGTACCCCCTACACTACCCAAACACCATTGCACTACCCTAAACCCTAAAACACTACCCTCAGCAGTATCCCCTACACTACCCAAACACCACTGCACTACCCTAAACCCTAAAACACTAAAACACTAACCCCAGCACGACCCCCTACACTACCCAAACACCACTGTACTACCCTAAACCCTAAAACACTCCCCCCAGCACGACTCCCTACACTACCCAAACACCACTAAACTACCCTAAACCCTAAATCTACCCCCAGCATGACCCCCTACACTACACAAACACCACTGCACTACCCTAAACCCTAAAACACTACCCCCAGCATGACCCTCTTCACTACCTAAACACAACTGCACAATTTGTTACAGGCGTTGCAACGCAGGCCTGTGGTGCTTACTGGAAGTACCTGGAGGGCTAGTTGGGCCCCAGGGACTCTCAGGATTCAAGGTGACCTAATCCCCCAACTTAAAACGCGCCATGGGGCGCGTTTGCACAGTGGTGAAAGGAGGGGGCGGGGCTTCAGGTGACATGTGCGCAAACACGCCCTGTGGTGCGTTTTAAGTTGGGGAGTTAATTCTCTTTGAATCCTGGGGGCCAACTAGCCCACCAGGTACCTTCAGTAAGCACAACAGAGTTGCGTTGCAGAGAGGTGAAAAAAGGTGCGTGGCCTCGGAACGCCTCTCTGCAACTCAGCTCTGTGGTCCTAACTGTAGGTACCTGGGGGGCTAGTTGGGCCCCAGGGACCCTCAGGATTCAAGGGGACTTAATCCCGCAACTTAAAACGCGCCACGGGGCGCGTTTGCACACATGTCACCTCAGGCCCCCTCCCTTCACCACTGTGCAAACGCGCACTGGCTCTGGTTAGTCAGAGTCAGTTACCACCAGTAGCCGTCTGAAAAAGTTGTGGGCACAGGATGATTTTGCAACAAGGCCTCTTTCTGCTCCTCTGTTGGTTCTTTCTGCACATCTTTTGCTTCTTTCTGTGCGTTTTTTCTTCTTTCTTCACATGTCCTACCTCTGTTGGCATAGTTAGAAACTAGCATTTAAAAACATTTGAAATTCACTTAAAAAATCATAGGTTTCAGGCACGTTATAGTTAGAAATTAGCATTTAAAAACCTTTGAAATTCACTGAAAAAACCATAGGTTTCAGGCACGTTATAGTTAGAAATTAGCATTTAAAAACCTTTGAAATTCACTGAAAAAACCACAGGTTTTAGGGACAGTTATAGTTAGTTGGACATTGCACTCGTACAAAACCCGTGAAATTCCCCCGTTATAGTTAGTTCAGCTAACTATAACTCGCGCCTCGCAATGCACTGCTGATGACGTCACATATTACATCACTCATGACATGGTCAGTGACATCACTGATGACATCACTGATGACATCTCAAATGACATCACTGATGACATCATCCATGTGATAATTTCATGCATCTTCTCACACCCTAATATAACTTTTGATACACCCACTCTAAATTACAGACTGCCATTCTCAAAACCATAGACACTCCAACACCAAAAACTACATACCCACTCACTGATTCTTAGGTCTACACACACATCCACTCACTCACCTGTACAGTCACTCATACTTACAGTCACTCAGTATAGGACTATCATATGCACTCATACACCTATATAAACACTCACACACCGCCACTCATCCATAGAGGTACTCACACACCTAGTCAGTCATGCAAAAAATTAATCACACACCCATTTACTCACCTATACAGTTATACACACACCAGCTCACTTACTCATACAAATACTAGCACATTCTTACGCTCTTATACAATAACTGATACAAGCACACACGCATCCATACAGCCACTCTCAGAATAACACACTCTCACTTATAGCCATTTAAATACTCTAACACACATATATACTGCCTTTTACATATGTAGTTACTCGCACATGTACCACTGAGATATACATTCACTCACTAACACACCCATACACACACTCACCCACCCAAGCAGTCCATCACAGATGCACTCTTGAAATCATGCACCCAGTGAATCACCCACTCACACATCTATGTATAGAGTCACACACACCCCACCCACACAAACACTCAGGCAGCCATACAGATACTCAGAGAACCAATCAATAACCCATATAGACACTCATGTAGCTATTCGCAAATCCATGCATCCACTTACACACCAACAAACAGACGGATACAGACATTCACACAGTTTAGTCACTAACCCATGCATTCAGTAAGATACATTTAATCACTCACTTGTAGAGTCAGTCACTCACGTACTAAATCATCCATTCAGACACTTATACACCCACTCATTCTTCAATACGCCTTTCCCTATATATATTAAACATATTTAAACTTGACAGAAACACACAGTCACTGGATGATGTCATCAGTGATGTCATTTGAGATGTCATCAGTGATGTCATCAGTGATGTCACTGACCATGTCATGAGTGATGTAATATGTGACGTCATCAGCAGTGCATTGTGGGGCGCGAGTTATAGTTAGCTGAACTAACTATAACGGGGGAATTTCACGGGTTTTGTACGAGTGCAATGTCCAACTAACTATAACTGTCCCTAAAACCTGTGGTTTTTTCAGTGAATATATATATATATATATATATATATATATAAAGAACCAAATCCTTTCACACAGTTGGCCTCCTTTTGCTTCCATCTCTGGGTTCCGTCTAGCGCCATGATGCTCCTCGGAGTGACAGTTGCGATCTACAAATGTGCCATTACATTACACAGGAACGGACACCTCTTCCAGTGCAAAATTCAACTGCTTTTCTCAGGTTACATTCTTTTCTAATTGAGAGGCTAATGCCTTACGTCCATGACGCGTTTCGACCGCTGGAACACGGTCTATATATATATTGCTATTAAATGTGAAACAAGATTATTATTTTATATCAGCCATATAGGTGAGGTTTTCGTGGCTCGAAGATCCTGTATTGAATTACTTTAATGTGCTCTCAATCTGAATGGTCAACGGCAATGATACATAGTGAGATATAGCAACAGACCATGGATCACGCATTTTGGTCAAGTGGAGAATCTGAGATTTGAGTTCAGGACTGCTGATTGGATGATTGGATGATTGTATGACTGCAACCTTCTCTCTTTCGTTTCACAACAGATGTCAGTGCTTTGTGTTGACTTATTCAATTATTGGTACTCAATTAGTGTTATGAAATGGAGTTAAAAAAATAAACTTTTCACACCTTAGAACACATTGACTCCACACACACACACACACACACACACACACACACACACACACGAGGTTTAAAGCTGTGGTTTTCATTTGTAATGTTTCCACAGACACTGATGGTCAAACACAGTGACAGAACATGCCAGTCTGATATAATGCTGCACTTTACAAGAGTCTCCTTGAAGAGCTGTAACCTAAGTAGCAAACTCTGTGGGGGCCCTGAGTTCTCTTTGTATTTTGCTAACTATTTAATTGCATTCAATGAGGTGTTGAGCCTCTTCTAAAATTGTTATTTTGCTTAGTCATCCAGGCCAGCAGTAATATTAATTTAAAATAGCACTATTTTCCATCCATTACTCTGCTGGTTCGTTTGGCTTAACAAACAGAATGATTTTAGGAGAGGCTCAACACCTCAATGACCCCAGATAAATAACTTACAAAACAAAGAGGTGTTTGGACAGCAAAAGAGTTTGCTTTTCATGTTATTGGGCTTCAAGGAGACCTAGGTCTTGAGCAAAATTACTTTGGAGAGACATGGTGTGCCTGCCACTGTCTACTCATCACTTTACACATCTAAATCCGGAAAGTGTATTGTACAATCCGTCCCTTCCTCTCCTAAATCTGGGGGTGGGGTGGGGTGGACAGGCACAAAACTCTATCAGGAAGCAACCCCAAATGTGCCTTTATCAAGGCAGCACACCACAGGTGTGACCAATGCAGACAGCAGTTTTTCTTTGCTAAAGAGAGACTTGAAAAAGTGTGGTGTCACTATCCTCAGATAGACGTGAAGTTCTTGTCTCCCACATAAATGGGGCTCATTACTGTCTTATGTCATTCAAATTCATTACTGCCTGGAGCCATTGATGTTCATTAGCTTTTGATGATAAGGACTGCCAGGGGCAATGACACTCATTACTGCATGGGGCCTCTGAATTTAATTCTTCTTCTTCTTTTAAACTTTATTTCGGCCAATATGACCATAAAAGTATATGTATGATACAGTACATTTCATTCGATTCAAAGATAAAATAGTAAAAGGAAATCCATTCATCTCCAGGAGTGCATGTTCATCACATAAATATGACATGGAAACAAAATGTGTTTTGGCCAGCCAGAACCCAAAAACTTCATTAAAGTGTATGTGCAATTTATGTGCAATATAGAAAGCGAGCATAAGTAAACACACAGTAATCCTCATAAGGACAAGCTCAAGCCCACTGGCCCTCCATTACAGTAGCTTTTTTTTTTTTTAAAGTGCCTGTGCCTATCAATTATAAACTGGTTACATGGCATACGCCCTATCCCAGAAACCACCTTTCATCTTGTTAGTTGCATGTACACTATTCATAAAACCAAATATACATCGCTAATATAGTTAAAAGAGCTCATTAAAAAACATAAATATTACATACAGATAAATAGACATTCAGAGTCCAGTAAAAATATTATAGAGTAATCAGCCAAAATGTATGGGGGGGTCAACTTCAAGAGAGCTCTGCGAGTGCACCTCATAGAGAATAAAAAGCCTGCTACCGAAATTGCGACTGGGAGACACGTATCATATTTCAAGATCCTATAAGCCTCTATGCAGTGCCTGGTTCCCAGGTTTCTACATAGCTGGATCAGCCATCGTTTTCTCACCTTCTTATATCCTGGGCAGAAAAAGAGTACATGATATTCCGTCTCTTCTGCGTTATTACAGGCTGGGCAACCCAAAATTTGTGAGCCCCCCATTTATTTGTAAAAGCACGCAGCGGGAGTACCCCATGTCTAAACTGTAGGTATAACTTCCTCGCAGCAGCCAGTTTAATGTCATCCAGTACGGGCTCTAATCTGTGCTGTTCTTTAATTTCTAAAAACACTGTGGTAAGCTTGCCTACTGTAGAACTCCCCTGGAGGCGGGCCAGTTTATTCTCCCAGTAGCTCCCTTTCAAGTGCTTCCTTGATACTATAGGACAGGTTACTTCTGGGTTGTACCACAAATTGCCCCTTCCCATAGCCATAAATGTATCCCAGATGAAAGCCAGCCACGGTAGTTTCCCCACCCCTTGTATACTGAACACCTCTTTCAGTTCTTCCCCGTACTCAACCAATTGTGGGGTGGCCCAAAGACGCCACCAGAATAGAATAGGTCTAATGGAGGCTTCGTCTGCGATTGATCTGACCCCAAGGTGCAGATGGAGCGGTGTGAGGGGGGAGCTACGAGGGAGACCAAATAGTTGCCTGGCAAAGGTGTTCTTGACTTTTGCTATGTTGCCAGGTGAACAGTGGCCCCAAATTTCAGCCCCATATAGGGCAGCACCTCTAGCTTGCACTTTGTATATTTCAACTAGCGGGTCAACAGGTTTGTGAATAGAGTTTCGAAATACCTTTGTCAGACCCCCCGTTGTCTGAGCTAGCTTCAGACTGGCTTTTTTAATTTGGGCTCCCCAGTCCATTTTTTCGGTGATCGTGATGGCGAGGTACTCAAAAACGGACACCCTCTCCAGGGGTCTACCTTCCAAACACGGATTTGGCCGGGTGTTATTACCTGAATTAAACACCATAAATTTTGTTTTCTGCAGGTTGATCTCAAGCCCCCTTTCCTTGCAGAAGGCGTCAAACTTATCAAGGACCCTCTGAGTTTAATTACTGCCATAGGTCATGGATGTTTTTTTTCTGCCTGAGTTTACTGATGATCAGCACTGCCTAGGACCATTGATACTCATTACAATCTTGAGTCATTGATGTTCATTGACTGGGGGCATTGATGATTTTTACTGACTGGAGCCGTTGATGATCATTAATGCCTGTGGCCTTATTTTTTTTATATACTTTGGGCCATTGTGGCTCATGATCACATGAGGTCTGTGTGCATAATGCCTGTAGATCTGTGTGCTAGGGTGCTTGTCAGTCTACTGGTCTGTGCACATGGATAGAGTTGGCCTGCGTGTGCTTTGATGTATATGAGAATACTGTTCCATATATTTGGGCATATATAATCTATGTCGATATGTATATCTCTTATACAAAGCACTGAGAGACTTATTATCGTTCACCCAAAGGAGTACTCCATGATTAGTTTTTGCACTGTGTCACATTAAGGATAAAAAATTGTGCAGCACCAAACTTATAAAGGGCTTTATAGTTTGATGTCATCAGTGGCACTAGCACAAAAAACTCTGTGATGCTGATTTATCCAACAGTGTCTAGTGTAGGATTTGTCCTCGAGGTACACTCCCTAAAATAAATTCTGACAGGCAGACACACACACTAGGGTGTGTGGTGTGTGATTTAATGTAAATCATTGTTGCACGTAGGTATATATTGCTATGTACCGCTTACCCCATATTTACACCTGGTTTGACATGGCATAATCATTTTACACATAGCCGGATACGTTAGTTTATCTGCCCATGCATAAAATCTGTGTTTGCTATTGTCTATTTAAGAGACCCCTCTTTTGCATAGATTAATGGGAGATTGGCCCTTCTCGCTGATAACTGAATTTGTTGCTGAGCGAGGGTCAGCATTTAGAGGTTAAAAATCTCAAGCTCGGGAAAGTTGATCAATGCTACAAATTAGTAGACCCAGGCGGAGTTTGTGGAGTTGCGCTACGCGGAACTCCGCGGAGTGGCTAAAAAACACAGCAGGTCTACGTGGAGTTCCTCGTGTGGGTGGAGTTTGCCATGTTCCCATTCGCGTTGCCATGCGCACCACAGACTGCATCCTCACGTTCCAAATCACACGTGAACAGCACCATGCGGTTCTCATGTGCGTCCTCATGTTTCAAATCACACAGGAATGGCACCACACGATTCACATGGGCACGGCCATTTTGTTTTTCTACTCTGTTATGGTACCCGCCTAATTTTCAATACCTCTTTAATCCTCTCCTATCAAACTTATCTACCCTCATTTTATTTAGTATATTAGTGTATGTCTTTGTGTTTGTGTATTTTTCATTTTTATTTGTAATGATTTTGGTGTTTTTGTGACTTTTTGTATTTTGTTTATTTTTCCCCTTGCTTCTTCCTTATTTCTTCTTTAATTTCCTTCCTTTTCCTTCTTCTCTCATAATTCTTTACCCCACCCAGCGCCATGGCAGAGGGTTGTCTACCTTGTGGGCGCTGCTGCCTCCCAGGCGTGCAGCCCCAGGCGATCTTCAGCGAGGAGGAGGTGGCAGCACTATTTTTTTTGTGCAGCGCCACTTTTCCTCCATGCTAGCAGCAGGCCCGGCAGTTGATACCCCCTGTGGGAGCACTGGGGGAGGGTGTGCCGGTGTGTGCTGCACACCAGCCAGGTTCAGCAGATCATCCAGCAGCTGACGCACCGCTGTGCGGATATTCTTGGCCAGAAGCAGGACCTCCTCGACCTGCTCGGTGTGGAGATTCCGAGGCTGACTGAGTATTAATTATTTGTTCTGTTTCTACAATGCTAACATTTATTTTTCTGAATAGCAGCTTACACTCAGAGGTAAGTTAAGTTTATTTTATGTTAAGAATATTGTTATTATGTGATCCAATTTCTAGTTTCTGCTAGGCAGGTGCTCAGAGCTACCTAATCATACTCATTATTGGCGCTCGCTTTGGCTGATTAATTAAGAAGCCATTGCAGACTGTCCTCCTGCCACCATAGTGAATAAGTAGATAGCAGTGAGTTAGCATTCTCTCTGTGACTTTGTTTATGCAGCTCGTACAGTTCCAAGCTAACAGTGATGTGTAGTATACATCTATGCATTTAAAAAAAGTGAGACTGAGTTAGTCCATCAAAGGGGATGAGAAATTAGAATAGAATCAAAGATCTTTCACTGCAATGCATTAGTTCCAAGTGTAGTTTTTGTTAAGGACATTTGTAATAGGGATTTTAGGATTAGTATGGGCAACTTAGCAATAGTCAATAGACTCAAAACTAGTACTATAGGTGATCTGTTTTAGAGAAGTACAATTATATGACTGTGTTTGCAGGTCATAATTATTTTGTGGAGATTAACTGAATCACATAATCTGTTGTTTTTATCTTCTTCATTTCTTACATCAGCACCCAAGGGAAAGAAGAGGGACGTTGCAGAGGGTCCAGGAGTAGCTGGTCAACCTGCGGTGCTGACCACCAGTGCCGCTGCCAAGGACTCTGCTAACCCCAGTAAGTCCTATTATTTATTATTATTTCCCTAATATTGGGTTTTATGATTGTTGGCTTAGGGTAGAATCAGGGGGTATTGGAATGTTGGTGCTGGGTTCCTGGATGGGAGTTGCTGCCTGGAGGCTGGTGTTGCTGGTGAGAAATAAAGTAGCTCTGATAACCTTACCTGATATCTTCCTTCCATGTGGCGACGAGGACGGGATACGAACTCACTCGTGCAAAGCACAATGGATTCAATTTTCGTTTAATTCCTGTTATTCCTGCATTATCTTTTTTCCATGTATTACATGGTTTTCTTTTTCGATAGCTGACTTTTTCTGGTCTCCAGTCTCTAGTTCCCTTATCTTCTGCTTTGTTGGTATTCTTTTCCTCTCTCCTGTATATCTTGTGGTACTGTAAGAGTAAGACTAAGATGAACATGCTTTTGGTACTCTACTATCTACTGTGAAGATTGCATGCCCAATTAAGCTAGTATTATGAATAATATTCACCAAGTATGTTTGTTGAGAAGGCTTTCTTTTTCCTGCTCATGCTCTAACAGTTGAGTTTACGAGAGAGTGGCCATGGTAATGGAGCACTCCCTCCCCTAATGTTGTGGGCTGTGTCATTCATTTATGCAGTATACCAGCAGTTTTCCATGACAGCCACACAGACCACCAGTGATGCCAGCTCAAGTAGTGCCACTGTAGGAAGAGACTCAGTTAGAGGGGGAGTAGCGACGGCAGGGACAGGCACTGGTAAGTCACATAATTGCTTGCTTAATGATATTGACAATTGCTATTATACTCACTAGCTAGTACCAAGGCGCCATCAACTCATGACCGTGTACCCCCCAGTTTTACCAACTGCAGTGGTGGTTGAGTTATTTATGGCCTCTTCTATTTGCAACTCACCAAAAGCTCACATAACGAGTGTTGTTGGCTTGAGGGAAACATGAAAGATGGAAGGTTAAATGAAAGGAAAATGGTATATGAGTAAAAGAATGGGTGGGTGAAAGGGTGCGTGGGTGGGTAAAGAGATGAATGGGCAAAAGGATGTTTGGAAGAAAGGGTGGATATTGAATGGATGGAAAATGAATTGGGAATTTTGGTGAAAGACTAGATGAGAGAAAGTAAAGCTTAGTAATGGTGGCTATACGTGAATTAGAATGAAACGATGAAGGAATATTTGGATTGCTTGGATGAATAAGCAGGGCAGCTCTTTTCATGGAGAGGGGCATGCTGCTCACCTACTTTGCTTACATTATTTATGTAGGGTTATCAAAGCTATGGTTCACAATTTTTGTTGTACTCCCTTGACTCACTGTATTTGTTAAGTGAGGCGGATGTATCCCACCCATCATTCATCAACCGCCTCCCTGCCCATGCCTTTTTGCCACCTATGACCGAAGTGCAGTATTGTTCAATTTGGAACTGCAGGGCTGGCTGTGCAATGTGCGTCTGCTTCAGTTAATGCAGCATTTACAAAGTTTTCAATGCATTGCAAACTAAACACACAAGGTGTGTTTCCTTTCGCCCACTCAATCACCTCCTAGTACTTCACTCCTTTATTTTTTCTTCCATTCCAGCCTACCAAAAAATTGAAAAATCCATTCTTGGCATGTGCCACATTTGATTTTATAGTGATTCCAAAATATATTTCATGGTTTCCTATAACAGATTTATTTTACGCCTGGTCAGATTTTCCCTTCCAACTTCCATCGAGTAGTACAGTGATTGAATAAGCCAAAGATAATGAATCAATGATCAGTGTAGTGAACCCTCTATTCTATTTCAAAAGCTCTACCCTACCTGCTAATCCCTCTATCCCACTCTGCGGTAGGTCAAGTTAAGTTTCCTTTTCTTACTGCCAGCGAATGAATTTGTTGGAAATATTATGTGGTGGTGGGCAAGGTCAGTGAGTAAAGTAGGAGTAAGTGCATGATTTGATTTCAAGCTTGGCGTATGGGATACGCTGTGATGAACCTGCCAAATACACTCTACATAGCTTGTTCCTTTCCCAATACTGCAGTGCATCATTTTCCCCAAATCTACTTACGGCAGACAGGATAATATCTGCATTTCATACGTGAGGTTTGTGATGTAGTATCTTAACAATTATTCATCTGCCTCTTTCGAGTCAGGGTAGAAAGAGAAAGGCATTTGAAGATGAGCAGGACCAATGGAATTTAAAAAAATAGATAATTGTCAACTAAAGTTGGCCCAGCTGCGGACAGTGGCAAAATGCCTGGCACACTGACCAGAAATGAGTAAGGCTCCGTTAATTTAGCACAACACACAACTTGCACTCCATAGTGCATAATTGCCTTACTCATTAATGAGAGGTCATTTATTTTTCCACTCAAAGTGTTAGTTACTTGAAAAGCCTTTAGAAGAAAAACTAAATAAAATCACTGTGATTTTTAATCCTGTGTTATTCTTATTCTGCCTGAAATGTTTCTGCCACACAGTCAATGCTGTTTACGTTTCTATGCAAGGCATGTGTGAGTAAAACATAAAATTTGCCTTGTGACTCCCCTAATCATAATCACATCAAATTTCAATGGACCTAGGTGACCAGCAATGTACTGCTACTGTGCCACCCACTCATTTCCAACAATTGTTTGCACAGAGTATTATTTACAATTTTTCTTTTTTCTTTTTGTGTTTCTCAATAGCTACACCTGCTGGACCACCCGTAGCACCAGGCAGGAGATAGCGGCAGCAGTTCCTGGACAGTATCCAGGAAGAATACCAGCGGCTGGTGGAGCTGGAAGAAGAAGAGGCAGAAATACATCCCTCTCAGCCAGGCCCCAGTGCAGCTGGTCCTCCTCAGCCTCCAGCCTCCTGGCCATCCCATTGCCGGCATTGCTGTCAGCTGACAGCAACTGTTGCCGCCACCTCCCACTCTGACAGCAGTAGGCCATTGTTGCGGCACATCCTGCAGTGGCTGGACACTATAGAGAGCCGGCTCATCATGATGGAGAAGAGTCTGGACCAGCTCCGGACCCAAATACAGAATGCCCTCTTCTAGCACTTTTTAAAAAAAATTGTTTTGGTGGGAGAGACTTGTGGATGAAGAGGGTGGGAAGGGAGTTGTGACCGGGTTTTTTTTATTTGTGGGACATTTCAGATTTTTGTACATTGGTCGTTGGGCCTGTTGTGGGTGGGTTTGTTTGTAAAAAAATAAAGGGGAAACATTATATTTTATTGAAATGTATGCCTGAAGTAGTTTGTTTTACTTTTATGTTGTACTGCTGCCTTTAGTTTTTATGCAGTCTCTTTATGTGCTTGTGAGAGTGTACCGCTTAGTTACCTCTCTAACTATCTTGACCATTAAGTGGGATGCCGTCATGACCTATATTGTCGACAACATACCTAGATAGACGATTACTTGCAGTAGCAGTTAGTTACTTACGTACTAATTTAACTAGTTCACTTCACTCCATAGTTATCTTACTTGAATATAGTTGAAGGAATAACAGGGTAGGCATCACAGCTTCACAAGCAAGGTCCCACTTCCACCCATGTGAGCTCCAACTGTAGGATTAATCAGAAGAATTATCCATCACAGGAAACTAAATGGAAATAAAAACACTGAGTTGGTGCGTTATATCAAAGCTTTACAAAGAATCAAGGCCAGACTACTAAATGATGACACAACAAGAATTCCTGACAGAGATAAAGTAACAAACAATAGCAATAGTAGTAATTTGAGCAATGGGTAGCTACTACTAACTTACCAAATCCTGGAGTCATAAAAAAAGGACTAAAAGTATGGAGAGGACAAACTTAGGTTAGGCGTTTGCGATTACACAGCACAAGGCCTGAAAGATGATGCTGACGACTGATGTTCTTCGTTCTATATCTAAAATATGGATCACTTTTTATGAGCGGGTGGGTAAATGGGGCCAGTGTGGGCTATTGCTTAGAAGATCCTGCAGTGAGTTGGTGTTGCTTTCACCACATCCAACCCACCAAGTGTGTGATCCACTGATGGTGGAAATTAAGCCACATCTCAATAATTGACATAGCCTGGGGAAAGAGGGTTAGGGGTTTGATGAATGGATGGGGAAAGGGGATTTGGGGAAAGGTCTGACAAAGACAAACACTACACAAGGAAAACATTCCTCTGGGCAATGAGCAGCCCATCATTTGTCATCAATCTGTTGTAGAAGTAAATGAAGGAATGAGTATGACGCAGTACAGTTAAATGTATTGCACACAGTCCTTCTGCCCCTGAGACCCAAGTTATCAGATATCTAAATGTTCTGTCTTCTAGGTTGGGAGTGAACCCACCCACCCAATTCTCCAAATATTATTGTCAAAAGAAAAATTATACTGTATTTAAAAATTTGGTGGTGCATCTGCATTCTCCTCAGGAATGATCATCACTCTTGGGTGCCTGGCTGGACTGGTCCAGTAGGTAAGCAGGAGTGTTGAGCTCAGCTTTTGCCTTTCGTTCATGCAGGAAACTAGAAGGCCTGTGGATTGTAAAACAGAAACTGTATTTTTTACAATCAAGAAGAAGGATAGAAGGAAGGTAAGCTTGCTCAGAGGCAGAGCAAAAAAAAAAACAAGTGGGGGACTCAGAGTTTCACTCTTGCTGCCATTGCAACAAACACACACACACACACAAACACCTTTTCACAAACCAACACACCTCTCTCCATTCCACATAGCTGGGTACTAGGCCTCAGACTCATAGTTTCCCTTTGAAGCCGATAACTTCTTGCTTCTAGCTGATGATGCGTGTTAGCCCTGGCATCCTTGGCTTGGGTTTCCCCTGTATTTTTAGCTCTGCCTCATGTATTTTTACTGTGTGTTGGACTTCGTTTTTGCTGGTCTAGATGCTTTGGGCACTTTGCCACTGCTGTTCAGTGCCAAAGTGCGAGTGCGACTTCTGTAAATTGTTATCATGGATTAGTAGTTCCGTATTTGGCTTCTTTGATTTTCTACTGAGTCCCTACTACAGAGCACTGTGTGTGCCCAGGGCCTGTAAGTCAAATGCTGATAGTGGGTCTGCAGCACTGATTGTGTCACCCACACAAGCAGCCTTGCAAAGGGTTCACAGACCAGCCATTGCAGTGTCTGTGTGCAGTTTAGTACTGCCATGTCGACCTGGCAAGTGTACCCACTTGCCAGGCCCTAACCTTCCTTTTTCTTACATGTGAGTCACCCCTAAGGTAGGTCCAAGGTACCCCTGTGGGCAGGGTGCAGTGCATGTGAAAGGTAGGACATGGCCTGATGTGTGTGGCATGTCCAGATAGTGAAATACTGCCAATTTCGTTTTTCACTTTTGAAAAGCTCTCTGTCCCATAGGATAGAATGGGGAGTTTACTTATAATATCTTATAAGTTTAATTGCCCATTGGAACAAGATGGGAAAGTGGAGTTTGATATGCCTAAACTCAGGATATAAAGATGCATCTCTTAGTAAGGAGGATTTTTATATTTTGGGTTTGAAAATACCACTTTTAGAAAGTGGGTATTTTCTTGCTTAGCCATCCAGTGTGCCTCTGCTAGGTTTGTGTATTAACTGTTTGGCTTGGAGTGACAGGGGCTGAGGATGTGCATTCTGCTCAGACAGCCACTTCACTTGGGGGGAGTGTGAGGTGTGACTTGCCTTTCCATGGTGAGTCAGAGCTGGGCTGAATAGGCCTGGGCTGCATTTAGAGTAGGGGGAGGAGATTTCCTATTTCCCTGAATGGGCCTGGTCTGCCTTACACAATGCTGTCACCACCTCCTGCCGGGAAGCTGGGCAAGAGAGGACAGAACTGGTTTTGACTAAGCACAGAGCCTCTCTGCCACAAGAGAACAAAGAGAAATGCTGTATAAATAGTGGGGCCCAGACCCCAGACTTTTAGATTACTTCTGGAATTCAAGAGGAACCTTTGCCAAGGAGAAGAGCTGGAGAAACTGAAGGAGAAGTATTGCCCCTTTGCTGTGTGCTGTTTGGGGTTGGCCTGCAGTAGCTGTTTCTACCAAGGAGAGGATAAAGACTTTGCTGTGTGCTGTGTCTCCTGCTTGAGGAAGATCTCCAAGGGCTTGAAGTAGAGCTTGCCTCCTGCTTTGAAGTCTCAGGGATACAAATACTTCACCACCAGCTCCCCTGATCTTCCTTGCTGGAAGTTCTGACCTGCCAGGAGGTGCCTGTTGCTGAATTGGGCCTCTGGAAGTTGTTCCTGCTGTTGGGAGCTGGAAAAAGGACACAACTACGAGAAGCGAGACGCATCCACACCTGTTTCGATGCATCGCCAAAGAAACCGACGCAGCGCCTGCCCGCGGCTGGAGGAATTGCTGCACGCTGAATCCCGTGCACCGATCTCCGAAGTCCAAGATCACCGCACCGATTCTGATGCAGGCCCTGCTGTGCGGCTGCAAAAACCAACGTATTGTGGGACCGCGGCTGGAGAGACCAATGTAGCGCTGTTGCCGCCGTCGCATCGAGAACCAACAATCCCTGATCCTCACACATCGCACCAGGGCGCCAAGTCTACAAGAACACCAGGCCGCAGTAAGAAACCGATGCATCACCTTCCCGCAGAGTAAGAAACAACGCATCACCTTCCCTTCAGTAAGGAACTGACACATCATTGGCCCTGCGTGGCAGGAAGACACTGATGCATCACCTCCCCTGAGACACCGATGCATCACCTCCCCTGAAGTAAGGAACTGACGCATCACTTTCCCTGGGCGTAAGGAACTGATGCATCATCTTTCCTGCAGCTCTTTTTGTTTGTGACTGTGACGCATCCAAGATACTTTGTGTTGAAAGTGTTGCATCTATATTTTGCTATCGACAGAACTGTTCCTACCTTTTAAAAGTCATATTTTGATTACTGTATTGTAGATGTTTGTCGTTTTGGTCTTGTTTGGTTTAGATAAAGGTTACTTATTTTTCTAAACTGGTGTGGTACCCATTTGTAGTGTTTTCACTGTATTACTGTATGTGTGCACAAATGCTTTACACACTGCCTCTGAGATAAGCCTGTCTGCTTGTGCCAAGCTACCAAGGGGGTGTGCAGGGGTTATTATTGAAGTGTATCCCTCTTACCCTGACTAGGAAGAAGGGTCCCTACTTGGACAAAGGTGCAAACCATTGCCAACTAGAGACCCCCATTTCTAACCATGGGGTAGTCCTGTGGCTCCCGCCCTGAGTTCTTCCATCCTCCTCCTGACTCAGAGTAATTTCATCCCAGACCAGTCAGGACCTGAGCAAGATAGATGTGTAGTGCACTGCTGTTGAAGAACAAGTAGAGAAACAGAATTGCAGTATTTTGCATAGTTTTTCATTTGCTAACTAAAGTGACTGTTTTAGTCTCTGAAGAACCAGAAAAAGAAGAGGACCCTGCAAGTAAATCTGGCTAAGTGTGAAAGGGCCAATCACCTCCAGGGAAAAATGATCGCCCATCACTCAGGCCCCAGACATTTCTAATCATCTCAAGCAAGTTTCCAAATTACAGTTCAACACCCTCCCTCACTATCTCCCACCACGTGAATCATCAATCATCACTCACAATCACTCGATAAGCAGATCACTCGTTGGTGTAATGGTGACCTGTTCCAATCCAAGCACGGAGGTAGATACACTATCTCCCCTTTGATGCAAGCAACAGATTGGAATTTAGCAGTCTTGTAAATCAAATAATCATCTGGAGCAGCCCTCCTAAGTGATGAAAAAACAGAAGGCTCATACGAGTGGACTGTACAGGTTAATTATTTTTCGTTAAGTAAGTTTGTAAAGGCCAATCACCTCCAGGGAAAAAATTATCTCCCATCACTCAGGCCCCAAACATTGCAAATCATCTCAAGCAAGTTCTCAAATCACAGTTCAACAACACTCTTCCTCACTGTCTGCCACCACATGAATCATCAATTATCGTCCCTCACACAATCACCCACTCACTATTGCAATAGTTGTAGTTACCTTTCACAATCCAAGCACGGTAGGTTAGGTGGTAGGTATCCTTCTTTGACACAGGCAATACAGTGGAATTTTGTATTGCACTCCTCTTGTAAATCAACGATCTTCTGGGGAAGGCCTGCTAGTGCTAAGTGATGCAAAAAGAATAGGCATGCGAAGGGGCAGGCATTGTCTCCAATGTCATGAAGAATTTGTGGAAGCTTCTTAAACGCACAGTGGTCCAACAAACTGCAATCCGGCAATATATATGACTAAAAAATGGTGGGGCAGCATAAATCTGACGCAAAAATAATAATGTTCCACTAGCTACATTTTTTTTGTTGCAAAGATAAAAGTTCAAGGAGAAGTATTTTAAAAGGTTTTATGGGGTCACTGGCATACTCAGTCCAGAAAGTAGAGTTCATCCTCAGACTCAGGTGGTTCACCTAGAAGTTGGTCAGCTAGCACACTTGATTCTGACCAGTCATCCTCTTCCCGTGCTGTTTCAGGAAAAACGTAATTGTATGGTATGAAATGTTGGTTCATTTTTATTATAGTCAATCTCTCCACGTTTTGAGGTGAGAGACTGGTCTCTCTCACTGTAACAACTGCGCAAGCTGCACTGAACATATGCTCAGCAGACACACTGGCCATAAGACAAGTCGGATACTTTATTGCCAGCCTGCTGAGCTCTGGCCATTGGCACATCTTCCCATACCAATAAATCAATGGGTTTTGATCCACATAAACCTCTTTTGCATTATCCAGCTACTCATGGAACATCCTGTGGACGGTCATTAGTGCTGCCACTTTCTCAAACTCTTTTGCCATCGCCTCTGCACTGGACCTGAGCCCTGCCGATTGAATCCAAAACAATGCAGAGGTTGGGGACGGTCCTTCTATTGGTGTTGTTGCTGGTGTTCTGGTTGATGGTGTTGTTGGCTGCTGTGAGACAAGACTGCCCTCTCTGGAAATTAAAGGTGGCACCCCTGAACTGGGAGGTGGGACTCTAAGTTCCAGCCATTTGTCTTCCAGGTCTACGGCTTGCTCAACAATCCACCTTTTGCATTTTGAAACATGCCCTTCAAAAAAAGGAATGAAACATGTGCTACAAACACTGCATACGGCAATGTGATCGCCCTGAGTGCTAACCGCAAAAAAAGTCCCAAACTGGGGAGAAGTACATTTTTTCTGTGCCACTGCCAATAGATGAAGAAGAACTGAAGGTAGGTGGGTGTGTCATTGATGCCTCTCTGCAGTGAATACTTCTCCTGAAGTAGGGTTGGTGCGGGAAGCAGTCACAACACCGTGTACTAAACCACAAGTGTTCTGACTCTGGAAGCCCAACCACGCATGCCTTAACCACGCATATGCCTTAACCACACATATGCGTGTTTAAGGCAATGTGCGGTCTAGTTGTAGGCTGCTGCGGACGGAAGCAGGAAGACCTCACAGGAAACAGTGAGGTAAGTGGGGCTGGGTGTAGTTCTGGGCTGGGGGTGGGTTGGGGGTTGTTTTGTGGTAGGCTGGGGGTAGTTTTATGGGCTGGGGGCCAGGGTAGTTTTCTAGGCTGGGGGTGGGCGGGCGTTGTTTTCTGGACTTAGGGGTCGGGTAGTTTTCTGGGCTGGGGGGTGGATTGAGGGTTGTTTTGTGGGCTGGGGGTGGGTCAGGGTATTTTTATGGGCTGGGGGTCAGGGTAGTTTTCTAGGCTGGGGGTGGTTCAGGGGTTGTTTTCTTGGCTTGGGGGTCAGGGTAGTTTTGTGGGCTGGGGGTGGGTCAGGGGTTGTTTTGTGGGCTGGGGTGGGCTTTGGCAGTCGGGGTGGTATTCTAGGCTGAGGGGTGGGTCAGGGGTCGTTACGTGGGCTGGGGGTGGGTTAGGGGTTGTTTTGTGGGCTGGGGGTGGGTCGGGTTGTTTTTGTGGGCTGGGGTGGGTCGGGGGTAGTTTTCAGGGCTGGGGGTTGGAGGTAGTTTTTAGGGCTGGGGGTTGGGGGTAGTTTTCAGGGCTGGGGGGTTCTGGCTAGTTTTTAGGGCTGGGGTAGTTTTCAGGGCTGGGGGTAGGGGGAAGTTTTCAGGGCTGGGGGTTGGAGGTAGTTTTCAGGGCTGAGAGGATTCAGGACTAGTTTTCAGGGCTGGGGGGTTGGGCCTAGTTTTCATGGCTGGGGGTCGGGGAAGGTTTCAGGGCTGGGGGTTTGGAGGTAGTTTTCAGGGCTAGGGGTGTGTTTGGAGCTAGCTTTCAGGGCTGGGGGTAGTTTTCAGGGCTGGTGGCATCAGGGGTAGTTTTCAGGGCTGGGGGTCAGGTAGTATTTGGGGCTGGGGGAGTCAGTGGTAGTTTTCAGGGCTGGGGGTTGGGGTAGTTTTTAGGGCTGGGTCGGGGTAGTTTTGAGGGTGGAGGGGTATTTGGACCTCAAGGCGGGGAGGGGGTGAGGGTAGTTTGTAGCATAGGGTGAGGCAGGAGGGTCACGACCTTAGCCATGCATACCCCTTTACCATTCAAGCATTTACCACAAAATTATGTGGGTGGGCTTGGGCAGTCGGGGTAGTTTTCTAGGCTGAGGGTGGGTCAGGGGTTGTTTTGTGGGCTGGGGTGTGGGTTAGGGGTTGTTTTGTGGGCTGGGGTGTGGGTCAGGGGTTGTTTTGTGGGCTGGGGGTGGGTTGGGGTTGTTTTCTGGGCTCGGGGTGGATCAGGTGTAGTTTTGTGAGCTGGGGTTTTAGGTAGTTTTCAGGGCTGGGGGTTGGAGGTAGTTTTCAGGGCTTGAGGGTTCGGGGCTAGTTCTTAGGGCTGGGGTAGTTTTCAGGGCTAAGGGGGTTAGAGGTAGTTTTCAGGGCTGGGGGTTCAGGACTAGCTTTCAGGGCTGAGGGGGTTGGGGCTAGTTTTCAGGGCTGGTGGTTTGGAGGTAGTTTTTAGGGTTGGGGTGGGTTTGGGGCTAGTTGTCAGGGCTGTGGATAGTTTTCAGGGCTGGGGGTCAGGGGTAGTTTTCAGGGGTGGGGGGTCGGGGTAGTTTTTAGGGCTGGGGGAGTCAGGGGTAGTTTTCAGGTCTGGGTTGTTGAGGTAGTTTTTAGGGCTGGGTCAAGGTAGTTTTGAAGGGGAGGGGTATTTGGACCTCAGGGCAGGGAGGGGGTGGGTGGAGTTTGTAGCTTAGGGCGGGTGGAGGGGGGTCGCAACTTTAGCCATGCATACCCCTTTACCATTCATCTCTTTACCACAAAATTACTTGGTAAAGGCATGCATGGTAAAGGAATGTGTGGTTAAGACGCATTCGTTGTTTAGGTTGCGTGGTAGAGGCACACGTGGTTTATCCACTCGTGGTTCTATCATACAACCGGTCAGTGCAAGTATCAGCTGCGGCTTTGCAAATATGGGAGCTGGCAGTTCTACCTGTGCCACACCCCTCGGAGCAAGTTGAATAGCAATGTCGGTCTCCTCTGTGTCACCTTTCACAATGACTACCCTGTCATCATCATCCTCCTCATCATTCCCTTCTATAAATCTAAGGCTTCCAGGAACTTTCTTTTTCCCTTGCCTCTCCTGTTGCCTCCTTGACTGTGCCGGGGTCTACTTCATGTCTCTATTATCATCATCAGAAGTGGTGCTTGGAGAAGATGGTGGAGAAGTACCCTTTCTTTTCCTTGCTGGAAATCTGGGAGCCAATGCTTCCAAAAGAGAAGGTTCTTGCTCAGAAGGAAATTCAACCTCCTACATCAGGAAAATTTACTATTGCTGGCTGAGGCTGCTGTCCACTTTGCTCAGTTTCCTGAAACAATAGGGTACCACATTTTAAAAGGGACAAATCGAATTCAATGTCACTGATCGTTGGCATCGTCATGATTGCAGTGGCCCCCTCACTGACAGACATGGTCTTGGGCTTAGGTTGGGGTGCTGCTATTGATGCGGCAGTGCTGCTCTCAGCTTGTTCCCTGGAGGCCGGAGCAACAGGCATACGACGTAGAGGTCCAAAAAAGATTTGGGGTGACATGCCACTGGTGGCTGCTTCTTCTCACTGACCACTTTCTGGGAAGCATCTTTCTTTGGGGCCATCTTACAGCTCTCAGTTGGCAGTTGCACTAATCTGCACAAGCAGAAGAGATGGAGGCATGGCGTGCGGCTGCACAGGCCTTCTGTTTGGCAGTACTGCTGGTTATGCCTTTTTTCTTGTGCACATAAAAGCAACAAGCAGGAAAAACCTTTTTTGTGTAACGTCACGTGGCATTGTTTGCTGTTTGAATTAGTACATACAAAGGCAATATTAGTGTAGTTGTTTACTTAGGTAATAAATAACAACCACTTTAAAGTCAAACCACACCATCATACCATAAAATGTAATAACCCGTCAGAATAACACACAAATTCAAGAGCTCTTTCCTTTATGTCCACCTGTGGCACTCAGGGAACTGCATGGGTGAATGGAATAATAATCTTTTAATAAAATGGAGGTTAGTGTGCACCCATGGCAGGCAATGTGGTCCATGGGGAAATGGAATAATCATCATTATACAAATGGATGATTCTGATGTGTCTAAATGTGCACTGAAGCCAGGGTGTCCAGGAGGAAATGGGATTATATATCTAAAAAACTGAATGCTGTTGCGCGGCTGTGCACCCATGGTGGATGGATGTATGATGGATCAACCGAGGCAAAATGGGGAAAAAAATTACTGAAAAAACTATCAATTAAAAAAATGTAAATTAAAAAAATCAATATTGAAAACAAATTTTGAAAATTACAACTAAAAAACGAATTCAAAAACAAATTAACATATGCAAAAATTGAGAACATTAAAATAAAAAATAAAAATTTAACAAAATTAAAACTAAATAAGTGAAATGAAAAAAATGAAAAAGATAAAACAAAAATTATAAATAGAAAAAATAAGTAATTGCAGAAGTTTGTTTATATGGGAGGATGAGGAAAAACCTATTGGAGGTGCAAAATAAAAAAAATAAAAAATGCATGTAATATAAGCACTGTTCATCAAAATCATATTATTAATATACATACTACACTGATCCTCAGGCATATTATTAAACTAATATTCAATCCATCCATGCAAGCCTATGGCAAAGGGACACACGATGGACGCACAAAAAGGCTGCCAGCCAGTGCCACATGGTCATAACAATAACAACAAACAAGGAGGCTTTGCCACAACAAAGAACACATGCAGGCCTATGGCAAAAGCACACCGGCTGCCTATAATAAAATTCCAGCCAGCCACATGATCAGAACAACAACAACCAGCAAGGAGGCATGGCCGCAACAAAGAACACATGTAGGCCTGTGGCAAAAGCACGCTGGCTGCCTACACAAAATTGCCGCCAGCCACATAGTCACAACAACAACAACTAGCAAGGAGGTATGGCCAGAACAAAGAACACATGCAGGCCTATGGCAAAAGCACACTGGCTGCCTACACAAAATGGCCACCAGGCACATGGTCACAACAACCAGCAAAGAGGCACGGCCACAACAAAGAACACATGCAGGCCTATGGCAAAAGCATGCTGGCTGCCTACACAAAATGACCACCAGCCACATGGTCAAACAACAAGCAGGAGGCATTGAAAACAAAGAACACATTCAGGCCTATGGTAAAAGCACATTGTCGGATCTTCAAGTGTACTCGATAGAGTGCCAATTCCTCGGGAGCGAAGTAGGACCTCCACTCTCCCCTTGGGTATCACCAGATCAGGATATTACCGGATTGCTAGTCGTCTACCCACAAGGGAGAGAAGAGACAGCTCAGGACCACCAGTGTGAAGGCAAGATTAAGTTTCCCCCAGGACTCTCAGAAGGGGCAGGAAAGAAGCATGGAGGTGCTAAAAGAACAAAAAAGATAAAGCAGATGAGTAAACTGCATGCCCATGGAATCACATGCTGCCTGTGAGAGAAAGCATCCCTCTCATGTGCTCGTCGGCCTCCAGGGGGTAGTGGGTTCAAAATGTTAGTAGTATTCAGCCCTTAGAGATCGTCATGTATTGATGCCAAAGTCCATCAGTTCTTGCTTCCCAAACCTCCTTAAATACTGCGTTCTCGAGTGTCTCTCACCAACTCACGAGAGACACTCGAGAACAGGACTGAATACTACTAACATTTTGAACCCACTACCCCCTGGAGGCCGACGAGCACATGAGAGGGATGCTTTCTCTCACAGGCAGCATGTGATTCCATGGGCATGCAGTGACAGGATTAAATGTGAACAAGCTCCCAGAAGCCAATCAGGAGGACTTAACAACAAAACCTAGCTCTGATTGGTGGAGGGAACCCACCAAAAAGTGCTGAACAGTCTGTCATCAGCCAACCAGAAGGGGCGTGTGTGGTTAGACCTTTCTGATTGGCTACTGAAAATGTAATCAGACTAACAGTGGGTAGTTAGTACCTCAATGGACTGTTTTTTGTCCAGGTGGAGTAGACATCCTAAACAAGAGTGTTTCTCTTCTGACTGGGCAAAGCATCAGCTCTTATTTCTACTCCACCTGTGAAGAGGATTTTGGAGGCATTTGAGTTGGCATATACGCCACTGTTGAAAAAGGCTGCTTCTGCCATTTTCACAGTTAGGCGAATGCTGTTTGTAAGCTACAGATCACAGCAGCAATGGTTTATCTCCCTGAACCATCTTGCATAGAAGTGGCAGAGCAGTGATTTGATAAATTGAACAACCCAGAGAGACATTGATATTTCTTATGTATTCTTAACCTTGTAAACTACTTAAAGCATTATCTTTGACATAATGCAAATTATTTGAATTATAATTAAAATGACCTCCTATTAATGTACATGGCACATGAATGTTATATATGTAGTTAGTGGAAAACGCAGACGTTTAACATCAGATATTGACAAATAATGTGCAAAGTAACACAAGTAGGGAATTTTAGAAATGTTAGGCACTTTGCAAGTAATGCTTTGGCTACATGACAATTAATACCTGACTTGGCTCTAACCAAGGAAGGCTGCCTGGCATTTATGAGGCATGTTTATCGACACTCATAAATATATATTTCTCTAGTTGAATCTGAAATGTAAGGTTTAATTTCAGTTAGTGATATCATGAAATGAATCAATGCAATGAACCAAGTAGGGTTGCTGTCTCAGGTGAGATACAAAATTCAATTATTTTAAAAGAATTGTCATTGATGGGTCTAGCAACTTTAACTTTAATTTCCATGGTTTCATGAGATATGCATGTAACAGACTCATTGAGGGATGCAATAAACAACACACAATACGTTTGTGTTGTTCCTGTGCTCCAGCAAAATGATTTTTTCACCAACGGATAAAAAATATTGCAACATAGCACATTTTCAGGTATATAACGCACTAAGCATAATGTCAGATATTACGCAAGATTACAGTGGAGTAACGAAAATTTCACCCCGGCAAAACCAAAACCGGCAAACAGTAACAAGGTAATCCAATTAGAAAGGGCAATAAATACCAAAACAGGAATAGATTTAAAAAGAGAACAACATGCTAGACTTAAACTTTCTTTTTAAGTTGTCAATAAAAAATTGCATGGAAATTTGGTGGCAATGTGTTCCAAAACAAAGTAAAGACATACGAGATATACTATTTCAGGATTCTAAAAAAAGTGTGCCCTTCCAATGTGAAAGCTGACTGGCTATGTGCCGATCGAAAAATGCTGTTTATGGGTTTAGCTCTATCTTCATTTAGAGCCAAATATATAAAACCCCAATCACTTCCAATGGTCCTTGTAGACTCATAGTGGTCAGAATAGCCCCAAGATGTCACTCATTTGTTTGTTACATTACGGAAAGGATTCTGTAATATTTAGCCTATCCATTAACACTAAGGGCCTGTTTGCAAGTTTGGCAGTCTTCCTGCGGGCCGCCACGCCAGCGCCCGGCAGGAAGACCGCAAAACTCAAAGTCAGGCTGCCCGCTGGATGACAAGTTTAATTCTGGCAGACGGTGTGTGCTGGGACAGTCCCACAGCGGTGCCTTTCTAAGTCTTAAAGGAGAGCCTTAGAAAGGCACAGCCATGGCAAGCCGCAGCACATTCCTGCACTGGAAAAAATGCACCATGTCATGCATTTCTTCCTGTGCAGGAACAGGGGGTGCAGAAAGACAGGGGGAACACCATGTGCCCCCTGCATGGATTCCTATGAACAGAGGAGACAGGGGGCTCTTTGAGCCCCCCTAGTTTCCCCACCCCTACCCTTTTCATGGTGGGCTCACCGCCATGAAAAATAAGGCAGTGAGGAAACTCGTAGTATGCTGGGCGGTGCTGCAGCGGCACCTCCAGCATATTGCAGCCTCTAACCACTGCGCCACCGCCACTGGATCAGGATTCCTGGTGGTTGCAGTGGTCCTGTGGGGGTCCAACCGCCAAAGCTGTAATACGGCAGGTAGACTGCCAGTCTGGTGGTCCACAGACCGCCACTGCGACAATAGTCGTAATCAGGCCCTAAGTATTTCCCACTGCTGTGAGCACTTCCATACAGGCAACTGAAAAGTGGTATTACAGGCAGTAAACTCCACTTTACTGGCTTCAGTGAAAACAAATATACCAACTTCCTTACGTATGTGGGAAATTCCGCACATTTGCTTTTACATATTTATGCAAAATTCCACAACAATGATGTGCAATTTCCTAGAATGGAAAATCAAATTTAACACTATAGTTTTGAACAAACAGCAGTTCTTCGTGTTCTGCTCGTTTGCGTTGTTCCCATGCTCCTGTAAAATCATTTTTCGCCAAAAGAACGTAAAATTAGTTAACATTGTGCAATTTCGGGCATTTCACATAAGATTAATGCAAAATGCCAGAAATTTTGCAATATTATGCTAGTGCAACGAAAATGTCATTAGAGTAAAACCAAAACGAACAAACAAAAGCCAGACAATCCGATTAAAAGAGCAACAAATGCCTAAAGTAGGTTATATTTAAAAGTAGAACAAAATGCTAAGCTTTGATTTTCTTTGAAAGTTGTCATTATTGAGAATAAGCATGGAAAGATGGTTGCAATATGTTCCAAAACAAAGTAAAGGCTTACGAGATATACTGCTTTAGGATTCTAAAACAAAGTTGGGCCATTACAAACTGAAAGCTGGCTGGCTATGTAGCCATCAAAACCCTCGTCCATCTTCCAACTGATGCCACTCATTGAGCTGTTACTTTACAAAAATGAATTGAATCTGTACTATATGGTCTATCCTTTGAGAAGAGGTATTTTTCAATGCAGTGAGCACTGCCGTACAGCCAACCGAACAATTGTATTACAAGGAATAAACTCCACTTTACTGGCTTCAGTAAAAAAAATATGCCAGACTCCCAATAAGTGTGCGAAATTTAGGTAATTTCTTTGCTTTGAATTTTCATGCGAAATTCTACAAAAATAATGTAAAATTACACAAAATGCAAAATCAGCATTTAACACTATAATTTAAGTATAAATTGCATCCCCAGGTCCACAATGGACGCGGGGACTCATTTTGCACTAAAAAATAGCTCTAAAAACACAACTGCTACAAACAGCAATCATTTACGTTCTGGTCGTTCACGTTATTCCCTGGTCCTGCATTCGAATTTTTATGGGGTGTAATGCTGTAATAGTAGAAATTCTGCATAGCAAACGTAATGCAAAATTCATGAAATTATGCAAGACTATGCTTGCCTAACGTAAATTCCACCCGGGCCTACTCCAACTTTCCCATAGTGTCATGGCAGTTCCACTGGAAGTACACTTACTATTGGCTAAAATGCACAGATGTGGAGAATCCCCACATGAGTGATGTAGGTAGCCTAAAGATGTAGGACCCTAACATCATATATAACAGCCAACACGTGCGCGGCCACATAGAGACTCTCCTGATGTCTGCCGGTACTCCACTACCTCTGCTCCAGTGACCGTAGGGTTGGGTGAAAGGGTGGATGAGAAGGAGATTTGTATGTGGCATGCTCCATGCAAATTTCCCCTCACTGTGGAATAGAAGCAAAACTATTGGCACTCTTGGGCAATTTCCACCTTCGGAAATGGAATGGAGGGGATCTAAAGGAATAATTATCCATTATAGGGAGAATACTGTTTCATTGTTTGCATAAAGTCTCTCATTAATTTTCTCTGCAGCAGTTCAGTATTAGAAGCGAATTTAAGAAAATATTAAAGACACATCTCTTTCTCTCAATGTGATTAAAAGTCTATTTATGGAACACGTTGAAAGGCTTGGCAGGAAGGCTAATCAGCAGTTAAGACTGCATGCAGTCCAATGCCCTGTATGATTATCTACCACCATCCTCTCTCCTGCGCTTTTGAGGTAGGGATGATGTGTTTTCGCAAGTAATGCTCTGCTAAGCACTCGCCCCTTTCTAGCAGCTTGACTGACAGATTGCTGCATGGCCTGCCAACACAGTGGCAACGCGCCTAAGGACACAGAGCATACAGGGCCCAAGCCTGCCAGGAAAAAGAAGATTACAGTGAAATTTGCTCAGCCATCCAAACATGGTTTATAATTTAGTCCTAAAAGGTTTTTGAGATGTGATTTGTTTGTAGTTAATAATAAACAATATCGTAATTAAACTACCAGTACATGGGGTATGATTGATTGGCTATTCATTGAGCTTAGTATTGCTTGAAGTTGTCACAAAATAGCCATTTGCTTGTAATTGTATTGCACACATTCAAAACAACCGATCATTGCATCGAAGTTGCATAATCATTATTCTGCAGAGTAACTATGCAACGCATACTCGCAGTGCTGGTAAAAAAGTGTTGCACAGCAAAAGCGGAGGAAACTTTGGAAACGATGTAATGACATTGAATATACACTCCGGGACACCCAAGTTACTGCATGGTCACCACGAAGGAACACATTAGGAAAACTATATATAATTATCTGTGTGTTTGCAGGTTTTTCCGTGGGTATTGTCATAGACCAATGACACTTTGATAGCTCGGCAAAAGCCACAAACAGTGACCTGTCTGTCTATTGGCATAAAGAGAATCACCGGCCACCGGTACATTAACAATAAACAAACAATAGGGAAGATTTTCCATAACAAATGCTCAAAAACAACTCCTAATAAAAGAAAATCTCCACCTTTTGTGCACACACACATACAAGCAGATAGTGAAATAGGCATTGCATAACTTGTGCTAGCATGCACATGAGTGTACAGGCTTGGTGAAGGATCAATTTGCAGTGCATCTCATATTATGTGAGGAACATAGACGATCCAGACTTTTTCGATTAAGACTTACAGCTGTGCTCCAAACACAATGATTTGGGGTGGTGACTTCAACTTGACATTCAATACGAGAAACAATAGAAACTCTGTGACGGCACAGCCCACATCACGAGATAGTTTAGCATTCAGACAAATAGGGCCCGATTACGATGTCCTTCGGAAAGGCTCCGAACTGGATTCGGATTCGGCGAATCCAATGCGGAACCTATGTTTCCGACCGAATCTGTCACATTTCCGAGCGACCGAATACAATGCAAGGAAACCGTTCGGGCTGTCCGAATCTGTTCCAAACGGCATTTAGACAGCCCAAGTCGTTCGGAGCCGATTCGTAGAGCTCTATGGACATGGTTTCCGAATGAGCGATTATGATGACCGATTCAGACAGCCATTTCGAGTTGGTCTGCCCGACATGAAACGGCTGTCGGAATCGGACTTTGGGGGCCCATAGCAGGCCCCCTTCACCCAGAGGCCTCCGGTTGGGGCCCATCCGGGTACCCATGGGACCCCTCCTTATCACCATGCACAGTGTGGCAGGCACCATAGGGTGCCCGTCACATGGTGCATGGTTTTCCCCAACCACTTCTTTTTTCAATGGGAGCCTGTGTTCTCGTTTGGAACACAGGCTCCCATTGAAGTCAATGCGAGTCTGACCGCACGATGTTGGGAAGTATCGTAATCGGTCGGTCAGACTCGCTGAACCCGAGTCGTTCGGAAACGATTCAGAAATCGATTCAGTCGGAAGAGTTCCCGAGTGACATCGTGATCGGCCCATAATGCAGCTTTGCGATCCTGTGGACATCTGGAGGGCATTCCACTCCTCACTCGCTGAAAATACATTTTATTCTCCTATGCATGACATGTCCTCTCGTCTTGCTACGTTTAGTATTCTACTCACTCCTGCAAAAGGTTAAAACTGTTGACACACTCCCCTGTATTCTATCCGACCACTCACCAGTGACAATGTATTTACCTAATCCCACCGCCATCACAATTTTATAGCTGACACTTGAGGGCACTGAGTTATGCGATAAGGTCTTTTGAATAGAAATCAGGGAAGCTATACTTGATTTCTATTGCGTAAATGAAAACTCAGTAGATGACGTGTCGGCACTGATAAGCTTTTAAAGCATTCATCTGAGGCATGTGAATATCCAAGAGTGCAGGCGTGCTTAAGTTGATCCGTAACTTTATTGCCTGCCTTGAATCTGAGCTAAAGGTCCTGGAGATTAAGTAATAGGCCACCAAAGATAAGGAACTGTTGACCCAGCTCCAGGAGACACTGAAGGAGTACAGAGTTGAAGCTGAGCATGAAATCCTATACTTTGGTCATGGGGCCCTGGCGAGGTGATATGGGGAGGGGAATAGACCGGGCAAAATGCTTGTTTGGATTACTAGGAGTGAGTGTGCACCTGAATGGATCACCCACCCCAGCTGCGATGGGGCACTAATGATATCAGATCCTAGCTCCATACAAGATGAGTCCAGTTGTTTTTATGAATGCCTTTATACTCCTATGCTGTCCAGAGATCAGGAGGAGGCGGCAAGCTATCTTGACTAGGTTGCACTTGCCTGGGTTAATGAGGAGGCCAGGTAAATGTTAAACTCTCCAATAAAGCTTGAGGATAAAAAAATGTCATAAAGAGTTCCCCAGCAGGAAGGCCACCGAAGGTGATGTGCTACTGGGAGAATTTATTTTAATGTATTTTGACATTCTCACCCCATGCCTCCTGGATATGTATATAGTTCCCAACATGCGTTCTTCCTGCAAACCTCTGTCTCTACTCAAGTCAATACGGATAATAACACTTTTGCAAAAATCCTTGTCCAACGCTTGCAGCCAAGTAAGATATTCTTGGTGCTTCTAGATCAATCTGGATTTATCCCACAAAGATCTACTGTATTTATTCTCAGAACATTAATGGAGATACTTCACAGAGTTGGCCCCCAGTTGCTCTCCATTGCTGTCCTTCTTGACGCTGAAAAAACATTTGATTTCCTAGAGTGGCCATTCATGCTATAGACGCTTTGCAGGTTGGGCCTGGGAAAATACTTCCTGTCCCTTATTATGCTGCTATATACAAACCCCTGCACTAGAGTTTGCATGAATAACTCCTATTTTGGGTTGGGTTGTTCGTTGTCGGTATAGGCACTCATAAGGGTTGCCCCCTCTCCACCTTGATTTTTGACCTAGCAATAGTGCCACTAGCCTGCTTCGTGAGGGAACTGCACTCCTATTGCGGCATATACCTCAAAAGCAAATCATCAATCATATCTCTGTATGCGGATGATGTGATATTATGTATTCAACGGCAAGAGGAGAATCCTTCTACAATTATTCAACATAGAGTTTCTTTAGATACACTGGGCTGCATATAAACTAGTTCAAATCCAAGATGTTCCCTCTCACCGAATTTCACTCTGCACCCATCATGGGCTACCTCCTACAGTGGAGTTTGGACCGGGCATGATATCTAGGCATCTTGGTCATTTGTGACTACGACAAGCTAGTACAAAGTAATTTTGTCACAAATTGTCACAACGCTGAACAGGGTGCAAATATGTACAGAATGACGGATTTGGCTCCATTTCTCCTTGTTAGGGAGGATCTCGCTGACCAAGATGGTAGTGTTGCCAAATTTCTTTTACCTATTTGCAAACTTGCGAGTCTCCCTACTACTGCATTTTTTAAAACAGTTGTGACAGGTTCTTCTCCACTTGATATAGGCAGGCAGCCAACCAAGAATGCACTAGGAGGTACTTATTAGAACACTACATGATGGAGGTCTTTCACTGCATGACTTCTACACAAAGAACCTCATCGCCCAGACCCACTACTTGAAGTACTGGGCAACAACCCAAGTAACACCAATGCACATAAGAGTTGAGAGAGCTATTGTCCGTACTCGATCGATTCTGGGTTTAATCTGTTTCCCACCACACACAGCTAGACAGGATGTGGGCATGGTGGCATTGACCTGCCGTGCCTGGTGGGATTTGGCTAGGAGATTGACCCTTGACAAGCCATATTCACCACTACTGCCTTTGGCGAACACCTGTTACTCCCACCCACTATTATAAAGGCTGTTAAGGGATGTTGGGACAAATGGGGTTTATTACACTTGGTGACCTATTCAAGGATGGTACCTTTCTCTCATGACAGAGTTTCTGTAAACCCCGTGGCACTACACCTCTGGTGCCATTCTGCTACCTTAGAATGTGCTCTGAAGCCAGGGCATGCCACCCCACCTTTTCAGAGGTACCACCTGAAATGTGTCTCCTTACTGCATACATTGGCAGGGCTGACATGGGTCATTTGGCATCGTTTTTGTATTAAACTTTTATGACGACACTCTGCTAGAAGCCAAACGAAGGTGGGAGGACTTCATGGGCCACCAGCTATCTAACAAGCTATGGGCATATTGCTGTGCGCAAGTTAAGGACATCCCCCTGTACTACTGGCATATACTGATTCAATTGAAATATTTGCATCAATATTACTAGTCTCCTGAGCATATTCCCAAATTTGGTGTTGGTGTGAGAAGCACATGCATGAGGAGCAGTTTAGGGGAAGCACATTTTTTACATATGTTTTGGAATTGTTCCCGGTTTTGGCATACTGGCAGGAAGTATGTATCATTCTAGCTGAGATATTTGAGACTCCTCTCGATTCGATACCTCTGAATTACCCACTATGTGCTGGCGGCTGGCTTCCACCCTAATGGTGTTAGCCAAGAGGCGTGTTGCTATGGTATGGATGCAAAAGAGATCACTCACTATAAAACAGTGGCTATTAGATACAGCTTATTTCCATGATGGGTCAGAGCAGTATGCAGAGGAAATAAATCCCAATGCCCATCAAAAAGACGTATGGACCCCATTCCAATTGTACCTCATGTGCACTGCAGTGAAAGGCTCCCACCATCACTGTCTGCATTTATTTGAATCAACACACTGACATGTTTCACAGATATGGTTACTCTGCATATCAGATTACTACTGGTGTGTATTGTATCCCTCTGTCTCTTTATTGTCTCATATCCTCCCTTTATAACGCCTGATTTAATATGATGCTGCAACTAATGCTTTTTAATTTCAATTTGTTTTGATGTTATAGCACAAAAACTCAATAAAAACATTTTTTAAAATACAGGTACCTTTAAAAACACTTCTCTCCTGCTTTAATAAATAACATGAGATGTTTGGAAATTATTATCTTTTGCATGATATTCCCCCAGATGTTTGCCTTCACTACTTTATGTTTTTTGCTGAACCAGTTTTTTGTTGACATTAGGGCTCTGCAGACTTTACTCCTACTAACCAGTGGTAAAGTGAGTGTGGTCTCCCTTTCAAACATGGTAAAACTAGTATACCCCTAATTGGCACTGGTACCTAGTGCCTGTAAATTAAATGCTACAAGTGGGCTGGACCACTCATTGTGCCACCCACTAAATTAGCACTGTAAAACCTGTTTCAGGCCTGCCACTGCAGCCTGTAGTGCAGTTTCAAACTGTCATTTTGACCTGGCAAAATAAACTTTTTGCCAGGTTTAAAACATCCTTTTAAATACTTATAAGTCACCCCTAAAGTAGGCCCTAAAGGCTCATAGGGCAGGGTACATGGTACTGAAAAAGTATGCCTTGTGTACTTACATGTTATGTGTCCTAGTAGTGAAAAACCCCAAAAGTCATATTTGACTAGAGCAAGGCTAGCTCTCCCACTAACACTGGGTTACCTTATTACAATTAATAAGTGATAACTTCAGTTTGGTTGCAAATAGGGAAATACTTCTTCCATTCATTTGAATTGTATTTCAAAATCATCTTTAATGGTAAAGTCAGTTTTTGAGTTACAAATCTGAAAATGTCACTTTTACAAAGTTAGCATTTTCCGTCCTAAACCAAATGTGCTTTTCTGCCATTGTCCAGGGTCACATGAATGTTAATGGCTCTCCTATGGTATGATGTGTACGCCTTCCATACAGGGGAAATGGGCCTTGGGTGCAGGGAAGAGTGTTTCTTTCCTGAACAGGAAGGCCTAGGGGGGTTGTACCCAGCCCCTCGAGGGCTTCATAGGGTACCCTGAGGGCTGTGCCAACCCCCTTTCTGACTTCTGAAGACTCCTGCCCTATCACTGCAAATGCAGCTCACTTCTGGGACTGCCTGCTCTTTGTCCCCCTAGACAGATTGGACCCAAATCCAGAGAAAGGGGGAGAACTGACCGGAACCAAATTAGGGTTAGACAAAGGGAATGACTAACACACACACAGGCTGGCAATAGGTATAAAAGTAGAATCCTGAGAACCTCTCATCAAAACACTCCTGAGGAGATTCAGAAGGACTGCCCTACATACTGAGGCCTAAAGGAAGACAGCACCTACTTGCCTTGAGCCAAGGATCCCAGAAGTGACTCCAAGGAGAAGTTGGCTGACTGCTTGTTTGAGCTACTGAGACACAACAAGCTTCCAGTGGCCTTCACGGCAACTGCCCAGCTGACCAGCACCCACTGGACCTGCCTGGACACTGCTGCTGGCCTCTGTTGGAGTGAGTCCTGACCCTCAAGAGGTGGTCCACCAGGTCCTGAACCATTGGCAGATTCCAGAGTGTACTTCTCCAACATACAAACTGGAAAAACTAGACTCCAGGTAACAATTCAGAAGTTGTGGGTTCTTTACGTCAAAAAACCCATCACCAGTCTCCTTGCCAAAACAAGCAGACCAATAAAGGACAGGTATCCAACTGTCAATATGGCCTTCCCAGTTACAGACTCCAGACTTCACTAACATTAGCAGTGTCTGACCCGCGTTTGCAGCCAATGCAAAGTTATAACCGGCAACCAGCTCATTGCAGCTCTTGCACCCCATGAACACAAAGCTCTAACCGAGGCTCCTCAAGTTGAAATGCCTGCATTACAAGGTAACCTTCCTTCCACAGGGATGAATGTAGTTCCTTTTCTGACCCACGCTCCACCGTCGATCTGAACTTTTGACTTTGACCCGGTCCTGTGTGACCAGATAACCCTGATTGTGCTTCTTGGAGCTATTTTTACCTGAAAATCATAACTCCATTTCTACTTGTTGGAGATTGGTTGTTTTGGTATCATTTTATTTATTAAAACTACTTGTTTTTTCTAAATTGATTTGGGATTATTCTTGTTATGTGTTTTCACCTTATTACATTTTGAGTGCTGCATAAATACTTTAAACATTGCTTCCAAGTTAAACCTGACAGCTTTTGTGCCAATCTAAAGAGGGTTAAGCACAGGTTCGTTTAGTGGCTTTTGTGGTTCATCCTGACCACAATTTTGTTTATTTCTTGAGTGGGGTTCACATATCTTTGAACTAATAACCCAATTTCTTATAAGATACAAGAACTCAATAATGCCTCTGCCACATGGATCAATCAGCATCTCCATCTTGTGGGTGATATATGCTTGGTCTACCCCACCTGACTCTAACTAAGACAGCATTTAAGGTACCCTTGTATAAATATTGGAATGCATTGTTAATATTTTCAAGTCACTGAGGGTTTAATTCAGGCTGTGCCCATGCTCTTTCACTTCTTGATTGAGAGTATTTTGTTATGGCTGTCAAACAAATTGGAATGAGAAAATGGTGGGACTAGGGAAGTAGTAGTCAACGTTTTGCTGGGTGAGAATCTCTCTGACTTTACAGGTAATCCTGTGCAGGTGAATAATGGAAAATGTGTGTCAATTGCTCTGAGCTCACTGATCTCCCATCTTCACAAACTAGCTATATTCAAAATGATGATTCCCCCTTTTAGAGTGTTGAAGGGATTCTGCGGAGTCACAGACCTATGCTTGGGATCATAGAACCGTAGGAGGCAGATACTGAGTCTTCCTACCACCTGAGTACCTATGAGCCCTGAACTGACTAGCTAAAGTGTCTCACTTGACCTTCTACTCACTCACAGAGGAACAAGTGATTAGACACCCCAGAACACAACACTCCCGACCCTCTCAGGAATCGCGATGACAAGACACACCCTTTTGCTCTGACACTCGTACTGGTCCACAATCAGATCTGATAGTAACACAAGAAAAGTTTAAAATGTTCATTTTAACTATCGTGCTCTAGTACACAGTATACGTGCCACAATAAGTAAGAAGATACCTAATACAAGTACGGTCAGCATAGTAAGTAGTCCATAAGTCATAAAAGGAGCTGCCATTATATAAGACAGGGTAGCCTAAACCCCTCCCCTTCTACAGAAGCAAAGTGATTATATATCAGAAGATCTCTGGTTGTTGGCAGCAGCCCCATACCTTAGCATGCACAGATGAAAGTTCTATATCTCAGGTGCTGTCACGATCTCTTCCCTGGAAAGATCCTTCTCCAAGGGGGTTGTTACCTATTCTGTGCATAGCTATATAACAAAGTACGTGTTCCCTAAAAAACAGCTGCATTTGTGTGTTTTGTCCAGGTGCGGAGGCCTGACCAGAACAGAATAACAAGGGGCAATGTTGTTTGACCTTGTCTATGGTGTGCAGACTAAATCCCAGGAAAGGACAGAATACATTTGTATAGTAACGTGTGCAAAGCAGAGGGCAGTCTGCAACATGCTCATGCTAGCATAGGGAAAACGGCAATGGGCCTGTGTGGGACGAATGACAGACACAAGGTGGAAAATAGAAGGGACAGAGTTCCAAGATTAGTTGGGATTCTTACAAAAGAGAAAAAAACAAGCTTTATGAATGCTGAAGAGATATTGAATTGCTCATTCAATGTGGACTCATTTGAGAACATAATGGAGGCCTTTGTGGTGAAGTTGCAATGCATTAATTCAAAGGTTCATTTTTAATTGTTCAAGGAAGAAGATCAGGCTGCCTAGATGATATCTGTCCATGGAGAATATTCTGTGGAAGAAGACATTTGCAATTCACATTGGTCTGAGGACTTCCAGGTGGAACAGCAATGGTTTTGGTACCCAGTGGCACAGACGATGATAAAGAGAGTTGTGGATCTTGAGATTTCCAAATCTTACAGGAAACAGATGCTAGAACCAATGTTCCAGAAAATATCATCCACCCAAGATCATCTAATTGGACATTATCACCTATCTCAGCTGCCCATACACAAGCCAGACTTCATAAGGTAATTGACAACAAAGTAAGGAACCACTTTAAAGCTGATTGCCCTAGACCGTCCCTGAATAGGAAGATTGGCAATATTCATGGGACAGTTCAACCTGTTTCCAAAGCACTAACGTTCGACTCTCTATTATACAGGAGCGATACAAACTTCCACCCCTCATCACAGCCACCATCAACCTCACACAGTAGGAAAAGACTGGCTAATAATGAAAATGGGGAAAGGAGAATGTGACAAAAAAACTGAAATATTAAATATCACCACTCTGAATCATATCTCTGCAGGGCACTAACATCAGCAGATCAACATGGATAGTTAAAGAGAAACGGAGCATCTAGCCCTAACAGTAATAAGACACACCTTAAATTATCTGAATATGACACTTTACAACGCACGTGTTACAACGCGTGTCATTACAACAAATTTTTTACATTGCAAAATCCATTACAACGCATGTCGTTACAACGCATGTCGTTACAACGCATAATCCATTACAACGCAATTACTATTCTAACTCCGCCGGGGCGTTACTTTGGGGAATGCGTTGTAATGGATTATGCGATGTAATGACATGCGTTGTAATGGATTTTGCGTTGTAAAACATTTGTTGTAATGACGCGTTGTAATGCGTGCGTTGTAAACTATGTTTCCCAAATTATCTCTATATAACTAATTCTCTGTGTTCTTGATGTGAAGCTGATATTTCTGAAACTTAAGAATAACAAGTTTCAATAATTCATAAATGTTAAACAGCACTCCACCTCTATTGATTAGGTAACATTTAGAAAATATATACCTTCTTGAGATGATAAAGTTTGCTTTCTAACTGGCATGCCTGTGCAGCTGAAAGGCAACACACATTCACCAGTATCTTGTGATTCTTATACCTGGCAATGTATATGTATATAAATATGACTTGACAGACATTCTTAGATCCATGCTCATAAACACACAAATACATGAATAAAATACAAATTGGGCATATTTACAAGCCCCTATCGCCACAGGAGCGTCATTTTTAACGATGTTCCTCTGGCGCTAGGGGCTTCGCCTTATTTACAAGGAGGCATTAAACCACTTAACGTGGCCTAACGCCGCCTTGTAAATAAGGCCCCCTTTCACACTACACTTAGCGTTAAAGGGGTGGGCAATGGGTGTTGCAGCGGGCGTTCCGCTGAAACATCCATTGATTTTGAATCTGCTCCCTATTTACAAGGGTGGCGTAAATAGGAGGCAGCGCCAAAATTAAGACCAGGGAAACCTGGTCTTAACATGGCGAAATGAGGAGAAATGCTTTATTTCGCCTCGTTTGTGCGGTTTTTATGTGTGCTGCATTGTGCAGCACACATAGAAACAGCAAAACGCCACGAATGATTGTTTATGTGCAGGAAGGTGTCCCTTCCAGCACATAAACAATAATTTAAAAAATGACGATTTGCAACTTTTATGTGTGCTGCACAATGCAGCACACTTAGAAGTTACAAATCACCATTCTTGATTGTTTATGTGCAGGAAGGGACACCTTCCTGTACAAAAACAATAATTGATGGCATTTTTCACTTTCTATGCATGCTGCAGAATGCAGCACACATTGAAAGGTGATAAAACAAGGATAAATAATAGTATTTCACCACTCCTACGCCTCCCCTGGGGAGGCATAGGATTCTGACGCATTTCCAGCTTTACAAAACGTTGTCATTCTGGGAAGGTGTCAAGTTCCATGTATGTTGCGTGGGAACACCCACACCAAAACCCATGGAATGCCCATTTCTCGCAGACTAATGCGTAAAAGGGGCCCATATTTACAAGGCCATGAAAAGTCATGCAGGGTGACTTTACGTGACCTTGTAAATATGGGCAAGCCCATTGCGCCGCAGGTGCATTTAAAAAAATGACGCACCGGTTGCGAAATGGGCTTGTAAATGAGGCCTTGGGATTTTGGCTGGATGAGCAGTTAACATTTGAAGCACAAGTTAAGAAACTTGCTGCCTGTTATTTCAGCCTGTTAAGAGCTCTGGGAAAGATTTTATGGACCCTCCCAAGAGGGACCCAGGAATATGTAGTTCAAGGGATGATCACATCATGGCTGGACTATGGAAATGTGCAAAATTTAGAAGCCACAAAGACAATGCTAAATAGACTACAGATCATCCAGAATGAATCATCTTGAGTCCTCCTCCAGATTCTTAGGTGGGAGTCATTGGCCTCTTTCCTTGCAATGCTGCACTGGCTACTCACTGAGAAGCAAGTACATTTTAAACTATTCTGTGTCGTGTTTCGGGCACTTTCCAATTCAGGCACATTCTCCTTGTACATTCAACACTACACTCCTTCCAGAGCTTTAAGATCTTCCAATTTCTGTGTAGCCGCAATTCTCAAGATTCAAAAATAGAGAAAAGGGGGCCACTACTTTGCATTCTTGGCTCCCAAGCTTTGGAATACGCTCCCTGATAGACCTGATGGTCTGTTAAACAACGTAGCAGATAATGTTCTGTTATTTAGATTAGTCTTTCTGTCTGACAGCCAGTTAGGGGATGGTAACTCATGAACTTATAATTTAGAGTTTCCAACTCTTGCTGCAATGAATTCCAAATACATGATAAAAACTTTGCTTCTCTGTGCATTATGATTATCTCAGGCTGTTCATGTAATCTACTTCTTTTACAAAAAGAATGACAAGTTCTGTAGCTGTGGGAAATCCCTTGAGCGGAACCAAGTGGGCCAATTTAAATCAATAACCCACCACCACCTATAATTATGTGTACCCTTCATATTCTGGCAGCTCTGCAATAGAATCCACCAACATTCTGGACATGGTTTTCTTAACAGTTGGTAAGGGTTATAACAAACCTATTGTCTTTTGGTGGGATGATTTGTTCCGGCACAAGTGACACACCTACTAATATAACCCGTACAGCCTTTTCAATATTTGGCCTCCAGAACTGCTGACTAATTTAGTTGTGTTCTTGCCTCCTGGATGACCAGAACAGGGGTTATCATAACAGGAGGTAATCACCTTTTTCACAGTGGTGTTTCTGGGGTATAAAGCCTCTGATCCAGGCATACATAATCCTGTACTTTCTTCCTTCTGGAGGTCTTGTTCAATTTTGCTCTGATTCTACAGGATTTTGTGGAGTATGTCTTGATTTGAAATTCTCTTCTGTCAGTATGGCTGATGCATTGGTCACACCCTTAGGATCCTTACATTCTTCTAACCCTTGTCAAATGAAACACCTGCTTGGCCTTGTTTAGCCCCTGTATGGTAGTTGATGATATACTGAAATCATGAGAAGAACAAGGACCACCTAGCATGCCTAGCCCTTGTCCATTTCACTGATTTGACAACACTGACTTTGAAGTGGTCAGTCCAAATTTCCACAGGGAATTCATAACTCTACAGATGCTGGTACTATTAAGAAAATTCTTCCTTTATAGATATTAACTCTATCATAGATTGTATAATTCTTTTCTGCTGTTCATAATGGTTGGGAATAATGAGTGGATGTAGCCGGACTATGGATCTTCTTTAGAGAGAATGGCTATTCAGCAGCATTTATAGAGGATATCATCATCTATAGTTCGTCATGGGAGCAACACTTGGAACGCTTCCAGGCAGTCGTGTATGCCTTAGACAAGAACGGGTTGAAGATCAACCCTGCGAAAAGATATTTAGTGGCCCACAAAGTATAGTACTTAGGGTTACTCCTAGGAGAAGGGTATATCAAACCCAAAGTTGAGAAAGTGGCTGACAGTCCCATAGTGCCTGTACCTAAAAAAGATCTTTGGGATTTTTTAGCACTACTTGGATATTATAGACATTTCATACCATGCTTCTCTCATATAGTGCCCCCCCTCCGACCAACCTGTTGAAGAAAACCACCAAAACCAAAATAGAACTGCAGCAATCCTCCCCAGAAGTGCTGGAGGGCTTCCATAGGTTAAAACAGTCCCTGGTCTCTGAACCTGTACTGATCAGCCCAGATTACACAAAACCCTTCATTGTACAGACAGACGCATCAGACGTTGAGATAGAGGCCGTTTTACCACAAGTAGGTGAAAAGGAGGAGGAACGACCCAATGTATTTATCAGTAGAAAGCTATTCCTGCAAGTGAAAATTATGCAGTGGTTGAAAAAGAGGCCCTAGCAATCAAATGGGCTATTGACTTTCTACGCTACTATCTTGAGGGGACAGAGTTTACCCTTTTTTCTGATCATGCTCCCCTTGAGTGGATGGCCCGCAACAAAGGCAACAATGAACGAATACTAAGGTGGTTTGTAGCAATACAGCCTTTCCATTTTCAGACCCTACATCAGAAGTGAACAGAACAGACAAATGCAAATTATTTGTCTAGGTATCCCCAAGACAATATTCTTACTAGTAAGAATGTAAGGGAAAAGAGATGTGAGGAAATCAACCCAGAACCCCTATACTTACACCAGGAATGCCCCCACAACAGCCATGTCGAACGCTGCAAACACCGCAACACCTGTGAACGACAAAAAGAAAGGGTTAAACCAAAACGGGGAAAGAGAACCACCTATTAGAAAACTGACCCCTATCTCTTTAAACAGGGATGTTAGCCTTCCGGCGGGGAGAGCCAATCCAGGAAGCCACAAGAAAGAGAAACGGGGCCCATCATCAAACAGAAAGTACGCGCAAGGAGGACAGAGACGCCAGAGAAAGGAGGAAGCTATCTGCTCAATGAAGAGCTGCCCGACATCGAAGAAGCCTACAAGTACGCCATAGACCGGGAGGAAAGTGCTGAGGCTTGGAGCGAGGAGTGGTGGTTGCCCCTGGAGAATGCGGTTGAACCGGCGCAGCTCAGGAGAGTTGCAGCGTAACAGGTGAGTTGCTAGAGGAGGGTCAGTTGGATGGAGGGAAGAGTGTAAAACGGGAAGAGGGTCTGATTTTCTCTATGGCACATTTCACGTAGTGTATCTGTTTTAGGCGGCTGCCCTGAAAAGCACAAGGGGTGTTTCTTTTCTTTGCATCAAGTTTTAAGTGTAATCGTCCCTAAAACAAGTTTACATATCACAAGTTATGGCGAGATTCAGATAAGCCTGTCACTGCCTAAGAAAGAAGGTGACACATTTAAAGTCTCCCGACTTGATTTCCCTTGACTAATCCAGGAGATGGGGGACCTTGATCTGATTATCTCTGCACTTTAGTTCCAGGTTAAAGTCCTGGTAGCAAATTAGGGGTATGTGAAATACACCCCAGAAAGATATCCCTTCCCCCCTGCTTCCTGAGCACAATCAGGTACGGTGATGGTATACCAAATTTCCCTGGTCTATCTTCATACCTATCTATCTATTCTTAATTTCTTCGAGACTACGAGCCAACCCCATCTCACGAAGGATATCTACAGAAGGGAGACAGAAGGAGACGCCTAACGTTATACATTGTCTACACCTGATGTGCCTCATTATGGAGAATTATCCTCACCACTGTTTCCTTTTATGCTGAAAATCGAAATATAAATCAACATTGAGAAACAAACACAGCCTCCTTGTCCATACATCCACCCATCCCTCTTACACTTGGGAATGAAGAAGATTGGGGCTCCTGCTGGCGATACTAAGGGCGGAATGAATCTCTTTGCTAGATATTATTCCTGATGTCTTTTTAAACTGCATCTTCCTTTGGTGTCAGAGGATAAATGTGACCATGAGGGATCTTGGCTTGTGGTTGCAGATCTATAGCGAAAACCTATATATTATATGGAAGAAGTTCATTTGCTGCCTTTTTTAAAACACATCCTCAAATTCATTATATACAGGAGGGATGGCACATTCTTCCTTGGTCATCTTTGTCACAACACACATTAGGGTTTGCCTGATTTGATCCAAGTGTCAAAGTCAACAGTTTTCTTGGCAAAAATTGGAATTCTTCTCAATGTATTCTCTTAGCCAATCTATAAAATGATTGCGTCTTCTTAGCCAAATAGTTCCAAGGACTATGGGAACCATAGGTGACACAATTACATCCAAAATTATGGACTCAAGATGTCCTATCATGAAAACCATTAAAATAGGCTCTGTTCCCCATTGCACTTCCTCTGATGAAAGAGGCTGCCCATCAATTCTCGAAATTACTTCTGAGATGGATTTCAAACAAAGAGGAAATTTTGACTTCTTTCAAAAGTCCTGATCAGTAAAGCATCCAGATGTGTTACAGTCAAACATAGCCTTCACTTTAAGAGGTTTTTGTCGTGTACCTATACCCTCCTGTAGGTGGAAATGAGGTTTGTCAGTGGTGAACACTGAAGACTATGGAGCGCTCACCTAGGGTTTGCCAGTCAATGGTGAGCAGCCAAGTTTCTGACTAAAGAAGGACAGCTAGAAAAGAAATACTTCTTTTCCACAGTACAAACACAGCCTTTCCCTTCTTCTAATTTTTTCTTCCTTAGTCAATGGATTTCTTATGGATCCAGTTTGCATAGGTTAATCACAGACTTTCTGACGTCCCTTCTGCCATCAGCACTGAATGCACTCTCCTTCTCTGTATCTGCTATCTCGGTTGATGTCTCAGATGAGCTTCTATTTGGATAGTGAGGTCAATATGAGCTTCACACAGCTGGTTGGTTCACAACTGAGGATAAAGTATCCTTAATCTTCTCGCACAGGCCTTTATAAAAAGCAGCTGGCTCTGATTCAAAAGTCCACTTTGCCTCAGCATGAGGTTGTTGAAAATGGCTGATGTAGCTTATCAGTTCTTGACTCCCTTGCTAAAGCATGAGTAATCCTATGTGTTCGGACTGCTCTGCATATCTTTTGTCGAAAACCGTTTCAAAATGCCCCAGAAATTGCGGCAGATGTGTTAATTTTGGGATATTATCATTAATTAAGGGAGTAGCCCAAGTTACGATTCTTAGGTCAAATGAAAAAGTATAAACACCACTTCAGAGGTATTGGTAAGAAATGTTTGAGATCTAGCAATGAAATGTAATCTACATGGAATCATGAAAGTCTAATATTTCTGGTGCTCATGGTTTAATTTCTCCAGAGGAGCCAAACAAGTATCAGCCATAGCAGAACTAATTAGCAAATTAGTATGCACTGTGGGATTGGAAAGTGATGGAAATCTGCATGGGTATGAATTGCATGAAGTCCCAATAGGGCGAGGCAGAATAGTATTTAGTCCACACAGCTGCTGGGACTTTGAGCATATAGCCAGTGATCAAGGGCATGGAGCCCGAAACACGTATGGCGCTTCTGATGGAGGGGTAAATGCGCTGTGCCTGCTGCCCACAATAAATGAAGGAGAATTTCCATCTGTGTTGGCGTTCTATGCAGGGTAACCTGAGCAGGGCAACCTGGTGTTTTGGACATTAAATTGCGGTGCGCCTCGCCGCGGAAACGCCCCGCCGCATATCCTGCGGACCGCAGCGCCTGAAAATATGGGCGCTATGAGGAGATGGAGAGCCGGTATTGTGAGAAAAGGACATTTGCAGGTACTTTGGTGTTTCCCCTCCAGAGTACCCACTTGGGGAAAACAGTTTTTTGCACAAAGCCCCGTAAAGCCCCCACTTTGGAAAAGTTACGGACTACCTGACCCAGAAAGCATTGTTGCATGAAGTCCCAATAGGGCGGGGCAGAATAGTATTTAGTCCACACAGCTGCTGGGACTTTGAGCATATAGCCAGTGATCAAGGGCATGGAGCCCGAAACGCGTATGGCGCTTCTGATGGAGGGGTAAATGCGCTGTGCCTGCTGCCCACAATAAATGAAGGAGAATTTCCATCTGTGTTGGCGTTTCTATGCAGGGCAACCTGAGCAGGGCAACCTGGTGTTTTGGACATTAAATTACGGCGCGCCTCGCCGCGGAAACGCCCCGCCGCATATTCTGCGGACCGCAGCGCCTGAAAATACGGGCGCTATGAGGAGATGGAGAGCCGGTATTGTGGGAAAAGGACATTTGCAGGTACTTTGGTGTTTCCCCTCCACAGTACCCACTTGGGGAAAACAGTTTTTTGCACACAGCCCCGTAAAGCCCCCACTTTGGAAAAGTTACGGACTACCTGACCCAGAAAGCATTGTTGCATGAAGTCCCAATAGGGCGGGGCAGAATAGTATTTAGTCCACACAGCTGCTGGGACTTTGAGCATATAGCCAGTGATCAAGGGCATGGAGCCCGAAACGCGTATGGCGCTTCTGATGGAGGGGTAAATGCGCTGTGCCTGCTGCCCACAATAAATGAAGGAGAATTTCCATCTGTGTTGGCGTTTCTATGCAGGGCAACCTAAGCAGGGCAACCTGGTGTTTTGGACATTAAATTGCGGCGCGCCTCGCAGCGGAAATGCCCCGTCGCATATTCTGCGGACCGCAGCGCCCGAAAATATGGGCGCTATGAGGAGATGGAGAGCCGGTATTGTGAGAAAAGGACATTTGCAGGTACTTTGGTGTTTCCCCTCCACAGTACCCACTTGGGGAAAACAGTTTTTTGCACAAAGCCCCGTAAAGCCCCCACTTTGGAAAAGTTACGGACTACCTGACCCAGAAAGCATTGTTGCATGAAGTCCCAATAGGGCGGGGCAGAATAGTATTTAGTCCACACAGCTGCTGGGACTTTGAGCATATAGCCAGTGATCAAGGGCATGGAGCCCGAAACGCGTATGGCGCTTCTGATGGAGGGGTAAATGCACTGTGCCTGCTGCCCACAATAAATGAAGGAGAATTTCCATCTGTGTTGGCATTTCTATGCAGGGCAACCTGAGCAGGGCAACCTGGTGTTTTGGACATTAAATTGCGGCACGCCTCGCAGCGGAAACGCCCCGCCGCATATTCTGCGGACCGCAGCGCCTGAAAATACGGGCGCTGTGAGGAGATGGAGAGCCGGTATTGTGGGAAAAGGACATTTGCAGGTACTTTGGTGTTTCCCCTCCACAGTACCCACTTGGGGAAAACAGTTTTTTGCACAAAGCCCCGTAAAGCACCCACTTTGGAAAAGTTACGGACTACCTGACCCAGAAAGCATTGTTGCATGAAGTCCCAATATGGCGGGGCAGAATAGTATTTAGTCCACACAGCTGCTGGGACTTTGAGCATATAGCCAGTGATCAAGGGCATGGAGCCCGAAACGCGTTTGGCGCTTCTGATGGAGGGGTAAATGCACTGTGCCTGCTGCCCACAATAAATATAGGAGAATTTCCATCTGTGTTGGCGTTTCTATGCAGGGCAACCTGAGCAGGGCAACCTGGTGTTTTGGACATATAATATATATAAACTTACTTATTAATATGTTTTAATATTTATTTTAATAACTTATAAATTGTTTAATTTATTTTTTATAAATTATAAATACATCTATACACATAAAACAATAATATAAATAAAAATTAAATAAATATATGTAACAAATAAAAAAAAAAATTATTTTAAATCTTTTTAAAAATAATTATACAGTACATTAGCTAAAAAAATACTAAATATTACATAGCGGAGGAAATCAAATTACTATTCCCACTCCAGTGAGTGCAACAGTAGGGAAAGTGTTGGATAGCGTAGGGGATACAAATTAATATTCCCACTCCAGTGAGTGCAACAGTAGGGAAAGTGTTGGATAGCGTAGGGGTTAAAATTACTATTCCCGAGGGGCGTGGCCGGACAAGATGGCCGAACGGACGTAGCCCGTTTTGGCTCCTGGTCCGCGCAACGCTCCGGAGCAGACAGCAGCGGTTCTACCGCATTCCCTACGCTGTAGGTTACACCCGGACGGAGCGGAGAATGTGAGGCACAGAGCGGGAGCCTCTGCTCGTTGCTGGCGCCACGGGAGAGGTCCCGTTGAGAAGTGACGAAGATCCAGCAGACGCAGCCCAAAATGGCGGCTTCCCGACGGGGCTGAGTGTTCCCGGCTGTGGCGAGGTGGGGAGCTCCAGCCTTCGACTCTCCCTCTCGCTACCACGGTGAGGGGTGCGGTACGCTGGATCTGGGGGCACCCTGTGGAGAACTCGCCCGGACTGCAGCGATGCCGGCGAGATACCGCAATGCCTGACCTTAAGATGGCGTCCCATTTGAGCCATACAGACGGGCTCTGTTTTGGGTCCCTGGAGTCCCGGGACTAGCTCCCTGCCGAGCGCTGCCTCAGCGGATGTTGGCGCCTCCTGCTTATCTGCGCCCTGCCTGATACCCAACTGAGGACATGTGAATGCTGGGATCAATGTGAATCCCCCTCGGTGCTTGCTCCCCCGGGAGTGACGCTCATGCCGGATCGAGGGAGCTGTGACTGCGACTTGGAGGTGAGGCACAAAACAAGGCTTGAACGCAGCGGCTAACTGTGACGCTCTCCCCAGTCCGATGCTCCGGGGGACCCCCTGCCGCCCAGCTTTCGGGGGAAAGAGTACTACCATTTGGCAGGCCTGGCCAGGCCGCGGGTCGCTTAGGGCGCCAGAGGGGGGCCCCACCTGCGTTGCGCCACCTGCTTGTTGCCGCTGCCTTGGCTCGTGACGGGGGTCTTCCGACGACACGTTGGATGGAGGCTCCCAAGGCCTGAATTCCCAGTCTCCTGCCGCGGACGTCGCTGTGGTGGGGGTCCCCCCGGGCCAGCCCGTATGCCGCCTAAGAGAGTGACGACTAAGACACCCAACAAGGTATCGGACTTTTTGGGCCCCTCAGATAAACGACCGACGCTGTGCGGAGGCGAGGAGGCAGCGGACATGGCTCTTACGAAGGCGGACCTCCTGTCTACACTAAAAGATTTCAAGACAGAGCTATGCAATGAACTCTCTCAGAACATTACAACCTCTATAGAGCAACTACGATCGGACCTTACAGGAAGATTGACCTCCCTACAACAAGATGTTGACTCGGTGGGCACCAGAGTGCTTGACATGGAGGGACATCAACAAGAACAGGAAAAACTCTCCTCCGAACTCCGGGAAGATGTTCGTACCCTCCAGGACCAGCTCCTCCAGACGCAGCTCAAGGCAGAGGACCTCGAGAATAGGGCACGGAGAGAGAACCTACGGGTCAGAGACCTGGCGGAGGGAACGGAGGGGCCGGACCTTGAGGCTTTCCTGGAGGGGCTCTTCGCGGAGCTGCTGGGTCCACACACCCTCTCAATAAAGCTAGACAGGGTCCATCGCGTGGGAGTCCTGCAACCCGGCGAGAGGAGACGCCCCCGCGACATACTGGCGAAGTTCCATTCATATAAAGTTAAAGAGGCGGTGCTCCTGGCGGCCAGGACCAAGGGGACAGTCACCTTCCAAAATCAGTCATGTTCGATCTACCAAGATCTAGCACCAGCAACTCTAGCGCGGAGGCAGATGTTCCGACCCATTACCGCCAAACTACGAGAGGACAAAGTCCGATACCGATGGACCTACCCGTTCGGACTTAGCTTTGAGTTCGATCACAAACAGCATCATGTCACTGACCTAAGAGAGGGCCTGGAGCTTCTGGGTCTCCCAGCGGCTGAGACTGGTTCCGATCATGATAACCCCCGAGGGGCTCGGCGAGGGCCAGTACAGACGACGACTTGGCTTATGGACACACGGAGAGGACGAAAATGAAAAGGCCAGCGCCTAAACTCTAAATAGATTCTGCCCAGCCGTTTGCCCCCTTGAGGAAGAACTTCTATAGTGCGCTCACACAGCATCTTGTTCCGACAAACTGTACTACATGCTTCGGTCCGATGTGAGCAGTGGGCCGGTGGAACTACGACGGAACGATTCCCAACTTACTCCGTTGGCCTGGAACTATCGCATACCTGGGATGGGACCACGGGCCTCCGGTCTATTCCCCGGGGATATAGAACGGTGGTTCACCTCTACCGCTCCGCACAGAGACTTTTCTCGTTCTCCACAAAGGACTATGGTATGCATCTTCACCAGGACCGCCTTAGAGATTTCTGGTGATTTAACTCCGGACGGCGCGGACGGGGTCCTCGGACTCCTGATCCCCCTAGTCCCTGCTGGGTAGGTTGCCCACGCTCAGGGACCAGTTAGCGGCCTTCTTGCCGCATTTGTTGTTATTGATTGTTATGTTGTTTCTAAGGGTTGGGGGAGGGGGAGGGTGATGGTGGCAGCTTTTACATTTTATTTTAGAGAGGATGCTGTGTTGGTTTTAGTCTACATGGGAGGGAAGCTTTCATGGGAGATAGACACACTGTGGGAGGTCAAGGTTACACAGCCGGCTGGACCGGCAGAAGGCGTCTCTGCGTTGTTCACCTCTACTTTAGATCCATGACGATCACTATAGGTTCCTGGAACGTTAAGGGGCTTAACTCCCCACAGAAACGCCACAAAGTGTGGAAATATATTATAGATCATCACCTTGATATAGTGGCTCTCCAAGAGACACACTTGGCCCGAGCAGAGGATTCACGCCTCCGTCACAAACGATATCCCCTAATATATAAGTCATCTGCCCTAACAAAACATAGGGGTGTAGCCCTTCTGTTCCATTCCACCACTAACTTTCAACAGCTGGACCATCGCTCAGACAAAGATGGACGCTGGCTTATGGTCAAAGGCCGTTTGATGGGCAGACTGTGCACTTTTGTGGCACTTTATGCTCCCAATGCGGGGCAAGCAGCATTTTTAAATACATTAACAGAGAGGATTCTGGATTTCGGAGAAGGGCAGATAGTGATCTTGGGTGATTTTAATCTGACATGGCAAAGGGATCTCGATAGTACTCACGCACTCCGCTCGGACATGGGCTCCTTTACCCCTACCACAAAACAAAATTTTCACGATCTGGGTATGCTAGACGCTTGGCGAACACTTCACCCTCAGTCCCGTGACTACACTTTTTACTCCCACGTTCACCACACATACTCCCGATTAGATTACATTTTTATAAGCCAATCCATGTTGGGCGCACTCCAGGCGGCTAAGATATTTCCTATTTCAGTGTCGGACCACAGTCTCCTTTCCATCTGCGTTGCCTGGCACGGAAATGTCTCCACCACTCCACGCTGGTACTTCCCACCATCTCTCACCTGGGATAAAGACTCGCGCACTAAATTGAGGGAAAGCATCACCGAGTTTTTGACTTTAATAAGCCTGAAGATACCTCAGAATACACTAACTGGGACACGTTTAAAGCGGTCATCCGAGGGAAATGTTTTGCTCTCAACTCAGCATTGAACACGCAGCGGGCTCGGGAACGGGAGGCGTTGGAGATTGAGGTTACTTCTGTCGAGCACACACATAAAGCAAACCCCACTCGAGATAACCTTCGCAAACTAACGGCATTGAGGGGCAAGCTTAGAGCCATTTACAATAATCGGGCAGAGTTCACGCTTCTTAAGCTCCGACGCCTCTCTTACTCCCAAGGGAACAAGGTGGGTAGGCACCTGGCTAGGCAGCTCAAGGGTAAACGAGAACGGGAATATATAGGTGGTATTCAGAAGACCGATGGGGAGACCACATACAAAGATGAGGAAAAGTCCGAAATATTTGGCTCTTTCTATAAGACGCTATATTCCGGAGATCAGTTAGATTCTGAAGCCCAGAGGGAGTATCTACGGACGCTCAGTCTCCCACAGGTGTCGCAGGAATGGAATGAAACACTTACTGCTCCCATCACGACTGAGGAGGTGAACGCAGCCATACAAGCACTTAGGCCTCGTAAGGCCCCGGGCCCAGACGGCTACACCGCTCTTTTTTATAAAACCTTTGCCCCCGATATCATTCCGCACCTCACTCGCCTGTTTAATAAAATGGCGGCGGAGGGGGAGACGACAGGGTCTCTTTCTGAGGCGATGATCTCGGTTATACCAAAACCTGGGAAGAGCCCGCAGCTGTGCGCCTCTTACCGCCCCATCGCTCTACTAAACCTGGACGCGAAACTCTATTCCTCTATACTGGCTAAAAGGTTGAATGACCTTATGCCTGACCTCATCCACCCGGACCAATCAGGGTTTATTAAGGGCCGGCAAACCCACGATAACACTCGGCGCATAGTGCATCTTATAGAAAAAGCTAACAAACGACATATTCCTGCAGTGTTGGTGGGACTGGATGCCGAAAAGGCTTTTGATAGGGTGGACTGGGCGTTTCTGTTTGCTACCCTCCTGAGCTTTGGGTTTGCTTCTAAATTTCTCACTATGCTTCGGGCCAACTACGTGCAGCCTCGCTCTCGGGTACAGGTCAATGGCATCCCTTCATCCCTTTTTTCACACTCTAGAGGTACACGACAGGGTTGCCCCCTCTCACCCCTCCTTTTTGCCCTGAGTATCGAACCACTGGCTGTAGCTATCAGAGCCAACCCCGACATACACAGCATTCCCTTTAGTGGGGATTCCCATAAGGTTTCTCTCTTCGCGGACGATGTCCTCTTGTCGCTCACGGAACCCGAGCACTCCCTTCCTCATCTACAGAAGGAGTTAGAACGCTTTGAAAAGGTGGCAGGTCTTAAAATAAACATGGACAAGTCCTATATTCTTAATCTTACTCTCCCAATCGAAGAGGTCCATAGGCTCCAACCTCTCACTCCATTGCGATGGGCAACCTCTTCTATACAATACCTGGGAGTACAGTTAACACCCAGGGTGGAAGGATTGTATGCTGCTAACTTCCCCCCTAGTCTTGCACGCATTCAAGACGAGCTCGGGAGGTGGAAGCCTCTGTTTCTTTCTTGGCTTGGCCGCATTCATGCTGTTAAGATGACTCTCCTACCTAAGCTCCTCTACCTGTTCCAGGCATTGCCGATAGAACTCGATCGGGACTTCTTCCGCAGAATTAAATCCATGATCCTTCAGTTCATATGGCAAAGGGGACGAGCCCGCTTGTCGTTTTCGCTATTGCGTCGCTCCCGATCGGAGGGAGGAGTGGGTCTCCCGACATCAACTTATATTATAAAGCGGCACAGTTGAGGGTGCTGAGTGAATGGTCCAAACCTGCATCAGATAAACATTGGTTACATATGGACCGTAGTATTGCAGGACGGACGATTTGGGATCTGGTTTGGCGCCCCAAGCGAGACAGACCCAAGAATGTGTACTGTAGCACCCCCACACGAACCACCCTGCGAGTGTGGGATGCTGTAGCGGGGGACGATAGATGGACCACTTTTCCCTCTCCGTTCACACCGCTACACTCTAGTCGGCTTTCCCCCCCGGCATGCAGGAGGGGCCCTTTGACGCTTGGCGAGAGGGGGGCTGTCTGGCCCTGACACACCTCTTTCACAACTATGACCCCTTAACTTTTGATAACTGTAAAAGAGACTATGACTTGGCTGACTCGGAACGGTACCATCACACCCAGCTGCTTCACTGGGCCCTCTCTCCACAGGTTCGAGAAGCAGCTACCCGTCCGCCTACCAGATTTGAATCCTTCCTCTCCAAGTCCACCACAATGAAGGGGGTGATATCGTTCATCTATAACTTTTTACTGACTACCCTCACTTCACCGCGCCCGCGTTACATGGCTATGTGGGAGGGGATGCTGCAACGCGCTATACCAGAGCGAGACTGGACACACTTGTGGTCCGACATTTTTAGATTTAATCACTCCGTAGACCTCCGTGAGGCCCACCTAAAGACCATGATGGACTGGTACCTGCACCCTTCCAGGCTTAAAAAGATTTTCCCCGACACCTCTGACCGCTGCTGGAGAGGTTGCGGCCTCTTGGGTGATTTTCAGCACATTTGGTGGGATTGTCCGACGATACGCCCATTTTGGGCAGAGATACTAGCGCATATTAAAGATATTCTGGGATACCCCATTCCAACCACTATGGTGGAGGTCCTCTTGGGACTTCGAGACCCTGCTTTAGAACACCAGACACGTGAAGATAAGGCCATCATGTGGCTGTGTATAGGAGCGGCTAAGGTGACTTTAGCGGCCGCCTGGAAACAGAGGGAGGCCCCGGCAATCTCCCTATGGCACTCACGGCTATGGCGGCTTCTTAGCATGGAAAGAATGGCTGATATCTTTCAAGACAACTATAAAAATTTTGAATTCAAGTGGGGACCATTGGTAGCTTTCCTTTCCCGGGGCTCCCGTCAGCTGTCTGTCCCACTTCAATCCGCGCATTACACCTCTTTCAATATTGAATACACTACCACTACCTTCAGCTTCTATTTTAGTTTAGATTCTTGCTGCCATCATAGTTTTGGGAGGGGGGTTTAGGTTCGGAGATTTAGTTTTTATTCTTCAAATATTGCCACACTAGATTCCCTCAGACATAACATGTGACTAGATGTCCTTTCAGACAAATGCTGAGGTGCCTCACTCTGATGCTCCAAAAAAGCTGTTGTCACGATAGTCTACCCGCAGCCCCGCAGTAAGAGCCACTGTATCTCTCAGTAGCGTGTCTTCTAGAATCGGGGCTGGGCACATTCTGGACAATGTATATTGTTTTACCATTTGAGTACAATCGTAATGTTGGTGCTCACTGCGCTGAGCGGAATGTGATTGATATAATGAGATCTATTTGGCAAAAATTCAATAAACATATGTTTGAAAAAAAAAAAAATTACTATTCCCACTCCAGTGAGTGCAACAGTAGGGAAAGTGTTGGATAGCGTAGGGGTAAAAATTACTATTCCCACTCCAGTGAGTGCAACAGTAGGGAAAGTGTTGGATAGCGAAGGGGTTAATATTACTATTCCCACTCCAGTGAGTGCAACAGTAGGGAAAGTGTTGGATAGCGTAGGGGTAACAATTACTATTCCCACTCCAGTGAGTGCAACAGTAGGGAAAGTGTTGGATAGCGCAGGGGTAAAAATTACTATTCCCACTCCAGTGAGTGCAACAGTACGGAAAGTGTTGGATAGCGTAGGGGTAAAAACTACTATTCCCACTCCAGTGAGTGCAACAGTAGGGAAAGTGTTGGATAGCGTAGGGGTTAAAATTACTATTCCCACTCCAGTGAGTGCAACAGTAGGGAAAGTGTTGGATAGCGTAGGGGTAAAAATTACTATTCCCACTCCAGTGAGTGCAACAGTAGGAAAAGTGTTGGATAGCGTAGGGGTAAAAATTACCATTCCCACTCCAGTGAGTGCAACAGTAGGGAAAGTGTTGGATAGCGGGGGGGTAAAAATTACTATTCCCACTCCAGTGAGTGCAACAGTAGGGAAAGTGTAGGATAGCAAAGGGGTAAAAATTACTATTCCCACTCCAGTGAGTGCAACAGTAGGGAAAGTGTTTGATAGCGGGGGGGTAAAAATTACTATTCCCACTCCAGTGAGTGCAACAGTATGGAAAGTGTTGGATAGCGTAGGGATAAAAATTACTATTCCCACTCCAGTGAGTGCAACAGTAGGGAAAGTGTTGGATAGCTGGGGGTAAAAATTACTATTCCCACTCCATTGAGTGCAACAGTAGGGAAAGTGTTGGATAGCGTAGGGGTAAAAATTACTATTCCCACTCCAGTGAGTGCAACAGTAGGGAAAGTGTTGGATAGCGTAGGGGTAAAAATTACTATTCCCACTCCAGTGAGTGCAACAGTAGGGAAAATGTAGGATCGCGTAGGGGTTAAATTAACATACTTATAAATTAATTTTAAAAAAAAATAAATAACATATTAATAATTATTTAACCAAATAATTATTAATAAATACCTATTAAATTAAATTAATATTTACTTAAATAACATTAAATTACTTCCCACCCTATTCCCCTATAAACACACAATGCGCTACACATAACAAATAACACAATTAATTTAATTATCAATTAATCAATTAATAAAAATTAATTACCAATTAATAATTAATTAACAATAAATTAATTAACAATAACAATAAATAAAAAATAATTATAAATTACCATTAATATAATTTTTAATTAACCAATTAATAAAAATTAATACCCAATTAATAATTAATTAACGATAAATTAATAATCAATAACAATAAATATACACATATTAACTAATTAATTATATTTAAATTACTTCCCACCCTATTCCCCTATAAACACACAACCCGCTACACATTAAAAATAACACAATTAATTTAATTATCAATTAATCAATTAATAAAAATTAATTACCAATTAATAATTAATTAACAATAAATTAATTAACAATAACAATAAATAAAAAATAATTATAAATTACCATTAATATAATTTTTAATTAACCAATTAATAAAAATTAATACCCAATTAATAATTAATTAACGATAAATTAATAATCAATAACAATAAATATACACATATTAACTAATTAATTATATTTAAATTACTTCCCACCCTATTCCCCTATAAACACACAACCCGCTACACATTAAAAATAACATAATTAATTTAATTACCAATTAATTATTAATTTACAATAAATTAATTAACAATAACAATCAATGAAAATTAATAATAAATTAATTATAATTAATATAATTATAAATTAACCAATTAATATAAATTAATTACCAATTAATAATTAATTAACAATAAATTAACAATGAATAACAATAAATAAAAACATATTAATTAATTAATTATAATTAAATTACTTCCCACCCTATTCCCCTATAAACCCACAACCCGCTCTGATACTAAAAGGCAAAATTTCCTTTAAAAACAATTACTATTTTCTAAACATTTGATACATATTTTTAAAAATAATGAAAAAACTTTAAAAAAAATGATAAACATACATATAAAATACATAACACTAAAAATAAAATCGATATTATTAACAACTATATTTTTGCTAACCATATTAATGACTTCGATATTACTTACTTCGATATTAAAAAAATCGATATTACTTACCTTCAAGTCGATATTCTGGTCAACGATATTCTTGACTTCGATATTCTGTCCCTACGATATTAAGAACTCGATATTAGTGTAGGTCGATATTTAAAATTCGATATTTTGACTGCCCACCGTTGCCATACGACCTTCGAGGTTTTGTAATCCCGGACCCCAAACTTTACTGTTAGGTGGTGTAATGTTTTTGTATTATCCTGATGCGCGCATTCCTCCTTACCTTGTACCGGAGTGGGCGCGGATCGATGGGATTCCATTGTCCTCACTGCTACCTTAGGGTTTGATCAGGCCATGGGGAGATCCACACCGTCCCTGCCACTTGCTGCGCCTGGAGATCTCTATGACGTCAATCTGGCATGTCCTGTCTATATTCTCTGGCCATCACATTACACAATTACATTCGTCCACTCATGCTTGAGCTCACGGTGCAGAATACTTTGTCTAAAATGGCCATTGTGGAAATAGGGCACCTTTATGCGAATGACACCTTTATATCCCTAGACCAATTCTGCGCATGCAGCGCTGCCACATCGCTAGACATCCTCATATATGCCCGGCAACTGCGTGAAACTGTGAGAAAGACATGGCCAGGATTTCTGCAACATCCCGCCAAATTGCCTCCTCTAACACAATTCATCACATTGCCCAACACTACTAGATGGGTATCTAAACTATACCTTCTGGTGCTACAGCTAAGGAGGGTCAGAACTGACCAAACTAGGGAAGCTTGGGAACAGCAGCTTGGGACATTTGTGCCCCGTGCTCGTTGGAAATACTGCTGTGCCCAAACCGACAACCTGTCCATGAACTACAGACACAAACTGTTACACTACAAATTTCTACACCAGGCCTATGCCACCCCATGTAAGCAACATAGAATTGACCCCTCTTTCCTTCACAACTGCCATCGTTGCAGGCAGGTCTATGCTGGATTTTGTCACCTGGCATAGGAATGTCATCCTATCCTTATTTATTAGCATGGGATCCTTGATGTACTGAGGGCATGACACAACATACCCTACAACCAGACCAGTTGATAACGCTACTCGGTTACATCAAGGAGATCCCATCTGAGGTTTGGTGCCTCACTGCTTTGGCCTTGTTATTGACCAAATGAAGGATGGTGATGACCTGGGGTGGGTCAGAATTCCTGCGTCGCTGACTGGCTACGCAACATGGCTATCTATAAGGACCAGGCCAAAACCTGCACTCTCCTCTAACCACCCACATCGCGGCCGCGAGATATGTGGGGTCCATACCGGGACTGTCTCCTCCGTACCATGCCTGACAATACACTGGACCTTACCCAGGGAAAAGCCGACTATGCCACTTACCCTACACTGTATAACTGTGTGTTGAGACTTCGGCTCTCACCCCCGACCCCGTTCACCCTCCCAAACGGCAATGGTCTCCAGGGCCACCATGTAGCCTGTTTCCTATTTCAACAATATATAGAATATCCATGAGGCAGATATTTCTGGTGTGCAGTCTCCAGTTAATTTTGATTTCAATATGTTGATATATACGACAGGGGTGGAGAATCCTTTATACATGACCATGATTGTTATTGTATTTGTTCTAAATTACAAATGCTAATAAAAATAAGAGAAAGAGATTTAGTGGCCTTTGGTGATTAATGGGTTGGAATGAGTTTAGAAAGGAAATATGAGTGGGAAGATTGTGTAGCTTGAGAACCTGAGCAGGGACAGCAGTGCTCAGACAAAAAAATTAGACTAGGGACATTTTTCACTATCTATTTTACCCAATTGAATGAATTACCTAGAATGGTTACACGTTTTGACAGTTATTTGAAAATAGTATTCAGACTCTTCAGGAGAACAAAGTTAACTCTTGTGAGAGAACTGAGCCTCAAAAACTGTGGTATTTCAGCCCAGAGAGCTACGGCAATCTGAGCGCCTGTGAAGTGAGAGGGCGTGGGGCTGACCCGCCTAAGCGCCCCGTTACTGTCCAAACAGAGAAGTGAGGGCCATAGCAGAGGGTATGTTTGAGGGCAAACTGCTCAAGAATTTTCCTTAAATTATGTTATCACCTGGATCTTAGAAGAATTATGCACACTATGAAGGAGCCAGACCCTAGGAAAAGGAGTTGAGGAGGACACCTGCTCAAACCCCCTAAAGAAACCAAGAAGCTCAGAAGAGACTGCCACAAGGGAGAAAGCAGACGTTCCACCAGTTTCATATACTGAATTCCTGGATCTGTCCTGGTCTGCATGACAAATTAGATGCTACTAGTTGATCAAGTCTTCTCTGCTCTAATCTAAAATACATAACTGTGAAGAAAGATTGTAGAAACTAATATTTCAGACTGCTAATCACTGCTGGGAGACAACCTGACAGATGCGAGGTCTGGAGCTCCAAAAATTAAATATTCCATATCACTGGTGATTTCACACTCAGATAACTACCTGAGTCAACGGTTGCAAGAGCATGAATTTAAAGCCACTAGGGGATAATGATGTAACTTGGTTTATAAATTGCCCAAAAGATCTACAAACATTATCATCTGTTAGATCTATACATCATTTATAAAAACAATTAAAGACATAAAAAGAGGACAAAACACACACTCTTCCGCCAAATAGAATCACACCTACATAAGCAAATGCGCAGTATTAATTGGATGAAGTGCAGTTGGTGCTACAGCCAATCAGTAGAATAGATCCATCCAGAGACGTTTAAAGGCATGGGCAAAGTGGGCTCTGGTCCCCCTTGATAGATGTGGTTCTGTTCTTCACACAGTCTTGCCCTGATGACCTTGAATGCTTTTTAAACATAGATTATTTTAAATACCATGGGGCAGATTTACAAGAACTGACGCATCTCTGCATATTAGCAGAGATGCGTCAGTTCAAGTTCGTCACGCAAGAAAACCCTTGTGCCACCATGGATGCCTCGCATTTACAATGCGGCGCACCGTGGCGCAAGGATTGACAGATGCGTCACGCATCTGTTAGGGTACCGGTAACGCATTGCTGGAGTCGTGTCGCAAGCACGACGCAACTTCAGCAATGCTCAGGAATGCCTATTCCTAATGTGCTGCGTCACTCAGTAAGGTGCAGGCGTAAGGTTTTGATGCAGTGGCGTCGTAAAATTGACTCCGTGAAATCTTGTAGATTTCACTGCGTTACTTTTACGAGGCTTTCTTGCTTCAGAACGCCCACCCTGCATACATTATACCTGACGCAGGTATAATGTGACGCAGGGCTTTACAACCTGACGCATCACCCTAGATGCGTCACATTGTAAATGTGTCGCAACGTGGCGCATTGTTTACGCCGCCGCTGCATCACAAAAGTGACGCAACGGCGGCGTAAAAGTGTTGCACGGGGCTTGTAAATATGCCCCCATATTTCTTCAATTTATTTTTAAAATGGCTAATGTGTGGGAGTCTATTTCAGACATTTTGCAGAGAAATGGTTTGTTTATGTTTTTCAATACCAAGCAACATCCTTAAACAAAGTTTCTTTTAGGTCAAAACAGGACCTCACATTTGAGGAATGGCTGTGGGTCGCTTATTTGCAATAATATCTGTGAGCTGCTGTTTTATTACAGTATTCAAAACACACTTCTCTATCCCTTAGAAGAAAGCACATTTAGAATTTGGAGCAGTCTGCCCGAGCAGGTTTAGTGACCTGACCAAAGAGGGCGGGAAAAAGCTGGAATTGGATCATAAATGCAAAGCTGTTCAGAACAGGGGCCCCCAAAATATGTTTGGCTCAGGGTCCCCAAAATCCTTAAGATGTCCCCGGATCATCTCTCTTTGACACAGATGTTAGAAGGTTACTGTGGCAAAAAGGAAACCTGCAGAAAGCGAGTGGTGACAGCACCAAAGGAAGGGGTGTTAAGGGTCCTTCAACTAAGAGCATTTGACAGGGATGCAAAATTAGTCTTGGCAGGAAGGGAATAGGAGAAAACGCTTTCTTGGTAATGGCATAATCTTTAATAACAAGCTTGGCAAATGTCCCTTTCATTCTCTTTTGGTCCCTTCTCCAGCAAGCTGAATACCAATATGCAGTGCATCAATAACTGAAAACTCAGGCGGCTGTGCATCTGTCTGCGGCTCCACTCCTTTGTCAAATACCTCAATTTCCACCCATTGAAGTGAATTCAGACTGTCCTATCTCTCTCCTGAATCCCCAACTCTTTCTGAATATTAAATGAAAAGACTGTAGGCGCCCACAAAAGATTAATTGCATTTCTATAGTGACATGGAAAGTATTCAGTCCCTACATTTGATTTACTAGTCCATGTTCTAATCCTGTCTCCTTTCATGGGAGGGTCATCCCTCAATTTAAATCACTGCTGTCTGAGCCATCATAAAACTAGGGCTGCGGAGTTGCACATTTTAATCTGCTGTCTTTGTGAAGGTATTTCATAATTTGCAAACCTTGTGAAAGGTACAAAGTGAAAACAAGGATGGCAAATCATCGATGCAGACGTAGGTTTTGCGGGGAAAGTTTCTAGGAATGTTGCACTTTAGGAGAAAAGGAGCTCATCTATTAAAACATTTTTGTAAAAAGGTGTTGAGCAAAATCTTTATTTTCTTGAGCATGTTCGCATTCAGGCAAAAGGCTGCGAAATCTGCGAAGAGTGAAGTTTGGCAAGTCTGAAACCTTTGTGGGCAAAAAGGAAATTTTTCCCAAACCTACTCAGAGCAGACCAGACTAAGGGGCTCATTTATGGGATTTTGGCTTAGGTCAGTGCCGCAAGGCACCTTGCTTCGCTGCCCTACGCCAAAGTGAAAGGGCAGGATTGCACAGTATTTAAGCAATACAGTGCAATCCTGTCCTTTCTCCCTGCGCTGGAGCACGTTTCGGCAGCCTTGCACCAACTGGGCACCCTTGCACTATGGTGCAAGAGTGCCCCAACTGCATGCACGATTGTTTTTGAGCAGGAAGGGGCACCTTCCTGCACAAAAACAATCCTAAGAGGCTTTTTCCTTTTTCTATGTGTGCAGAATACAGCACACATGGAAAGAGGAAAAAACGAGGCAGAAAAAATAAACATATTTCTCCTCGTTCAATCAATCAAACAGTATTTGTAAAGCGCAACACTGTCACCCCATGGGGTATCTGGGCTATGTGTCTCTGTTATAGAGCCAGGTCTCTTTCTGAAATCTGTCAGCAAGGAGGCTGTACGGAGCTGGAGGGGCAGTCCGTTCCAGGTCTTTGCTGCGATGTAGGAGAAAGACGGCCACCTCTGCGCCTGAGGTGGATGTGGGGTGTGTATGCGAGGGTGGGTGAAGCAGAGCGCAGGTGTCTGGAGGGTTGGTGGAAGTTCATTCGATGGTTGATGTAGGTGGGTCCGAGGTCATGGAGGGCTTTGTAGGCATGTGTGAGGATCTTGAACTGGCATCTCTTCTGGATGGGGAGCCAGTGGAGTTCTCTCAGGTGGGGGGGGTGATGTGGGTTCGTTTGGGGAAGTACAGGATGAATCTGGCTGCAGCATTCTGTATGGTATGAAGTGTTCTGAGGAGCTGGGTGAAGATGCCGGCATAGAGGGCATTGCCGTAGTCGAGGCGGCTGGTAACAAAGGCATGAGTGACGGTCTTTCCAGTGTTTGTTGGGATCCATTTGAAGATTCTGAAGAGCATGCAAAGACAGTGGAAGCATGAGGAGGTTACTGCGTTGACGTCATTTCATGGTCAGCTGGCTGTCAAGGATCATGCTGAGGTTGTGTGCATGGTCGGTCGGTGTGGGTCCAAGTTCTACAGGTCCCCAGCGGTGGTCGCATGTGGAAGTGTTCTTTCCAAAGTTTAGCACCTCAGGAGGTGTACAGATTTGGTGCTTCCCCAGTTTTACATCACTTTGCAAATCTGAGGCAGCGTGTGTTGCACGGAAAAACCCACCACAACGCCCATGGAACGCCTCCCGGGCGCAGAGTAAGGCAAAGCAGCGACTTGACTTGCTTTGCCTTACTCATGATTTATGAGGCCACTCAAAGCCACGCAGGGTGGCTTTGTGTGGCTTCATAAATTGAAATGAAAGCCCTGCGTCACACAGGTACCACTTTATGTGGTGCAAAAGTGATGCAGGTCTCTCATAAATAAGCCCCTAAGTCCGGGCTAAAGAGCACATTTACGCCTTGTTCAGTCAAAGCTTGCTAGTTTTGCAACGAGATGAAACGAAGGACCTGAGGTGAAAATACTTATGGGTGAACATAGTTGGGCTGGAAGTTCATTCTGCATTGACATCTTGTCAGATAATGCAAAGTGCCCAATGCAAACTTAAGCAGCCTACGTGCATGCCCCCTGACCTTTATGGACTTATCTAGTGCCCTCCGCTGCTTGTTCTTGGATTATTGATACGTCTGCCACACTGCGGAACTACTTTGGAGCAATACATTAATCTCTGATTTAAGGTATTCAAGCAGATATGATGTCTTCATCGTGTATGATCCTATGAGTGAATGAAAGAATGAATTGAGCTAATAAGTAAGGATGCTATTAGCCAGGAATTTGGCTTCCCTGTGCTGAAATCTTGAGCTAATCCTGAAAGAGGAGAGAAAAGTAGACACGATTGGGGGGGGTAGAAATAAACATTGTTTTAGGATGTTTCAAGAATAATATGAGGTTTTTCATCTCCCCAGTGGTGAAGGAAAGGCATGCCAAGCCTTTGCGGTTAAGGACATTAAAAGTGCATCCCCAGAGTCACACAATGCAGATAGAAATGAGATTTTTTGCAGAATATTCCAGATTCAATTAGAAGTGCATTTGATGAACCGACTTCTGATAAAGAGTGGACCTTTGTTGTAGAAGCACCTTAAGGCGAACGTACTTCATTACTGGATGCCAGTGAAGGGAGGCCAGGTGAGAGGAGATATGAGAGAAGTGGACACTGAGGGGCATATTAGCAAGACCCACGTTAAAATTATCGCGTTTTAGCGGCAGGAAACTGCCTCTAAAACGGCGATAATGAGCTTGCTAATATGCGTTATGGAATTCCAATAGAAGCCCAGGTTAGATGTGCAGGACATCTAACCTGGGCTTCTATTGGAATTCCATAACGCATATTAGCAAGCCCATTATCGCCGTTTTAGCGGCAGTTTCCTGCCGCTAAAACGGCGATAATTTTAACGTGGGTCTTGCTAATATGCCCCTGAATTTTATATCAGCTGAAGTCTCTCCACCTCTTAGAGGTCGACATTTTGGAAAGTATGCTCTCTCGAAGTCGTTATAGTGACAGGTCTCACTTTCCTAATACATCCACTCCAAGGATCTGTGCTAAACCTCATGGTCACAGTTGAAATCCCAGTAAGTCGACTCAGCCTTTTGTCTTTCTGAGGGTGATAAAATGAGTACCGGTGAGATGGAGAACAATAAACGTGTTATTCAGCGCGATAATGCCCCAAGGGGTGAAAGCGCACCTTACCTTACCTCATGTCCTTCTTTTCTTGGCTTGATGAGTGATAGTCATAAAATGGAAGACTGTCCCTTAATTCGACACATGAATGAAATCAGGCCAGTGCATTTAGTATGCCACAGTCAGAGACGTTTTAAGGCATGGGCAAAGTGGGCTCTGGCCCAGGGCCCCAGACTTTCAGGGGGCCCCCTTATGGAGCCAGCTATGTTCTGCAGAGTGCATTACCCTGGTGACCTTGGGTAATTCCGAAACAAATAGTTTTAAATTCCGTTTTACTTTAACTTGGCTTTAATGTGGGTGATGCGAGAGAGTGTATAAGGGACATTTTGAAGAGAAATGCTATGTTTAACTTTTGTGCAACATCCATAAAAAGGTTATTTTAGCTCAAAACAGGACCGCACATATTCGAAATGGGAGGGCGTCACAGAGATTATTTGCAGTTATATAGTGAGCTGCTGCTGTGTTGAATATTGAAAACACAAGTCACTATCCCTAAATATTAGATATAAACACATTTAAAATTTGGGCGAGTGTGCTTCTGTGCTGTCAGTGACCTGGTCAAAGAAGTCATGAAAAATCTGAAATTGGATCTTAAATTCAAAGGGGCATATTATCAACGGCCAGCGATAATTATCGCTGGCCGTGCTTAGCGATAGATTTCTTATCGCTGGCTATCTCCGGAAATTATCGCCCTGGTAGCGCGTTATTAACAACACGCTTCACCAGGGCGATAAAAATTCCAGAGATAGCGAGGTTATCGCCGTTTTGCAGGGAACATCGCTGGTTTTCCAGCGATGTTCCCTGCAAAACGGCGAGTAACCTTGCTGATACGACCCTGTGGTCGTATCAGCACAATCCACCCCCTATGTTAGGGATGGCTAAGTCGGGATAATAGCAGACGTTAGATTTTGGCGAAACGGCCGTTTCGCCAAAATCTAACGTCTGCTATCATCCTGTGGGCTGCCTTGTAAATATCACGATGTGCACATCGGCGATATTTACAACGTAGCCCATCTGGGGTACGCCCAGTAACGCCCACCTTGCATCTCATTAGAGATGCAGGATGGGCGTTGGGGGAAAGGGCGATAGTGCAGGGATTCACGCGATAGCATGACCTTGCTGATTAGGCGATAGAATTATCGCCGCTTTCCGTCCGAAAACGGACGCTAAAGCGGCGATAATTGACTATCGCCTGGTTGTTAATATGCCCCAAAGTTGTTCTGAACAGGGGCCCCCAAAATCCTAAGATGTCCCTGGCCACGGTTATAGCATAAACGTAAGATCAGAAGAAGCAAACAGGCATGGTATGGAATGATCTTGCGCCCTTCCAGATAGTAACGTTTAATGTGGATTGTGAAGTGCTTATCACAAAGAGGGGATGGCTCAGCACGGTCAAGGGCTTCCTTTGAGCGTAGGAGGGAGCGCATACAACACTCGTCCTTTCTTTCTACGAAGCAATAATGGCATAAATTGTATTGTCCTCTACCCTCCATTTGTGACTTCAGAGATGTATGTTGTTCAAGGATAGCAGCTTTGCTTCTGTACATCCTTTATTAGAGCTGGCAGCCCTTGCATTGAATGTATTTCAACTTAAGATAGCATTGAATGTAACCTTTCTGTTCTCTAATGCAACTATCAATATATGCAGCTTTTATAAATATAGGCGACAGTGAAAACCTGATCTGCAGTAAAAGCATTATGAACAGTAAAATAGGGAAAAAGGAAAAGCAACGAAAAAGCTGTGAGACAAAATCCCAACCATTACATTAGTTCACCAAGCATAAGGTGGCCTTAACTCCTGCCAGGGGCGGAACTAGAGCCAAATTTCGGGGGGCTAATACTTCCAGCAATGGGGCAGGACAAGAATTTCCAGAAGTGGAGTACGAGCTATCCTCATAGCCAATATGAGAATAACAAGTGACAAACTGCAATTTAAACATATTGGACAAACTTGATATTGTAACAAGCATGTTTTTGTAGATTTGACACTGCTTCTAGGCTACTCATAGTGATCTTTGAAAAACAGACTATACTGTTCCTAGGCTACTCCCAGTGATCTTTGAAAAACAGATTGAGTGCACCGACAATTAAAAACAGCCTCTTTAAAGTTGAATCCAAAGCACATAAGACATGTTTTCACAAAGGTATCCTTCTGTGCAGGACAATGTGCTTGTGAAATATTTATATTTGAAAGTCCAGAAATATGCTCCTGCCCTATAAACGACTGAAGGCATAATTTAGTTTACCCAATTGGATGTTGCAAAATATTCATGGGTGAAGCTGCCCTTACGTACAGGTCTCAAAATATTAGGCTTTAGTGGCAGTGCCTAATTTGAGCCGGTGGTTGCAGGTGGAGCCCACTTGCACTAAGTTTTGGGGTCCTGCACTAATTTTTCCTCATCAGACTTTGTTCCAGAACAAGAGAGAGAAAAACACAAAAGGGGGAAAGGCAAGATAGAAAGGTGGAAAAATTATGACAAAACGAGAAAGCAAAAATTAAAAAGAACCTGCAAGAGTGAGATAAGGGGGCAGGGAGTGCTTGGTGGTAAATGAAAGTGGCACACAGTAGAATCAAGCCTTGGCAGTGTTGGTATTCAGCTCTCCTGACATTTGAAATTGCCGGGCACAGGATCCTGAGCAAAACTTTGGGCCCCAGCCTTTATGATTTTATGAAGTAAGGACTGCTTTGTGGGTTACCACAATTGAAGTTGGGGTAGGTAGCTGGCAAATCATAGTTTTAATTCCCCAAATACCATTCCTTCCTCGCAGTTGTGTGCCAATGAGTTGGCAATATAACTGCATGTAAATGCACTGCCACACACCTGTGCTACATTAAAGAAAAAACAATGGTTATTGTTAGCACACCACATTGAACAGTTCCCATATATGTAAACATTTTGAGCCACATTCAGTAGGAATGCACCAGGCAGTTGTCGACGAGCTGGCAGTAAAGGAGTATTATGGGCAGAGGTGCCTTTGTCAATGGCAGAGGCCTAGCTAACTACAGATACAAAGGGCCTGATTACAATGACGGGGAGACCGCCACTGACAGTCTGTCACGGGACCTGTGGGGCATCTATGGTGCCCCCTAGATATCCCTGCACCATGTGGCAGGCACCGCATGGTGCCTGCCAGGTAGTGGAGGGATATGTGTGGGGTGTCTCTTTTGTAATGCAGCGGGTGCTGCAGAGCGCAGTACCCGTTGCAATACAAAACATGGGCAATGCGACTGCCACGGTGGAGCTTGCATCATAACTAGCCCTGTGGGAACGCCGCCTTGTAGGCGGGCGGTCCCAAATGCGAAACGATGGCGGACGGACTGAAGTCCATCCACCATCGTAAGCAGGCCTGAAGTTATTTTTTAAGAAGCCTTGTCCAATTCCAACTCCCTGTAGAGATGGACAAAATCAAAGGCAAGGGAGAGGTCAAGTAATAGGTGTGCCGATATTCCATTTGAATCCATCCCAGTGTTTAAATCAACCCATGTGGAAGTCAGTGCTGCCTTCGTGCCACAGCCATACCAGAATCTGTTTTGGTAATCTAAGAGAAGGTTAAGTTCTTCAATGATTGCAGTTATTTGTCTTGACGCTGTGATTTCAATCTATTTGCCTATAAACAGTTTGTTAGTGTCTGGAAGTTAGAAGGAGACTTTATTTGAAAGCCTCTTTGTTTTAGGGAGTTCTTTTGAGACGAGACCTTTATCCAAGGAGTTGTTGATAGTTCTGGCTAGATCAGTTGCAGAGCTATTAATGAGGATATTCTTGCATATATGAGCAGGACATATTTCTACCAGTGATGCTGCTGGTCTACAAGCTTTTTCAGCTTTTTTGAAATCCTGTGTGGTCAGGAGGTTAAAGGTGAGTAACTGGTGGTTGTTTTCATAATTTGCTTTCTAGTGAACTGTACAGCACTGTTGGAATTGTGATGGAGCATTGGAGAGGAATGGAGGGGGTCTAAAATCATTTGGAGATCTGAAGTAATGCAGGTGTCTAGGCACACAACAAGGGAAAGTCCAGAGGCCTTTGACTGTGTTGCCAAGGCATCAGGATTTCCTAAGGTACTGCCACTTCAGTTACTGTGCTTAAAGGATTCCTTTACCTGAGAACACTTCCAGTGGGTTTCTCATCTAGAGGCCCATCGTCACCTCCCCCTGTTCAGATCGCTTGTCTCATGTTTAGGTCTCTTGACCACGGTCTACTCTTCAGGCCACAGGTCATCTCTATAGGATATAGGACAGGTTCCTCTGAAGCAAGGCAGGCATCAGGTAGCTTGGCTTCAGTCAGCTTTCCCTACTACCTACTCATAATTCTAATGCATAGTCCAACAGGACAACTGTGCACTACCTAGCTCCATGGTGTCACTTTCATTCACTTCCTAAGATTTCAATGAGAGTCCAAGGCACAATGGGTGCATATAGGAACTGTGTAAGATTACTGTCAATAAATGCATGAGAGGAATGAAATGGAAACTACGATTTTGAATAAAACTGAGAAGGTTAAAAAACCACTACACTGCTTCTGGATAATGACTTATGTCATGGCAACCCATGACATAAATTCCATGCAGTAGTCCAGAAAAAGTAAGATACTTGCATAGGGTAATGAGACAGAATATCGAGAAAAAAATTGAACTACAATAATATCGAGTGACAAATGTCGTGGAGTGGAAATATCGAGTGCAAGAATATCTATTTGAAGGTAAGTAATATCGATGTTAAAAATATAGAAGTCATTAATATCGCTCGTAAAAATATAGGGGCTCATTACGATGGCGGGCGGAAGCACAACCGCCGTGCTGGCGGATGCAAAAAACACCAGTTACCGCCGGCACGCAGCAGTCCACACGCCCGCCCAATTACGATGCGAAAAGCAGGCCAAACACCGCCGGCAAGCCAGCAACACCGTCCGCCATCAAAGTGCGCCCGTACACGTAGCGGCGCAGCCCAACTGACACACACCGTCCGACGAAACACGTCCCGCCCGGCGTATAAATTACGATGCCGCAAACAAACGGCTCCCACGGCTAAGAGACACCGCACGTGAAAGAGAGGCGGTAACACGGACGCAGAGCACGGACAACGAAGAAGCGGCACCCCGAGCATGAATCCAGCACTGCAGGCCCTTCCCATGCTTCTGCTGATGCACCACCAAGGACGCAACGTACCGCGGAGACGCAGGTAGGCACACACACAACAAGTGCACGCAAACAGCGCACACAGTGCAAGGGCGGAAAAAGCGGACAACCCCCCACCAGCGCGTGTACACTACACATCCACCATTGCATCCACATATGACACACAGGCCAAATCGTAACATCGCGGAACACATGTGTACACACCACCTGGGACTAGGAACAAACCACCCCGTCACGGCCCCAAAGCAGCGATGACGCCGCCACACATGCGCACAACGCAGAGGCCAACCGCAGCGCCATGCATGCGTCGCACACAGACACAGGGACACAACCAAGCAGCACACACATCAGCCCCACCCCGAACGCACATGACACGTGACAGGCCTGCCACAGACATGTCCCCAACGCCCAATTCACGGACAACACCCAACGCCACACAACCAACGCACACATGTCAGTGAAGTCACGCAACAGCAGGACACACCCCAGTGTAACAAACATGGCGTAGCACACAGCGGCGGCAACACCAACTAGGAGAAGCAGGGCCCCTTCGGGAAGAGGAACGCCAGTACCACACTGAAAAACCCATACCACCCTGCACATATGAACAAGACATATAAAACGGAACACCAAAGAGCACGGGGACCGACAACAGGTGGCCCAAGAATAACATTCACACACAAGGCCCAACGCAGAGCGGAAAGGCAGCCTGCCGCCCACACAAGGGAGAGCAGACAGCACTGAATGACCTTCCATTCCAACACCGAAACCACAGCCCTACGACAGAAGCCGGTGAATACAGCCATTGTCCAAGAATAGACCAACACAGGCATGCCGAGGAGACCGACCACAGGGCAGATAGCGCATATCACAGAAGCACACAACGGACGGGGAAGAAAGAAGAAAACACTCCCCCATGTCGGCCACATGCAAGTTAATTGGAAGGAGTCACACAGCACTGACCTTGAACTGTCTGAGAAGCATGTGGGAAGAGGGCCCGTGTCCTCCAAACAAGCCAACAGAACACAAGTCCTGTCTCCCTACGACTACACAGAGCTCACAGCAACCCCGGAGCGTGCACATTGCAGACTGCACACACAGCCGGAGCACGCCACCTCAACGAACCGCTGCGAAATGGCAACCGCAACACACCTACCCAACTACGCCGAACAGCTCAAGCTGTACAAAACCAACCTGTGCCATACATTGGGATGCGATCTCCTGTCCCTGCTGAACATAAGTTACCGACTGACTTACCGCATCACATTGTTCAGCTGCGTCATGCCCGTCTTCTACTGTCGGAGGTGTCCCTACCAGCATCCCGTCGAGATATGCCTCTCCAACCCGGCATGTCTGAAGGCGGACCTGCTACCACTACTCCTCCCTCTGGACGCACACGACAGGGCCTGCTCTGCCTATGGGGGCATGGCGTATGTGGCCAACATCGCACCCGCACTGAAATGGGACCACTGTGCCTCCACACGATGGATCATCGAGAACAGCTACATCGAATGTCACCCAGCATGCCCCATCATGGTCCTCCAAGGGACAACTTACGAACAACACCTTGACAGCCACCATCCGCTTCATTGGCTGGCAAACATGTACACCACCAATGACATGGAAGCCCTGCTGGACGGCATCGCATACCTGACAACCTGTAAATACGTCGGACCACAACGCAGGTTCCCCGAGTGACCTATGATGTCCAACCCCGCACCCATGCTTAGCTTCCGCACGGACTGGCCAGTCACCACCACAACAGCCATACCAAACGACCGGCAACTGTAACCACACCATCAACGACATCGCCATGACATCGGATATGACCGGGACATGCACACTGTTCCCCATCACATCCAGGAACACCGCATGCATCGTGGGAGGCAGTGGCATGGGCTCTGTGTATCGCACCCACATGGACGGAACTGCACGAACAACCAGGACACGACATGGATCCAGCGCACATGGACACACACACCGCTCAGTGGACATGAATAGGTCGCCTGGAGTCTGTGGGTGCTGCACCCCTCCCACCCCCGCCCCGGGAATCCCATACCAGGACCTTTGCATGGACGACAAGTGCATACAACAACAACACGACCCCAGTGACTGTGACATGTCCAGTAACCACCACAGTGCAACAACAAGTGGCACGCCGCTGCATGCACGCAAGCACATGCCCTGATGTCATCTCACATGCACGCGTGCATGAGGAACAACCGCAGCAAACCTGTCACATGGAACTGAGATGGACTGTGCCCATGATGCCAAGCGGTCTGGTAGGCTACATGTATACCGTCTGTGTCAAAGTCCGCAGCTCCGCAGCTATACGTAAATGTACATTAGCACAGCCTTGGCCAAGCAGATGTCACTCTGAAGCCCACATCCCACATGCAACAGCCAATCACATGTAACCCCACACCCTATCCCATTTGCAATCATGCTCAGTATATCCTCAACATGTATTCCGCTGCCAGTAGTGTCCACTATACTGCATCACAGAGGACAGAAGACTCAATATAATGTTTGAAACCAAAACTGTCTCCGCTGACTCATTTCACAAGTACGAATGAGAGAGGATGAGAGTATGTGAAGTACACGGCAGTCGTGACATGACCATGTAGTCCACTGGTATTGGATGTCAACACAAATGAGTAGCACTACTGTGGAAGACACACATGTGTCGTGTGAAGTCGTATGGACGCAGTGCTCAGGTGGGTGGGTGCGACGGGTAGATGCGCACATGCCAAGTTGGAGCACGCCGTGTTGGGAGGGGTCATGAACAGTACACCACCGCTTCCCTGGGCATTGTGAGAGGACACCTGTCGGGGGAGTGAACACGTGTGTGCACAGCAGCCGGGCACACGTACAAAGCGGTACCAGGCGCACCTCAGCCCACCCTCTGTGGACAAGCTGGATCCTGTTGTGCGCCCGCCATGCCCCTTGACAAGGCACACACAGCCCCAGTCGACCAGGTGTAACCCCAACATAGTCAATCCGCACAGGCGATACAGGGCACGGGATGGCAGTGGAGCATGGTGTGTGAGAGGTCTCCTCGCGCTCCTCCTGGTCATATCACGCAGGCAATAGAACCTCAACGTCTAGCATGGCAAAAAGTCAAATGGAAGTGTAGGGGGGACGCACCACAGCACGAGCAGCACTGACGTCACGGGAGGTGGCTCGCACAATCCCATCCATTGCCCATCATACCAACCACGCCACATGCCATTGCGACTAAGTGCAAGCGCGTGCGCCACCACCCCGAGCCCTCCCCAGAGAGGCCAAAGAGTGAATGTGTGGGCCACCAGTCACAGACGGACGCGGCCTGGCCGCAAGGGCAGCCACAGCCACTGGGTGTCGCAGGTGGCGGATCCGGAAGGCGAAGACTGTGATGCATAGTCCATGCAGGCCGGGTCTCCATTTGGGGCACCACGCAGGTGGACGGCGTCCCGCCACACATCATACCCTGAGACAGCCCACTCGTGCAACTGGACCCACACATACACTCCTTGCCCTCTCTGGTGCGAGCTTGGGGCTGCCTGTGCAAGCGCTAGCCACGCAGGTGAGCATGCATATTGGGGGGCGAGGGGAGGACATGAGGGCTGGGGCGAAGATGACCGTATCACTGTCAGTTAGTACAAGGGATGACCCAGATGTGGAAAGGAAGAGACGTGTCCCGTGTGTACTGCAACTAGTCGCCAATCCAACTACCCCCCATGTCCGGAATGTAAGCCCGCACCTAGGCTCGCCCATCCGCCACATCGAACATACCACCAGCACGACAACCTTCCCATTCGAAACACTGACTGGGGTGGCGACCAGTGAACAATCATGTGTAGCCTACCCACGCGTACATGTGGGCCCTCCATGATCCATGTCACCTGCGGCAAAGACATGACATGCGCAATGAGGGAAGTGAGGAGAGCTGTCCGCCCCACGCACAGAAGGTGCATCAGCTCCACAGACCCAGCAGCGAGTCCAGCAGGGGTCACATGTGCAGGGGCAGCGGTGCCTGGTGTGAAGGCACATGCATATAGACAGCACATCGACCAATGTGTAGTCTGCCCACATCCACAGTCCATCATCATGCGGACATAGGAATTGAACACAGGGCAACACATCTTAGTTGGTGCACCCACCGTGACCAACAATGCGCAATCATCGACGTACCCGCCCTGTGCATGGCCCCCCACCCAACGGAGGCACATCCAGTGCCACCATCCCACACACACAAGCCTTCCACGGAACATGCTGTGTCCAATGGTCAGTACAGAGTCAGCGCCCATCTGGTGGATCCTGAACAGGAGACACATGCACACACATGCCAGCTCCCACTATGTACGTCTGCCACCTGGCACGTGCAATGTAACCTCTCACCTGTGACGTGTGACTGCAAGCACACAGCCGTCTTGGCATGGGGCTGTCAATGTGGACACCTGTCAATGTTTCGGGAGCTGTGATCCGTACAGTGCTGTACATAGGGTGCAGTGCTGACACCTACTACTGTCTCATATCCCCTCGTGCCACAGGTCCCACTTGTATTGGCCGCTCAGCCCGTGCCCACATCGTCGTCGTCGTGTGCCATACTCATCCAGCCTCGGAAGCAGTTCCATGCTCAGCAGACACTCATGTTGCCGTGGCGTTGCCGCTTGACGAATATGCAGTCAGTCCCCATCAGCACGCCCCGCAAGTCATTGGGGCCTAGATCCCCATGTGCATGCACATGGCAGTGGTATGTCTCACTTGCCATTGCCATTGTTGGGAGACCTGTGTAAGTGTATTGTGGCCGTGCCGTCCCAGCTTGACAGCTGGGCTGTGGCTCATGTGCTTGCTCAGTCATGTCAGTGATGTGTATGCGAAATTGCTATGTGCCGTGTTGCTTTGACATGTGTCCTCTGCCATTTTCCCCAGGCGGAGACCGAACATTGACCGCCCATACCAATTGCTGGCGGACATGGACGATACAGAGGTTATCAGGAAGTTTCGGCTGGACAGGCCAACCCTGCATCGACTGTGTGCCATGTTAGAGCCCCATCTCCGTCCCCGCAGGGTGTATCCGACTGCTGTCACCCCCACGGCTAAGGTGATGGCCGCCATGCATTTCTTCGCCACTGGGTCATTCCAGCACACAGTGGGCAGTGGAGGAGGGATGTCCCAGCCCATGTTCAGCAAGGTGCTGAGGGATGTACTGGCAGCCATGATGCTGTACCGAAACAGGTACATCAGATTCCCCAGGGCTCGTGAATTAGCGGCAGTGAAGGGTGCATTCTATGCCCTTGGCAGAATCCCACACGTCGTGGGAGCCATTGACTGCACACATGTTGGCCTTGTTCCACCACAGGCCACTGAGCACCTGTACCGCAACAGGAAGCACACGCACTCCCTGAATGTGCAAGTGGTGTGCCTTGCGGACATGGTGATCACCCACGTGTGTGCCAAGTTTCCAGGCTCGGCACATGACGCACACATAATGCGCAACAGCATCTTGCCACGACTGATGGCCAATCTGCAACAGGATCGTGGCTGTATTGTCGGTGAGTATGTGGAGTGGTGTAGCGTGCTGGTTGTGCGATGCTGTCCCCTGTCCAGTTGGAATAGCAACGGTTCTCTGTGTCCCTCACACCCAGGTGACTCTGCGTATCCGAATGGGGCATGGCTGCTCAGTCCATTGAGGAATCCTCGCACCCCAGCAGACGATCGATACAATGAGGCACATGGGAGGACCAGACGTGTGGTCGAGCGTACCTTTGGCCTCCTCAAGTCCAGGTTCAGGTGCCTGGACCGCACCGGGGGTGCACTGGCGTACTCCCCACAGAAGGTGTGCCAGATGCTGCATGCTGCACAATCTGGCCATTCGGAAGCAGATCCCCCTCATTGTGGATGATGGAGATCAACCAGGGCCCCAGCCCGCAGACCAGGACAGCTCGAGTGAGGTGGACAGCGGAGAGGAGGAAGCTGGGAATGTGCGCCAGCAGCTCATCGCCCGCTACTTCACTTGACGGTGAGTGTCCATGTACGACGGATGATGTGTCTGTATCTGTGCAGGTGTGTGTGTGCTGTGTCAGGGTGGCCGTATGTTCACTGCGTGCAGTGTGTCAACGCTCCATGGCCAGGGTAGTATGCCACTGTTGGTGACTGTGGCATTGTGCCCTATTGCTCTGTGCGATGTGTGTACATTGCTTGTAGTTGTTGACATGTACTGTGTGATGGGTGTGTGACACACTCATTGAATGTGCTCCTGTTCTGTCTCCCACCCCTAGGTCCCTACAGGCCCTCCGGATTCCATTGCCATGCCACGCATCAGGTGCCTTTCCGCCCAAGGTGGCCGTTGTATTCCGTACAAATAAAACACAGGGCACAAACAGCAGTTAGTGAAAAAGGTGCATTTATTCCAAACTGTGACATGTGATTGTGTGTAAGGTGATGACAAAAGTGGTGCGTGCAGTGACAATGAGCTGTCGGTCATGGCTGCGTGAAGCTCAGGGTGTACCCACTGGTTCTATGTCCATAGTCCAACACACACATGCCATCCAGCTGGCTGTGTGGAGTGGGATCGTAGAGCAAGTCAATGCAGTGGCTGGTCAAGGAAGGCTGGCGGAAGGCTGGCTGGCTGCCTCACTTGCGACTGGAGCGTGCGAAGTCCTCCCGGGAGATCTGTTTCCTCTTCGGACGGCCCCTTCCACGTTTGGGAGGGGGGTGTGGTGGCGACCTGCTGGTGGTGGGTGAGGTGTGCTCACTGGCTGTGGACGCAGGGGAAGTGGACACTGCTGCCCGACCCTGCCCCCTAGCAGGTGGTGGCGGAGGTGGTGTTGCTGGCCTTGCCTGTGACCCCACCGCCACCACCAGCTGGCCCATGAGGTCCACGAGTTGGTCCATACGGGACACGAATTGGCCCATATGGGCGTCCATGGACCTCAGCACCCCCAGCACCTCCCGCGTGTCTGTAGCAGACCTGACCCATTGTTCTTGGGCCTCCTCATAGGCCCCAAGGACTCTGGCCATTTGAGGCAGGGCATGGCTCCCAGGGGAGGCTGGCGTTTCCCTGACCCTGCTCCTCCTACCAGTCCTGCTGCCACCGGCCTGCCCACTAGCCACATTGCACACCACGGTCCTCGCTGTGGCTCCCAGGGTGGATCCAGTCAGCCGGGCCACCACCTGCGCTGGGGCTGGTGCCAGCGAAGACGTGGTGGTGGTGGTGGCGGTGGTGGTCGGTGCGGCGATGGTGGCGGTTGCGGCAGTGGTAGTGGCCGCAATGACCGTGGGTGTGGCCGCAACGACAGTGGCAGCAGGGGGCTGGGACTGTTCAGCATCCCTGGATGATGGGTTGGTGGGTAGGAGGGGTCCTGGGGAGCGGCTGGGCCCTGCCACACCAGATGGGCCTGCTTGGTGGTCCGTGTCCGAAGAGGAGGACAGATCCTCCAGATCCGTGTGTCCTCGTTGGGGGCTTGTGGGCTGGCTGTGCTGGCTGCTGTCTCCATCCCCAGCATCCGGCAGTTCGTCACCTGTGGAGAGAATGAGATTTGTTATTGTGTTGCACCTGGCGAAGTATGTATTTGTCGTCTGACATTGGCAGTTCGTGCAATCTCGTACATGGGTTTCCCGGAGGCGAGTGTGTGGCTGTGGCATCTGTAGTTGTGTGTGCTAGGCAATGGGACTGTGTGCTGTGCACATGTGGCATGGGACGGATTGGCCATGCCGATGGGTGTGTTGCTGTGCCCCTACTCATTGTGACTCTGGTGTATGCGGGCTCCTGGCCCATCCTGGGTCTGGTTTGTACTTTGCTTTTGGGGTTCATATGGAACGCTTAGGCACCCATATGGCAACATGGGGGCCATGCCCCAGATTCGCATTTGGGAGGGAATATGCTTTTGGGGTTCAAATGGAACGCTTAGGAACGCATATGGCAACATGGGGGCCATGCCCCAGATTCGCATTTGGGAGGGAATATGCTTTTGGGATTCAAATGGAACGCTTAGGAACGCATATGGCAACATGGGGGCCATGCCCCAGATTCACATTTGGGAGGGAATATGCTTTTGGGGTTCAAATGGGACGCTTAGGAACGCATATGGCAACATGGGGGCCATGCCCCAGATTCACATTTGGGAGGGAATATGCTTTTGGGGTTCAAATGGGACGCTTAGGAACGCATATGGCAACATGGGGGCCATGCCCCAGATTCGCATTTGGGAGGGAATATGCTTTTGGGGTTCAAATGGAACGCTTAGGAACGCATATGGCAACATGGGGGCCATGCCCCAGATTCGCATTTGGGAGGGGATATGCTTTTGGGGTACATGCTGTAAGCCATGGGTGCCGAACGTGACATGTGTTGTGGCAGCATGACAGTGCATGGTTTGAGGTGTGTGCATGCTTGACATGGCCTGCATATTTGCTGTCTGTTGTGATTACTGGACATGGCATTGGACGCATCGTTATGAGTGAGTGTTGGTTGTGTGCCAGCCAACGTATTGCAGTTGTCCCATCTCCTTGGTGTGCGTGCTGCCCTGTGCCATGTGCATCACTGCAGTGCTCGGGGGGGCCCATGTTGTGTGTTGTTGCTCACAGTGTGTCGTGCGCTTCATTGACTTCTGGCACATGGTTGGTCATGGGCATGTGTCTTAGCGTGACTGCTGTATGTGTGGCAGCTGTGCGGATGACATGCCTTTCATGAGACTGGGGCTGACGGATGGGATGGATGGTATGTTGTATGTGCATGGTGTGTCTGTGTGTTTGATGGGTTCAGTGGTGTTCGTGTGCATTTATGTTGTTCCGCTCTGTTGCGTCTAGTGTTGTTTGTCTTACATAGGCGTAGTTGTGGGGTGTGTGGTTGACAGGCAGTAGGGGCTACATGGACTGGACTTCAATGGTGTTTCGGTTGTGTGTGATGGGTTGCACAGTGGCTGCCGTGTGGTACTATGTTCAGTGTGGCTTGTGCATGCAGACGTGGCTCCTTGGGTGTTGCTGTGTTTGTGATGGGTCATGTGGGGTGTGAGTCTGTGGTTCATGTCCGTGTGCACATTGTTCACTTGTTCGTGACGGTGGGCGGTGCTGCGTGTTCGTCTGCTACGTGACATGTCCCATGTGTTGGTCGTGTTACGGCCCTCATGCCTCCAGTAATCCAGCCCTGTCCAGTTTCCCACCTGCAGGTTGTTCGGGCGTGCACTGTACTGGATGCCACATGGTTCTAAGCGGGGGTGCTCCATGTTGCAGGTCTGTGGGGGTGGGGGGTGTTGTGGGTCGTAGTGGTGGCTGGACACCCACTGACACCGATTGCTGTGGACCGTGATGTCTACCTTTCGGCTGTCGTTGTGCACTGCGGTGGCTGACACGTGGCTGTGGGGTGTGGGGGATGCTCCTCCTTGCTGTACTGTGGGACTAGGGGCCTGGTGTGTTTTGTACTTGGGCTGTCCACCCTCCCACCCACTGCACTTTGTGTTCCTGCCACTTAACTGTTACTTGTCGGTTAGTGCAGCTATGGCGGACACATGGGTGTGGTGGGTGCTCGTTGTGGCGCTTCTGGCATATTTGGGGACCTGTTGGTGGTTACGTGGCTGGCTGAGTGTACACATGTCCCCACGCATCTTACAGTTGTTCTGTTTGGGCTGTGTGTGGTGGTGTCTGTTGCATGTGTGTGTGATGTGTTGTGTATTGTGTGCTGGACATGGGGGTGTTTGTCCCTGGGAGCTGTGGCATGGTGGTAGTGCATGTGAGTACATAGCGGTGTGCTGGTATACATTAGTTTGTACTTACCAGCCTCCACTCCCCCTGCTAATCCGGCGAGGATCTCGGGATGGATGATGACTCGCACCTTCTCCTCCCACGCTTTGAAGGTCTTGAAGAGCGCGGGATTCCCTCCGCCAGTGACGGCAGCCAGCTCTCTGTTTTTGCCCTCCTTCTTCTTGACCAGGCTCTTGACGTCATTCCACCGTTTGTTAATTTCGACTCTGTTCCTGGGCAGGGTCCCGACTGCATTGACCTGGTCTACGATCCGGTTCCACATTCTGTTTCTGGTGGCTAGTGGTGTGTGTTGGACCATGTTCCCATAGATTTGTGGGTGCACCTTGATGATCTCGTCGACCATGACCGTCAACTCAATGGGCGTGAACTTGGGCATTCTTTGTGGTGCCATGGTGTTTGTGGTGCTGGTGCGGTGTGTGTTGTGTAATGTGCAGGGGGTTTGTGGTGCCGGTGTTTGGTGGTGGTGGTGGTGGTGGTTGTGATGTGTGCGTTTCTGTGGTGTGCTGCTGTCCTTGCTGTGTCACTGTGTCCTCTCCTCTCCTCTCTGGTTTGCGATGTTGCAAGGGGTTGTGGTCTGTGGGAGTTCTGCTTTTGTACTTACCTATGTGGGTGTGTCCTCATGGTCTGTTGTTTTCAGGTGTGTTGTGTCTGGTGTTCTGGCCTTTGTAGTTTTTGTTTGTCCAGGGGGTGTTTTCGGGATGTGTACTGTGCTTGTGTATTTGTGCGTGCCTTGCTGTGTGGACTTATTGGCCATGTTGTGTGCTATTGGTTTTGTGAGCGGATGGTTTCTGTGCAGGGACGTGGGCGCCATGGTTTCTGCCGTGTCGATTGGCATCGGCGTTGTTTGCGCTGGCGGGCGGTATATTTGTGGTTTTCCCGCGCTCATGGCGGTGCAATCGTAATTTCACGTGCGGTGTGTCGGCCGTGAGGGCGGGCGGTTTTGTGTTGTCGTGCGTGTTTCCGTCCGTGGCGGGCGGTTTGACTCCGACTCGGACGATGGCGGGCGGTATTTTGTGTGATTTTTCCGCCGATGGCGGTTTTCGGTTTGTGTTATCGTAATGGCGTGGTCGGTGTTCAGACGGTGTATGCGGGCGGAATTTTGCCGCTTCCATGCCTGGCGGATTTATTTACGCCGGGTATCGTAATGGGCCCCTTAGTTGTTTAAAATATTGTTTTTTAATTATTGTTATTTTTTTAGTATATATTTCAAATGTACATGACTTTATTTTTTGTTTAATTATTGTTTATGTTTCTTATTATATTAGTTAAATTTTTTGTAGTTATGAAATTTTATTTAATTACATTTTGAGTTTTTTAGTTCTGTAGTGGGTTGTGGGCTTATAGGGGTATATGGTGCGAAGTAATTTAAATATAATAAATTAAATATTATTTTTTAATAAATATTTTTTACTTAATTGATATTTAATTTTGTTAGTTGTGTTATTATTTTCTTTATATAAATGTTTTTGCGCATTGTAGCGTTTATAGGGGTAAAAGGTGGGAAGTAATTTATTCTTAATTTATTAATAATTAGTTGTTAATTAATCTTCTTATTATTATTATTATTATTAATTGACAATTAATTATGTTAATTGTGTAATTATTTTATTTAGGTGTAGGTTGTGAGGTTATAGGGGTAAAGGATGGGAAGTAATTAATTTTTAATTTATTAGTAATTAGTTGTTAATTAATATTAATTAATTGATAATTAATTATGATAATTGTGTAATTAATTTTTTTAGAGGGGCTTATAGGGGTAAAGGGTGGGAAGTAATTTATTTTTTAATAATTTCATTGTTAATTAATTCATTGATAATTAATTGTGTTTATTGTTTAATGAAATGTTTTTTAGGTTTGGGTTGTGGGGTTTATAGGGGCAAAGGGTGGGGAGTAAACTATTTTATTTTATTTGTTATTTACTTGTGAAATACTAATACATATTTAATTGTAAATTAATTAATTAAATTGTGTTATTAATTGTTTTCTTAGTTTAATTTTAGGTTGGGGTTGTGGAGTTTATACGGGTAAAGTGTGGGAAGTTAATTAATTTCCCTACTGTTGCACTGACTGGAGTGGGAATAGTACATTTTTCCCCTCCACTATCCAACACTTTCCCTACTGTTGCACTGACTGGAATGGGAATATTACATTTTCCCCTCCGCAATCCAACACTTGCCCTACTGTTGCACTGACTGGAGTGGTAATAGTAAATTTTACCCCTCCGCAATCCAACACTTTCACTACTGTTGCACAGACTGGAGTGGGAATAGTAATTTTTATTTTTTGTTAATTATAATATTTATTGTTGTGTTAATTGTACAGGGAATAGTAAATTGTAGTATTTTTGAATGTTATATTTGAATTAATTTCATATTTACTGTAGTTAGAGTAGTAAATCTTATTTTTGTGTGATGTAAAGAATTTTTTTATTGTTGTGTTGTGTTAGGTGGGAGCAATTATTTTTATATTTATTTAGTATAAAAATGTGTTTTATTTAATGTAGTGGGACATTTATAGGTATTTATTTTAATATGTAATAATTTATTTTATATTGTGTTAATTTACATAATTATGTGTTTGATTTATTATACTAATATTTAAAAATTTCAATATTTTCTGTTTGTAAATTATTTATAATTAAATTTGAAAAAGTATGTGTTCATTTTTTATTTTAAATTAAATTGTTTTTCTTTTTTAATATTTTATGTTTTTGGTATATTTTAATATGTATACATATATTTTTGATAATAGTATATCATTAACAATTTTTTAAATTATATTATTATTTAAAATATTACTTTATTTATATATGTATCTTTATATATATATATATACATAGATATATATATTATCTACTGGGGGTCGGCAGTAGATAGTTATAGTTAGGACCTATTTTCCATAGGAAATCCGCAACATTCTATTCCCAATAACTTTGGCGCCGGTTGACGAATCTTCACGAAATTTTCAAAACTCGTGGGGCGCTCCGGTCCGCTCCTATCCTGAAAGTCTCAGGGTGATTCGTCAAGTGCGGGCCGAGAAAAAAGGGGGGTCCCAAAACGTGTTTTCCCCATGCAATTTTCCATAGGAACCTTTAGTCGCAGCTCCAGCTCGAACTGCTGAACGGAATTACACCAAATTTGGCAAAAAGGTAGCCCTTGGTTCAGAGTCGTGCCTTTTGGTTAAATTGTGTAAATCTGTTCAGTAGTTCCTGAGAAAATCAAAAGTAAAACCACATATATATCTATGGCCGCGGAGGGTCCGCGCACCCTGAGCGCACCTTCCCGATCACGAGCTGTATGCTAATTGGCTGTCAACACTCCAAACCAGGAAGTGTTGGCAGCCATCTTGTTCCTCGGTAGAACCGAGGCACAAGAAACAAGTGCGCAAAACGCAAAAAGGGAGCAGGGTAGAAACACCCTGACCCCCTAGGCCTGCTTAGGGGGTCCCACAAGGACCCCCAGGGCCAAAAAAAGCATTTTTTTAAAAAAAAATTGGCGGGATGCGCTTAGGGTGCGCGGATCCCGCTGTGAAAAAAAAAAAACAAAGCGCGGGCTCCCGCGCTTCGAGGGTATTTTGCCCCCGGGTGAGCCAAGTCCCGGGGGCATGCGGGGGTTCATTGAAATAATGTGTGGGGGCCTCTAAAGCCCCCCCAAGCCCCGGGGACCGCCACCCCCGGGGCTTTGAATTATAAATGGTGCGGGAGGGCACTCAGCCCTCCCGCAGCCCCGGGGACCGCCACCCCCCGGGGCTTCTTTTAAAAAAAAAAAAATTACCTGTGTGGGGGGGCTCGAGCCTTCCCACATGCCCCGGGGACCGCCACCTCCCTGGGGCACTAAGAATTAGAATGTGGGGGTCCGTTTTGGACCCCCGAGCCCCGGGGACCACCACCTCCCCGGGGCTTTGCACATGTTGGGAGGGGGGCCGCGTGGCCCCCCTCTTGGAGCCCTTGATGGCCCTGGGGACCACCACCCCCCAGGGCCGGCTCCTGCAGTGTCCCAGGGTGCTCACCCCCGGGACACTGTAGTTTGCTATGGCACGGAGGGAGCCTCGCGGCTCCCGTCCTGTCATAGCAAACTTCTTTGGTTTTTGGAAGAGAGAGCAGGAAACCTGCTCTCTCTTCCAAAAACCAAAGACGATTGCTTTTCCACACGGGGAGCTGCATCTTAGCAGCTCCCCATGTGGAAAAGCAATGCCGGCTCCCGAGGGATGCGGGGAGCCGGCGGGACCACGGGAGGGACAACGGAGAGGGCCAGCCCCGGGGGATGGGGTCATTGGGGCTACAAGTGGCCCGGGAGTGGGGCCACGCGGCCCCCCTCCCCAAAATTGAAATAAAAAAAAAAAAACAAAGGCCGACCCCGGGCCATAAGTGGCCTGAGGAGGGGGGCAACGCAGCCCCCCTCCAAAAGAATAAAAAAATTAAAATAAGGCCAAGCCCCGGGGGATGGGGTCCCCGGGGCCGATTAAGGCCTCGGGAGGGGGGCCACGCAGCCCCCTTCCAAATATTTTGAATTTAAAAAAAAAAAATTAGGGGGCAGGCCCTGGGGGATGGGGTCCCCAGGGCAAATAAATTACAAAAAGAAGGGGGGCCACACAGCCCCCCTTCTAAAAAAAAAAAAAAAAAAAAAAGACCGGCATCGCGCCGGAGGCCACGCCCCCTCCTTGCAGCACTCTGCAAACGCGCCCCCTGGCGCGTTTGCAGATGGGGAACGAATTCCCCTTGAATACTGGGGGTCCCTGGGGGCCAACTAGCCCACCAGGAACCTCCAGTATGCGCCAGGGGGCTGCGTTGCAGAGAGGTGTTCTGAGGCCACGCCCCTTTTTACACCTCTCTGCAACGCAGCTCTGTGGCGCTTAATGGAGGTAGCTGGTGGGCTAGTTGCACCCCAGGGACCCTCAGGATTCAAGGGGAGTTAATCCCCCGACTTAAAACGCGCCACGGGGCGCGTTTGCACAGTGGTGAAGGGAGGGGGCGGGGCCTGAGGTGACATGTGTGCAAACATGCCCTGTGGCGTGTTTTAAGTTGGGGGATTAAGTCCCCTGGAATCCTGAGGGTCCCTGGGGTCCAACTAGCCCACCAGGTACCTCCAGTAAGCGCCACAGAGCTGCGTTGCAGAGAGGTGTAAAAAGGGGCGTGGCCTCGGACCACCTCTCTGCAACGCAGGGCTGTGGCGCTTACTGGAAGTACCTGGTGGGCTAGATTGGGCCCCAGGGACCCTCAGGATTCAAGGTGACCTAATCCCGCAACTTAAAACGCGCCACGGGGCGCGTTTGCACAGTGGTGAAGGGAGGGGCGGGGCCTGAGGTGACATGTGTGCAAACATGCCCTGTGGCGCGTTTTAAGAGGTAGTTTTAATCCTCCTGCCCTATTATGTACTAGGTCCTTACAGAGGAGGTCATGCTAATCACAGGGGTACCCCAACGCATAGTGTTCCCTAGTGTATGTAGGTGTTTTCACTGTATTCTAAGTGTCTTTTAGCATAGCACTGGCTCTGGTTAGTCAGAGTCAGTTACCACCAGTACCCGTCTGAAAAAGTTGTGGGCACAGGATGATTTTGCAACAAGGCCTCTTTCTGCTCCTCTGTTGGTTCTTTCTGCACATCTTTTGCTTCTTCCTGCACTTTTCTTCGTCTTTGTGGACTTCTGTTGCTTCTTTCTGCATTTCTTTTGCTTCTTTCTGTGCGTTTTTTCTTCTTTCTTCACATGTCCTACCTCTGTAGGCATAGTTAGAAACTAGCATTTAAAAAACCTTTGAAAGTCACTTAAAAAACCATAGGTTTCAGGCACGTTATAGTTAGCAATTAGCATTTAAAAAACCTTTGAAATTCACTGAAAAAACCATAGGTTTCAGACACGTTATAGTTAGAAATTAGCATTTAAAAAACCTTTGAAATTCACTGAAAAAACCATAGGTTTTAGGGAAAGTTATAGTTAGTTGGACATTGCACTCGTACAAAACCCGTGAAATTCCCCCGTTATAGTTAGTTCAGCTAACTATAACTCGCGCCCCCGCAATGCACTGCTGATGACGTCACATATTACATCACTTATGACACGGTCAGTGACACCAAAGACCTATTAAATCAATTAAGTGATTTTAACTGGACAGAAGAATGTTGCTTTGTAACGTTAGACATTGCCTCATTATATACATCTATACCAACAGACCTGGGTATACAGGCAGTAAGACACTTTTTATCCAACAGAGATGCCACACTATGGGAACATACAGAGATGCTACTTGATATGATTACGCTAGTACTGAACAACAATGTATTCATACATAATGGTACTTGGTACCGACAACATCAGGGAGTAGCAATGGGGTCGAAATTTTCTCCCTCAATAGCGAATCTGTATATGGGGTGGTTTGAGAAGTTTTTCATCTGGGCAAAATGCCCACCTCATCTAATGGAACACGTAATATATTGGGGAAGATACATAGACGACATTCTCATGATTTGGACAGCCAGCTCAGAATTATTATATGAGTTCTGCACCTTTCTAAACAACAACCAATGTAACATGGTGTTCACGAACGAACACAATAAAGTAGAAATTGCATTCTTAGATCTTAAACTATATGCAAACAATGGGGTTATCCTTTCTAAACTATACAGGAAACCCACGGCATGTAATGCTATTCTACGTGCGGATACTGCCCATCCTAAATCACAGGTAAAATCCATACCATTTGGTGAATTAGTGCGTATTAGACGCAACTGTAGCGAAGATGACATCTTCAAGAAAGAAATGGGACATGCCATCACCAGATTGTGATACTGCGATACGAATATTCACATCTTTCTCAGCATTGACCTGTCAATCATTCAAGACCACTAGGCCCGATCAAGCATGGTCATTTCGGTTTACTTCGCGATTCTTCATAATATATTGAGAAAATTCGATATACAAGTATAAGGAAAACATAGATACCGATGAGCCTTGAAGAAGTCGTCTTGCGACGAAACACGTGTCGGCTGTCAACATTTCACAAAACATCTACTATGTGTCAACTACTCCAATTTCACATTCAAAAAATTTGTATTGAACCTTGATGTGAATGACTGTTTTTCATGATTAAATAAACTGACACCAAAGTCAGTTTTTTTGCTATACTAATTGGTTGTGCTCTGTAATTTAAATTAACAATATTTGTATAGGGAGTTCTTCCTATTATAAGACAACACCGGGTGGGTGGCACGGTGTTATACATTGAGCACACTGTTAAACGTTTTGGCTTATTTCTGTATTACTTGGAATAACAGGAGGGAGGTGCTGGCGCATGTGTTCTGTACCACTGCCATTCATTGCTTGTAAGTGTTGGTCCCTAAAATGACCACGTCCAGCAAGATAACAAAAAATACCCTCAAACTAGAAAATAGGCCTATAAATTCAATGGACAGTGCATTGACCCAAATAAGCTTACAACAAAAGACATACGGTTTGAAGAGGACTCCAACCAGGTGGGATTGAATCAAAGGAGTGTAGAAAGAATGAAGATGATCCCAGGTCCATGTGCTCTGACCTGTTTCATGGAGGATCCAAGGAGAGACATCTAAAGCGTGTGCGGTGGACTGGTGAGCACACATGTGTGACAAGGAGGAACTGCACTTGCAGTTCCTGAGAAGAACGAAACGGAATGCATGCATGGCGGGAGGCCGAGCACAATATGTAAATACCAAAGAGGAACCGCTCCAACGGTCCTCAATCCAGCAGAGAGGTCTGCGTGGAGGAAACGCCGAGCACACATTCAAGTTCCAGTGAGGTACCGCTCCAGCAGTCCTCAATCAACAGCGAGGTGTGCGCGGCGGAAGTGCCGAGCACACAGTCAAGTTCCAATGAGGAACTGCTCCAGCAGTCCTCTACCAACAGTGAGCTGTGCGCGGTGGAGTGCTGGGCACCCAGACAGATTCCAATGAAAGGAACCACCCCAGTGGTCCCCGACGAGCAAAGAGGTGAGTGCGGCAGAAATGCCAGCCACCCGGAAGTACAAGAGCAAAGCAGATGATCCTTCTCCCTCGAACCGGAAGTAACTCTCAAAGCCAAGCACCTTGGTAACGACTCATGCGCCTATTTATAGGCGCACCTCCCCCCATGTGACATGGGGCATATTTCGAAATGGAATCGCCGTACTCTCGCGAGAGTACACGCTCAAGAAGTGAGAACAGGTAGGAAAGAGAAGACAGGTGCCATCGGCCAACACCGCAAGGAAAAAGGGTAGGTAGGCCATTCACACCAGGTCTAGAAGTGACACACAGAGTAAGGAGGAATCACAGGAGAGTACCAGCAACTCAGCAAGAATTATGTCCCCTATAAGCCCCTTGGACCTGCAGTCTGGGTGGTAACAACCTGTATGGAAGGTTCTATTACTGCTGAGACAGTGGCAATGTTACCAAGAGTTTCACCAGCTTTTTCTTTTCCATCCTCTTCCTTTCCCACGCCACTCCCAGGACGAGAGATAGAATTGAGTGGTGTGATAGATGCAACCAGCAGATGCCCTGCAGGGAAAGCTCATGGGCCGGATGGGATACCAGTTGACCTATTTAAGACAAGTGGACTCCCCTCCTGACTAGCGTCTTAAAGGCTTGTTTAATAATGGGTCCCCCCAAGGCTTGGTCCCATGCGATTATCGCTCCCATTTTTAAAAAGGGCTCCGAGGGGAACCTGCAGTGCTGTCGTCCAATATCACTGATCAATTCGACTACTAAAATAATGGGTAGGATTCTGTCAGAGCGATTACAAACCTGGGCGAGCTAATGCAATGTGCTCTCTTAGCTTCAATTTGACTTTCATACCGGTCCTGGGACAGTAGAACAGTGCCTTAATTTATATCTTGTAATAAACAAGTAGACAGCGGCCAGGGAAGGAAAGGTGTATTTAGCATTTATGGATCTGAGATCGGCATTTGACTCAGTGAATAGATCTAAGCTCTGGAGTATTATGACAGAGCTCAGGGCAGAGTTGAACATTGTTAACTTCTTCAGATATCTCCACCTAGAGGTGACTGCTAGTGTGAGGTATGGCCTTTGGTGAGGGGAGACAGCTGAACCCTTTGAACTAGCGAGAGGCGTACGCCAGGGCTGTGTTTTGGCACCCTTTCTCTATATGTCAAGGGCCTAGAAGAGCAATTACTGGACCTCAATGCTGATTGCCTGTGAGTGGGTAACCACAGTGTTCCGGCGTTGATTTACGCCAAGGACAGGGTTTTAGTAGCTAGAACCACGATTGGCCTGCAGCGATTGCTTGACCGATTTTGTGCTTTTATGGCTAATTTGGATTTGATGGTCAATGAGGCAAAAACCCACATAATGGTTTTTGGATCCCAGAAGAAGAAAGATATTGACTTTAGGGTGAACAATAAATAACTTTACATTGTTCCTTCACATCCATATTTAGGGATCTTGTTTGACGTAAAACTTACCTGGGGCCCACTGAAAACTACCAGAGCAGCTGCTCTAGCAAGAACCACAGGGAAGGTCTTCAGCTTTGTGACTAGGCTAGGCAACAAGCCCATCAGAGAGCTTGTATCAATATATAAGGCAAAGTGCTGCATGAATGCAACTTATGGGGCTGGTGTCTGGGGACCTAGTGACCAACCTGGGATTGAGAGGGTTGAAAATGTTTTTGTTAAAACATTGCACTTATATCTGTCACTCTGAAACTGGACTAGGCTGTATAAATGATATTGCTAAGCTGCAACCACTTCTGTTATGGCTCAAGATCTGGACTAAGGGCCCGATTACGATGCGGGCAGGAAGGGCTCTGACCATCTGTCGGAGCCCTCCTGCCCGCATCGAAATCACCGATTTGGATTCCCTTCCGACCGAGCCATTTCGATGGGCTCGGTCGGAAGGGAATCAGAATCAGTCTTCCGAATTGCTTACGACGGGCTAGCCCGTCCACCATTCGGAAGGACCACAGTAATCCCCCGGTCGGCTCTTTCCGGCCGAGGGATTACGATGGCAGTTTCCCACTGCCTTTTTGTGCCGGGCTTTCCGGCACAAAAAGGCATTGGGAAACAGCTTTGGGGGCCCCCAGCAGGCCCCCATGGGTGCAAGGCCGATGAATGGCAGCCTAGGGGGCACCTATGCTGCCCCCGTTGATCCCTGCACCCGGTGGCAGACACCTTGAGGTGCCTGCCACGGGGTGCAGGGATGAACTGCAACCATGTTCTTTGCTATGAGACCATGCATTCCATTCAGAATGCATGCTCTCATAGAAAAGTATAGGATTGCGACCGAACAGGGTTCGGTCACATCCTAATTCCTGGGCTGGAACCGATGACTGGAGGTCATTCGGTTCCAGTTCCAGAACGATGCCGAACGGACTCTAATCCGTCCGGCATCATAATCGGCCCCTTAGTGTGAAATGTCTTTTAACCGGGCAGTTCTTACTAGGAGGGTCATTACGATGACTGGTGGAAAAAAATCCAACCACCATGGTAGCGGAAAATCCCCGTCCGCAGGTACTGCGGAAACACCGCCTACCCTATTGGGATCAACCGCCAAAATATTCCGTCCGCGGCGGTAGGAGGCATCGAAAAAACGCCCGTAGAGGGCAGAGAAAGTAAAAGTTCAACCGCGACGGTCGGTAACATAGTGGAAACACATCAACCCGCCTCCAGACACGCGGAGTGACAGCCAATGATATTATGATATCATCCCCGATGTCACAGCGGTATGTTCCGCTGTTTCCGTCCGCCGCGGTCGCTAACAGTAATGAATGTGAGATACGGCGGCAGCCCTGCAGCACAGCCATCGCTGCGGATGCTCCGCAAAAACAATGGCGGCTAAGTAAAAAAAAAAACAATAAGGCCAGCAAATGCACACAGGCAACTAGCCCTGCCCCCAAAATAACCTGAAACATCCCAATGACACACCCCCATGGCAAATTCAAATATACAAATCACAGGACAACCCACACAGCACACCTGACTGCATTACACCATCTTGACACACCCACATAGCTGAGCATAAAACCAGCCCCTTCCCTGACCACAATCCTTTGCACTACTCCAGCCCTGAAGGAAGCAAACCCTGCAGCACATTGGATAGGCAAAACACCACACATCTCACCAGCACAACAACACACACACACCACCTTCACCACCCTCACAACTGCACCCCAAAACATCACACAGCACACACCATGGCACCACAGAAAATGCCAAAATTCACTGACACTGAGTTGACAGTAATGGTAGATGAGATAATCAGAGTAGAACCACAACTCTTTGTCAGCATGGTCCAACAGACACCATTAGCCACAAGAACAAACATGTGGGCAAGGATAGTGTGCAAGGTCAATGTAGTAGGGAATGTGCCCCGCAACAAGAATGAAATCATGAGGCGGTGGCATGACCTGAAGAGTGTTGTCAAGAAGAGGAGGGCCAAGAACCATGAGCTGGCTGATGTGACTGGTGGAGGCCCTCCCATCCCACCGAAACCGTTCACTGAGTGGGAGGAGAAGGTGCTTGCCATACTGCATCCAGAGACTCTTGAAGGAATACCCGGGGGAGTGGAGGCTGGTAAGTATCAACTAATGTATACCATGAAACTGCCATGTACTGTCTTGCACAACTACAAAGATACATCCCTGAGGCACAAGTACACACATCTGCACCCCAAAAACACACACAGGTCACACTGATTTTACATCCACCCCACCTCAAACATCACAAAGGTAGACCACATCTACTGTGTTGTATGTGTCCAGGCAAACAGCACTACAACTCCCACCAGGCACACCCTGCCCCATCCCTCAGCAGGATGGAGCACTCCCTCCCACCCACAACCATGTGGCAGTCATTGTGTGCTACACCCTCACCTAACAGGTAGGTAGCCATCTTTCCAGGGAGGTGTCTTTGGAATAGGGAGGCCTGCACTACAACTTCCACCAGGCCCCCTTGTCCCACAGCTGAGCAGGATGGACTACTCCCCCCACCCACAACCATGTGGCAGTCATTGTGTGCTACACCCTCACCTAACAGGTAGGTAGCCATCTTTCCAGGGAGGTGTCTTTGGAATAGGGAGGCCTGCACCACAACTCCCACCAGGCACACCCTGCCCCATCCCTTAGCAGGATGGAGCACTCCCTCCCACCCAGAAGCATGTCTCAGCTATTGTATTCTTCACCCTCACCTAACAGGTAGGTAGCCATCTTTCCAGGGAGGTGTCTTTGGAATAGGGAGGCCTGCACTACAACTCCCACCAGGCCCCCTGTCCCACAGCTGAGCAGGATGGACTACTCCCCCATCCACAACCATGTGGCAGTCATTGTGTGCTACACCCTCACCTAACAGGTAGGTAGCCATCTTTCTAGGGAGGTGTCTTTGGAATAGGGAGGCCTGCACTACAACTCCCACCAGGCCCCCTGTCCCACAGCTGAGCAGGATGGACTACTCCCCCCACCCACAACCATGTGGCAGTCATTGTGTGCTATACCCTCACCTAACAGGTAGGTAGCAATCTTTCCAGGGAGGTGTCTTTGGAATAGGGAGGCCTGCACCACAACTCCCACCAGGCACACCCTGCCCCATCCCTCAGCAGGATGGAGCACTCCCTCCCACCCAGAAGCATTTTTCAGCTATTGTGTTCTTCACCCTCACCTAACAGGTAGGTAGCCATCTTTCTAGGGAGGTGTCTTTGGAATAGGGAGGACTGCACTACAACTCCCACCAGGCCCCCAGTCCCACAGCTGAGGAGGATGAACTACTCCCCCCGCCCACAACCATGTGGCAGTAATTGTGTGCTACACCCTCACCTAACAGGTAGGTAGCCATCTTTCCAGGGAGGTGTCTTTGGAATAGGGAGGCCTGCAATACAACTCCCACCAGGCCCCCTGTCCCACAGCTGAGCAGGATGGACTACTCCCCCCACCCACAACCATGTGGCAGTCATTGTGTGTTACACCCTCACCTAACAGGTAGGTAGCCATCTTTCCAGGGAGGTGTCTTTGGACTAAGGAGGCCTGTACTACAACTCCCACCAGGCCCCCTTGTCCCACAGCTGAGCAGGATGGACTACTCCCCCCACCCACAACCATGTGGCAGTCATTGTGTGCTACACCCTCACCTAACAGGTAGGTAGCCATCTTTCCAGGGAGGTGTCTTTGGAATAGGGAGGCCTGCACCACAACTCCCACCAGGCACACCCTGCCCCATCCCTCAGCAGGATGGAGCACTCCCTCCCACCCAGAAGCATGTCTCAGCTTTTGTGTCCTTCACCCTCACCTAACAGGTAGGTAGCCATCTTTCCAGGGAGGTGTCTTTGGAATAGGGAGGCCTGCACTACAACTCCCACCAGGCCCCCTGTCCCACAGCTGAGCAGGATGGACTACTCCCCCCACCCACAACCATGTGGCAGTTATTGTGTGCTACACCCTCACCTAACAGGTAGGTAGCCATCTTACCAGGGAGGTGTCTTTGGAATAGGGAGGCCTTCACTACAACTCCCACCAGGCCCCCTGTCCCACAGCTGAGCAGGATGGACTACTCCCCCACCCACAACCATGTGGCAGTCATTGCGTGCTACACCCTCACCTAACAGGTAGGTAGCCATCTTTCCAGGGAGGTGTCTTAGGAATAGGGAGGCCTGCACCACAACTCCCACCAGGCACACCCTGCCCCATCCCTCAGCAGGATGGAACACTCCCTCCCACCCAGAAGCATGTCTCAGCTATTGTGTTCTTCACCCTCACCTAACAGGTAGGTAGCCATATTTCCAGGGAGGTGTCTTTGGAATAGGGAGGCCAGCACTACAACTCCCACCAGGCCCCCTGTCCCACAGCTGAGCAGGATGGACTACTCCCCCACCCACAACCATGTGGCAGTCATTGTGTGCTACACCCTCACCTAACAGGTAGGTAGCCATCTTTCCAGGGAGGTGTCTTTGGAATAGGGAGGCCTGCACTACAACTCCTACCAGGCCCCCTGTCCCACAGCTGAGCAGGATGGACTACTCCCCCCACCCACAACCATGTGGCAGTCATTGTGTGCTATACCCTCACCTAACAGGTAGGTAGCCATCTTTCCAGGGAGGTGTCTTTGGAATAGGGAGGCCTGCACCACAACTCCCACCAGGCACACCCTGCCCCATCCCTCAGCAGGATGGAGCACTCCCTCCCACACAGAAGCATGTGGTAGAAAGTCCACCCAAAAGATGCCAACTGTACAGGTAAGCAGCCAGTGCATGCATCCCACCATTCCTCAATGAAAGCATTGAGCTAATGCCAACACAATGCCACACATCACAACAAAATACACCCCAATTACATACCATTTGATAGAATGCAGACAGCGATGCATATGTAACTGTGACAGAAACAGAACTGTGACTCAACTAAACCCATGTGTAAGCAAATCAGGGACCAAATATGCCCTGCACAGAATGCTATGTGCAAATTCCATGGGTGCTGAGCATGAATGACCATAGTAACAATTAAAAGGCATGGTTTGTCGAGCAAATAAATACAAGCACAGAACATTACAAAGGAATGCATGAGATAACAATGTGACAATGTCTAGTACATGTGCATATGTAACATCTGTCGGGAAGAGTAATCATCCTCGATGCATCACATCAAGTTGCATGGCAGCCAGTTGTCAGATGACAACTCATCAGTTCCATACAAAGAGTGTCAAGTTGGGCATGGCATCCAATGACTTGTCACACCATGGAACAAGATGTATGTACCTCCACATCATGTCATGACGAACAACACTGTGCAGACATTCAACTCATGAAATACGTAACTGTGTGTTGCATAACATGTAAATAAGAGACATCAAACACAGCAAGCCATATGGCTGTAAGTCAATGACCATGTACCCTCTGTTCCACAGGTAACCAACAACTGACTGCAGAGGACAACAACCTCAACTTGCAGAGCCAGTCTCCTCCCCTGGAACATGGACACTCGGATGCGGAGTCCCTGGATTCTTTGGATGAGGAGCTCCAAGCCGGCCCATCTGGTGTGCCAGGGCTCAATCGGTCACATGACCCCACTGCCCCCCCACCATCAGCAACAACAACAATGCTGACCCCTGCTGGAATGACCTGTGCCGCCACCACCACCACCACCACTACCACCTTTGCCTGCAACATTCGCCCAGCCACAGAGGATGCCCAGCCCACACCAACAACTGTGAAGGGCAGGCGTGTGGCTAGAGTGGTGAGGCAACAGGTCAGTGATAGCAGGGCAGGTGGGAGGACAAGTGGGACTCCAACAATACCGGACACTGTGACTGAAGCCCTGGCTAACATCACCAGAGTTGTGGGTGCCTATGAACGTGCACAGGCACAAATGGGCCAGGCCCACGAAGATGCCCTGGAGCTCCAACGTCTGCTGAGGTCCATGGACAACCGTATGGGACAAATCGTGGACCTCATGGGCCAGTTAGTGGCAGTACTGAGGGACAGGCCAGTGTCACAGACCACACCTCCACCTCCCCCCGTTGCCACGCAGGATGACAGTTCATCATCCACCCCTGCGGGCACGGAGAGGGCTGACTCCTCAGACCCCACTGGCCCAGTAGATGATGCCCCCCCTGCCAAAAGAAGAAGGGGACATCCAAAGAAGAACTTGAGACTCATCCGTGGCAAAGCACCGGCCAAACGCCAGTCAAAGAGCCAGCCATGATGTCAACACTCTTCACCCAACCATTGACTCTGTACACTGTCCTCACCCACACTGCCATGGTAATGGCATCCGTCTGTTGGACTGTGTCACCATAGCAATGTGGTGCCTACCCGATTGTCTCATCTACCATGACTGCCAACTCATTGATTCACCATTCACACTTATGTAAATATCCACTTCCCTCTCACAGATACCCATTGCAAATAAACTACAAAAATGCAAAAAGGTGGTTGAGTCTGCTCCATGTTTATCATAGTATGTGCAATGTTTACCATGGTTACAATGTCACAGGAGCATGGATCCTCTGTAGGCAAGGGGAGGCAGAAGGAACCTAGCAAAAGACAACAGAACAAAAGTCACTAGTCAGGTGGTGGCATCACAGCTATCACACAACACATGTCCTCACTGTACAACAATATGCACACATAACAATGTGCAACAGTACCAACAGAGACATCCTGTAGCAGTTCCTACATACCCTGGGGCAGATTTACAAGCCCCCTGCGCCACCAGTACGTCACTTTTCGTGACGTACTGGTGGCGCAGGGGGCTGCTCCATATTTACAAGGAGAGGAAAAGCCACCCTGCGTGACTTTTCCTCTCCTTGTAAATACGGCCCATTCACACGCAGCACTTTGCGGTGAAGGGGCGTTCCATGGGTGTTGCTGTGGGTGTTCCCACGCAACACTCATAGAACAAGACACATCTCCAGAATTACGAGAAATCGTAACTCTGGAGATGCGTCTGAAAGCTACGCCACCCTAGAGGTGGCGTAGCGAAGACGCACCGAGGAGAAATGTTTTCATTTCTCCTCGTTTTCCTCTTTCAATGCGTGCTGCATTCTGCAGCACACATTGAAAGAGGAAAATGATTGTAGTGATTGTTTTTGTGCAGGAAGGTGCCCCTTCCTGCACAAAAACAATCTCCCACGACGCAGGCATCCTTGCACCATGGTGCAAGGGTGCCTGCGCCGGCGCATGGCTGCAGTTTGTGCGCCAGCGCAGGGGGAAGCACAAGGATGCGACATATTCTTGTAAATATGTCGCATCCCTGTGCTTTCCAAACTAATGCAGCATGGCGCAGCAAAATGACTTGCTGCGCCGTGCTGCGTTAGTTAATTGTAAATCTGCCCCCCTGTATCCAACACATAGGCAGCCAGCACTGAGTCAACAACAGGATGCACTCACAAAGATCACATAGACCTCCACCCAAACAACTACATCAACAGACAATGGACCAGTTGTACATCGTCACCCACCTTCAAGTGAAGTAGCGGTTGATGAGCTGCTGACGCTGGTCGACACCTTCCTCCTCACCACTATCCTCATCACTGGACATTTGTGGGATCGCAGGGGGGGCCCTGGTTGGTCATCATCGTCCAGGATCATGGGTATTCCTTTCCGTAAGGCCAAGTTGTGCAGCATGCAGCATGATACCACTATCTGACACACCTTTTTGGGTGAGTACATGAGTGCCCCTCCGGTCCGGTCCAGGCAGCGAAATCTCGATTTTAGGAGACAAAAGGTTCGCTCCACCACCCGACGTGTTCTACCATGGGCATTGTTGTAGCGGACGTCAGACGGTGTCCTAGGATTGTGTAGTGGGCTCAGCAACCACGGTCTGTTGGGATATGCAGAGTCACCTAGGTGTGAAATAAACATAACGATTCAGTAATACAACTGTGGCAGAGGACAGCATGGCACACACAGCACACAACTTGACTCTGCCTACTCACCCACAATTCATGCCCGCTCCGGAAGTAGATTGGCCATCAGCTGGGGCACAATGCTGAAGTGCAGGATGTATGAATCATGTGCAGAGCCTGGAAACTTGGCACATACATGCAATATGATCATATCGGCCTGGCACACCACCTGCACATTGATGGAATGGGAATGTTTACGATTCCGATAGATGTGTTCCCGTGCCTGTGGTGGAACCAGGCCAACATGTGTGCAGTCAATAGCACCTACAACATTCGGGATGTGGCCAAGGGCATAAAAATCCGCCTTTACATCCGCCAAAGCAGCCCTCCGTGGAAAACTGATGTATTGGTCCTTATATCGCATCATGGCCAACAGGAAATCCCTTAGCACCATGCTGAAGGTGGGCTGAGACATCCCCCCTGCAATGCCCACTGTCTCCTGGAATGACCCACTAGCCAGGAAATGCAGTGCCCCCATCACCTTTGTTTCGGTTGTCAATGCTGTTGGGTATGTCCTGCCAGCCCGCAGGCGAGGATCCAACATGGCACACAGGTCTTGGATGTTCGTGCGGTCCAGACGGAATCTGCGTATCACGTCATCATCCTCAATGTTAGCCAGCAGGGTCACAGGACGATACACATTAGGTCGCCTCCTAGGTGAGATGAAAGGGGACACGTCATTGCAACAGACCATGAGGTGTGCACAACTCCGTAGCTTCTGATTCACACAGCGCAAACATTGACTGGCATCTTAATGCACCATACAGTGCAAGTCAATAGTCGTGACACATAGAGAATACATTGTACTACACTTCTTCAGTATTACCACTGTGAGAACAACAAACATGGAAACTGTGTCTGTGAATGGTAATAGTCACATTTCAGAATCTGGTGCAAACAGCCCGGACAGTAAATGATACAGGACATGTGTGAAACAGAAACACTGCTGGCTTCCAAATGTCTGCTGTACGTGCCACACATTCTTGTGCAATCATGACAGGGGACACATGAACTTCACAATTTGTCCAGTTCTGAAGGACTCAGCATGGAATGTGAGCCAATGCTAATCCACACAAGTCTAGAGACACTCACAAACATATTCACAAGCCTGTGCCAATATCCACTGTCATCAGTAGACATGCCATACATGCTGTTACACACAATTCAAAGTCAGTCAATGACTAATAATGAACAGCATATGCATATGCAGTCTTGACGTGAATCAAGACACACCAACACAACTGCACAATATTATCAGCAAGCACACAGATTGTCAATGTGGCACACAAAACGTGGATAAGGTACGTGATCCAAAAGAACTGTAGACAAACGTCAATCTGCACTAAAGTTGCACTATGACATGCAGTATGAAGCTAGCACTGCCCAGACACACAACTAAAGTACAACATTTTCCATGGAGCTAATACTCCAGCTGCTTGGACACACAACAGTGACACAGAAACAACCTACACCACCACCCGGACAAAGCCACACCACTACACCTAAAAGTCAGCGCATGAACATACTGAGTAAATACCGAAGACACAACAGCCTCATGCACATAACAACAGGGGATGTCATTGCACGACACAGGTACCAAAGGACTACTATCAAAAGCATCCTGAGCCACATACCACACAGCCTGTCAGGAACAACAAAGAGGGCTCTCAACATTCCTCTGCAGACAAAGATGCTGGCTGTGCATCACTTGTTGGCCTCTGGTACCATTAGAACAACAAAAGTCTGAGTTAGATGGGTGTCACAGCCAGCCCTATCAAGGTATATCTCACCTGTCTTGGATGCCATCATTAGCTTGAGTCAACAGCACCATCAGTTCACCCACACAGCGCAGGACCAGCTTGTGCCCCCGAAAGGCTACCACACCATAGCAGGCTTATCCACACGTGTTAGTTTAATATCACTGCACACGTGTCCTAATTGTGCACCCTGCCAAAACTGCACACACTTACTGCACATGAAAGCACACGCAATACTGAACTGTCCAGGCCAATTGTGGGTCACCTTCTACTGGTCACAGATGCCATGTCAAACTTACCAGTCAGTGAGCACCAGCACCACATTTGGCTACAGTCCCTCACCAAGCCAACAATCTTCATGTGGACAAGGTCAATGCACCTGTCCTTGGTGAGTACCAACGTAACACACCACACAAATCAAATCCACTATCAACATACTCACAGCTGTGGAAAATACATGTGACAAATTCACATATGACCGGCCGAACAACATGAGCACATATCCTACACAATGACACAAGTAATGCTGATGACATTTTGCATATATGGGGACAAAACATACCCAAATGCATACAGACAGGTCAAATGATTAAGGAGGAACATATTTCAAAGTGTGTCGGTGATGTATGTTATAACCTTCAGTGTGTATAGCACACACATGTCCATGTGGACATATACTCTTGGTTTTGCTACAGCGAACAATAACCTTACATGAATGCTGTAATAGGTGATACCAAACAGACAACAGTGTGACATATGTGGTGAGTAATGGAGACAATGCTGAAATCTTTGTACAATCATGTACTGTGTAGCGACATATTGTGTGAGATATGAATATGTGTGTAAAAATTTGGCTCAGATACGAAATTTGGGTGGAAATGGGGTGAGAGACATGAACTTTGGGCAAAATGTTTGGGTCAGATATGAAATTGTGTAGGAGTAATGTGCCCCATTAGTCCTTTCAGTGTTGCATTTGGTGTTAGATATGAAGTTTAGGCTCTCATTACGAACTATAGCTCATTTTAATTACATCAAGTTCCATGTTTAATTGAAAGTGACCACTGTTCGAAGTACAGATATGACCCATGACATTGACACTACACGATGTGTCCATTGCTGAATTAAACGTGCTCTAAGAACACCATCACGACCATAGTCAACAATGTCATGCTGCACCCTCGCCGTAGCTACCGCCTGGCACCAGCGGTGTGTCACCGCCATGGTCCGAGACACCATGGCATGATTGCTAGGCATATACACATGGCTAATGGCGGATGGCATGCTCCGCCACCCAGATCCCGGTCACTCATGGCAATGCATGGCTCAGGAATAGCGGGAACTACCGCCTGGCACCAGCGGTGTGTCACCGCCATGGCCCGAGACACCATGGCAGGATTGCTAGGCATATACACATGGCTAATGGCGGATGGCATGCACCGCCACCCAGATCCCGGTCACTCATAGCAATGCATGGCTCAGGAATAGTGGGAACTACCGCCTGGCACCAGCGGTGTGTCACCGCCATGGTCCGAGACACCATGGCAGGATTGCTAGGCATATACACATGGCTAATGGCGGATGGCATGCTCCGCCACCCAGATCCCGGTCACTCATGGCAATGCATGGCTCAGGAATAGCGGGAACTACCGCCTGGCACCAGCGGTGTGTCACCGCCATGGTCCGAGACACCATGGCAGGATTGCTAGGCATATACACATGGCTAATGGTGGATGGCATGCTCCGCCACCCAGATCCCAGTCACTCATGGCAATGCATGGCTCAGGAATAGCGGGAACTACCGCCTGGCACCAGCGGTGTGTCACTGCCATGGTCCGAGACACCATGGCAGGATTGCTAGGCATATACACATGGCTAATGGTGGATGGCATGCTCCGCCACCCAGATCCCGGTCACTCATGGCAATGCATGGCTCAGGAATAGCGGGAACTACCGCCTGGCACCAGCGGTGTGTCACCGCCATGGAGCATGCCCATCCAGCCAATGGGAAGTGCCATCGCGGTTGCCTGATGCAACTTTGAAAATTGCGGTAGGCGTGCTCCGCCACCGCGGGGCCTGTCATTGGATGCACTTGTAAGATGCACCACCGCGGTACCGCACGCCTGTCCCCTGCGGTGTGTCACTGCCATGGAGCATGCCCATCCAGCCAATGGGAAGCGCAATCGCGGTTGCCTGATGCAACTTTGAAAATCGCGGTAGGCGTGCTCCGCCACCGCGGGGCCGGTTATTGGATGCAATTGTAAGATGCACCACCGCGGTACTGCACGCCTGTCCCCTGCGGTGTGTCACCGCCATGGAGCATGCCCATCCAGCCAATGGGAAGCACAATCGCGGTTGCCTGATGCAACTTTGAAAATCGTGGTAGGCATGCTCCGCCACCGCGGGGCCGGTCATTGGATGTTTTGAATGAGGCAGACCTGGAACACCAATTGCAGCAGCTCAGAACAACATAAACGAGCCCTGGGGGCCATATATGTGTGTGAGAGAGCCACACATTGCCACAGCTCATTGAGCCTGCTGCCTGAGACCCCTCACCTGCTGCTGCCTCCAGGGACTGCTGCCTGAGACCCCTCACCTGCTGCTGCCTCCAGGGACTGCTGCCTGAGACCCCTCACCTGCTGCTGCCTCCAGGGACTGCTGCCTGAGACCCCTCACCACCAACAGCTGCTGCTGCTGTCTCCTGCCCACAGTGATGGCGAGGACTGAGAAGATCCATGCCACTCCCTTCACCACCGAGGAACTGGAGCTCCTGGTGGATGATGTGCTCAACCAGTATCTAAGGCTCTTTGGTGCGCCTAATGTCGTGGTGAGTAACTCAGAGTGTGAGTGAGAGTGCAGGGTGGGGGACACATGAAGTTGATCTGCTGCAGTATGTGCGTGGGAGTGTGAGGGTGGGTCATGCACTGCCTAGCATGCTGTTTCCAGGGGGAAGGTGTGTTTGGCCTATTCAACAAGTTTCCCTGCCTGCACATCCAGATGTGAGGGAAGTATGATGTCTTGTCAGACATACAGTGAGGCTGCACCTTTTCATTTCACGAGTCAGGACAGTGATTGCCAGTCTGTATGTGTCCCTGATGTCCTTCACAGGCCCATCTGTGGCCTTAGCTAGTGTTGCTGTCCAGAGGGTAGTGAGGCCATTGTTTAGACCTCTATATGTGCCTCATCTTTAGTTCTGCGCCATACTCATGACCTGAATCCCCCAGGGTGACACTCTTGTTGGTCATTCACCTATGACACGGTACATTCAAACATTATTGTGCCCGGACTCTTCCGTCCCCACCAGCATGTGCACATACTCGCATGTGTTGGCACTGTTTGTGTTTCCAAATCGTCCCTCCATGTAAGGGATGAGCTGCCCCACGTTGGACCTCTGTGTGACCCCAAATGGCCTGCACATTCACTGCCCAATCTGACAGTGACACAACACTGAATGTACAGAGTGTCACATATGTGCTTTTCCTCTTGAGTCTCCATCAATGAGCCATTACAGAGTTGTAGATTGCACACAACAGGCCTTGTGATGAGGGTCTGCGTTTGTGAGGTCATGTCCCTCAATGTGACATCCATGACACAGTGTGGCAGTTGAAGGGCAAGTGCTTTGTGGGCTGCGCAGTGTTGGGCACAGTGAGTATTCCCAGTCACATATGAAGTGATGTCATGCATGTCTTGTTATTCCCAGAATATTGCATTAGATGTGGTCAGCATACACATTTAGCTCTCTGCTGGCGTCCTGCATGGCCAGGAGATGGGCATGTACTGTGTCCACCCTCATACCTGCTTGCATTAATGTGTGTTTCACACATGATGATGTTTGCAATTAGCAGATGTATTGTCTCCGCTGACGTAATGGCTGAATTTGGGATGAGTCAGTGTCATGGTCCTGCACTGGGGAATGGTGGTTGGTTACACTGAATGTTGCCCCCTCTTGTCTCCCATGTCTGCAGCTAAAAGTCAACCAGCGCAAGGCCGTGTGGAAGGCCATTGCATCAAAGGTGCGTGCACTGGGTGGCTCAAACAGACGGCGCTCCCACTGTCACAAGAGGTGGGATGACATCGCACGGCTAAGCAGGAACGTGGCCCAGATGACACTGGGGCTTATCCCTCGATCCGGCAGGTTGGCGCGGCGCAGCATGACACCACTGATGGCACGCATTTTAGCAGTGACGCAGCCTGACCTGGATGCACGTCTGAAGGTGCATCAGCAGCAAGCTGGTGGTGAGTATTCTGTGAGTGTGACTCTGGTTGTTGTTTGCCAGCATGTGCTCCAGGCCTGGGCCAGTGCAGGGCTGTGATGTTGCTAGTGTGATGCAATGGTGTGTAAGTGGCCGCGGTGTGGGGTGCAGTTGTCATGCATTCCCCCTACATGTACCATCCCATGTCATTGGTGTAATGGGCCTTGACTTCACATTTGTAGTTGTGGCCTTCTGGTATCATCTTCATTGGTGTTGTCACGGACATCTCATGTCAGGGGCCAGCAGAGTGCATGATCTGAGTGTGCCATCATCAATGTGTGCATTGCCTGACGTCAGATTAGTGCTGGCTACACATCTGACGCCAATGTGCAACTGTAGATGTGCCCCAAGATACGACATGGTGGATGGCATGTGCCCATGGACATTGTGTGTGGTTATGTTGGGGTCTGTGTCTGTGTTGGTAACTTCTGCTGGATCATGTTGTGACGTTGGCAACATGTTGTGAGTAGGATCTTTGAACCCTTCAGGGCCCTAGGTGTGCACAGAGGGATATGTGTGTGTTGTTAGACGTAGCCACCAACAGGCTAAATGGCTGTGTGTCCATCACATGGGTGAATTATGTACAATTTAGCATCATGCCACGGTAATTTAGTTGTTTGTATTGAGGTTGCACAATGTTACTGCCCATGGTGTTGTCCAACATGGATCATTGTCCATCATTAGTGATGCTTCACTTGCAGATATTTGTTGACTTGATGCAGATGTACTTATCCTCTCTCTCTCTCTCATGCAGCATCTCACATGGGCACGGAAGGACATGAGACGGACACCAGTGGTGAGGCATCAGGCACAGGTGATGCTCACCTGCATAGTGACACGGATGTCACCAGCGCATCAGAGGGGGACCGTAGTCATCTAGAGGAGTCCCTGCCAGAAACGCAGACCTCTAGGTCATCTAACGTCGGCGGTGATGCATCTATGTTTTTGTCCGAAGGAAATGGGGACTCTGCCTCCTCGTCCACCACACAGCGTTCAGTGCCCACCCTCCCTGCTACTCCCACTTTTGCTGCCCGTGTTCGCACCACGAGGAAGGGAAGAGTGTCCTTCATCCCAGGCACCGCTGCCCCTGCCCCCCCTGATGCCATCAGTGCGGAGTCTGTGGACCTTTTGCGCCAGCTGTGTGTGGGTCAGACAGCTCTCCTCAATGCTTTCCTGGACCATGACAAAAAATTGGCACAGGTGGTGGCTTTCATGGAGGGCGTGCATTCCGACGTGGTTGGGCTACACCGGACTGTACAGTCTCTGGAATCTGCAGTGACAGCAGCCATTCAACTTGCCCAATCCCATGGTCCAGCTCCAGTCCCTAGGCCCACCACCCTGACAGTGGACGCATCTGATGATGGTGAGCACACACCCCAGACGTCAAGGGACAGATACGTCACGCGCAGCACACAGCAGCAGCAGCCCAAGCAGTCCAGGCCGCAGACACCATCCCCACATAAAGGTAAACCCACACCAGAGCGCAGGGGCAAAAGCCCTTCAGGCCACACCCAGGGCAAGGATGGCAAAAAGCAGGCCTCTGGCTCACATGCCTCAGAGGCATCCCCAGCCAAGGACTCACCTGTCCCAAAAGTGTCTCGCAGAGACAGGCACACAGTTTCCGTGCCCAGTGACAAACAGGTGCCTGCTAAGGGTACACGTAAGAAGGGCTCCAAGGCTAGTACACCCACAACATCTACTCCCATCCAGAGCCCTGTGAAGCAGGGTAAGGAGGCCACTGTAGGGGGTAAACCTGGTAAACAGGTGATGCAGGGGCAGAAGCAATCCGGGGCCAAGCGTCCCAAAGGATCCAGCACGTCCCCAGAGGGGTGACCAGCATCTGCAGCTGATCCAGCTTTTGTGACCAGTGTGCCTGTTGTATACATCCCACTTGGCCTTAATCCCAGGACATGGAAGCCATATCAAGTCCCCAAGAAGCGGAAGGGCACCCCTCAAACTTCACCCACACACACTTGGTCTCGTGCAGGCATGAGTCCACCTCCACGTGCCACCACCCCACCTGGACCTAGCAGCCCTGAGTCTTCCCAAACCACTGCTGGCTCTACCACACCTGGACCTGGCAGCCCTCAGGCTTCCCAGAACACTGATGGCTCTACCCCAGCTGGGCCTTTCTCTCCCGGAGCCAGTACCCCAACTGGCCCCGACAGACAGCCACCTCCCAGTCATACTGCCAGCCAAGTCTGAGTGTTAGTCCCCCTCACACACGTCTGTCTCACAATGGTGCCATGGCATGGCCATTTTTGACACCCTGAGTGTGTTGCTGACCATGGCAGAGTACTGTACCACACATTTACAGTGCTGGATGTCATGTACCTCACCTGCACTTTGGACTGGCCACTGGCCTTGCTGTTCACTGCTGTTTGCCCCTTGCCTGTGCAGCTTCTCATGTACCTTACCTGCACTTTGGACTGGCCACTGGCCTTGCTGTTCACTGCTGTTTGCCCCTTGCCTGTGCAGCTTCTCATGTACCTCACCTGCACTGTGTCCTGGCCACTGGCCTTGCTGTTCACTGCTGTTTGCCCCTTGCCTGTGCAGCTTCTCATGTACCTCACCTGCACTTTGGACTGGCCACTGGCCTTGCTGTTCACTGCTGTTTGCCCCTTGCCTGTGCAGGATCTCATGTACCTCACCTGCACTTTGGACTGGCCACTGGCCTTGCTGTTCACTGCTGTTTGCCCCTTGCCTGTGCAGGATCCCATGTACCTCACCTGCACTTTGGACTGGCCACTGGCCTTGCTGTTCACTGCTGTTTGCCCCTTGCCTGTGCAGCTTCTCATGTACCTCACCTGCACTTTGGACTGGCCACTGGCCTTGCTGTTCACTCCTGTTTGCCCCTTGCCTGTACAGCTTCTCATGTACCTCACCTGCACTTTGGACTGGCCACTGGCCTTGCTGTTCACTGCTGTTTGCCCCTTGCCTGTGCAGGATCTCTTGTACCTCACCTGCACTTTGGACTGGCCACTGGCCTTGCTGTTCACTGCTGTTTGCCCCTTGCCTGTGCAGCTTCTCATGTACCTCACCTGCACTTTGGACTGGCCACTGGCCTTGCTGTTCACTTCTGTTTGCCCCTTGCCTGTGCAGCTTCTCATGTACCTCACCTGCACTGTGTCCTGGCCACTGGCCTTGCTGTTCACTGCTGTTTGCCCCTTGCCTGTGCAGGATCTCATGTAAGTCACCTGCACTTTGGACTGGCCACTGGTCTTGCTGTTCACTGCTGTTTGCCCCTTGCCTGTGCAGCTTCTCATGTATCTCACCTGCACTTTGAACTGGCCACTGGCCTTGCTGTTCACTGCTGTTTGCCCCCTTGCCTGTGCAGGATCTCATGTACCTCACCTGCACTTTGGACTGGCCACTGGCCTTGCTGTTCACTGCTGTTTGCCCCTTGCCTGTGCAGGATCTCATGTACCTCACCTGCACTTTTGACTGGCCACTGGCCTTGTTGTTCACTGCTGTTTGCCCCTTGCCTGTGCAGGATCTCATGTACCTCACCTGCACTTTGAACTGGCCACTGGCCTTGCTCTTGTCTGACTTTTGCTGCATGACTGTGTGAAATGTAAATAAAAAGATGAAATTTACTCCTGTTGTCTGCCTTGTCAGTGTCCTTGCTAAATAAAGGGTTACTGTGTGGGCATTGTTTACTGTGACACATGCTCTATTTTCCACTTCAACATTGCCAATGTCTTGTTTCCTCTGATCATGTTGTTTCAACTTTTGTGTCCCAGACTTCTGCATCTGTGTGTGTTGGCTTGGTAGTATGTGTGTTTGCTGTGGACTGATTGACTTCCTGGGTGTGTTGTTGTGTGTGTGATGTTTAGATTGTTGTTGTGTGTGTTCATGGTGTGTCACTCATCTCTGTTTGTAACTGGTATGTGTGTTGTGCACACACTGCTTGGTGTGCATGCAGTGCTGTGAGTTGATGTTGCCTTGTCCTTGCCTGTTGTGCACCCCCTGATGTTTGGCTGTTGTAGCATGTTGATATCTTTGCCTGTGCATGTGTTGTGACTAATGTGGCTGTGTGCAGTGTTTGTGTTGTGTTGTGTCATGCAGTTGACCGTTGCTCTGTGTGTGGTGTTCTATTTTCCTGTCAGTGTGTGTGTGTTGTTGTTGTGTTTGATTCAGGTGTGTTGCCATTGTGGTGTGCCTTACTTGTGTGCCTGACTTGAGAAGCCAACTAGGCTTACCACCGATAACTGGACATCATAAATGTGGGAACTGCAAAGCATGCCCGTTGACTATTGAGGGAGTTATCTATACACATAACAATCGAACTTACAAGTTGCCATATTTTACCAACTGTAATAGTATCAACGTGGTCTATATTATTCGTTGCCCATGTAATTTACTATATGTAGGTCAGACCACTCAGAAGGTAAAAACAAGAATTCTGCAGCATATGAGCAGAGTTAGATGTAAAGTACAGGGAGCCCCACTAGTGGAGCACTTTACAACTCAGAACCACCCCCCTGAGAGCATCCGTTGGTGTGTGATTGAAAAAATCTGCCCTCCTCCCCGAGGTGGGTCTGTAGTTGCGACCCTAAATTACAAGGAGTGCAGATGGATTCATTCTTTTAACTCAGTAGCAGAGGGCCTTAATGAATTTGAGGAAACTGCAAAGCAAATGGGTCAACTTTAGTGCTTCTGTTGTATATTATGACTATGTATTTTAGTTTACACTCATTTGCTCTGATTAGTGGTCCCCGATTGTATTCTATGACTTTTATCATGCTGTTTATGTATTTGTCATATTCACATACTTTGTGAGTTGAATATGTTAAATATATGTTGTGTGAAGGGATTATATATTCCTTAAATGTATGGATATCATTTGAATATGAAAGACAAATGTTATCTTTTGACATTATCTATGCTGTACTTAGCTTGCATCGTGAGTTAATTTGTAAAGTGAAAGCTTTTTGATTGCTATTATTTGTGTATTATTGTGCGTGATTTAGGATTCAAACTAACCTTTGTTTGCTCACAATAGGTTTTATCTGTTATGCACGCATTATAATAACGCATTAGTTTCAAATAGAAGATGGGCGTGATGCTCTCTCAATACTGGAAATAACGATTGGCTCATTATATATGTTTGTACATGCGATGCCTTTGTTGAAAAGTCCATGTTATTAAAGCATGGGTTTGAATGCTGTCTGAGAGCCATTTCGATTACATTTGTATGGCTTCTCTCTATTGCTGATGGTTGGCTCCTAGCGATCGGGTAGACGCTTTTGTTTCCCTAACAACCGGGTTAGTCAGTATCTAGCTGCTGCTTACACCAGCGTGACGTGCACGTTTTTGTACGTGTCATCGCTTTAAATCTCGGCTCGACGCCGCCGGCTATTCCTTCAGACGGATGGTCGCGGTTGTACAGGACACATGCCTGTTTCCGTGAGACAGCACTGAAATTGCCGTTGCTGTCTCTTCTTGAATTATTGAGGTAAGCGCATGTCAATATAGACACAATGCGTGTCTGTCTGTGTGCGCGAAATACTTTAAACATTTAGCTTGGACTGAATCTACCTCCCTGTTATTTTTTTTTTAGACAGATGGTCGCGGCTTTACATGCCTGTTGCCGCTAGACAGCTCTGAATTTGCCGTTGCTGCCCCTTAATAATTCTTTGAGGTAAGCGTATGACATTATATCAATAGCGCGTGTTTGTGTGCACAAAATATTTAGCTTGGTCTAAATTAACCTTTGCTTTATTCTTAGATTCATCACTCGGACCTTTCATTTTTTGAGTGGTGTTATTTTACACGTTGGCTATGTATAGTCTTTTTCTGATGTTTTCGTGCTATGCACATGGACTTTTTAGCTAGTTAGTAACACCTTATCGATAAATACGGAGCCCTAAAATATATGCTGTTGGGCTGTTGATCCCTTTTTTTAGGTTGTTGGTTTGATTATTCAATATCGAGCCTCTAGTCATGCTAATTCAAAATATGATTTGCTGATCACATCCGCTGCAGGGGTCGTACGTGACTAACACTGACCCTTTGCTTAAAGGGTGTGCGTTGCTTGTTACTATTAATTGAACTGTCATTGGAATTTTTGTTAAGTGCAGCATGGGCGCCTTCTCTGTCAGGCCTTCGGCTTGATTAGATAATATCGAGCACCTTTTTAGTGTGTAATTCAATTTTAAACTTGACTTGCTGATCATCGTGGCTGCTGTGGCTTAAATGTTGTACACCGAGTCCCCATTAAAAAAAAAAAAAAAAAATTGTGGATTGAGTTAAATATGGCTTAGACGCCTTCTAGCCTTTGTATCTTGTAGTTAAATATTCAACTACACTAAGTTGCATGTGAACTTTTGATCTTCTTGGCCTAGGCAATTATAGCTTCCTTTGGTCATTGGGGCCGCATGTACCAATATTTCTTTACGTAATGAGCTCTTGAACCTAAATCGATAGCCAGTTTGATATGCAGAAGGGTCTGAATTTGATTTCCTTCTTTCTTTTAGATTTGTGTCATTAATTACAATAAAATTGGATTTCTCTATCTTGATCTGCAAGATGTATGAATAACCGGGAATTATTCAAGTGTTATTTGGGTGAGTATTTGTACCGCCCGCTCCTATATCTCGTCCAGACTGAGCCAAGGAACACGCATAACTCGTGTTCTTTTTATTGTTAGGCTGTCACCCTTGACCCCCGTTCTTTGTCCTGATGAAGACCCGTCCTGACTACCTAATGGAGCAGAATTTGGGTTGAAACGTCGACGACCTCACACGGTCCAGACTGATCGAGGCTCTACTTGACTAATAAAATTCTATATTTAGTAGAGTCATTGTTGTCTTATAAAATTCTGGCCTATTCCTTCCCATGTACATATTTTAAACACTTTGTATATATTGCGCACGGAGCACTAGCACTGAGCACTTATATCACTTGATCACTTATCATAAAACCTCACCTTGTGTTGACCACCGTAGTTACGTATTTGTGTATATATATGAATGATTAAATTTATATAAAAAACGAAGAAATAGATAACAGTTTGTGTCTTGTGTGTTATTGTTTTTGTCTGGTTAAACCGAGATATTGATGTTCATGATTATTGAATAATATGATAACACTAGGCGTCTTCATAAGAAATATTTAGGTAATACCCAACAGAACCATTGTTTTTGTTACTTTATCTATACCCAGGTTCTGAGGGACACCGGGTCGCCCCATTATTGTTTAAACTTTAATTAGTGCAGGTAACTACTTGCGAGGGTTGTTTTACTCTCATTTGTTGTCTTTTTATGTTGTATGTATTAACAATGAAGGATTGTATACTATGGATGTTATTATAAAATTGAAAGATTGGATATTGATGGTTGTAGCGCATACCACTTTATGATGTCTGATAAAGAAACCTTATCATACAGTGAAGAGTATATAGCGAAACTCATACATGACCAGGGCGCATCGAATTTTCTGCTTGGGTCAGATAGAGTATCAGTAGATGCTACTCTTAATGAGAAATTAGCGAAAATTGAAAGGTGAGAGAAAAAACTTATTCGCTCACGCCTCCATGGCCATGTATTAACAAAGTATTTGCAAGCAAATATAATTCCTAAAGGCTTGCAAATTAGGAATGAGCCTGCCATTTTCATAGATGTCCCCAAGTTCAGAGAGGGTTTCAGTTACGTGGCGAATAACTGCTCCAGGCACTGGATGGTGCTTGGAGTAGAGACTGCAATTGAATATGTTAAAAAACTTACCCAAGAAATTGCAGACCTGAAAAGAGAAATACTAGAGGACAGTGCCCTTTCGAATGCAAAGGAGGCGTTAGAGCGAGCAGAAAAGACACTGGCGGATTTCAATACAATAACTTTAAATAAAAAGCTTGACAAACTGGCAAAAGATGTAAGGAATTATGACAAAACGTTTACTTATCCCTACCTGTCTGATGATTATTATCAGCTTGATAGTCAGGGATTCTTCACAAACAGGAGTAGGCAGGGACCACGGAGGTTTAACACTTTTTCAGACTCCTCCCTGGGTAGTAGCTCCGACTCAGAAACTGATAGACCATCTACCAGCCGCCAGGGGAACCAGGACCCCCATTTTTTAGGGGAGGGCTACCACCAGCCCAACAGGGGTGGGGGTGGCCAACAGAATTGGGAACGACCAAGGGGCTGGGGCAAGGGCAGGAACACACAAAGGAGCAATTCAAGGGTCAGATTCTTTCCATCAGAGACACACGGGGAGATTTCTACCCACAAACAAACTTACAAATGGTGAGAGCACACACCTTTACCACTGCAGATGCCTGTGGGTATCACCAAGACAATGCTGGTTTAATAAATGCAGCGGATATTCCGACTCTAGAGCAGGAAGCTCAAACTGTAATGGAAGAAAATTCGACTTCTGTAGTGAATCTTGCAGTGAGTATGGATGCCCGAGACACCATATATGCCACAAATGTTTTGCTACCAGCTCACACTGAATCGCTGATAATAGGGACAGTTAACCATGACTTACAGGATGGTGCTAATCCTCCAGTGGTTTTAAATACAAACCTGGACCCCATAATCAACCTTTCCGGACATAGCATGTCGCCAGCTGAAAGGGAGGTCCTTAGTAAAGGGTTGTCCTTTGTACCGACTGTTATACCGGATGATTTCACAATCAAGCTTGAAATGCAGAGATTTTTTAGGAAAATCAGACTCAAGTACTACTTCAGCAAAAATATTTATAATCCAACAGCAACTGCCACTTCTTTCAGGCCAACTTCTACCTTCACACCAGGGGCCTACCTGATGAGTCGAAGGATATTGGCCTATGAGCAGATCGTCCTTCAGGAAACCATGGAATTACTGGAAGAGCGACGATACATAAAACACAATATCAGTAAAGAAGAAAAATTGGCATTATACTCATTGCGAAACAATAAAGCCATTGTCATAAAAGCGGCAGACAAGGGCGGTGCTGTAGTGCTACAGAGTACTGTGGATTATGTGGATGAGATTGAACGACAATTGGGAGTACAAGAAAGCTATCTCCCCATACCAAGGGATCCCACCTCAGAGATCAAGTCTCTCATAGAAAAACTAACGATGGACGGACTGAGAGATGGTTTCCTGAGCCAACCTGAGAATGATTTCTTGAATAAAAAAGAACCGAGAATTCCAACAATATATACCCTACCCAAGGTGCATAAATGTTTAGAAAAGCCGCCTGGGAGACCGATTGTCTCTGGGTGTGGTTCAGTCCTTGAACCGCTTAATCAATTTATTGATCATTTCTTACAGCCTTGGGTCCCAGAGACTAAGTCTTTTGTAAGGGATACTATGCATATCATCCAATTATTGGAAGGCCAACCATTTGATATCCGAACACAACAACTAGTGACGCTTGACGTTTCCTCTTTGTATACATCTATCCCACAGGACAAGGCTGTGAATGTGGTGAAACACACTTTGGATAATCGTCCGAGACCACACTGGATACCGACTGACTTTTTAATCACTATGTTGGAGATTGCGATGAAGAAAAACTATTTTGTCTTCAGAAACCAGTTTTATTTCCAATGTAAGGGTGTTGCGATGGGAGCTACTTATGCTCCAAGTTTGGCGAATATCTTCATGGATGATTATGAAGAAGAATTTTTATACAGCCATGACAATCCTTACATTGAGTCTATTGCAATATGGAAACGGTACATAGACGACGTCATAATGGTCTGGTCCGGCACTGAAGATGATCTCAAGAACTTCAGGGACTGGTTGAATAATAGAACGAGTGACATTCAGTTCACTATGGCTTATAACAATGAAGCCATTGACTTCCTGGATCTGACATTCCGAGTTGATGAGGGCCTCCTTTATTGTGATTTATACCGTAAGCCCACGGAGAGAAACACACTTCTCAAATATCAATCGCATCATCCACGGAGCCTGAGGGATAATCTACCGTATGGCCAGTACCTCAGGCTTAGAAGGAATTGTACGCGCAGAGTTGATTTTTTTAAAGAAACTGAAATCCTTTCGACTCGCTTAAGAGAAAGAGGTTACCCAAAAGGACTACTCAAACGGGCACGGAAACGAGCTTGGTATTGCCCGCGAGATGAGTTACTTCAAATAAAACAGAGACAGACTAAGATGGAAAACATTGTGTGTATGACCACATTTAATTCCAAAAGCAATAACATTAAGAAAATTGTTAATAAGTATTGGAATCTGGTTGCCAGTGAACTGAACATCACAGAAAACCCATTGTTCGCTTTCAAAAGAGGCAGGAATATCAAGGACAATGTAGTGAAAGCTTACCTCGAGCCGGAAAAGCAACCTGACTTGAGAAGCCAACTAGGCTTACCACCGATAACTGGACATCATAAATGTGGGAACTGCAAAGCATGCCCGTTGACTATTGAGGGAGTTATCTATACACATAACAATCGAACTTACAAGTTGCCATATTTTACCAACTGTAATAGTATCAACGTGGTCTATATTATTCGTTGCCCATGTAATTTACTATATGTAGGTCAGACCACTCAGAAGGTAAAAACAAGAATTCTGCAGCATATGAGCAGAGTTAGATGTAAAGTACAGGGAGCCCCACTAGTGGAGCACTTTACAACTCAGAACCACCCCCCTGAGAGCATCCGTTGGTGTGTGATTGAAAAAATCTGCCCTCCTCCCCGAGGTGGGTCTGTAGTTGCGACCCTAAACTACAAGGAGTGCAGATGGATTCATTCTTTTAACTCAGTAGCAGAGGGCCTTAATGAATTTGAGGAAACTGCAAAGCAAATGGGTCAACTTTAGTGCTTCTGTTGTATATTATGACTATGTATTTTAGTTTACACTCATTTGCTCTGATTAGTGGTCCCCGATTGTATTCTATGACTTTTATCATGCTGTTTATGTATTTGTCATATTCACATACTTTGTGAGTTGAATATGTTAAATATATGTTGTGTGAAGGGATTATATATTCCTTAAATGTATGGATATCATTTGAATATGAAAGACAAATGTAATCTTTTGACATTATCTATGCTGTACTTAGCTTGCATCGTGAGTTAATTTGTAAAGTGAAAGCTTTTTGATTGCTATTATTTGTGTATTATTGTGCGTGATTTAGGATTCAAACTAACCTTTGTTTGCTCACAATAGGTTTTATCTGTTATGCACGCATTATAATAACGCATTAGTTTCAAATAGAAGATGGGCGTGATGCTCTCTCAATACTGGAAATAACGATTGGCTCATTATATATGTTTGTACATGCGATGCCTTTGTTGAAAGGTGCATGTTATTAAAACATGGGTTTGAATGCTGTCTGAGAGCCATTTCGATTACATTTGTATGGCTTCTCTCTATTGCTGATGGTTGGCTCCTAGCGATCGGGTAGACGCTTTTGTTTCCCTAACAACCGGGTTAGTCAGTATCTAGCTGCTGCTTACACCAGCGTGACGTGCACGTTTTTGTACGTGTCATCGCTTTAAATCTCGGCTCGACGCCGCCGGCTATTCCTTCAGACGGATGGTCGCGGTTGTACAGGACACATGCCTGTTTCCGTGAGACAGCACTGAAATTGCCGTTGCTGTCTCTTCTTGAATTATTGAGGTAAGCGCATGTCAATATAGACACAATGCGTGTCTGTCTGTGTGCGTGAAATACTTTAAACATTTAGCTTGGACTGAATCTACCTCCCTGTTATTTTTTTTTTTAGACAGATGGTCGCGGCTTCACAGGATATATGCCTGTTGCCGCTAGACAGCTCTGAATTTGCCGTTGCTGCCCCTTAATAATTCTTTGAGGTAAGCGTATGACATTATATCAATAGCGCGTGTTTGTGTGCACAAAATATTTAGCTTGGTCTAAATTAACCTTTGCTTTATTCTTAGATTCATCACTCGGACCTTCCATTTTTTGAGTGGTGTTATCTTACACGTTGGCTATGTATAGTCTTTTTCTGATGTTTTCGTGCTATGCACATGGACTTTTTAGCTAGTTAGTAACACCTTATCGATAAATACGGAGCCCTAAAATATATGCTGTTGGGCTGTTGATCCCTTTTTTTAGGTTGTTGGTTTGATTATTCAATATCGAGCCTCTAGTCATGCTAATTCAAAATATGATTTGCTGATCACATCCGCTGCAGGGGTCGTACGTGACTAACACTGACCCTTTGCTTAAAGGGTGTGCGTTGCTTGTTACTATTGAACTGTCATTGGAATTTTTGTTAAGTGCAGCATGGGCGCCTTCTCTGTCAGGCCTTCGGCTTGATTAGATAATATCGAGCACCTTTTTAGTGTGTAATTCAATTTTAAACTTGACTTGCTGATCATCGTGGTTCATCCCCAAGTTCAGAGAGGGTTTCAGTTACGTGGCGAATAACTGCTCCAGGCACTGGATGGTGCTTGGAGTAGAGACTGCAATTGAATATGTTAAAAAACTTACCCAAGAAATTGCAGACCTGAAAAGAGAAATACTAGAGGACAGTGCCCTTTCGAATGCAAAGGAGGCGTTAGAGCGAGCAGAAAAGACACTGGCGGATTTCAATACAATAACTTTAAATAAAAAGCTTGACAAACTGGCAAAAGATGTAAGGAATTATGACAAAACGTTTACTTATCCCTACCTGTCTGATGATTATTATCAGCTTGATAGTCAGGGATTCTTCACAAACAGGAGTAGGCAGGGACCACGGAGGTTTAACACTTTTCAGACTCCTCCCTGGGTAGTAGCTCCGACTCAGAAACTGATAGACCATCTACCAGCCGCCAGGGGAACCAGGACCCCCATTTTTTAGGGGAGGGCTACCACCAGCCCAACAGGGGTGGGGGTGGCCAACAGAATTGGGAACGACCAAGGGGCTGGGGCAAGGGCAGGAACACACAAAGGAGCAATTCAAGGGTCAGATTCTTTCCATCAGAGACACACGGGGAGATTTCTACCCACAAACAAACTTACAAATGGTGAGAGCACACACCTTTACCACTGCAGATGCCTGTGGGTATCACCAAGACAATGCTGGTTTAATAAATGCAGCGGATATTCCGACTCTAGAGCAGGAAGCTCAAACTGTAATGGAAGAAAATTCGACTTCTGTAGTGAATCTTGCAGTGAGTATGGATGCCCGAGACACCATATATGCCACAAATGTTTTGCTACCAGCTCACACTGAATCGCTGATAATAGGGACAGTTAACCATGACTTACAGGATGGTGCTAATCCTCCAGTGGTTTTAAATACAAACCTGGACCCCATAATCAACCTTTCCGGACATAGCATGTCGCCAGCTGAAAGGGAGGTCCTTAGTAAAGGGTTGTCCTTTGTACCGACTGTTATACCGGATGCTTTCACAATCAAGCTTGAAATGCAGAGATTTTTTAGGAAAATCAGACTCAAGTACTACTTCAGCAAAAATATTTATAATCCAACAGCAACTGCCACTTCTTTCAGGCCAACTTCTACCTTCACACCAGGGGCCTACCTGATGAGTCGAAGGATATTGGCCTATGAGCAGATCGTCCTTCAGGAAACTGGTTAAACCGAGATATTGATGTTCATGATTATTGAATAATATGATAACACTAGGCGTCTTCATAAGAAATATTTAGGTAATACCCAACAGAACCATTGTTTTTGTTACTTTATCTATACCCAGGTTCTGAGGGACACCGGGTCGCCCCATTATTGTTTAAACTTTACTTGTGTGTCTGTCACATGGACTGAGGTCTATTGTGGTTGCCGTGCTTGTTTTATGTGCATCCTTGGTGTTTTCTCCTCTCACATTTGATGTGTCTATGGTCATGGTTGTGCATGTGCAGACATGTGGTACACTATGACACCATTTTGAGTGGATGGGTGTTGTGGTATGTCTGTCTATGTGTCATTGTAGGCCCATTTCTGCCTTTTGTTCTCCATTATTGTTTTTAGTGGATGCACTTCTTATATGTGTTGTGGTATGTTGTCTGTGCGTTTTTCATGACTGATGTGGTTGTGTACTCCTGTTGTGTCTGTGCTCCCATTGAATTTGCACTGTTTAGCTGCACAGGTCTTGTCTGTAGTTGTAGTAGTTCTGTGTGTGTGTTTTGATTGTGTTCTGTGTTTGACTGTTGTTTTTGTGCGTACAGTGGTACTGCCATACCTGTGTGTGTGTGATGTTTGTGGATACCACCCAGTGGGTGTGTTTGATTGTCAGTGTCTTGACTGGATATTATTGGCAAGCTTCTGTGTGTTTGCCACTGGTGTTGTGTGCTGCAGGTGTGATGGGTGTGGGGGTTGTGTGAAGGTTCATACTTGACTGTCATGGAGTGTTGCAATGGACCCTGTGTGTTGTGCTGCTGACATACTCCTGTGATGTATTTGGATTCAGATGTGTGGCTGATCAGGGTTGGACTTCATACCCTTCCTTTCATCCCTGTGCCTATTCATGGGTTGCCTTGCTGTCTCCCTGAGTTGTTGCAGTGAGGTGACTGTGGTTTGACTTCACTCACTGTGACTGCCATGTGTGGATTTTTGGGCTGGGGTGGATGTAATGTGTACCTTCCCTTGCATGTGATGTACACATTTTTGGTGTTCAACTCCTTGCCATTCCATTTGTGTGCACCTCACTTTGGGTTTCCTATTTGTAGTCCTACATTGCTGTTGGCATGTGGTCTGTGTTTGTTGCTGTGTGTCAGTGTGGGGTATGTCTGTGTGACGTGGCAGGCTGTGTGTCCATTGGAGTGTTTGTTCATCGTCTGTGTGTGTTTAATTTGTGCTTGGACTCAGTTTACTTGCCATGAGTGTGGTGTTGTTGTGGTGTGTGTGTTCCCCTGGCCCAGTGCTTGTACGCTGTGTGTTACTCTGCAGCCACACCTAATGAGGCTGTCTCCCTAGTTGTTTGTTGTGTGGTGCAGTGTGTGTGTTCACCTGGCTGCTTTTTGGGCATGTGGGGGCACAGGGAGATCACGTGGCATGTCCCTTCATGGTGTGGGTGGGCCTAGTGTGTGGAGTGTGGAGGTGTTGCCCTGTGTACTTTGGGCACTGCCCCTGCCTTGCGCTGGCCCAGCCTACTACATTGTGTGCATTTTTTCTCGCGGATTCACCGCTGCGGTCACGTGAACTGGACATTATTTCAGGATTGCGGACATGGTGGCCTGGGTGTGGAGGGGTGGACTAGTGGCAGGTGGGACATGTGTGGCTACACCTGTGGTTGTGTTCCTGTCCCCACCAGGGTGTCTGGTGGGGGCAGGCACCTTACATCGGACATGCATTTGTGGGTTGTGTTTGTTAGCGGAGTTTTGTGATGGCGTACCTGCATCGGCGTCCGCGACGGTCCATGGCTTGCTGTAGGTGTATCATGTACAGAGCCGGGAAGACGTGTAGTGCCGGGTCCATGGCGGTCGGCTCCGGTTATCGATTTAGCGCTCCACTGTGGTGCTTCCGTATGCTCAGAATGGCCAGTTTCTCCGCTGCGGTGGGCCTGGCTGTTTTGCGCATCCTAATTTGTACGGCGGGAGGGATGTCATTCCGCACGGCGGTGGCTCTTGATTGGTTGTCTCCGCCGCGGGCGCGTTTTGATTGCGGTCCGAGTTGCACCGCGGCGGTCGGACAATGGGCTGTGTTTGGCCATTGTAATATGGCGGACGGGTGCACTGCTGCTCACGGGCGGTAAAAAGCATTTTCTCCCCCCGCAAGCATCGCGGAGGTGCATCCGCCAGTCATCGTAATGGACCCCTAGGTGTCTAAAGCTGGAACAATGCTTAGAAATTCCTTGGATGCCATATATACATTACATCTGCATCAGCCTGAAATTAATTGACCTGTTTGAGAACCCAGGAAACCATGAGGTCAGCTTTTCTAAAAGGCTGGGGGCAATGTTTTTAGCTAAATATACTGCTGAGAGAATGCACAAAGAGGCTAGCAAGCCCACTGTTCTGGCCTACCCCGCAACCTACACTTGCCCTGGCATCGAGCCTTACTTAACCTAGGTTAGCAAATTGCATCACAGGTTTTTGTTAACAAGATTAAGTTGGAAAAATGTTCATTTCCCAGTGGCTCATCCTAATCAGGATCCCACATTGCTAGTTTACCTGTATGCCCTGTGATGGCTGCCCTGCACAAAGCATGTAGCACTTCATTCTTTTTTGTAAGTTTTATACCTAATTAAGAAACTGCTTCATTTACATTTTAAAACAGGCCAATTTTAGACAATGCAGGGCTGCTATGGAGTGTCTGCCGTCACTGACAACTGTGAGGATATGTTTTTTAACTGCATCTTTAATACAGCGTGCTATATGGCTGAGGGCATCAATTATATTGTGACTTAAGTACTCTCTGTTATTATGTGCTTTTTAAAGCAAACTTTGTAATGCTTTTATGTAATGTTTTTATGCAAGTTTGTATTGTGCTTCTTTTATGGTCACATGATGATCAAATAAAGATTGATAATGATGAAGAGTCCATCTGTGCTGTATATACAGGTTATCTTTGGTGTTCCTTGAGGTGTTTGGTTGAGGATGTAGAAGTTTCTTCTATAAACATTGTTGTAATGCCTCCTCTGAATCAAGGTTGTTCACCTATCAAACACAGGAGGCCTTACGTGCCTCCCATACCCCCCAGAGAAATCCACTGCTCCTCCCAAATTGAGCATCACATAGACCACTCAAAGAATTTATGTCATACTAGTTGGTTCGTGCTCAAGCAACGACCCCTGAGCCAAACCTGCATTGACAAAGTCAGCAGGTCTGGCTTCCTTTTAGTGCAAGCACAGACTGGCAACACAAGAGGCAAATATGCATGCACAAAGGACATCAACACAGGAAAATGTACAGTGGCACATGAACACACAACACAAAGTTGCCCACAAAACACAGGTTGTTATGCAGCACTGTTGCGACTCACCAAAATGCCAGGAGCAATGAAAGTTCCTTCACTCACCTTTAGACCGTTGATGACATCACAGAATATAGTCTTGATACGTCCTTAGCCCCTTTACTACCTCTTAATTGCAGATGAGGGACTAGGGTAAGCGGATGGAAAAAAGAAAAGAGATCAAAAAGAGTCCAGTACCTAAATGATCCTTAAGACCAAGGATAGCAATGGCAGTGCCAGGGGTACCAAAGGAGAAGCTAGCAGTAGCATCATGCTACCCCTGGTGACTCCTATTTGATATCATTGACAGAGGACCAACTCATCAGCCTCAGCCCAACACGTCACTTAATGCCAAACTCATGTATTAATAAATATGCAGACTGTATACATAGTAAAGGCAAAATTAAATTGGGCTTACCAATGGGATAAAATGACAACAAACCTTTCCATATCATTTGTGTGATATTCTAGAGGTCTTTCAGTAAGGCTGAATGTTGCATTCAACAAAAGTCTGAATAAGCATGCACAGTGTGGAGTGGGTGATAACTATGCACATTCCTCCATAATCTGTCACTCGCTTTCTCTGCCACAGGAGTGATTTCTTAAGAGAGTGCAAATCTCTGGTTATCCCTGAAAGATGCACAGGAGGAAAATCTCCTTAGAAAGCAAGGTTGACAATGACAATTATCATACGTTGCAATGCAGATCTTTACGTCACATGGCTTTATTCCGCAGGCATTACAACTCGTTGACCTTTACAATCAATACATATTAATACCTCTCAGGACTTTGCAATGCATACCTTTGCCCCACATTGTAATAATATATATATATTTCTCTTTTGTACAAACCACATGTATATAGTTGTATATATCGATATATAACTTGAGAGTACTGATGATTCTTTGTGAACTTATATGAACTCTGGAAACAGGCTCTAAGATGGCTGCCATGTATTCTGCATCAGGCAGAAACTATACGAGGCCGTCTTTGATTTTTATTGTTTTCGTCTTTTTTCTAATCACGTAATTCACATCATACACTTTAAAAATGTGTCAAGCACTTGGGGAAACTGACATCGAGAAAGGCAGATTGCCAAAACGCGTCTGTCAGTGCGGGGGGGGTCTGTGCACTAATAAATAACTTCTACAAAGGACCTGCGAGTGCTCTCCTAATGACGTTACTGGAATTGCCGTACGTGTGGAGCAATATATATATATATATATAATACATATATATGTGTATATATTATCTACTGGCGGTCGCCAGTAGATAGTTATAGTTAGGACCTATTTTCCATAGGAAATCCGCGACATTCTATTTGAAATAACTCTTGCGTCGGTTGACGAATCTTCGCGAAATTTTCAAACTTTATGGCCCGCTCCGGTCCGCTCCTACCCTGAAAGTCTCAGGGTGATTCGTCAAGCGGGGGCCGAGAAAAAAGGGGGGTCCCAAAACGTGTTTTCCCCATTCATTTTCCCATAGGAAACTTTAGACACGGCTACAGCCCGAACTGCTGAACGGAATTACACCAAATTTGGCAAAGAGGTAGTTCTTGGTTCAGAAAGAACCCTTTTTGTTAAATGGTGTAAATCCGTTCAGTAGTTGCGGAGAAATTAAAAAAATAAGAGTCAAAAAATCAATTTCCCATAGGAAACTTTAGACACGGCTACAGCCCGAACTGCTGAACGGAATTACACCAAATTTGGCAAAGAGGTAGTTCTTGGTTCAGAATGAACCCTTTTGTTAAATGGTGTAAATCCGTTCAGTAGTTGCTGAGAAAATCAAAGTAAAAGTACATATATATCTATGGCCGCGTCGGATTCGCGCACCCTCCCGATCATGAGCTGTCTGTTAATTGGCTGTCAACACTCCAAACCAGGAAGTGTTGGCAGCCATCTTGTTCCTCGGTAGAACCGAGGAACAAGAAAGCAGTAAAAAAAAGTGCGCAAAACACACAAAGGGGGCAGGGTAGAAACACCCTGACCTCCTAGGTCTGCTCAGGGGGTCCCACAAGGACCCCATGGGCAGAAAAAAGCATTTTTTATTTTTTTTTAAATCGGCAGGATGCGCTCAGGGAGCGCGAATCCTGCCGAAAAAAAAAAAAATCGAAGGGCGGTCTCCCGCACTTCGATTGTATTTTGCCCCCGGGTGGCCCAAGTCCTGGGGGCATGGTGGGGGGGGTAAATTTATGTATGGGGGGCCTCAAAGGGCCCCCAAGCCCGGGGAACGCCACCCCCCGGGGCTTTCGTTTTAAAATGGTGCGGGAGGGCTCTGAGCCCTCCCGCAGCCCCGGGGACCACCACCTCCCCGGGGCTTCTTTTTTTTTAGTTTTTCCTCCCCGGGGCACTAACAAATTAAAATGGGGGTCCGTTTTGGACCCCCGAAGCCCCGAGGACCACCACCTCCCCGGGGCTTTGCTGATGTGGGGAGGGGGCCGCGCGGCCCCCTCCTGGAGCCTGTGGTGGCCCTGGGGACCGCCACCCCCAGGGCCGGCTCCTGCAGTGTCCCGGGGTGCCTACCCCGGGACACTGCTGTTTGCAATGACAGGACGGGAGCCTCGCGGCTCCCGTCCTGTCATTGCAAACTGCTTTGGATATTGGAAGAGAGAGCAGGGAAACCTGCTCTCGCTTCCAATATCCAAAGCTGATAGCTTTCCACATGGGGAGCAGCATGTTAGCTGCTCCCCATGTGTAAAGCAATGCCGGCTCCCGTAGGACACGGGGAGCCGGCGGGACTGTGGGGGTTTGGGGACCCCCCCACAGTCCCCAACCAGAGGCCAGGCCCCGGGGGATGGGGTCCCCGGGGCAAGTAGTGGCCCGGGAAGGGGGCCACGTGGCCCCCCTCCCCAGAAATAATTTTTTAAAAAATTTAAAAAAAAAAAAGGGGTAAGGCCCTGGGGGATGGGGTCCCCAGGGCCCAAAAATAAGAAAAAGGAAGGGGGCCACACAGCCCCCTTCAGGAAAAAAAAAAAAAAACGATCGGCCCGCAGGCCCCGCCCCTTCCTTCACCACTCTGCAAACGCGCCCCGTGGCGCGTTTGCAGATGGGAAGTAATTCCCCTTGAATACTGGGGGTCCTGGGGGCCAACTAGCCCACCAGGAACCTCCAGTATGCGCCAGGGGCTGCGTTGCGGAGAGGTGTACAGAGGCCACGCCCCTTTATACACCTCTCTGCAACGCAGCTCTGTGGCGCTTTTTGGAGGTACATGGTGGGCTAGTTGGCCCCCAGGAACCCTCAGGATTCAAGGGGACTTAATCCCCCAACTTAAAACGCGCCACGGGGCGCGTTTGCACAGTGGTGAAGGGAGGGGGCGGGGCTTCAGGTGACATGTGTGCAAACAGGCCCCGTGGCACGTTTTAAGATGGGGAATTAAATCCCCTTCAATCCTGAGGGTCCCTGGGGGCCAACTAGCCCAACAGGTACATCCAGAAAGCGCCACAGAGCTGCGTTGCAGAGAGGTGTAAAAAGGGGTGTGGCCTCTCTACACGTCTCTGCAACGCAGCCCCTGGCGCATACTGGAGGTTCCTGGTGGGCTAGTTGGCCCTAGGGACCCTCATGATTCAAGGGGACTTAATCCCCCAACTTAAAACGCGCCATGGGGCGCGTTTGCACAGATGTCACCTCAGGCCCCGCCCCTACCTTCACCATTGTGCAAATATTCCTCTAAAATCTGCCGAACTACGAATTCGGATTTACTCACCTGTTATCAGGAGAGACCTCAGTGCTGCATCTTTCAGCCCAGTACTAATCCTGAAAAGCAATTTTAACCGTACTTACCAGTAACTTGAATTTTCTTCCATAGGATATCATTGCCTGCTTTTTGCTGAAAAAGTTTCTAAGTGTTGATTTTTGAAACATACAAATATTCCTCTAAAATCAGCCGAAATACGAATTCCGATTTACTCACCTGTTATCAGGAGAGACCTCAGTGCTGTATCTTTCAGCCCAGTACTGGTCCTGAAAAGTAATTTTAACCGTACTTACCAGTAACTTGAATTTCCTTCCATAGGCTAACATTGACTGGTTTCACTTGGAAATTCTTCTAAGTGTGGAGTTTTGGAACTTTAAAATATTCCTCTAAAATCAGCCGAAATACGAATTCCGATTTACTCACCTGTTATCAGGAGAGACCTCAGTGCTGCATCTTTCAGCCCAGTACTGATCCTCAAAAGTAATTTTAACCGTACTTACCAGTAACTTGAATTTCCTTCCATAGGATATCATTGTCTGCTTTTTGCTGAAAAAGTTTCAAGTGTTGATTTTTGAAACATACAAATATTCCTCTAAAATCAGCCGAAATACAAATTCCGATTTACTCACCTGTTATCAGGAGAGACCTCAGTGCTGTATCTTTCAGCCCAGTACTGGTCCTGAAAAGTAATTTTAACCGTACTTACCAGTAACTTGAATTTCCTTCCATAGGCTAACATTGACTGGTTTCACTTGGAAATTCTTCTAAGTGTGGAGTTTTGGAACTTTAAAATATTCCTCTAAAATCAGCCGAAATACGAATTCCGATTTACTCACCTGTTATCAGGAGAGACCTCAGTGCTGCATCTTTCAGCCCAGTACTGATCCTCAAAAGTAATATTAACCGTACTTACCAGTAACTTGAATTTCCTTCCATAGGATATCATTGTCTGCTTTTTGCTGAAAAAGTTTCTAAGTGTTGATTTTTGAAACATACAAATATTCCTCTAAAATCAGCCGAAATACAAATTCCGATTTACTCACCTGTTATCAGGAGAGACCTCAGTGCTGTATCTTTCAGCCCAGTACTGGTCCTGAAAAGTAATTTTAACCGTACTTACCAGTAACTTGAATTTCCTTCCATAGGCTAACATTGACTGGTTTCACTTGGAAATTCTTCTAAGTGTGGAGTTTTGGAACTTTAAAATATTCCTCTAAAATCAGCCGAAATACGAATTCCGATTTACTCACCTGTTATCAGGAGAGACCTCAGTGCTGCATCTTTCAGCCCAGTACTGATCCTCAAAAGTAATATTAACCGTACTTACCAGTAACTTGAATTTCCTTCCATAGGATATCATTGTCTGCTTTTTGCTGAAAAAGTTTCTAAGTGTTGATTTTTGAAACATACAAATATTCCTCTAAAATCAGCCGAAATACAAATTCCGATTTACTCACCTGTTATCAGGAGAGACCTCAGTGCTGTATCTTTCAGCCCAGTACTGGTCCTGAAAAGTAATTTTAACCGTACTTACCAGTAACTTGAATTTCCTTCCATAGGCTAACATTGACTGGTTTCACTTGGAAATTCTTCTAAGTGTGGAGTTTTGGAACTTTAAAATATTCCTCTAAAATCAGCCGAAATACGAATTCCGATTTACTCACCTGTTATCAGGAGAGACCTCAGTGCTGCATCTTTTAGCCCAGCACTGACCCTGAAAAGTAATTTTAACCGTACTTACCAGTAACTTATATTTTCTTCCATAGGAATCCATTGTCTGGTTTTCAGCTGAAAAGTTTCAAAGTGTCGATTTTCACAAACTACAAATATTCCTTAAAAATCGCCTGTATGACTTAAACGCATTCTTTCAACTGTTTACAGGAGATGCACCAGTGCTGGATCCAGGATCCAACACTGAGTAAGAAAAAGTAACGATAACAGTTTTTACCTGCTAAGTGAATTTCCTTCCATAGGATAACATTGGTGATTCTATGAGAAAAAGTTTCTAAGTGTCAACTTTTAAAATACAATAATATTCCTTAAAAATCACTACTGTAACCAAAACGCTTTTACTCAACTGTTTACAGGAGATGTCCCAGGACTGAATCTAGGATCCAGTCCTGTGGTTAGAAAAAGTAATCCATAAAGTAACTAATTGCATTTAACTAGAAATTCACATTGAGCTGAATGTTGCATTGTGTTTGAAAATGTGTTGCCCATTGCAACAACTGTAACTACTGTACTTAAAAGTCTATTGCCTATGTGCAAAGTATTTAAACTAAAGTAATTCATTCTGAGAAAGTATTTTTTGTAATGTATAATGTAATTACAATGTAATTTAAAAAATAAAATATGTAAAAAAAAATGTTTCTAAAAATGTAGTAAATCAGTATGAAAAAAATAAATATAACAATTAATACATTTAAAAATTGTCATTTACAAAACCTTTGAAATTCACTGAAAAAACCGTAGGTTTCAGACATGTTATAGTTAGGAATTAGCATTTAAAAAACCTTTGAAATTCACTGAAAAAACCATAGGTTTCAGACACGTTATAGTTAGAAATTAGCATTTAAAAACACCTTTGAAATTCACTGAAAAAACCATAGGTTTCAGGCACGTTATAGTTAGAAATTTGCATTTAAAAAACCTTAGAAATTCACTGAAAAAACCATAAGGTTTTAGGGACAGTTATAGTTAGTTGGACATTGCACTCGTACAAAACCCGTGAAATTCCCCGTTATAGTTAGTTCAGGTAACTATAACTCGCGCCCCACAATGCACTGCTGATGACGTCACATATTACATCACTCATGACATGGTCAGTGACATCACTGATGACATCACTGATGACATCTCAAATGACATCACTGATGACATCACTGATGACATCATCCATGTGAGAATTTAATGCATCTTCTCACACCCTAATATAAGTTTTGAAACACCCACTCTAAATTACAGACTGCCATTCTCAAAACCATACACACTCCAATACCAATAAGTACATACCCACTCATTGATTCTTAGGTCTACACACACACATCTACTCACTCACCCGTACAGTCACTCATACTTACAGTCACTCAGTACAGGACTATCATATGCACTCATACACCTATATAAACACTCACACAACGCAACTCATCCATAGAGGTACTCACACACCTAGTCAGTCATGCAAATAATTAATCACACTCCAATTTACTCACCTATACAGTTATACACACCAGCTCACTTACTCATAAAAATACTAGCACATTCTTACGCTCCTATGCAATCACTGATGCAAGCACACACTCATCCATATAGCCACTCTCACAATCACACACTCTCACTTATAGCCATTTAGAGCCCCCAGTCCTGTGGCCAGTTCTAATACATGCCGCCTGTTATTCTGCTCAAATGATTTAAGTGAATCTTAAAATCAGCAGTCCACTTGTCATTCTTGTGGCGGTACCGTCCTCCCGACCTGGCTGGCCGGCATATTTCATAAAAAGAGTTTGTCACAAATGAGGACGCACACAATGACAGGCGAATCCAGCTTCACAGCAGAATCCTTTATTCAGCAGAACCGGCAACAACACTGAAAATTTCTGTGGCCTCGCCCTACGCGTTTCGGAGCTCTTGCTCCTTGTTCATGGGCCTGCACGTTGATGGGCAGATGCAAACACAGACGAGTCCCGTAGCTTGTTGCTTTATCACCCTCTGGTGGGCTATGGTGGGCTATGTCAATCAGTAGCTGCCTGGGACTTGTAGTCCTTTCGCTGAAATATTACCCTGTAATGGGTTCTGCCTCACAGCTTAATACTACAAAAAACGCTCTAGATAGAGCCCCCAGTCCTGTGGCCAATTCTAATACATGCCACCTGTTATTCTGCTCAAACAATTTAAGTGAATCTGAATATATATAGGCAACAGTGATCCTTCCAGGAACCTCCGACCCGTGGAAGGTGTCGCACTGACCGGCGGAGCAAGCCGGTAATTTCAATAAACAAGTCCAAAGTACTGTAGAGCGCTCAGGCAAGACACAGTAGTATTAGATCAAAATAGGGATTTATTAATTCATAAACCCCGCGTGATGCGTTTTGACCGTGTTACGGTCTTGTTCGCACACAGAGTGCCAGGAAGGAGCGTCAATACATAAGTGAAGTGAAAAAACAAACATAGGACTGCATACAATGCAGGGTCAGTGTTGAAACAGTAAAGGCAGAGGCCATCTTGTACCATGTCACGGCTTGATAACAGTCAATAATGTCATGTGTTATGATGAAAAGATAAACGCATAATGCAACAGAAAAAAACATAAACAGACCAAATGCCACATGTACTTATAATGCAAGCATATAAATCAGGTCAAATACTTCAATTAAGTAAAATACTTCAATTCAGTGAAATATGCCTACAAACCAAGTTGGATAATGGGCACATATAGAAGACAAGGAGCGGTGAAAACCAGCAAGGATGTTACTTGCAAGTAGACTGGGTCACCTGTTGCCCATGTCATCACACTAGATGCTGGGTGTAGTGACCATATGTAAGTGAAAAAAGAGAGAGCACGGAGAGGCGCTGCGTAGTGGTAGTGTGGGTACTTGGGGCGGAACACTTGGTACCGGCATAGTGCCTGGCAGTTCCCCCAAAGTAGGAAGAGAGGATGTGACTTATATAGCAAGGGCGGTTGATGCTCCGTGGTAACGTCACAGGCTCAAAGTGGAAAAGTACTGGTGGCGACACAGTGTCTAAAGGTACCACCTGAGTCAAAACAAGGCAGGTGGCTGGACATATGTCGGAGGGCTACATGAGTGCCTGGTGTGCCTGTTAGGGGGTTGAAAGCAGTGGAGTGGATATGCAAGCAGGAAGGTAGTGGCAGTGGCCAGGTACATGCACAAGGGCCCTATGACGCTCCTGGAACAGTGCACAGTGAAAACAACTCCCAGAGAAACAAAAAGGTGCAATATGCAATATAATGAAAAATAAACCAAATGTGAAGTTAATTATCTGGAGAGTGCAGAACACCTGACGGATGACTCTGAAGAAAAGGGTAGAGAGCCCGTGACAATTCACCAGACCAATTTGAGGGTCCCTTACTTTCCTCCTGTAAAGATAGACAAAATGACAGGTAAGACCAGAGATATCGACCCCAGAAATGCATAAAACATAATATTCAGTGGTCTGCAAAACAGTAAAAAAATAGACAGATACCATAATGAATACATTTTCAATACATAAATTGCTAAATACTAAGATGTAGGATTAAAGCAGACTTGAAAAGTACAGGTACCAAGGGACCAAGGGAGCAAGGGGCCAGGGAGAGTCAAAGTTACTCCTCCTGTAGATGAACAGCCATCTCTTCATCAATGTTGTGACCCCAGGATAGCGAGTCCTATGGCTGATGATATGCCTGGATTCTCTTTTTCTGAGTTGGAGGCCCCTATTGCCTCCTCTGATGTTGGCAGTAACTTGTTCAATGGCATAGTAGCTGAGTTTGGAGCAATCTGAAAAATGGTATGTTTCAAAGTGCCTTGCTATTGGGTAAGGTTGGTCCTTGTTTGTAATGGCCATTATATGTTCGAGTATTCTCTTTTTAGCCATGAGTGTCGTACTGCCCACGTATCTGAGATTGCAGGGGCATTCCAATATGTACACAACAAAAGTGGAACTGCCTGTGAGAAACTGCTTGATAGGAATGTTGGCACCGGTGATCGGGTTAAGGTACTTTTTTCATGCAGCTGCTTCGGCAAGCTTTGCAGTGGCCGCAAGGAAAAAAGCCCTGTAAATGAATACCTCTACTCTGGTCAGTGGTAGTGATGTCACCGTGCATCAGTATGTCCCGGAGGCTGCGTCCTCTTCTGTGGGTGATTCTCGGCCTGTCAGGGAGAGATGTACCTATGATGGGATCTTTGGTAAGCATATCCCAATTCCTTGCTAGAATTTTCTGGATCTCTCTGGAATTACCATTGTAGGTAAGTATGACCCTGATGGGGTTGCCCTCCTCCCTAGATCTTTTGTCAGTGGTGCTGTTTTCTAAGGTCATGCTTCTATTGATCCCTTTAACTTTGTCCATGGCCTTACGGAGTACCCACTTGGGATAACTCCTTTCAATGAATCTTGATATCATGATTTTCTGTTCGTCCTCGTAGGCCAAGTCGGAACTGCAGTTACGCTTGGCCCTCAAGAGTTCCCCATAGGGGATACTCCATTTTAAATTATCTGGATGACTGCTCATGGCATGCAATAGGGTGTTACCTGCAGTGGTCTGTCTGAATAGCTTCGTGTGGATCTCATTATTGATAATTTCGACCTTGGCATCTAGGTACTCCACTTCCTTATTACTTATGTTGCTGGTAAGCTTGAGATTGTAGATGTTGGAGTTCAGGCTCTGGATAAAGTCACTGGCTTTGTTCTCGCTACCCTTCCAGATCACAAACAGGTTGTCAATATACCTGAGCCATAGAACCACATTGGTGAAGTCCCTCTCAAGACTGGTATCTCTTCTGATCTCTTCCTCCCATGCCCCCAGGAACAGATTTGCAAAGCTGGGAGCGAAGCATGTTCCCATCGCAGTCCCCAAGTCCTGTTTATAGATACTACCAATGAACATGAAGAAGTTGTTTTTTAGGCAATATCTGATCATATCGATGAGCATGCTAGTGTGTTCCATGTGCCATATAGGTCTTCTGGACAGATATTTGGCACATGCAGATATGCCTAGTTCATGTTCAATGATAGTATACAGGGAGTTGAAATCCATGGTGATCAGTAGAAATTTGTTCTGCCACTGGACATCACAGATTTTGTTTAGAAAGTCTTTTGTATCTCTGACATAGGATGGTAGGGTGATGACCTGGTCTCTAAGAAAGTGATCTACGTATCTGGACACATGTATATATAATAACAGTTTTTGGGTAATAGGAATACTGCCTGGCGCTTTAAGTCTCAGTTACTGGTCCCCACCAGTATAGTAATTAAAATACATGAATAACTGTACTGAGAAATCACCACCCATAAACAGTAATCATTCTTGTGTTGTTTCTTTATATCTTTCTTTATTCTTTCGATGACTCAGTTAATACAGCAATACAGCCAACACATGTTTTGCGCATATTTGCGCTTCTTCAGGGCTGTTAGACACAGAAATCATATATCAATATTCAACATCCACAAAATCAAAAAGTAAGTAAGCACTACACAATATTAGTAAAACCTAGAAATTACAATAGTGTTTAACATAAACCTGGATACCAAAAACATTATTTGTACACACAAAAAGAAACATAATATGCCGCATATACTCAATTCCATGATATACTGTTTATATTTTCCTTTGTATATCTGGGTATATCTTTCACATACAGAAAAAATTATTTTCAAGAATAACATAATCAAATTGTACTATATTATATACAATTCATAATTGCATTTCTGCAGTGTTTATTGTATACACTTCTAACCCAGGGGAATTTTAGCAAAAGCCTGATCATTTTGCTTGTATATATACCACTTATCTACTTCCTTGGAAGGTTTGGGTTTATCCATCAAGTGGGGGCTGAGACAAAAGGGGGTGCCAAAATACAATTTCCCCATGTAATTTCCATAGGGCTTTTTGAACAGGGCTAGAGCCCAAACAGCTGAACGGAAGTACCCCAAATTTGGCGGAAAGCTAAGTCTTTACCCTGAAAGTGTGCTGTTTGTGATCTGGTGTAAATCCATTCAGTCGTTTTTAGAGAAGTTAAGGTTAAAAATGTATGTATATCTGGACGGTTGCCGGAGTCACGCAAGCAGGCAACTTTAAATAATAGAGCAATCTGATCGCCGAGAGGATCCCTTTTCCTTCCGACATTCTCAGTCCAGTGGGAGTGAGAAGATCCCTCAAGTCCCATATGAGCTCACACTCTGATTGGCCGGCTGTAACTTGAGGAGAAATGTTACAGCCAAACATTTCAGGACTAGGATACTAGTTCTAGTTTCCATAGGAAAAGCATTTTTTGATTTGCTTACAAATTTGGGCCCGTTTGACGAATCGTCACTAAACTTTCACCAAAAATTCTCATCCACCATAGCTCCTTCCTGGAAATTTTCAGGGTGATTTCTTAAGCTGGGGCTGAGAAAAACGGAGTGACCCCGCTTGAGAAATCACCCTGATACTTTGCAAAATGAAATAGCAATACTGCAAAAAATGCTGAATGGAATTACACCAAATTTGTCAGAAAACCTTGGTCCAGAAAGCGTGGTTTTTGTGATCCGTTTTAAATATTTTCAGTAGTTTTTGAGAAATTAAGGCTCAAAATCTTTGTACATTTCACACAGCAGACGATTTGCAGAGCCAACAAATCTTAGGATAAGATCTGATAAGCTGCTACCAAATCAACAAAGATGTGGCGTCAGCCATTTGAGGACTCGGGGATTAAATCACCTGTCCTGGAGGGGGCAGGGTAGGGATACTTTGCCCTCCTAGGTCTGGTGCAGGGGTCCCAGAGGGAGACCCCTGGGCTCAAAAACAAACAGTGAGCTGCGGGGAGTTCAAGTCTAAATCTTTCCAGCTTCCCTGTATAGTCCTGCATCTGTCCTCCCTCAGGCCCACATTATAGAATCTGTACGTGGCCCTTTGGCGAAACTAGTGCAATCCTTTGGGTTTCAGGTGTTGTTCTATGCGGATGACACACAAATTATTGTTTCCATTTCTGGTGATTGGGCGGGGCGGTGGAAAAGTTTAGGTCCTGCACGATTGATGTCAGGACTGTGTTGACAGGGAAACAGGCTTAAAATGAATGCTGAGAAGATGGAGATTGTGGTGTTGGAGCGGAGGATTCTGTCTGGACTGACCAGTGGTAGTCTGAGACATGTGGTCCGTTACCTGATCCGTTGGCCTCCGCAACAAATCTGGGTGTGATCTTTGATAACACCCTGACATTTTATTCTCAGGTCAATTGAATGGTGAGCTCATGCTTAGTTCATCAAGAGCTTGACAAAGATTTTCCTCTTTCTTCCCAGGGGAATTAAGAGTTTTGGTTCTCATTGCGCTCATCATATCTCGCCTTGACAACTGTAATGCCCAGTACCTAAATGCCAACCAGTACTCTCCCAATAAACTCCAGGTTATCCAAAATACGGCTGCTCGGTTGGTCCTTGGCGTGCCTAAACACCTCTCGGTGATGGAGGGATTGCTGCCACTCCATTGAATTTAAGTGAGGAAGCGGATGATCATTAAAGCTCTGTGTGTGATTTTAAAGCAGTGGTGGCTCCTCCGCCTCACCTGACTGCTTTTAAGCAGTGTCATTAAAGGAAAAATAAAATGATAATAACTCTAAGTTATTATCATTTTAATTTTTCCTTGTTGCTGCAGCTTTGCTGGCAGGATGGGGCGGGCCTGCTCTGCTGACAGAGCAGGGGAGGGGAGGAGTGGTTTGCACTCCCTAAAGTGCCCTATGGGTCCGGCCAAACATTCATGTGCACTTTGCATGTTCTCCTTGCAGGCTGCATTACACCCTGCATGGAAAACATGACCAGCCTCCCATTCTTTGGCAGAGCGCCAATACACAGCGCTCAGACCAATCATAACGCTGCATTGCAGCATTGTGATTGGCTATCAGGAGCCTAGAATGGGGAAGAGGACCGAGAGGAGGCAGCGGCGATGGCAGGCGGCAGCGGAGACAGGTAAGTGTGTATTTTAAAAAAAATGTAATTCCCTCCTCCACCCCGCCCCGGTAACCCACCCCCCCATCGCCTTCAAATACCAGCCACCATTGTTTATAAGGATCTTCACCTGCAGTGGTCTGATTATCTGAGATCCGCCTTCCATTGTTACTGCCCTCCCAGACAGTTAAGATCTGCAGGAACGAGGAAAGGGACTGTCCTTGGGTTCAGGAAAGCCAGGTGAGGTGAACGAGCTTTCTCAGTGGCAGCAGCCAGGTTATAGAATACCCTCCCTGAATATATTGCTACACAATTCTTATTCCGTGTTTCGCAAGGGATGTGAAAACGTGGTTATTTTTGCAACATTAATAGTCCTGCTTGTTTCCCCCCTTATGCTACATCCATAGACAGTGCTTTGATGCCTTCTAGTTTTTTGCGCTCTATAAAATTCAAATTCAAATTCAAAAACGTAATTAAAAAAATAAAGATTACAGCTAATTTACTGAAGAGCCACGAATCTGCAGTAGAATATAATAAAAACTGTGGGCTCCTGCGATTTAAAAAAAAAAAGTCAGTGAAATTTATTTGATAGGGGAGGGGGCATGTGGCCCCCTCTCCACAAGCCTCCTTGAGGCCCTGGAAATCCATCCGCTGGGGCCGATAAGTTAGTTAGGGAGGAGGGAGGTGTGCGGTCTCCTCTCCCCGAGTCTTCTTCAGGCCCCATGGACCCCATCTGCCAGGGCTGATTTCATAATTGGGGGCAGGGGTGTGAATCCCTCCCCGAGCCTCAATGAGGACTCAAGGGACCTTATCCTCCAGGGCCGCATATTTCCATTAAAGGAAGGGGGCATGCGCACCTACCTCATTGAGCCATTGTATTGCCTTGGGGACCCTATCCCCCAGGTCCAACTCAGGGACGTTGTCCCGGGACCCTATCCTCCGGGACACAGTCTTTCACCTGCCTGTGAGATCGTGGGCAGAGAAGTCTTATGTGCCCCCATCCAGCAAGAACAGAAAGCTAAATGTTTCTCCCTGCCCGCATTCCCATGATCAGGGAAATACAGAATTGCTTCCACCTGACGGGAGCAAAAGAAATACTGCTCCCTCCAGGGGCATCAATGCAGGCTGGCACCTGGGATGGGTGCTGGATGGGGGCCCAGGGCGGCTGCTGGAGCCTAGGGTGTCCCCCCCATAGTCTCCAATGTTAAAAATGCTGTGAGGTGCCTCGGAAAGGCACCCGGGCCATCCACTATTTAAAAAAAAAAAATAATAAAGAGGCCTGCTCCTGTGCTTGCAGGGGGCTTCCCAGATATTTACAAATTAATAGAATTAAAGGGCAGGGAGATGGCGGGCTGCAGGGGCCCTGGGACTGCCTACCCCCGCCACCCCAACAAAAGTTAAAGATGTGGGACACCGGGACACCCCAAAGAAAAGCCAAAATAAATGAATAATAAATGAGCGTCAGCAGCTGCTCATTCATTATTTACTGACATGCCATGGCGCGCCCCATAATGCCGTCTGAGGGCTTGTGATTTACATCTTTGGTATCATGGTGGTGCCGCTAGAATGGGCAGGGGCACCACCAAGCATTTTGTAAAGTTTTCTTGGGCAGCAGGAAGCGCAGCAATCCCCCACAACAACATTGAAAAATAAAGGTAAGTCTCCTGAGCTATTAAATGCATAACCCCAGGAGAGCTTACTGTATTTTTTTAAAGCATTTCTAGCTGGAGCTCTATGCTCTTCTGCTGGAATGCAATGCCCTCTTGTGGTTGTTTTCATGACTGCATTTTGTGGACTAAAAAATGTAAAAAGAAAGACTTAAAGACAAGCTGATTGTTTTTACAATCACTTTTATTAAATATTGCACTGTGTGAATTAATAAAATATACATTTAATTATAGTCATAGCTGATTTTTTGACAATGATAATTGGTCTGCTTTATATATGTTAATATGCTGACCCCTTGATAAAGCCAATAGGCCCGCTTTTTATATTTTCGTGTGCTGACCCTTTGACAAAGTCAGTAAATCTTCCTTTCCTAAAACAACACCCATTATAGTGTAACATTACATAGTTAGCCAGCAGGAGTTGAGTGCAGGGCCTGGCTGCAGGTCAGGCCCTGCGGCAAACCCCGCACCATGCACGGCATTTGATGAGGGGTTGGGTGCCAGCAAGGGGTTAAGTGCAGGGCATGGCCACAGGCCAGGCTCTGCACCTAACCCCATGCCACACATGGCTAAAGGCCATACACCAGCAGGGGTGGGGCACAGGGCCTGGCTACAGGCCAGGCCCTGTGCCGAACCCAACACAGAGCACGGTGATCAACATCTTACTTTAAAATCAAAGATTAAAGGAATGGTATATTTAGGAATTGTAATAATTTGTTACTTTACATTTAAAAAAAAACCTTATAAAGTCACTGAGAAAAACAATGGCTAAAGGAAAGTTATACTTAGATGAAAATGTCAGTTGAAACATATCATTTTAAATTAACAAAACAACTGAAATTCACCAGTTAAAGTTCTCTCAAGTAACTATAACCCATGCCCTCTAATACCTATAACTCATGCCCTCACCATGCACTGCTAAATATTTCCATATTACATCACTCATGATATGTTCTATGCCATAATAGATAACATCATGAAATAACATCATTGACGACAACACAGTGCATGGCAGTGATTAAAGATTTTACCAATGTGAAACGTGTGAATATGGAGGCATGCTTACACAATGTAAGGCTGACATGCATGGTAAGTTACCAGGCTCTGTCATCCACCTGGTTTGAAAGCTCAGTCCACGTGGTTGCACAGGCAGAGGTTCAGTAGTGGAGGTAACATAGGGCCTGCAATGTAGCAATTAACCAATTTGATGCTTTCACACCGCCTGCGTTGACCTCTTTTTAGCTCTTGGCTCCAGATAGCTTTAGCTATTTGTATGCAGAACTTTTGTTTCCAATGCATGGCATATACTTAGAGTCGGCTGTGGGTCATCCCCTTGCTCATGATTAAATGGTTGTGATGTCTGTCTCATTTGTTTCCTCTTGATTCAATGGCTTTTCTCTCTAGTCTTGTATATGTCCCACCCAGATTCTTTTGCATTCTCACTGTTGCGATTTGATTATTTTATACCCCCACTGCATACTTGAGAGGGTAATTTTTTATTATCTATTGAGCACATGGGAATGCACGTTTCCTTTATCTCTCACACAGATTTTTTCTATTCTACTTAGGGTCTTTTTTCTTCCCCCAGCTCATTATCCCTAATTCTTTCAATTTCTATTTTGTTTTAGTTATTATGTTTACAACATTTTGTGCACATCAGGAAGCACCTTGGAACGTATTGCTAAAAGCACTGAAAAAGACAATAGCGGATTCTTTTAGAGGTGAACACTACTTGCTCTGCCAATCCTGGTTTTGGTCGCGCATACCAGACAGTGCAAGTTGTCTGCTTGACTTACCAACAACATACAAAGGCTTGCAATCTACCCGTTGCTTACCTTTATTTGGCTTTATTGTCACTCTTACTTGCTTACATTTTATTGGATGGCTTTCCTTGTTTTAACCTGTTCTTCTTGTGATTGTCCCCCCATCGAGAATATCCTCTTTACTATCTCTTTGATTGGCTGGTTGCAATGTTACCTCTGCTTGCTTTGAGGCAACTACTTTTTTCTTTTTGTTTAAGCACTCCATGAGAATGCATGTTTTTTCCAGCTGTTTCCCTCATGTGCTTCTCTCACCATATCAACACTTGTATTGCTCTTTCTTACCAATTTGATTCTCTCTCAACCCATGCTCCATGTTGCTCTTTTGCACATCTTCTCTCTCTCAGGTTGCTTCTCCCTCCTCGCAAGCAGAAATGCTGCACCTCCCCAGCCCACCATACTTGATTAACTTGCCGCTCGAAGTGTTGCTTCACACCCCCACCACATCCCCACTCATGTGTTTATATATATATTTTTTTAAAACACTTTGCTAAGTTTTAGACGAGTACTTTAACACCACTTTTTAATATACTAGTCAAACAAAAAAAGTCCTTTTATTATATGTATGCGTGTGTCTACAAAATAATGTGCTGGCCACATCACTGCATCTTTTTTTTTTTTAGGTAGGCTGCCCAGTAGCCATGATTCTGTACAGCATGGCTAAAAACCATGATTTATTTATTTAAGAGTTTTATATAGCGCTGGCCAGACCCGAAGGTATCAGAGCGCTTTACTACATTTATCGAAATGCAATCAAACACATATTATAACAATAATATACATATTGGTTTGTGGTGAATCCTGTTCAGGGAGGGGGACAGAGGAGCGAGTAGAGAGGTAGGTGCTGTAGATGCCTTCTTATCAAAGTCACTAGATACTGCATTGCGTAAGATTTTAGGTAGGCGTCAGTTGACTATTCGTCAGAGTTCGGTTGAGGAAGAGGTCTTTGAGTTGGATTTTGAATTTTGTGTAGGAGGGGTTAGTCCTGATATGGACTGGGATAGAGTTCCAAATTTTGGGCGCATTTCCAGAGAAAGAGCGAGATAGGGTTTTTTGTTTGCGAATTTTCGGAGGAATGAGAAGTAGAATGTTCATACTCCTGAGATTCCTTGTCTGACCTGCCTTCTTGAGTTTGGCGGCCAGGTAGGCAGGTTTGCCAGTGTGCAGAGCTTTGTGTGTGAGACAGGCAGTTTTGAAGTTGGCACGCATTTCGATTGGGAGCCATTTTAGGTCTCTGAGAGAGGGAGAGATGTGTTCGTATTTCTTTACTCCAGTGACCATCCTCAGATCTAGGGGTTAATAATGGTATTTTGGGAAGCTGGCAGTGGGCAGATATGATTGATCTTGGTGACAGATTGGTGAGATGGTTGTTTTCTGGGGATTTTCTCTATGTGGAACTGGATGGATTGCCCCTGGACTGACTTTCTGATTACTTAATGCATATGTACGGTAGACATGTGCTTAGTACTTGTTTAGTGATTGGGTGTGATAGTCACCCTTAGCTCACTAGCAGTTATATTCACGTTGTAAATGAATAATATACTGAGTGCTTGGGACTGATAGTCTTTAAGAGGTGGCAGTAGATATAGTAGATATTGGCTGTGTTGATGAGTTGTTCCATGCCTGTAGTTTTGAAGGCCTGAGGCTCTTTCTAGCACCTGTCCATGGACAGACAAGTGGCACCCTTATCCTGATGCCCTTTACTTTGATGCCTGGGCTGAACTACCTAAATATTCTGTTTAAAGTGACGAAAACATGTCTTGGACCAAAGGGAGCCCTCAAACCCTATAACTAATAGACACTTTTGGCCCTGGCACCTGTAGAAACTCTAATCCTCGGAACCAATTAAAACTCAAGCTTTAAGCCCTAGAGCCAGTGTAAACCCTAGGCCGAGGGGTCAAAAGAAACTCTAAAACCAATTGAAACTCAAATCCCAAAGACCAAGAACCAAGAAAAACCCCAAGGCCAAGGAACCAATAGGAAATCTAATCCCTAGAACCAACAGAAACTCTAGGCTCTCGGACCAAAAGAAATCCACAACCAAAGAACCATTAGAAATCCAGACCCTAATCCTTAAACCCAAAAGAAATCTAGATCTTTAAACCAATATAACCTTGCCCTTAGGACCAATCAAAGCCCTAACACTTTGGCCAATTGGAGTTCCAGCTCCAGTACTAAGGTGACTTGTGGACAAAGTCAACCTCACTTTAGTGATCAGATAACCTTTAGATAGATACACATTTTTATAGTTTTCAGTTATTTAAAACCATTACAATATATCAAGAGAAATTTAAGAACAGCTAAAAAAAAAGAACGAGATTGAAAAAGAACACTTCAATGCATATGAAATTGTAAATGAACACTTCAAAACATACAATTGATCATTACTTTGCGTCATAACCTAGAGTCAACAGTCAATGGCTTCTACATTCATAGAGTTACATTTGCAGAGACATATGCAGGATGAAGATCATTGTCTTTGCGACTTATCCAATCAACATTAAAATCAGAATATAAGAAACTTTTAGTGAATAGAGCATTGTTCTTCCAACTGGGCCATTCTGCATCTACAGTTAAGTGCAACAGGATAAAGTGCATTGAACATTGAAACACTTGGAAACTATCTAAAATGTACTAAAGCAACAGAAAAGAGGTAATGTGTCAAATGACATCATTCAGTCGTTGGTGTCTTGATTTTGAGCTTTGATTAACAATCTCCATATGTAATTCTTTTATAGCAAAAGGTAAAATCACAAGACACCAGGCTGTAAGAAAAAGTGGTAAAGTGCATTGTGCATTAGCAGCGTTCACAAGTGTTTAAATAGCACAATTCCAATCAAGCTCATAAAGAGATCAAGGAGCCTATAAATCATGGGACACACTGAACATGGACAAATATCTGCAACTTTAACTGCTAACAGGGCTCATATTCATTATCTTGTAGACTTCCCTGAGACATTTCACAAACTGGCAGAGAGCTGTACATTTACTCCACTAAGGCATGTGGATATGGCTGTTGTACATCGGGTTATGCCTAAGTGAGGGAATATTGGTTTAGGCCAATAGCATCTTAAGCTCTTTAAGTTAGGACAAGGACACACAAAATGTATAAGTGATTCTTGCTTTTAATTACATAGTCTGCAGTTGTAATGGGAAGAACCTTTTGAAAGCCCAAATTTATATGCCTTTAGAGAGATTAAAACACATTTCAGCCTCATGAGTTCTTTTTTATGTGTGAAATCCAAAAGGCCAGACAGACAGGCAGCTTTCTCTAACTCTTGGTAAAAGGCTACACATAGGCTTTTGTGCTAAAGTTCAATTGAGTCCATCACATAGGGCTCCCATTGGAGCTTTTTGTCCTGATTACCTAACCTCATCAAATCTTTAAGACATCCTTTGGGGGCTGCCTTGAGCTTCACAACATACCCCAGAAATCAATCAGGTAACCTTGTCTTAAGACCTTTTGCAGTAGAAGGGCACAGTAAAATGTTGTTAAGGAGACTACAGGCTCTACCCAGTTCCCTGACCTGTATCTGGTGTGAGGTGGGTTCAGGAGCTGCTCTCTTTCCTTAGCTACAGACAACTCGAATACAGTTTCAGCTCCTAAGCTGGACTGCACATAGGTCATTTAAACTACTGCTATCAAAAGTCTAAACAGATTCAGCACTGGCAAACAAATAATATAGGTTGAACACATTTAAAAAAACTCCTTTCACCTTTTGTGAATTTTTTTTTTTTTCCTTTTTTAAAATCTTTTGTTAAACATTGACTCCAGCCGGGACACAGGAAAACAAAAGTTTTAAAAAAAATCACAACAAAATTGCTCCTTCCATTACCACTTTTTCTCTGACCTTTCTTCATGGGCTAGCCAATGTTCACACAAGAAGCAGGCCACAACATAAAGCCCTATGTCCCATTTCCATCCTTAATGGTTGATGCAGTGGGAGGGAAGAAGAAAGTCCTGTTCAGGTGACTGTGAGCCCACCCCAGTCAATCAGCCTGCTGCTGGTGTGAGGAAGGGGAATGGGCTGCTCTGTTTTCTTAGCTATAGAGGATTCCAAAACACTTTCCACTCCTAGGTTGGACTGCAGGTAGGTCCAATTACAAACTTTTAATGTTAATCTGCACTTTCAAAATCTTCTTCTAAACACTAAAACCACTGCTATGCAAAATCTAAAAACATTCAGCACAGGTAAGCAGATAGTATAGCAAATAAGAAGCTGATGAGTCAGGTAGAAAGTGCTTCACCGCTTGAATACCCTCTTTGTGGTTGACTGATGTATATAATAAAAACACATCTAATGGACTGGTAACCTATGATTCTCAATGGGGAAACCTTCAAGCTTACAGATTATGTTATCAGTATCTTTCATCAAAACCATATCTGGGGATCTGCAGGACTGCCCATACAACTATCAACCTACTGGAAGCGAAAACATGGATTTGTGTCTCTTAAGGGGAAAATATAAAGCTGGAGAAACTGCACAGGGTTAAAGTCTTCCTTTTTCCCTTCAAAAGAACCTTCCCTAATCAAATAAATTAATAGGCAATTCAGTGTTTCTCATATAGTTTGGTGTTTTAGGCTTTCCTCATATTTCCCACCAGTCTCTAGAACAACAACCTCATTTGTATTCAATTCCTTCTGCCTATCACTTTCTAGAAAGTGAAAAATTCTCATACCATTTAAAAGATTCAGAGATATTTGCAGTCCTCTTCTCACATTACCCCCTCATTAGTACTCCCAGTCCCAGCCAATACATATTGAGCTGGTCCCGCCTCCCAACAGCTCATAGACAAGTATTTAGCTACGGGTGTGTTTATTTAGTCCTTCGACTATGTTTACTACCCCATAAATAAGCCCTCCTCCCTCTATGGTGCTCTGCTGGTTCTCAGCTTCATAATAGCCAGTACAGTTGAGGGCAGCTACAAAAAGTTTTTTTTTTAATTTAGAGTTAATCAATACTAATACATATACTAAAAAGATGTTTCATTTACACGATGAGTTGTGTTATGGTACCATGGTATAATACGTACTTCCTGCTCATATGCGAGGCTGGAGTAGGGGGCAGGCTGTAGAGTTCTGCTGCTGCACTGTGTGGAAGCCCGGAAAGTGGCTTATCCCAGTCAGATTTGGACACAACATACGAGGAGAGCCTTATTTTTCTATTGCCCTGAGTCTCACGAGACAAGAGTTAATTTTCCACTTGCCCATATACATAACCAGAGCTTTTTGCCTGGTTACTTTGTTGCAAGTACGCAAAGCGCAAACTGTGTTACCAAAAAGAAACACATTGTTGATCCTGAGGAGGCTGACCCAGAAAATGAGTCAGAAGGCTCTATTACTGTAGCGTCCTGCCATCCCAGGTACTCGCCAATAACCACGCCACTCAGCGAGAGTAATTTTCAACGTCTTTATTCTGCTGCGTGTAAGTCAGAACTCAACATTCTAAGCCTACCTTCAACTTATCTCTCCAACGCTTACGTCACAGGCCTCTGGTGTACTGTGGTAACCAAAAGAGTTCCAGCGTTCTGTTATTTTAAATACATCTCCCACTTTGTCAAATTAAAAGTTACTACTTTTTCAAAATAGATAAATAAGTAAACACATAAATTCACAAAATAAATACATGAATAAATACACAGATAATCATAGATATAAGGGCAATTACAATTGTTCAGTTAAGGGTCGGTGCCTGAATCATACGTCCTGATTGGGTCACTGGAAACGGGGAACTGGCAGTCGAAGTGTCAGTGGTCTGCAAAGGTGAGGTGGAATTATCAGCAGACAGATTTATCAATGGTCTCATATCAATGACATCAATATTTGGTGAGTGACAGACCACATGTCCAAAATGAGAAGAATCTCTCATAAGGGATGCCCCAGGACGCTGGGCAGTCACCATGTGTCGTTTGGTGTTAGCGATGGCAAAGGGTTCAGCCTCAAAAGGAGCATCCAACTTTTATTCTGTGTGGTCTGACAAGCACTTGATCTCCTCTTATAAAGACGGCATCTTTTACATGACGTCGTCTGTCAGCATATATTTTCATTTTCTGTTTGCGACCAAGGTCCGTAGCATGAATGTCTTCCTCATTCTTAGATCTGAGGTTGGTCTATTGAGGCAGCTTGGCCATCATGGTTCTTCCAAACATGAGAGTTGCAGGGCTTTCTCCTGTCATTGAGTGAGGGGTCAAATGGTAAGCTCAAGGAGTAGTGTTCAAAACGACTTTGAGGTCAAGCTTCTCCAATGCAGCACGCTGAACATCTTTCTTTAGAGTACTCTTGAACCGTTCTACCAGAACATTGGCCTGGGGCCAAAGAGAAGGGCTTTTTTGATGCTTTATATTTAGGTGATTTAGAAAGTCTTTGAATTCTCGACTATTAAAAGGAGGGCCATTGTCAGATTTTAAAATTGCAGGTACACTCCATGTCACAAAGATGCCATCTAACGTTTGAATAACCTTTTCATGTGTAATGGATGAAAGGTCTTCTACCAGTGAAAAAGGGAGTATTCATCAGCAATAGCTAGAAGATGATGTCCTTTCTCAAGAGGACCAAAGAAATTAACAGCAATTTTCTCCCAAGCATGATGTGGCAATTCTGACATGTTCAAAGGGTGCTGAATAACTTGAGATGAAAGACAGTTAATAATAATAATAATAATCATACAGAAATTTATAAAGCGCGACAGCTACCTCAAGCAGAGGTGTCCGGGCGCTATAGCAGTAGGCGGCATGCAAGATGAGAAGAGATGGCCAAAGAGATCTAACATAGGCCAAAGAGCCAGGTCTTTAGGGGCTTTCTGAACATCGGCTCTGATTGAATTTGGCGGATATTATTCGGCAAGGAATTCCAAAGCTTAGCCGCCACCACTGTAAAGGATCTGCCTCCTAAGCGAGCTTTAACAAAGCGAGGTGTGGAAAGCAGGTTCTGGGAGTTGGACCTCAGTGAGCAGTTTTGTTGGTATCGGCATAGCCGGTGTTTAAGGTAACTAGGACAATTGCCGTGTATCGCCCGAAAGGCCAAAGTTAAGGCCTTAAACTCAATCCTTCTCGCAACCGGCAGCCAGTGGAGCTCTCTTATATGCGGAGAGATGTGATGTCGAAACGGCACACGTCTAATCAATCTCGCAGCTGCATTCTGTACCATCTGCAGTCTCCTGACTAGATAGGCGGGCAGACCCAGGTATAGGCAGTTAGCATAGTCCAGCCTAGATGTCACTGTGGCATGGACAATGACTCTGCAACAGTCCTCCGGTAGTAGATGTAAAACTTTCCTCAGGCTTTTTAATTTGCTGAAGCATGAGGCTGTCACCTGTCGAATTTGAGCTGTGAAAGAGAGATCTACTTCCCATTTCACGTCCAAGTTTTTTGCCGTAGTTGCTGGAGTAGGAGGCAGGCCCATTTCCGCCGGCCACCAGATGCCCGCTGCCGGCGGAAGAGCCTTGCCGAAGAACAACACTTCTGTCTTCTCTGCATTAAGTTTAAGTTGCATATGTGACAAGTCTTCAACTCTTTTTCGACCCTTTCATCGAGATACGAAAACCAGACTCGATCACGGAGAGCTCTCATCCTGGCAACTATTCCTCAATGTCCTTCATGGGTAATGTCGATCACTTGTTGTCAGAGACTCGCGAAAATAACAATTTGTGTACCTTGCCAGAATGAGGCCTTCTAGAGTCACTGAAAATTCATCTCCTACATTTTTTTGCTTCAAAAACACACTGTCATTAGTGAGAGGTCTGAGTGCTGGTTCCACGATTGATGAGCAGTAATGTCTTTTAACGTCACTATCTTGGCATTTTAGGCTTTGGGACTGCTGAATATCGTCAACAGTGCTTGATGATCAGTCACTACTGTGAAGGGCTTTCCATATAAAACACATGAAAATATTTGCAAGCCCAAATCACTGCCAAACTCTCTTTTTCAGGTTGCAAGCAAGCACATTCTGATTGTGGCAGGCTTTTACTGGCGTCTGCCATGATATGTCTCCGGGCATTTGGCTGTCCGTTGTGCTGTGCAAGGACTGCGCATAACCTAACAGGGCTAGCATCAACTACAACCTCTGTATGAAGTTTGGGATCATAGTAGGACATTTCAGTGGCACTCTCAAAAGCTTGCTTGGTTTTTTGGAAGCTCTTCTCGGGAACTGGCAGTCGAAGTGTCAGTGATCTGCAAAGGTGAGGTGGAATTATCAGCAGTCAGATTTATCAATGGTCTGTAAGGACCTAGTCTCTACATTGACATCAATATTTGGTGAGTGACAGACCACATGTCCAAAATGAGAAGAATCTCTCGTAAGGGATGCCCCAGGACGCTGGGCAGTCACCATGTGTCGTTTGGTGTTAGCGATGGCAAAGGGTTCAGCCTCAAAAGGAGCATCCAACTTTTTTTTTCTGTGTGGTCTGACAAGCACTTGATCTCCTCTTATAAAGACAGCATCTTTTACATGACGTCGTCGGTCAGCATATATTTTCTTCTGTTTGCGAACAAAGTCCGTAGCATGAATGTCTTCCTCATTCTTGGATCTGAGGTTGATCCATTGAGGTAGCTTGGTCATCATGGTTCTTCCAAACATGAGAGTTGCAGGGCGATCCCCTGTCATTGAGTGAGGGGTCGAATGGTAAGCTCAAGGAGTAGTGTTCAAAACAACTTTGAGATCGAGCTTCTGCAATGCAGCACGCTCGACATCTTTCTTTAGAGTACTCTTGAACCGTTCTACCAGAACATTGGCCTGGGGCCAAAGAGAAGGGCTTTTTTGATGCTTTATATTTAGGGGATTTAGAAAGTCTTTGAATTCTCGACTATTAAAAGGAGGGCTATTGTCACATTCTAAGATTGCAGGTACACTCCATGTCACAAAGATGCCATCTATCGTTTGACTAACCTTTTCATGTGTAATGGATGAAAGGTCTTCTACCAATGAAAAAGGGAGTATTCATCAGCAATAACTAGAAGATTATGTCCATTCTCAAGAGGACCAAAGAAATTAACAGCAATTTTCTCCCAAGTATGATGTGGCAATTCTGACATGTTCAAAGGGTGCTGAATAACTTGAGATAAAAGACAGTTGCATATGTGACAAGTCTTCAACTCTTTTCCGACCCTTTCATCGAGATACAAAAAGCAGACTCGATCACTGAGATCTCTCATCCTGGCAACTATTCCTCAATGTCCTTCATGTGTAATGTTGATCACTTGTTGTCAGAGACGCCGAAAATAACAATTTGTATACCTTGCCAGAATGAGGCCTTCTAGAGTCACTGAAAATTCATCTCCTACATTTTTTTACTTCAAAAACACACTGTCATTAGTGAGAGGTCTGAGTGCTGGTTCCACGATTGATGAGCAATAATGTCTTTTAATGTCACTATCTTGGCATTTTGGCTTTGGGACTGCTGAATATCATCAACAGTGCTTGATGATCAGTCACTACTGTGAAGGGCTTTCCATACAAAACACATAAAAATATTTGCAAGCCCAAACCACTGCCAAACTCTCTTTTTCAGGTTGCGAGCAAGCACATTCTGTTTGTGGCAGGCATTTACAGGCGTCTGCCACGATATGTCTCCGGGCATTTGGCTATCTGTTGTGCTGTGCAAGGATTGCGCCTAACCCGACAGGACTTGCATCAACTACAACCTCTGTATGAAGTTTGGGGTCATAGTAGGACATTTCAGTGGCATTCTCAAAAGCTTGCTTGGTTTTTTGGAATCTCTTATCAAATTCTCGTGACCAATGAAAATGGGCATTCTTTTTCGTAAGTTCTCATAACGGTGGACTGGCCGTAGCAAAGTTTTGTATGTATCTAGATAAGTAACATAGTCAGTCCAAGAAATGATCTTAACATAGAAATGTCTTATGGGGGTTTGCAGTTGACAATGCGTGTACTTTAGCTGGATCAGGTTTCATACCCCCATCAGAAAAGACATAACCAAAGAATGGCAAGCTTTTCTTGTGAAATTCACGCTTGTCAGCATTCAGAGTTAAGCCTGCATCATTCAGCAAACGACTTACTTGCATGAGAGCTTTGTCATGCTCTTTCTGTGTAGCTCCAAAACCCAATATGTCTTCACTATAGTAAAATGCATTTACTACAGGCAGTATGGTACATCGAATGACATCTTGGAAAAGTTCTGCAGCTGAGGATATACCAAAGCTCAATCGCTTGTAGCAAAACAAACCAATATGCATAGAAAAGGTTGTAATGTACCTGGATTTTTCTTCAAGCTCCATTGGTGATAACCTTTATTTAGGTTGAGCCGAGAGAAGAACTTCGCACCATTCAGTTGAGCTGTCATATCAGTGATTTGCATACCAGGATGTCTCCCTTGCTGAATTGCCTTGTTGGCCTGACGCATGTTAACATATATGCATACAGCTCCTTCACTGTCTCTTTTAGGCACTATTGCAATGGAAAAAAAACATGGTGTCGGATCAGTGAAGTGTTCAATAATGTCATGTTTAAGCAACAAATTATCTTCCTTTTCAACAGCTTCTTGCAAGTGAAATGCAACTTGTCTGTGCCTTTGAGCAACAGGACGAACATCCTCATTTATGTGGAACTTTACTTTCATTTTTTTGAGTTTTCCTAACTCATGAAATAATGAATGAAATTGACTTACAATTTCATGATGAGCATTCATATTTTAGTTCACTGATATCAGTCCCATATCAGCAGCAGTGTTGAAACTCAACACACAGGCACTTGAAGCTGTTTCTTGAAACACATGAATGGACGCTTGTACCTCCAGTTTTCTTATGTTTCATCGTGGCTACAGATGAACCATGACTCTTTAAGGTCATTGAGGCAGCCCATGTATATGCTTTAGTTTTTGATTTCCTAAGTTGTGGTAGTAGATATAATTCTTGATATTTCTCCTCAGGCATATTTATCGACGCACTGCTATCAATTATGAAGGGTATCAAACATCCATTTATCTTTCGAGTGATCTTTGGACAATGTTTGAATGTTTGTGGTGCTTTTCATGTCGATTTTTCTTCATTTTGGATTTTTCCTCACATTCGACCTGTCCCACATGTGCATGCTTTTTTAAGTAAACATCAACATTGCACAATTGTCATTGTCACTTTCATTGGAAACTGATAATGAGGAACTCTTTGTCGATGATTTAGACAACAATCGACTTCGTTTGGTGTAGGTTTACCTAAGTTGGTGTAACCGCTTGGCCTTGTGGTAGCGCGTTGAATGTCGCTGAGGTGGCGTTCAGTCTGCCATTTCATTCCATTCCTGGCCACTGACAAGTAGACTTTCAATGTTGCTTTATTTTAGTTATTTATTTACAGAATTTTTAAAGCATGTCACTCATCCCCTAAGGGATATCACGGCGTTGAAATAGCTGCTGCCTCAGGGGTTCCACAGATCCAGTACTGGCAGTAAGAATGAATAGAGATCAATCTGTAAAGAGCCAGGTTTTAAGTTTTTTTCTAAAGATAAAATGGTTCACCGTAAGGCAGATATCAAGTGGCAAGGAATTCCATTGTGCCGCTGCTAAGTAAGAGAATGAGCGGCCACCTATTCTTACTCTTTTAACACGCATTGTTTAAGCTACTGCTAGACTCTGGGATCTCAAATTACATGATGGTTTGTAAAAGTCTAATTTATGGCATAAAAGCATTGGACCAGTCTTGTAAAGTGCCTTGTGCGCATGGCAAAGAATTTTTACATTTTGCTCTTTTGCGCATGGGCAGCCAAGGGAGTGATTTTAGGCATGCTGAAGGTGAGCTAAATCTGTCTTTATTACAAATGAGTCTAGCAGCCATGTTCTGGATTAATTGAAGTCGAGAGAATAGATAGTCTGCCATGCCGACATACGAGGCATTTCAATAGTCCAATTGACTTGTAACCAGGGCCTGAACTACGGTTTTGTGCAAGTTCACCGGTATCCAGCAAAAAAGTTTCCTCAAATGTTTCAGTATGGAAAAACATTTGCCACATGTGGCATTTACTTGTTCTAGCATAGAGAGGAAGTTATCTATCACAATTCCCAAATTTGTCACTGTTTCTTTGGCTCTGGAGGTGCACCAAGGGAAGCCAGCCACCAGGAGGCATCCCAAATCTGTTAAGCTCCACCAAAGAGTAATATCTCTGTCTTTTCTGCATTCAGTTTCAGACAATGTATCTTCATCCAGCCCGACACCTCAGTTGAACTGCTCGAGAGGTTATACATAGCTTCTTAGTAATGATCTCCTAATTAAAATTATCAGTTGGGTATTGTCCACATAAGAGCAGATTTGAAATCCCCATTTCTAAGAGGCATACACATTGAATAGTGTGGGGTTTAGCAAAGAGCCCAGTGGGACTCCACATTTGGACCTTCATGGAGGTGACCTAAATATGTCCAGCTGGACGGCTTGAGTCCTCTTGTCCAGGAAGTAGCCAAACCATTTTAATGCTTTGGAGTGAATCCCTATTTCAAACAGTTTTTTTATCAGTAGATGATGGGACACAGTGTCAAAGGCTGCAGACAGGTCTAGTAGAATCAGAGCTACAGTCCCTCCATGATCTACCTGTTGTTGTCAAGCACTGCAAGTAGAGTGGATTCAGTGTTGTTGTTTGCTCTGAAACCAGTCTGGGAAGGGTCCAGCAAGTTATTTTGTTCCAAAAAGGCAGTAAGTTGGACATGTATAAGTCTTTCAAGGACTGTTCACATGTAAGGGAGAAGTGACGTGGGCCGATAGTTTGACAAATTGGTGGCATGCTTGCCAGTTTTTTTTTGCTAATGGGACTTTTAATGCTTGCTTACAGGCATCAGGATATTCTGCAGAAGACCCAGATAAATAAAACATTTGAGCCAGAAACGGACTTAAAATGGGGGCTAAGCGTGCAGAGATAAAATGAGAACAGGTATCTAGTGAGGATCCAGACCTAACCTTTAGCAGTATGTCCTCCATTTGCTCAGCGGTATAAGGTGTAAAGCTGCTGAGTCCTGTGTTGCTAACCATAGTGCAGGTGAGCTGATGCCATGGGATGTTCTTTAAGTTAGATTGACTCTCAAAGAATGTATAAATGCTGTCAATTGTATCCGAAAATAAGTTACTGAATTCTTTTCACCGACCATCAGAAGGGACAATTGCCTGGGACAAGTAAATTGGTTGGGCAAGTTCTTTTACAATTTTAAACAGGTCCTTGGAGAAACTACTATTCTCTTCCAAACACTTAATGAAATAATCCTTTTTGGCCCTTTTAACTTCTTTGTGATACATATTCTGTTCTTCTTTAAATTTGAGGCAATCCATAGGGTGCCTAGAGTGCCTCCAAATTTTCTCAAGTGATTTGCACTTCTTTTTGGGGGATTTTAGCTCTAACGAATGCCACTTTTCATTTGCTGAGCTCCATGGAGGTTTGACTCCTTTCATAGGGGCACAATTATTCAGGGAGTTAGTGATTGCAAGGTTAACCATCTCTAAGTAGGAGTCTATTGAAAGCTCCTGATCTAGGAGGGCCGGCATAAATTGGTTTGAGAAAGATTCTAAGTTTATTTTGCTCCAAGCTCTTTTAGGAAGAGCGGACGGACTGGTAAAATTGACCAATGAATGGTCCGTCCAGAGTAGCGGGTGAATATCATGAATTAGGGTGGACTCAGTATTGGTAAATAATAAATCCAATGTATGTCTTGCAATATGAGTCGTGCCTACAATCCGTTGTTTAAGCTGCAAGATCTGCATATCGCTCTCTAGACGCCTGCATATGGGATCGTCAATGTTCTCATAATGTAAATTAAAATCACCGATAAGTTAGGGGGGATAGCCATAAAAGAAGATTGGTAAACATTAGAGAATTGTGGCCTGAAGGTCTATACAGTACTGTGCCTCCGAGCAGTCTTCTCTCATTCAATGAGAGTTGAAAAACTAATATTTTGCATTCCAAGGAGTTTGAGCTAAGTTCAACTGAGCATGTGAAAGCATCTTTAAATATAACTGTGGGGGCCCCACCTGGGCGGCCAGTTCTGTCACCTTTTAGCTGTTTATAGCCTTCTGCCATAGAAATCATGACTCCTGGCAGGTTGTGATCATTGATCCGAGTCTCAGTAATTAAAATCATATCAGGATTCACATCATTCACCACATCCCAAATTTCAATGTAATGTTTGTGTAATCTAGCGTTAAAATACAGACAGCTCAATGTTAGACCAGTATTTTTATTGGTATTGTTTACCGTATGAAAGGGTAATTCCTTATGTGTCCATGCTCCCCCACTTACAGTGCTTGCAGGAAAAGGGTCCCTCGATGTAGCCTGGTTCCCCTTTCATGCAAAAGGCTGGTTCATGTTTAATGGAACTGTCTAACACTAATAACGAATTCTGTGAGCAAGATATACTTACTAGGAGGTGACGGGCAGCATCCCTGGCCTCTGTTCTCATTCAGGCATGGACGGGTACAGACGTACTTGCCTTTGGTGTGCCGGTGGCGTGGCCCCGCCCTCGCTTTTCAGCCTACCTGCTTTCTTTATCTTTATGCATTTTATACAGCCTGGCATTGCGCTGAGGTGCCAGTGTTGATTCTACACTTCTTCTGCAGCACGTGTCACGCATGAGCAGTTTGCTGGACCACAGCAATCTTTCTGGAAGTGGGCTTTCAGTGTAGGGCTTCCTATCCTCTTTCTCATCGCCAGTTGTAGCGTCCTTCCAGCCCAGGTACTCACCAATAACCACGCCACACTTGGAGAGTAATTTTACACATCTTTATTCTGCTGCGTGTAAGTCAGAACTCAACATTCTGAGCCTGTCTTCAACTCATGAAAGGAAATGAAATGAAAATAAGTTTTATAAAGTGCTCGATTGCCCAAGGGCATCTTGGTGCTAGCCTAACATGGAAGGATAAATATGATGGACCCAGCTAGGGAACTATAGGTTAAAAAAACAAGTTCTTTTCATCGCTCTAACACTTGGGTCACAGACCCCTGCTTGTGCAGTGGGAACCAAAATAGTTCCTGAATTTGTTTGTTTACAAGACACTACTATTACTATATTCAGAATGGAATTGGATGTTTTAATTAAAGAGGCAGTAAATACTGCTATCCCGGAGCCTTAAGAAAAGAAGCACAGACTAGATTTAGATGATGATGGAGATTCGGAAGATAGTCCAAGAGGAAATATGTTCAAGGCTGGGAAATTCAGGTGCTTTTGCATCACATAAGAGAAGCCTTAAAATTTGAACAAAAACATCAACATCAAAGTAAGGAGTATTTCACCCAATATACTGCTGCACAATCAGATTTACTACCTTTTCATGAGATAGTAAATAACTTGTTGTTAAAGGAGTTGAGGGATATTGACAAAACTATGTTCCCAAGGGTTTTCTCAAAAGATATACACCAGAGATTTTTGATGAAGAATTTCCCACCACACCAAAAATGTATTCCATTCTAGCCAACATGGCAACATCTTCACCATTTGCATCTGAGGAAGCATCACTACCAGATGCAGTGGAACAGAAAGTGCAGGCTGCAATTAAAAGATCATATTCTTCAGCACATTTTTTCTTTGAAAAGGAATACCTGTGCAACATATGCATCACAGGTACTACTTGAAAACTTTTAAACATTGTTTGGTTGTCTGCAGGGAGAAAAATATCCAACTGAGATTCTGGAGAAGATTGAATTATTAGCACAATTCCTCTTGGATACCACATTTGATTCTCTGTGGGCAGCAGCCACAGCAACATGAGCGGACATAGCTTGAAGGAGGCTCTCATGGTTAGAGCTATGGAAACTGGACTAAGCGCAAAAGTCATTAATTCACAAATTTCCACTTTTAGGCAAGTTGTTCAGAACAGAGCTTAATTATATGGTAAAGAACAAGCAGAATGAAGGAAGATGTTAAATTCTTTCAGAACTCCAGTCGGGTAGAACAATTCCTCCAAAAAAGCCACTACCTGTGCAACAAAAAAAATGTCACGTTAGATGCAAGGCTTGAGGCTAAGGAGCCACACTCTTTAAAAAATACCAGTTACAAAAAAACTCAGGACACACAGAATCAAAAATCCTGACGAAAGGGATTGGTGGTAGAATATCAAGCTTCTATTCAGAATGAGAGAAGATAGTACAAGGCCAGTGGGCTCTCCAGATTGTCAGAAAAGGAAACTCTATAGAATTAACAGAAAGTCCTCCAGAGAATCACTACCTATTAACACCACTCGCTAAACAGAAGCAAAGAACCAGGCAATATCGGGAATGCAAGGCCTAATACAAAGGAGAGTAATCTTCCCAATTCCACCTGCCCAGAAAGGGTCTAGCTGATATTCCATCATTTTTCTGGTACCAAAACCAGAAGGAAAGTTCAGGCAAATTTTGGAGTTAAAAGCACTGAACAAATTTGACTATTACACTACATTGAAGATGCTAACTTTGCAATCCATGATTTCTCTTCTGTCAAAGGAAAACTGGACTTGCAATATTTGTATTTTCACATACTGATACATCCTTGCAGTCAGAAGCACCACAAGTTTTGCAGTGGAAGACAACCACTATCGAAAGACAGCCTTATCATTCAGCCTCTCATCATCACCTAGGACATTATCAAAGGTACTAACTAGCACCAGTAGTTACATATTTCTAGTTAAAAAACATACAGGTTTCCCCTCTCCTCTCCCTTCTTTCTTATGTATTTGCTTTGTCTCTTCCTTCTCTTCTTTTCTTCTTTCACCTTTTTCTTTACCTCTATAAAAAGATTAAATTGCATTTGTTTTTTAGCAATATAGTTGCGCATTACAATTCAAATTTTTCAAGTCCACATTTTTATAATATAAGATATGTTTAACGTGTCAATCTTTTAATGGGTCATTATCCTCTTTTTATTATCAGATTGGGCTATTGTACCTTAGTACTTGTTTTTACATCTACTTGGATTGTTTTACAGATCATTACTCTGTTTGATGTAATTGCACATTGTTTATATTTATTTCTCAATAAAGCACTTTTAAACTTTAAAAAAACATACAGGTTTTTCCCTACTTAGACGACTGGTTTATCGTAGGTTCTTTTTTTTTCTCAAGGTGCAGACCAGTGTGGCCCAAGTGCGTGCAACACTTCAACATCTGGGTTTGATTGTCAATTACCAGAAAATGAGCGTACAACCCACAATGAAAAAGAACTTCGTAGGAGTGTTGCTAGATTCAGAATTAGGTCAAGCCTTTCTTCCGCACTACCGAATATCCAATCTACTGGAGCAGTTATTAAGACTGTTAATGTTGTTCCAAGTGTCTGCAAGGATCTATCCACAGACTGATGTTTACAATGACAATCGTTGTTATGAGGTCACCACATAATTTTGAACCTTTGGTTTACCATCTTTTCAAAGTGGTCTCTGGTGACTCAGAATTACGAGGGATTTATTCCTTTCACAAAGGAGATAGCAACAATCTACCATGGTGGTAACAAACCCATTCTGAAGAAGCATTTTTCCAATATCCCAACCCTGTGGTCATAATGACTGATGCAAGTGCAGTAGGTTGAGGAGCAGTCCTAGAGGGGTTAGAACTGAACAGAAGATGCAGGAAGCAACTTATTCATCAAATTGGAAAGTGCTGAAGACAGTATGGTGGGCACTCCAGGGTTTCTCTCAGCATCTTGCCCACAAGGCTGTCTTAGTCAGATCAGATAATACTTCGCCGGATTTTCGTTTAAATCCATAAAAGTGCACAAAATATACATGAAAATTTCATATATTATCATTTAAAAGAAACATTAAAAGCCATAAAATATTTGATAAAATTGTATCACACTAAGAACACGATAGGTGAAAGTATCCATATAGGATAGCTAGTCATAAATGTGCAAAAATGCAAATGTGTAAGGAACACATACTTAGTTTTCTATGATACAGACTAAAATACTAAAAAGCGTGTGTGCAAAATATACAACTGTTGTAAGTAATGCATTTTGAACAGCTATCTTAAACTCCCAAAAGTTTATAATTTCATATAGTAGCCTCATCTTGGTTATTATTGAGTAAAGATGGTGTCAACAATATGGATCTTTTAAAAATGGCACTGATAGTAACAACCAATATTATGCTTGTACTGCGTTAAGGCCCGGATCTGTTAATATACCATTAATCCTTTTCATAAGTCAGACGTCTAGGTATGTAAGAAGTTTCCTTCTACTTATTGCTTGCGAAACATAAGCAGAAACAGCTCTGCACATAATGTCAGTCTCAAGTTTACATAGGAAGTAAAATGCTTCTCTCCGTTAAAAGGAGGGGACATATTAAACATTTCTAATATGATTATAAAACCTGCAAAACAGTATAAAGTGTACTGTTGATTGTGCGGCTTTTCCATCACCTGGGCATTTAGGTATATTCTTTGTCCAAGCCTGCTTTTTTGGGAATACAACTAAATGATGTAAAATACCCATCCACAGACTTTTCAGATCAAATCTCTCCTGAACATTCGTTACCCTTATTAAGTAATATTGTAAAGCTTGTTGTATTGACCCTGCCATATACATTGATACAGTCGAATTTTGAATTTCTCTTCTTTCTCTTTCACCCACTCTCTTCTCTAAAAAGATCCCTTTCAGGTCCTTTTTGATAAACTGCATTATACTGGAGGGGCTCTTGATAGAAATTCTTTCATCAACTTCTTTGAGTAATTTATTCAAGGATGCTGGCGAGGGAATTTTATCATGGTGCTCGAGCATAAGACAGTCTTTGATAACTTCCTTAGTAAATTTAGTTCCTGTCTTGCTCCAAATATTTTACTATTGTCTGAATAGGAGTACCAGGGTTTGGCGGGAGCTGACTTTCGGAGATTTGGCATCCACCTGTTGTAACATGCTATCTACCCCATTTATGGACAACGAGAATAGAAAAGGGGCAAGGACACAGCCTTGCCTTATGCCTCTAGTGTCCTTAAAACGTGGGGTACATTCTCCATCTAATCCTTATGTTATGTGTGCTGTCAAAGAGGAGTGCATCTGGGCTCACTTCTTTTGGTGTACCCATTTATATCATTTTCTTCCATAATTTGGCATGGTTAACAAGGTCAGAGGCACTACTTAAGTCAGTGAATGTGTCTCTGCCTTGCTAACGTATATTTGCCAATGAGAAGGTTAAGATTAATACACTGCTCCACGGTCCCAATATCCCTCCTAAACCCATATTGGGAGTCTGACAACACATGGTTATCCGCTGCACAGGTATCTAGTCTGTCCAGTACAATTCTCCCCATTATCTCCGCAGATGAGTCCAGGAGGAATATTGGACAGTACCATTTAGCATCCCCCTTTTTAGGTTAAGCCTAAACAGCGCTTGCACTGCCGCTTAGTGAGCTGTTGTATATGATTTGTGGGGTTCAAATCTGCCCATTGCTTGCCATTGCTTTTCATTTGTCTATGTCAGTGTCCTGATTTGTGGGGTTCAAATCTGCCCATTGCTTGCCATTGCTTTTCATTTGTCTATGTCAGTGTCCTTTAAAAATCCTTAGTTGCTAGTGGTCAGTCAGGCCTCTTCGTCCCTCCTTTTTCTCTTCCATTCATCCCATGAAGCAGGAACTAAGTACTGTCTCATTATGCTATGGTTATTTAGGTATTTGTTGAGGGACTATTTTTCTCTTGGTTTCCTGCTCTGTTGCTGTTTGCCTGTGTCCAGCTTTGGCGCCATAGCTGCTTACATTTTAATATAGCCTTCCTCCCTCCCACCTCCTCTGAGTGCCACAGTGGTGTTAGTACTGCCTCCCACACCTGCCTCCCGCTCTGTTGCTTGTATTTTATTAGCTGTTTTGCAATTTTGGATGTCGACCGTCATTTGGACTTCTTTTGGTGAGATATTAGTTTGATTTGGGGCTTCAGTTTAAGGGGGATTGGGCTTGTTGAAGTCTTGTTACAACTGGTACAGAATGAGTGTTCTGCTGGGACAGTTGCAATCCGGCCACCACTAGCCCACCCACTCATGTGAACTAATACCATTACTGTAAGAAGATACAGCGAGTCGTTTGAATGACATTTGTGCTAGTAAGTACATCATGGCAAGGGCAGAGTCACATACTCAACCCTGCCAAGCAGCAGATTCTGTGATGCTATCCGGGCCACCCGGCGTGTGCACTCTCCATGAGCATGTCATCTCCTACTCTGCCAAGCTGTTCCTGACCTCGGCCACTATCTGGTCCTCATCTTACCTTGTGCTGCCACTGTGAGTGCTCCTATGTGTGAAGTACGACGCTTGGTGCCCCCGCTTCACCCTTTGCCACTGTTGCACCAAGTGAGCGAGTCTGAGTCATGCCAGAGTGGGGGCGGGAGAGATACCACCTACCCTCAGAAGACCAACCATAAATTGTTGCTGGGTGCTGACTTCTGTTGTGCAGCCCACCTCCCTCCTGTGTGACTCCACCCGGTACCAATAGGGCAGAGTCGGCTGGAGACAGTTCTCCTTAAAGTTAGAGTAGCTTGTGACTCTAAATGGAAGTGCTTACCTTTTATGGAGCTCTGTTAGATGTATGAAGTCCAGTTTTGAGCCTGAACTGAAAATAATTAAACTAACGCCCACACTCAGAAATCTTTGTAAAATATCTAAACCGAGTCTGAATGTCTGATTTCCGAGTGATTTAATCTGTAAACCTTCAGTTTGGGAAAGAGACGTATTCTGTCCATACCGAATACTCTTTGTTTGTGTGTGGTTGGCCTTAGGGATTGCATATGTACAATAAGTACGGCATCTTTTCAGAAATTGACGGCACACAAGTGCCAGTGAATATGAATGTGCCAGTTTCACTACAAAGTGCAGAAACCATTGAACAAAACATATTGTAAGGCTGTAGCACTGTGGCGTATTATATTGTGCTGGCCTATGAGGCACTACGGTAATGTTATGTACTCCCCAGAAAGTGAGCAGCATTGTATACTTGGGGTTAGTGAGGAACATTTGTAGTGCTGTATGCTACTGGTCAAGGGGCGAAATTAGTTATCTCTGTTGCCATCAACTGAGACACATTCTGCATTCTGCAGCACACATAGAAACAGCAACTCGCCTTTAAAGATTGTTTATGTGCAGGAAGGTGTCCCTTCCTGCACATAAACAATCGCCCCTGCAGCGCAGGCACCCTTGCAACATGGCACATGGGTGCCTGCGCTGGCGCTAAGCAGCTTTTCTAGTGCCAATGCTAGGGGAAATGCAGGGGTGCGCTATATTTTTGTAAATACGACGCATCCCTGCATTTTGAAAATGTCAGAGCATGGGGTTAGCAAATTTGGCATTACACCGCGCTCTGACATTTTCTTGTACATATCCCAGACAATGTACAGGTGGACAAGCTCAGCTGCAGTGTTCCAACATCGGGGTCCTTTCACCTCTGTCCAGCAGCATTCAGGTTAGTGGTGGATGGGTTTTGGATGCTGTGGTTGAATCTTTTTGCATCACAGAACAATGCCCTTCTTCCTCTCCATTGCTCTGACAGTAGTATCTGATTGTATTGGCAGTGGATGCCCTATTGATTCAATGACTGGAACAGTTGCTTTACACTTTTACCCCAATTCATTTGTTACCAAGGATACTGAGAAAAATCCAATCGGAGGATGTGGAAGTATTCCTGATTTCTTTGTTCTGGCTATGCAGACTGTGTTTTTTCTGCTCAAAAATCTATTGGTAGATCAGAGTCACCTGCTGCCATGCAACTTCCCACATCTCCAATTCCAGTGTTAACTCAGAAACAACTTCAAAGTTTACATCTGAAAGCATGGAAATTGAAAGGGCAGCCTTACAGAATCTGGGATTTTCAAGGGAGGTAGCATTGGACATCCACCTTGCAAGGAAAGAGTCTACACTCAGGTCATACCCAAAACACAAGTCACATTTTGAAAAGTCGTAATTTACCAAGAACCTAGATTACAGAACTTGTGACTAGTTCCAAATTTTAGAATTCCTAAGTTATGGGTTGCTAATGGGTTTAGCCCAAGCAAAATTGCAGGTTAGTAAACAGCCATAAAAGCTTTTAGGAAAACCTTCTCAGACATCTCAAAAGACATTACACTAAAAGCAAAATTGCTTTAGATTAAGAAAACTTGTAGTTCCAAACCCTATTGCAGAGTCGGATATGTCAACTATATTTAGGAGCTTACAGAAAGAAGCCTCCCTTTGAACCCCTGGAATCAAACAACATCTCATGGTCTCATCAAAAATGGCATTTGTATTCGCAATTACGTTAGCCTTAGACATGGGGAGATTTTCTCTCTCGTAATAAATTATCTATTTTAAAATTCTTGCCAGGCAGGGTTGTCCTTAGGCTAGACCTGAAATTTAGACCCAAAATCCAAATCAAATTCCATCTGCCACAGGAGATATTATAATCGGTGTCTACAACGGAGTCACAGGCTGCGCTCCAGATGAGATCTGCAAATCTACATTCAGAGGTCAAAGGACTTCAAATGATGAAATTCCCCTTTTGTTTCACATGGGATAGTTAACAGAGGGAAAAGTGTATCCACACCCACAAATAGATTAGGCACTCCATAGCCCAAGCATACTTGTCGGCAGGGGCACAACTTCCACAGACAACTAGGGGAGATCAAGAACATCAATACCTACTTCATGGGCAAATGTAGCTGGGATTTTTCTCCAGGAGATATGCATGGCAGCTGCCTGGCCCACACCAAACATTTTTGTATTACATTATCATCTGGATTTGCGATGGAATGATTCTGTGATTCTTTAAACTGAAATGAAATAATTGTAATCACTGAATAAAAAATGTAATACATTTATAACACAAATGAATATTGTGGTGCCGTTTTTGGCTTTTCTATATCCTCAGCAAGTATTGGCTGGGAGGAGTAGCACTTACGAGGGGGGGTAATGATTTCATTGCATACTGGTAAACTTCATTACCCCGAGTTTGGTGCTCCTCGTCTCAGTACGACCCTCCCTACTGATTGATATAATGACACACGCCATATAAACAGCTAGTAACAGACAAGATGCCATAGAGGGAGGAGGAGTCATTCATTGGGGAGTAAACATAGTCAAAGGACTGAATTATGCCACATGTAGTGAAATGCTTTGGTTTGGGCGTCAGGAGATGGGACCACCTCAATAAGTATTGAGTGGGACACGGAGTACCGAACTTGGGTACTGAAGTTTATCGGTGAGAAATCAAATTGTTTCCCACTACTCTTTCCCCCTACTTGTGGGTGACAAGCAGTCTTCTGCCTGCTGCCCGCTTAACAGGTTAGTCTCCTTTGAGGGACTGATTTAATGGCTTCATACAAATCCTGCTAATGAGTAAAGGAGGCTTCGTAATACCACAGTGGCAGTTCTATTTCTCAGCAAACTCATAGTAGAATGACTTAGGAACAAATACTCTAGAGAGCTCCACTGTAATTATTTGCAATTAGGGACCAGATTATCCAGCACAGTTGCCTAATTATGCAGCAAGGATAAGAAAATTTGCAGGAAGGAGAGGTTACACTTTTGGCATATTATGCAGTTGACAAATTGTGTGTCACATTATGTGCATAACATATCTGCAAATGTTGAAATATTAAACAAATACTGAAACAAAGGCATCCAAATGATTTATTAAATAAATGGATGTCTGAAGAAAGAACACTAAGTACATTGAGGAGGCCTTAATTAAAATAGTATTTCACAAACTTTAATGATTTTGTTGTGTATGGATACATAATAACCACATTGTACTAAAATTGCCCTTTCTGCCCAGTGGAGTAAAATAGTTTGTGTAAAATGTATGTAAAAGAGTAGTCAGCAGAAAATAAGACTTTATGTTCTCTATTTTCTGTTTAGTCCCACATATATTCTAAAACTGTTGTTGTGTTTTGGTTTTACTTTGAGGTCACACTTTATGTCCTTTGAAAGCACTGCTTTGCATTAAGAATGTACAATATATTGCATTTCAGAATTTTTGTTTACCTCTCTCGTTAGGAGACACTATAGAAATCAAGATATCAGGGCTCTGTGTGAGGAGAGGAGAGGCAACCACTCAATCAGGGACCACAGATGGTTAAAACCTATTGTTTAACTATATATATATATATATATTATCTACTGGCGGTCGCCAGTAGATAGTTATAGTTAGGACCTATTATCCATAGTAAATTCGTAACATTCTTTTTCCAATAACTTTGGCGTGGGTTGACGAATCTTCGTGAAATTTTCAAAACTAATGGCCTGCTCTGGTCCGCTCCTATCTTGAAAGTTTCGGGGTGATTCGGCAAGCGGGGGCCGAGAAAAAATGGGGGTCCCAAAACGTGTTTTCTCCATGTTAATTCCCATAGGAAACTTTAGACACGGCTACAGCCCGAACTGCTGGACGGAATTACACACAATTTGGTAAAAAGGTAGCCCTTGGTTCAGAAAGAGACCTTTTTTTTTAAATGGTGTAAATCCGTTCAGTAGTTCCTGAGAAATTCAAAAAATAGAGGTAAAAAAATCAATTTCCCATAGGAAACTTTAGACGCGGTTACAGCCAAAACTGCTGAACGGAATTACACCAAATTTGGCAAAAAGGTAGTGCTTGGATCAGAAAGCGCCCTTTTTTTAAATGGTGTAAATCCGTTCAGTAGTTCCTGAGCAATTCAAAAAATAAAAGTTTCGATATCTATGGCCGCGGTGGATCCGCGCACCCTCCCGACCACGAGCTTCATGCTAATTGGCTGTCAACACTCCAAACCAGGAAGTGTTGGCAGCCATCTTGTGACTCGGTAACCGAGTCACAAGAAAAGAGAAAAAGAAACGCGAAAAAAAAGAAAAGGGGGCAGGGTAGAAACACCCTGACCCCCTAGGCCTTTTTTTTTTTCTTTTAAATCGGCAAAATGCACGCCGGATCCACGGATCTGGCCGCAAAACAAAAAAAAAACGAAGCGCGGGCTCCCGCGCATTCGTTACTAATTAGCCCCCGGGTGGGCCAAGTCCCGGGGGCAGTGGAAAAAAAGTGTGGGGGGGCCCCAATCCTCCCCACACTGCCCCGGGGACTGCCACCTCCCCGGGGCTTGAATAATGAGTTGCGGGGGGCATGCAGCCCCCCCGCAGCCCCGGGGACCGCCACCCCTGGGGCTTTCATTATTCATAATAGCGGGGGGGCACACTGCCCCCTGCAGCCCCGGGGACCGCCACCTCCCGGGGCTTCATTTTTTTATAAACAATATACCTGTGTGGGGGGGGCTCGAGCCACCCCCACACGCCCCGGGGACCGCCACCTCCCCGGGGCACTAATATTTAAATTTGGGGGTCCGTAACGGACCCCTGTGCCCCGGGGACCACCACCTCCCCAGGGCTGTGCAATAGGTGGGAGGGGGGCCGCAGGGCCCCCCTCCTGGAGCCCGTGATGGCCCTGGGGACCACCACCCCCAGGGCCGGCTCCTGCAGTGTCCCGGGGTGTCCACCCCCGGGACACTGCTGTTTGCAATGACAGGGCGGGAGCATTGCAAACTGCTTTGCTTCATTGAAGCGAGAGCAGGGAAACCTGCTCTCACTTCAATGAAGCAAAGCAGATTGCTTTTCCACAAGGGGAGCTGCATGTCAGCAGCTCCCCATGTGGAAAAGCAATGCCGGCTCCCGCAGGACACGGGGAGCCGGAGGGACCGTGGGGGGATTGGGGACCTTCCATGGTCCCCAACGAGAGGCCAGGCCCCGGGGATGGGGTCCCCGGGGCTGGAAGTGGCCCGGGAGGGGGGCCACGCGGCCCCCCTCCCCTGATTTAAATTTTTTTTTTATAAAAAAGTAGAGGCCAGGCCCCGGGGGATGAGGTCCCCGGGGCCATATTTGGCCTGAGGAGGGGGGCCACGTGGCCCCCCTCACAAAACAAAAAAAAAAGGATGGCCAGGCCCCGGGGGATGGGGTCCCCGGGGCCAGAAGTGGCCCAGGAGGGGGGCCACGCAAATATTAAATAAAGGTGGGCCCCGGGGGATGGGGTCCCCGGGGCCAATAGAGGCCTTAGGAGGGGGGGCCATGCAGCCCCCCTTCCTATAAAAAATATTATGTGTGGCCATGTCCCGGGGGATGGGGTCCCCGGGGCCGGAATTGGCCACGGGAGGGGGGGCCCACGCGGCACCCCTCCTATTAACATTTAAAAAAAAAAAAAAAAAAGAGGTGCAGGCCCTGGGGGATGGGGTCCCCAGGGCACTAAAAAAGGCAAGAGAAGGGAGGCCACACAGCCCCCCTTCTTAAAAAACACAAAAAAAAAAGTACGGCATCGCGGCTAGGCCCCGCCCCCTCCCTGCAACACTCAGCAAACGCGCCCCCTGGCGCGTTTAAAGTTGGGGGATTAAGTCCCCTTAAATCCTGAGGGTCCCTGGGGTCCAACTAGCCCACCAGGTACCTCCAGTTAGCGCCACAGGGCTGCGTTGCAGAGAGGTGGACTGAGGCCACGCCCCTTTTTACACCACTCTGCAACGCAGCTCTGTGGCGCTTACTGGAGGTACGTGGTGGGCTAGTTGGACCCCAGGGACCCTCAGGATTGAAGAGGAATTTATCCCCCAACTTAAAATGCGCCACAGGGCGTGTTTGCACACATGTCACCTCAGGCCCCGCCCCCTCCCTTTACCACTATGAAACGCACCCAATGGCGCATTTTAAGTTGGGGGATTAAGCCACAGGGCTGCGTTGCAGAGAGGTGGACTGGGCTAGTTTTTTAAATGCTAATTTCTAACTATAACGTGTCTGAAACCTATGGTTTTTAGTGAATATATATATATATATATATATATATATATATCCACACAAATCGGCACCTCCTTGCGTCGCACCGAATAGAGACACGATGACACCAGCAAAATTAAGTCCACAATATTTATTTCATTATTTTTATCGGGCTATGACGCGTTTCGGCAGGATCCCCTGCCTTGTTCACACAACGGAGCCACATTCCCATTTTTAGTTTTATAGTGTTAACTGTTGATACCCACGTGATACACACACCCCCATTGACATGGACAACAGACTATGTAGAAAGCGTTACATCACAGCTTTACATAACAACAAAATCACCCGCATTCGTAAAAATTAATTGAACTCCCTCCAAAGGTATTCCACATTATTTTTATGCTAAGATTACTCACCCAAACAACATAACTTGGGCATCAAACCATAAACTTAAATCATGGAATATATATATTCACTGAAAAAACCATAGGTTTTAGGGACAGTTATAGTTAGTTGGACATTGCACTCGTACAAAACCCGTGAAATTCCCCCGTTATAGTTTGTTCAGCTAACTATAACTCGCGCCCCGCAATGCACTGCTGATGACGTCACATATTACATCACTCATGACATGGTCAGTGACATCACTGATGACATCACTGATGACATCTCAAATGACATCACTGATGACATCATCTAGTGACTGTGTGTTTCTGTAAAGTTTAAATATTTTTAATATATATAGGGAAAGGCGTATTGAAGAATGAGTGGGTGTATAAGTGTCTGTATGGATGATTTAGTAGGTGCATGACTAACTCTATAAGTGAGTGATTAAACGTATCTTACTGAATGCATGGGTTAGTGACTAAACTGGGTGAATGTCTGTATCCGTCTGTTTGTTGCTGTGTAAGTGGCTACATGGGTTTGTGAATAGCTACATGAGTGTCTATATGAGTTATTGATTGGTTGTCTGAGTATCTGTATGGGTGCCTGAGTGTTTGTGTGGGTGGGGTGTGTGCGACTCTGTGCATAGATGTGTGAGTGGGTGATTCACTGGGTGGATGGTTTCAAGAGTGCATCTGTGATAGACTGTATGGGTGGGTAAGTGTGTGTAAGAGTGTGTTAGTGAGTGAATGTATGTCCCAGTGGTACATGTGTGAGTAACTACATATGTGAAAGGCAGTATATATGTGTGTTGGAGTATATAAATAGCTATAAGCGAGAGTGTGTGATTGTGTTAGTGACTGTATGGATGAGTGTGTGCTTGTATCAGTGATTGTATAAGAGCGTAAGAATGTGCTAGTATTTGTATGAGTAAGTGAGCTGGTGTGTGTATAACTGTATAGGTGAGTAAATGGCAGTGTGTTTAATTATTTGCATGACTGACTAGGTGTGTGAGTACCTCTATGGATGAGTGGTGGTGTTTGAGTGTCTATATAGGAGTATGAGTGCATATGATAGTCCTGTACTGAGTGACGGTAAGTATGAGTGACTGTACGGGTGAGTGAGTGGATGTGTGTGTAGACCTAAGAATCAGTGAGTGGGTATGTAGTTATTGGTGTTGGAGTGTCTATGGTTTTGCGAATGGCAGTCTGTAATTTAGAGTGGGTGTATCAAAGGTTATATTAGGGTGTGAGGAGGTGCATCAGATTATCACGTGGATGATGTCATCAGTGATGTCATCAGTGATGTCATTTGAGATGTCATCAGTGATGTCATCAGTGATGTCACTGACCATGTCATGAGTGATGCAATATGTGACGTCATCAGCAGTGCATTGCGGGGGCGCGAGTTATAGTTAGCTAAACTAACTATAACGGGGGAATTTCACGGGTTTTGTACGAGTGTAATGTCCAACTAACTATAACTGTCCCTAAAACCTATGGTTTTTTCAGTGAATTTGTAAGGTTTTTTAAATGCTAATTTCTAACTATAACGTGCCTGAAACCTATGGTTTTTTCAGTGAATTTCAAAGGTTTTTTAAATGCTAATTCCTAACTATAACATGTCTGAAACCTATGGTTTTTTTCAGTGAATTTCAAAGGTTTTGTAAATGACAATTTTTAAATGTATTAATTGTTATATTTATTTTTTTGATTCTGATTTACAACATTTTTTTAAACTATTTATTTTTAGATATTTTATTTTTAAATTACATTGTAATTACATTATACATTACATTACAAAATATACTTTCTCAGAATGAATTACTTTAGTTTAAATACTTTGCAAATAGGCAATAGACTTTTAAGTACAGTAGTTACAGTTGTTGTAATGGGCAACACAATTTCAAACACAATGCAACATTGAGCTCAATGTGAATTTCTAGTTAAATGCAATTAGTTACTTTATGGATTACTTTTCTAACCACAGGACTGGATCCTAGATTCAGTCCTGGGACATCTCCTGTAAACAGTTGAGTAAAAGCGTTTTGGTTACAGTAGTGATTTTTAAGGAATATTATTGTATTTTAAAAGTTGACACTTAGAAACTTCTTCACATAGAATCACCAATGTTATCCTATGGGAGGAAATTCACTTAGCAGGTAAGTAGTGTTATCGTTACTTTTTCTTACTCAGTCGTGGATCCTGGATCCAGCACTGGTGCATCTCCTGTAAACAGTTGAAAGAATGCGTTTAAGTCATAAAGGCGATTTTTAAGGAATATTTGTAGTCTGGGAAAATCGACACTTTGAAACTTTTCTGCTGAAAACCAGACAATGGATTCCTATGGAAGGAAATACAAGTTACTGGTAAGTACGGTTAGAATTACTTTTCAGGTTCAGTGCTGGGCTAAAAGATGCAGCACTAGGTTCTCTCCTGATAACAGGTGAGTAAATCGGAATTCGTAGTTCGGCTGATTTTAGAGGAATATTATAAAGTTCCAAAACTCCACACTTAGAAGAATTTCCAAGTGAAACCAGTCAATGTTAGCCTATGGAAGGAAATTCAAGTTACTGGTAAGTACAGTTAGAATTACTTTTCAGGATCTGTACTGGGCTCAAAGATGCAGCACTGAGGTCTCTCCTGATAACAGGTGAGTAAATCGGAATTCGTAGTTCGGCTGATTTTAGAGGAATATTTGTATGTTTCAAAAATCGACACTTAGAAACTTTTTCAGCAAAAAGCAGGCAATGATATCCTATGGAAGGAAATTCAAGTTACTGGTAAGTACGGTTAAAATTACTTTTCAGGATCAGTACTGGGCTCAAAGATGCAGCACTGAGGTCTCTCCTGATAACAGGTGAGTAAATCAGAATTCGTAGTTCGGCTGATTTTAGAGGAATATTTGCACAATGGTGAAGGAAGGGGGTGGGGCCTGAGGTGACATGTCTGCAAACACGCCCTGTGGCGCGTTTTAAGTTGGAGAATTAATTCCTCCTCAATCCCGAGGGTCCCTAGGTGCCAACTAGCCCACCAGATACCTCCAGTATGCGCCAGAGAGCTGTGTTGTAGAGAGGTGTTCAGAGGCCATGCCCCTTTTTACAACACTCTGCAACGCAGCTCCGTGGCGCTTACTGGAGGTACCTGGTGGGCTAGTTGGCCTCAGAGACCCTCAGGATTAAAGGGGATTTAATTCCCCATCTTAAAACGCGCCATGGGGCCTGTTTGCACACATGTCACCTGAAGCCCTGCCCCTTCCTTCACCACTGTGCAAACGCGCCCGTGGCGCGTTTTAAGTTGGGGGATTAAGTCCCCTTGAATCCTGAGGGTCCCTGGAGTCCAACTAGCCCACCATGTACCTCCAAAAATCGCCACAGAGCTGCGTTGCAGAGAGGTGTAAAAAGGGGCGTGGCCTCTGTACACCTCTCTGCAATGCAGCCCCCTGGCGCATACTGGAGGTTCCTGGTGGGCTAGTTGGCCCCCAGGGACCCCCAGTATTCAAGGGGAATTCGTTCCCCCTCTGCAAACGCGCCAGGGGGCGCGTTTGCAGAGTGGTAAAGGAAGGGGGCGGGGCCTGAGGCACAATCGTTTTTTTATGTATTTTTTTTCCCCAAAGGGGGGCTGTGTGGCCCCCCTTCCTTTTTCCTTTTTTTGGGCCCTGGGGACCCCATCCCCCAGGGCCTTACCCCTTTTTTTTCTTTTTTTTAAAAAACAGAACGGGAAGGGGGCTGTGTGGCCCCCCTCCTCAGGCCTCCTTTTGCCCCGGGGACCCCATCCCCCGGGGCAGGCCTTTATTTTTTTTATTATTTTTTTTTGGGGGGAGGGGGGCCGCGTGGCCCCCCTCCCGGGCCACTACTTGCCCCGGGGACCCCATCCCCCGGGGCTGGCCCTATCCTTTGGGGACCGTGGGGGGACCCCAACTCCCCCACGGTCCCGCCGGCTCCCCGCGTCCTGCGGGAGCCGTCATTGCTTTTCCACATGGGGAGCTGCTAACATGCAGCTCCCCATTTGGAAAAGCAATCTGCTTTGAATTTTGGAAGAGAGAGCAGGTTTCCTGCTCTCTCTTCCAAAATTCAAAGCAGTTTGCTATGACAGGACGGGAGCTGCGAGGCTCCCGTCCTGTCATACCAAACAGCAGTGTCCCGGGAGGCACCCCGGGACACTGCAGGAGCCGGCCCTGGGGGTGGCAGTCCCGAGGGCCATCAAGGGCTCCAGGAGGGGGCCACGCGGCCCCCTCCCAACATCATGAAAGCCCCGGGGAGGTGGTGGTCCCCGGGGCTTCGGAGGTCCGAAACGAACCCCCACATTTGTTTAATTAGTGCCCCAGGGAGGTGGCGGTCCCCGGGCGTGTGGGGGGCTCGAGCCCCCCAAACAGGTAATTAAATTTTTTTAAAAGAAGCCCCGGGGGTGGCGGTCCCGGGGCAGCGGGAGGGCCCAGTGCCCTCCCGCACAATTTAAAATACAAAGCCCCGGGGGTTGCGGTCCCCGGGGCTTGGGGGGCCTTAGAGGCCCCCCAAACCATTTTTTATTAACCCCCCGCATGCCCCCGGGACTGGCCCACCCGGGGGCCAAATAACAAAGAAGCGCGGGAGCCCGCGCTTCATTTTTTTTTTTTTATCGGCAGGATCCGCACACCCAGCGCGTTTTTTGCCGATTTTAAAAAAAATAAATAAATTTTTTTGGGGCCCTGGGGGTCCTTATAGGACCCCCTGAGCAGGCCTAGGGGGTCAGGGTGTTTCTACCCTGCCCCCTTTTTGCGTTTTACGCAGTTGTTTTACTGCTTTCTTGTTCCTCGGTTCTACCGAGGAACAAGATGGCTGCCAACACTTCCTGGTTTGGAGTGTTGACAGCCAATTAGCATGCAGCTCGTGATCGGGAGGGTGCGCAGATCCACCGCGGCCATAGATATCGAAACTTTTATTTTGGATTTTCTCAGCAACTACTGAACGGATTTACACCATTTTTAAAAAGGGTGCTTTCTGAACCAAGCACTACCTTTTTGCCAAATTTGGTGTAATTCCGTTCAGCAGTTTTTGCTGTAGCCTTGCATAAAGTTTCCTATGGAAAATTGATTTTTTCACTCTTATATTTTGAATTTCTCCGCAACTACTGAACGGATTTATACCATTTAAAAAAAAGGTTGCTTTCTGAACCAAGCGCTACCTTTTTGCAAAATTTGGTGTAATTCCGTTCAGCAGTTCGGGCTGTAGCCGTGGCTAAAATTTCCTATGGGAATTAACATGGGGAAAACAGGTTTGGGACCCCCATTTTTTCTCGGCCCCTGCTTGATGAATCACCCCGAAACTTTCAAGACAGGAGCGGACCGGAGCGTCCCACTAGTTTTGAAAATGTTGCGATGATTTGTCAAACGACGCCAAACTTATTGGGAATAGAATGTTGCGGATTTCCTATGGATAATAGGTCCTAACTATAACTATCTACTGGCGACCGCCAGTAGATAATATATATATATATATACATATATATATTATCTACTGGCGGTCGCCAGTAGATAGTTATAGTTAGGACCTATTTTCCATAGGAAATCCGCGACATTCTATTTGAAATAACTCTCTTGCCGGTTGACGTATCTTTGCGAAATTTTCAAACTTTGTGGGGCGCTCCGGTCCGCTCCTACCCTGAAAGTCTCGGGGGATTCGTCAAGCGGGGCTGAGAAAAAGGGGGTCCCAAAACGCGTTTCCCCATTCATTTTTCCATAGGAAACTTTAGACACGGCTACAGCTCAGACTGCTGAACGGAATTACACCAAATTTGGCAAAGAGGTAGTTCTTGGTTCAGAAAGAACCCTTTTGTTAAATGGTGTAAATCCGTTCAGTAGTTCCTGAGAAATTCACAATTAAAATCACATATATATCTATGGCCGCGTCGGATCCGCGTGCCCTCCCGATCACGAGCTGCATGCTAATTGGCTGTCAAGTGGCTGTCAACACTCCAAATCAGGAAGTGTTGGCAACCATTTTGTCCCTCGGTAGAACCGAGGGACAGAACCAAGTGCGCAAAGCGCAAAAGGGGGCAGGGTAGAAACACCCTGACCCCTAGGTCTGCTCAGGGGGTCCCACAAGGACCCCCTGGGCAGAAAAAGCTTTTTTTTTAAAAAATCGGCGGGATGCGCTTAGGGTGCGCGGATCCCGCTGAGAAAAAAAAGAAACAAGTGCGCAAAACGCACAAAGGGGGCAGGGTAGAAACACCCTAACCCCCTAGGCCTGCTCAGGGGTCCCACAAGGACCCCTGGGCAAAAAGCATTTTTTTTAAAAAAATCGGCAGGATGCGCTTAGGGTGCGCGGATCCTGCCGGAAAAATACATCGAGCGCGGTCTCCCGCGCTTCGATGTTAATTTGACCCCGGGTGGGCCAAGTCCCGGGGGCATGCTGGGGGTTTATTTTATGTATGGGGGCCTCTAAGGACCCCCAAGCCCCGGGGACCGCCACCCCCGGGGCTTTATTAGAAAAGTTGCGGGAGGGCTCTGAGCCCTCCCGCAGCCCCGAGGACCACCACCTCCCCGGGGCTTCTTTATTTTTAAATTAACCTGTGTGGGGGACTCCAGCCCCCACACGCCCGAGGACCACCACCTCCCGGGGCACTAACAAAATTGAAAATGGGGGTCGTTTTGGACCCCCAAGCCCCGGGGACCACCACCTCCCGGGGCTTTGAAAATGTGGGGAGGGGGCCGCGCGGCCCCCTCCCGGAGCCCTTGATGGCCCTGGGGACCACCACCCCCAGGGCCGGCTCCTGCAGTGTCCCGGGGTGCCTACCCCGGGACACTGTAGTTTGCAATGACAGGACGGGAGCCTCGCGGCTCCCGTCCTGTCATTACAAACTGCTTTGAATTTTAGGCGAGAGCAGGAAACCTGCTCTCGCTTCCAATATCCAAGCAAAATTGCTTTTCCACATGGGGAGCTGCATGTTAGCAGCTCCCCATGTGGAAAAGCAATGCCGGCTCGCGCAGGAGGCGGGGAGCCGGCAGGGTCCGTGGGGGAGTTGGGGTCCCCCCACAGACCCCAAAAGGATAGGGCCAGCCCCGGGGGATGGGGCCCCCGGTGCAAGTAGTGGCCCGGGAGGGGGGCCATGCGGTCCCCCTTCCCCCCCAAAAATTTTTGAAAAAAAAAAACAAAGCCCGGCCCCGGGGGATGGGGTCCCCGGGGCCTAAGGAGGCCTTAGGAGGGGGCCAGGCAGCCCCCTCCATCAAAAAAAAAAAAAAAAAAGGTGGTAATGGCCCGGGGATGGGGTCCCCGGGTCGAAATTGGCCACGGGAGGGGGCACACGCGGTCCCCTTCCCAGTCCTTTTTTTTTTTTTTTAAAGGGGACAGGCCCTGGGGGATGGGGTCCCCAGGGCTCAAAAAATTACTAAAAAGGGGGGCCACACAGCCCCCTTTTAAAAATTTTTTAAAAAACGGCATCGCGAGGGAGGCCACGCCCCTCTTTGACAGCACTCTGCAAACGCGCCCCATGGCGCGTTTGCAGAGGGAAACGAATTCCCCTTGAATACTGGGGGTCCCTGAGGGCCAACTAGCCCACCAGGAACCTCCAGTATGCGCCAGGGGGCTGCGTTGCACAGAGGTGTACAGAGGCCACGCCCCTTTTTACACCTCTCTGCAACGCAGCTCTGTGGCGCTTTTTGGATATACCTGTTGGGCTAGTTGGCCCCCAGGGACCCTCAGGATTCAAGGGGAGTTAATCCCCCGACTTAAAACGCGCCACGGGGCGCGTTTGCACAGTGGTGAAGGGAGGGGGCGGGGCTTCAGGTGACATGTGTGCAAACAGGCCCCGTGGCGCGTTTTAAGATGGGGAATTAAATCCCCTTCAATCCTGAGGGTCCCTGGGGGCCAACTAGCCCACCATGTACTTCTAAAAAGCGCCACAGAGCTGTGTTGCAGAGAGGTGTAAAAAGGGGCGTGGCCTCTGTACACTCTCTGCAACGCAGCCCCCTGGCGCATACTGGAGGTTCCTGGTGGGCTAGTTGGCCCCCAGGGACCCTCATGATTAAAGGGGACTTAATCCCCCAACTTAAAACGCGCCACGGGCGCGTTTGCACAGATGTCACCTCAGGCCCCGCCCCTCCCTTCACCATTGTACAAATATTCCTCTAAAATCAGCCGAAATACGAATTCCGATTTACTCACCTGTTATCAGGAGAGACCTCAGTGCTGCATCTTTCAGCCCAGTACTGATCCTGAAAAGTAATTTTAACCGTACTTACCAGTAACTTGAATTTCCTTCCATAGGATATCATTGCCTGCTTTTTGCTGAAAAAGTTTCCAAGTGTCGATTTTTGAAACATACAAATATTCCTCTAAAATCAGCCGAAATACGAATTCCGATTTACTCACCTGTTATCATGAGAGACCTCAGTGCTGCATCTTTCAGCCCAGTACTGATCCTGAAAAGTAATTTTAACCGTACTTACCAGTAACTTGAATTTCCTTCCATAGGATATCATTGCCTGCTTTTTGCTGAAAATGTTTCTAAGTGTCGATTTTTGAAACATACAAATATTCCTCTAAAATCAGCCGAAATACGAATTCCGATTTACTCACCTGTTATCAGGAGAGAACCCAGTGCTGCATCTTTTAGCCCAGCACTGACCCTGAAAAGTAATTCTAACCGTACTTACCAGTAACTTGTAGTTCCTTCCATAGGAATCAATTGTCTGGTTTTCAGCAGAAAAGTTTCAAAGTGTCGATTTTCACAAACTACAAATATTCCTTAAAAATCGCCTGTATGACTTAAATGCATTCTTTCAACTGTTTACAGGAGATGCACCAGTGCTGGATCCAGAATCCACCACTGAGTGAGAAAAAGTCACGATAACACTACTTACCTGCTAAGTGAATTTCCTCCCATAGGATAACATTGGTGATTCTATGTGAAAAAGTTTCTAAGTGTCAACTTTTAAAATACAATAATATTCCTTATAAATCACTACTGTAACCAAAACGCTTTTACTCAACTGTTTACAGGAGATGTCCCAGGACTGAATCTAGAATCCAGTCCTGTGGTTAGAAAAGTAATCCATAAAGTAACTAATTGCATTTAGCTAGAAATTCACATTGAGCTCAATGTTGCATTGTGTTTGAAATTGTGTTGCCCATTGCAACAACTGTAACTACTGTACTTAAAAGTCTATTGCCTATTTGCAAAGTATTTAAAGTAAATTAATTCATTCTGAGAAAGTATATTTTGTAATGTAATGTATAATGTAATTACAATGTAATTTAAAAAATAAAATATCTAAAAATATATAGTTTAAAAAAATGTAGTAAATCAGTATGAAAAAAATAAAAATAACAATTAATACATTTAAAAATTGGCATTTACAAAACCTTTGAAATTCACTGAAAAAAACCATAGGTTTCAGACATGTTATAGTTAGGAATTAGCATTTAAAAAACCTTTGAAATTCACTGAAAAAACCATAGGTTTCAGACATGTTATAGTTAGAAATTAGCATTTAAAAAACCTTTGAAATTCACTTAAAAAACCATAGGTTTCAGGCACGTTATAGTTAGAAATTAGCATTTAAAAAACCTTACAAATTCACTGAAAAAACCATAGGTTTTAGGGACAGTTATAGTTACTTGGACATTGCACTCGTAAAAAACCCGTGAAATTCCCCCGTTATAGTTAGTTCAGCTAACTATAACTCGCGCCCCGCAATGCACTGCTGATGACGTCACATATTACATCACTCATGACATGGTCAGTGACATCACTGATGACATCACTGATGACATCTCAAATGACATCACTGATGACATCATCCATGTGATAATTTCATGCATCTTCTCACACCCTAATATAACTTTTGATACACCCACTCTAAATTACAGACTGCCATTCTCAAAACCATAGACACTCCAATACCAATAACTACATACCAACTCACTGATTCTTAGGTCTACACACACATCCACTCACTCACCCGTACAGTCACTCATACTTACAGTCATTCAGTACAGGACTATCATATGCACACATACACCTATATAAACACTGACACACCGCCACTCATCCATAGAGGTACTCACACACCTAGTCAGTCATGCAAAAAATTAATCACACACCCATTTACTCACCTATAGAGTTATACACACACCAGCTCAATAACTCATACAAATACTAGCACATTCTTACGCTCTTATACAATAACTGATACAAGCACACACGCATCCATACAGCCACTCTCACAATCACACACTCTCACGTATAGCCTTTTAAATACTCTAACACACATATATACTTCCTTTTACATATGTAGTTACTCGCACATGTACCACTGAGATATACATTCACTCACTAACACACCCATACACACACTCACCCACCCAAGCAGTCCATCACAGACGCACTCTTCAAATCATGCACCCAGTGAATCACCCACTCACACATCTATGTACAGAGTCGCACACACCCCACCCACACAAACACTCAGGCACCCATACAGATACTCAGACAACCAATCAATAACTCATATAGACACTCATGTAGCTATTCACAAACCCATGCAGCCACTTACACAGCAACAGACAGACGGATACAGACATTCACCCAGTTTAGTCACTAACCCATGCATTCAGTAACATACGTTTAATCACTCACTTATACAGTTAGTCACGCACCTACTAAATCATCCATTCAGACACTTATACACCCACTCACTCTTCAATACGCCTTTCCCTATATATATTAAACATATTTAAACTTTACAGAAACACACAGTCACTGGATGATGTCATCAGTGATGTCATCAGTGATGTCATTTGAGATGTCATCAGTGATGTCATCAGTGATGTCACTGACCATGTCATGAGTGATGTAATATGTGACGTCATCAGCAGTGCATTGCGGGGCGCGAGTTATAGTTAGCTGAACTAACTATAACGGGGGAATTTCACGGGTTTTGTACGAGTGCAATGTCCAAGTAACTATAACTGTCCCTAAAACCTATGGTTTTTTCAGTGAATTTGTAAGGTTTTTTAAATGCTAATTTCTAACGATAACGTGCCTGAAACCTATGGTTTTTTAAGTGAATATATATATATATACATATATCATCCACGTACATGGGGAAATGTTCTCAAATTTCCTTCTTTTGTCCTATCTATACAGACTCAATATTGGGTTGTTGACATTTTGACACTAGTAGGGTAGTAAAGGGGGTTTCATCAGAACAAATACTAATGTCTGTGCAAATTGATATTGACACAGAAAAGAAACCACGGCCATGGAATTGCAAATAGCCAGAGGTCCTGATCTTAGTTAAACAAATTGTGCATGGAAGCTGGTAAAAGTATCATAAGGCACTGATTGCAGTTTGAGCATGTGGGCTTTCATGACATAAAAATCACCACAGGTGTCAATTTTTTATTCTGCTGAAATTGTATTTCCACCAGTACTTCTTGCCGGAGCCAAGGCAACTATGCATTAACACCGGTGATATGGAAAAACTGTAAGGGTAAAAACTATGTGGTAATTACTACCAGTGGTAAAAACCCTAAATGCAGCCACCAGAATACCTATGTGCAGGCAATTAGCAGCAAATCAAATATTTGAGTAAATTTACATGTGTGTCATGTGCAAAATATCTGCTGAGAATGTGTGTGAGGCATGTGGCAGAGTGCACCTGTTGCAACTGTTCATTGATGCTTCTGATATTCAGGAATCTGAGACATAACTAAAAATTTCTGGATGGTTCTACAAATGTGTGGAATCCTAGAAAGGTAGGCAGGGTGTTAATGACCTATAAGCTAATGCAACTATCATTTGGCCAACAGAAATAGGCAATTAAAACCATTGCTGGGAGTTGCATACCTATTTATCATTGAGGAATCTCATTCGTTATCGGAATTAAACAGACAAATCGCTTCACCAACTAAGAACGACCATTCACCACCACCCACAGAATCGAGAAAAAGCTATCAATCTGGAAATCCTTTCTGTATTCGGGCCGGGTGAGATTTCCTCCCTGCTCACTAGTTACGCGACCCCTAGCGATGGTTTTAATTGCCTACTGTTGTTGGCCACACAAGGAATAAAGACTCTGCATTGCCTCTTTGAGTTGTGGAATGTGGACATACAACAGGGGCCGTGATCGTAACCAAAGGACTCAATTGTTTCTTGATTTATGTCATGTAGCTGGGGGCTCATTTGCTATTTTGCAATTCATTCTTATTTATGCTGCCCCCTAGTGAACAGCAGTACTCAGCTGCTGTTTACTAGATAGATACTAACAATAAAAAGATGTTAAATAAATCAGGCAAGCATTTATTTAAAGGTTAATTGGTATTGAAGATAGGAGGTAATTATTGAGTCCTGCACCACTTAAGGAGCACCTTCATTTTTAAAGACATCTTTCAGCAAAAGTGTAAAAACATGCAAAAGTTTCTTCAAAATTCAAAAAGTGTATTTAATTAACATGCAGGACCTTTTCACTTTGGTACATCAGATTACATCAGTGCATTGAAAAAAATTATTTTAAAAGTGATAGTTTTCAAAACGTGAATTTAGAAACATTAATTCTTTCCCCTATCCTTACACAATGCCAATAGTGAACTAAAGAGGCAAGTTAATTGTTATGTGCACTCTTTGGGTGATATGAGACCCTTTAATACATAAAAAATATTATAGTTTATTAAATCAAACACAGGAGAAGGTTTTGTACAGCACACATCCTGAAGTCATGTATTTCGAGGTCCTCTTATATGTGATAATGAAGAAAAAAGAGGGAAAGTGTAAAAAAAAAAATTGCCTAGGGTCATACACTTTGGTAAAGTGGGGAAGCCATGATTAATCCCAGGTTTTCTGGTTTCACATTGTGCAATTCAGCAACTAGATGTATATGCTTTGCTTCCCCTACAACCCCCCAACCACCCCGCCCTGCACCTCCCCACTCCCCAAGCCCGACCACCAGCCGCTGGCATCAACGCAGCCCTTGGTCACATCACAGACCAAACATTTTGGCCCCTGGGAAAATATTTACGAGTACCCATGTCTTAGATACTAGAATCTCAAATGGCATGGCCACTGGGTTGGGTTTGAAAGAAGCAAGACTGATCCCCATCGCAGGTAAAGCTTTTGCAGCCCAAAACACGGCATGGGCTGTGGGAAATGTCAGTGAATAGAATCGACACAAACAGATCAACATTTTTAATCATGGGCAAAATTGAATGTCGACTGGTGTCATGAAAATGTATTATACATCATATCCTCCCGCAAATAGTGATGCCCTGTTGTGGTAATAAATCTGCAACCTTTATCCACCAGCAAGGGCTCTGTGTTTATTAGTGGGAAAAGGGGGTGTCAGTAAGGGAAAGGATGCATGAGGCCGAGTAGCACGACTGCTTAGGTTATGCACAATAAAATCAATCATACCACCTCATCAACTGATGACAAAAAGTGTCCCAAATGAAGTTCAAGCTTCCCGTCCACACGAGTCAAAGCCAACGCTGCTGAACATCAATGTAGAATTCCAACCACTGCGGCTACTGAAACGTGCACACAAAGGGTAGGGGACTGGCTGCTGCTTAAGAGATTTGCTCTGTTGTAGCCTCAACACCAGTGGCAAATCTTAGCTTCAAAAGAAATTGATCATCTCCATACAAGCAGAGATCTATTACTCTGCTCCCCCCACCCGTGGCCCGAAGCATCAGCAGCCTGCGTTCATCGCCGTACCATGCGCTGTTTGTTTTCTTGTGCAAGCAGGATTTGATTTTATTTACCTCCGGTGATACTGCACAAATAGCTTGACTTTTGCACCTTCTGCTTCTTTGATTGCCTATGCTCTGAAAAATTAATTTGTTTTCATTTGAGAGACAGAGACTAGGGCAGCTCATCTCACAATGGACTGTAATCGGTGGCACAAAACACATTTCTTCCTGGAGATTTTCCATCCGACCTATTTTATTTTTCTCTTTTCAGCTGAGAAAATTGAGGTCACCGGACTGCTGTTAACAAGAACTGCAATCACTGGCGGATGCATGCATTGCCCCAGCAAGAATCAAGAACGATAAACTGGCAAGCGTTATTCTCTCTCTCTCTCTCTCCCTCCCTCCATATAGCCTCTTTTTCCCAATAAAAATCTGAAAGAAGGCCACGCTACATCACATTCGAATCGGTGTGTCCTAGAGGTTTTGATGATCAAAACCATGTAGCTTTTTATGGCTTTAGTTGGATAAGGAGCCCTCAGTGCTCAGTGCTGCGGCCATAATGCTGCACACGTAAGCTAGGCGTTCAGGCAAGAGTGCACCCTGCACTTCGAAGCCAAATATAGAGGTAGGCAAATATCGAGGACAAATATCGAATTTAAAATATCAAACGGTGTCTATACCTAGGGTAAGTATAGATTTTGTATGCCTAAGACCACATTTGCCTTTCGATATTTTGGCCTTTGACATTTTGCCACTCTATTCTGGTACCATGATATTCATGGCCTCGATATTCAGTAGTACAATCAGTAGTACAATCAGTAGTACAATCATCAGGCATCATTCTCTATAAAGTCTTTGGATCCGAGTCTAGCCTCCAAGTAGAAGTGGGCCAGATTCACAACTCTACCACACTGGGGCAAGAAAAAGTGAGAATTGTGGTCAGAATTTCCATATCCAGAATTGTAGAATCAGGATTAAGAATTTTCCAAGAGTACATTCCACTTATGACATTTAAAAAGTTGCCATGTTTGCAGATTTTCAGTTATTGTAAGGTTAGAAATGGAGTAGAAAAATAGGTGATGCCAGAGCAACAACTACATTTTGGCATGGGTGTAGCATCCTGGCAGTCCAGGTATTTGCCAAGAACTACCCCATACGCACACAGAGCAATTTTACACATCTTTATTCCGCTGCATGTAAGTCAGAACTCAACATTCTAGGCCTGCCTTCAACTCATCTCTCCAGCGCTTACGTCACAGGCCTACAGTGTACAGTGGGATCCAAAAGAGCTCCCGCGTTCGTTTATTTACAAGACACATCTCCCGCTGTGATAAATAAAAAGTTAAAACTTTTCAAAATAGACAAATAAGTAAACACATAAATAAATACACAAATAAATACATGAATAAATACAGAGATAATCATGGATATACAGGCAATTTTAATTCTAATCAATCAATCAAAATACTTTATTTCAAAAAAACAAATTCTTAAAGAAATATTGCACATTACCCGATTCATTAGTAAGCAGTCACACATATCATACAATTAGTAGTGTACATCACACATTTAGATCAATTTAACCAGCACATGACTTCGGTTAATAACCATATAAACGCTTCAAATTTCTGACACTAAAACACAATAGATGGTCGACAATCCAAAATACCATATATATTAAGAACACTTTAATAAGACAAAAAGTGCCAAATCAACCATTAGCATACAACTCGTTTTGTCCAAGTACAACATTATAAAGTACAGCATGCATAGCAGCTTATCACAATCACATAGGACTCTCTTAATCAACCTTATTAACAGGTCAAATTTCCCATCTCCATTGTGGCCTTGCCAGTGCATCCTCTTAATGCGGACAGGGCTCAGTAAGGTCTTCCACACGGTCCTGCATATATTAAAAACATTTTAAAAGAAAGAGGATAACAAATAACCAGCAGCTTGCAACTCATTTTTCTCATGTGAGCATTATAAAGTGCAGTGTGCATTGCTGCTTATCTTATTCATAAGGTATTCACTTAAACTTCCTTGCAATCAGAGTTAAATTTCCCATCTCCCAATGTATCAAGGCATCCTTCTAGTGGAACAAGGTTTGCTTACCAATTAAAGACGCCACTCTACCAACTTAAGGGCGTGCCAACCTTTACCGTAAAACACTAAGGGGCCGATTCCGATTCGGGCCGGAAATCTCTTTGACCGAGCCGGACCCGGAGAGATTTCCGACCGAATCGGACCCGTGCAGCCCGACCGAACGAGTACGATGCGTCCGTATGCTATCGTACTCGAGTCGGTCGGACTCCCATTGAAGTCAATGGGACCCAGTCGTACAACGCGTACGCGGGCTCCCATTGCCTCAATGGGTGCGAGGCGAACAAGGGCGCCCCCTACAGCGGGTACGCGGCGAAGCGACTCGCGCCGTACACGCACAGGTAGGGGGGACCCATGGGTCCCCCCTGTGTGCGACTCGCGCAGCTACGCGTACAGGGGGGTCCGACATGGACCCACGAAGTACGGCTCCGACTGCTCTCTCGAGCCGGACGGCGCGTGTCGGTCGGACTGCTCGCGGCGAGCATTGTACTTACCCGGCCGGGGAACGTCTCCATTGCGCGGTGCGAGTCGTGTCCGAGCGAGTCGGTCGGTGCGGTTCGACCCGGGAACGAGTCGGTCGGAGCGGTTGGGATGCCCGAACGAGTCGGTCGGCGATTTCGCATCGTACTCGCTCGTCCGGACGCGCGTACGAATCGGTCGGGAAATAGGGCTCCGAATCGGATCCGGTTATGCCGAATCCGATTCGGAGCCCTACCGGCCGACATCGGAATCGGCCCCTAAGAGGTAAAAAGTCTAACCGGGGATGTTATAATTTTACGCAAGTTTTGACCTGTGGCAATGTCTACATCCTGGTATCTAAGGTCACAGAGCAATTTAAAACCCATTTCTCTCGACTGTATCCCATGCTTTTTGAATACAGACCAGAGAGTCTTCTTCCTTTCCTCGAGGAAGAGTACACAATCCATCAATAGATGGGTCACTGAATAGTTCCTACCCCACTTACAGGAGCATTGACCATTGTACTCGGCTACTTTGGTTATCAACCCCAATATTCGCCAACTCTGGTCAATTCCCACCCTCAGCCACAGAATTTCATTTCGTAAAGACTTGTCTGAATTTTATATAGGTTCAGAAAGAAATCCATGCTCTCCTGAGAAGCTTAAAATGGGATAACTGAACTCTTAACTTTGAGATGCTGAAGGCCCTCTTTCTAACTGGTTTTGATAGCGCATTGTCTGAGGGTGCTCTTTATTTGACTAACTTGAGCTGCTGTACCTCCCTCAGTGCGCATGCCAGGAACTTCCAGGCACTTTAACATCACAAAGTTCCTCCTAATGGGGAAGGTTGCCAGTATCTCAGGTAAAATTAGCACCAACAGTTTATCACCAGGGACCCCATTCTTAATTAATTATAATTCTTCAATTATGTTTTGTGGCACCTGATTCACATGTCCTGATCGGGTCACTGGAAACCGGGAACTGGCAGTCGAAGTGTCAGTGATCTGCACAGGGGAGGTGAAATTATCAGCAGACACAGAGTCCTCAAGTAGTCTGTCGGGACCCAGTCTCTATATTGACATCGATGTTTGGTGAGTGATGGGCCACATATCGAAAATTAAAGGAATCTTTCACATGGGACTTCACAGGATGCCGGGCAGTCACCATGTGTCCTTTGGTGTTATTGATGGTGAAGGGCTCAGCACACAGAGCATCATACTTTCTTTTTCTGTGGTGTCTGACAGGCCCTCGATCTCCTCTTGTAAAGGTGACATGTTTTACATGACATCGTCTGTCAGCACATATTTTCATCTTCTGTTTGCGACCAAAGTCTGTACAATGAATGTCTTCCTCATTCTTGGATATGATGTTGGTCCATTGAGGAAGCTTGGTCGTCATGGTTCTTCCTAACATGAGAGTTGCAGGGCTTTTCCCTGTCGTTGAGTGATGGGTCGAACGGTAAGCTTGAAGAGTAGTGTTCAAAACAACCTTGAGGTTGAGCTTCTCCAATGCAGCATGCTGAACAGCTTTCTTTAGAGCAGTGGTTCCCAAACTTTTGACTCCTGAGGACCCCCATTGAGTCACCACTGGAAGCCGGGGACCCCCAAGCAATTTGTAGGATTTAAATTTCAAACATTATAACAATAATTCGAAAAAAATAAACACGTGTGCACACAAAACAAATACTCTAATTACTAAAGATTTTAGGGGCATATTTACAAGGCCCTATCGCCATGGGAACGTCAATTTTTGCGATGTTCCCGTGGCGATAGGGGCTTTGCCTTATTTACAAGGCAGTGTTAAGCCACTTAATGTGGCTTGACGCTGCCTTGTAAATAAGGCCCCCTTTCACGCAATGCTGAGCATGAAAGGGGTGGGCAGTGGGAGGTGTGGTGGGCGTTCCACCCCAACACCCATTGATTTTGACGCTGCCATCTATTTACAAGGGCAGCGTAAATAGGAGACAGCACCAAAATTAAGACTATGGAAAACCTGGTCTTGGCGAAATGAGGAGAAATGCGTTATTTCGCCTCGATTTTGTTTTTTCCCATGGAAAAAGCAAAAACGCCTTGGATTGTTTATGTTCAGGAAGGTGACCCTTCCTGCACATAAACAATCTTTAAAAAAAAAAAAAGCCATTTTGTAACTTCCATGTGTGTTGCATTAGGCAGCACACATAGAAGTGACAAAACTGCATTTCAAAATTGTTCATGTACAGGAAGGGGGAACTTCCTGCACATAAACAATCTCCCCCTGCACGCAGACTCCCTTGCACTATGGTGCAAGGGTGCCTGCATTGGCACTACACTGCTAAGTGTAGTGCCAGCGCAGGAGGAAACGCAGGGCTGCACCATATTCTTGTAAATATGGTGCAGCCCTGCGTTTCTGAAGTGGCGGAGCGTGTCGTTAAGTCAAGGAGGCTAACGACATGCTCCGCCAATTCTGTTGTAAATATCCCCCTTAGTATTTTATATTGAAAGAAATTGCAAAAAAATGAAACATTTTAAGGGAAGGTTGGTGATGCAGCTCCATGACTAACTTTTGAATGGTTGGTTTTATTTCGCAGTACGAGGCAACTATTCCTGCCAGGGCCAGACTGGAAACCCAAAGCAGCCCTGGCAAACGTTCATAGACCAGTCCCTATACGGTGCACACCAAGTGCAGTGAGTGAGCTTGACCACTACAAAGGGGGCTTTGGGAGGCTCTCCCCGCCCAAAAATTTAGGAAACAATGGTGCAGTCTACAACACATTTATCATTATATAATGAATTGTATTAGCTTTTAAAGAATAGTAAATGAAGACCTTACTGTGCACCAGGATACGACAATCTTTGTTGGGGTTCTTCAATGATTCCCTTATTATCACCTTTCAACAGTGCCTCTCATCTCTCCGTAGCCCATCTGTTGCATGAATTTCATTTGTTTTGTAGCATCAGACACATATAGAGACAATGAATCATACGTGAAAATCAGTGTATAGAAAAAGTTACATAAGGCAAAGGGGACTAAAATGTGTAGGATTCACGTCATTCATACTGGTAGGCATTTTTAAAGAGTGCTTGCTCTGGTGAAGCACAAACTCAGGATTCCGAACATAACTCAGTGGTTAGCATTGACTTTAACAATAAAAATGTATTTCCACCCAAATAAACCTTTTAGCAGCATCAGGATAATGAGACTGGGAAAAAACATAAGTTACTAACTTGTACCATGCAGTTTGGAAGCAGCTCTTTGATGACAGTTTATAGGTCACTGTGCTAGATTACGTTTGTCCCTTATGAATTGCACAGTAACAAAAGAATTTCTGTGACAAAAGCAGTAACCCACTGACCTATGCACATAAAATACTGTTTTTTAAAATGCATGGTACACGTTCTTTGCAGTAGGCATATTAACCCTCTGTGCTACATTAGATAAGTAAAAGCTGCCACTGGACAAAACTCATCTCTCACCAGCAGGTACATTAATCACTGGCATTTTCTTGACCCTTTTATTGTTGCTCGAAAACTGCTAATTTTACAAGGAACTTTGCAGTGCTTTTAAAACTGCTGCCTGGGGACCCCCTGGGAATGTGCCACGGACCCCTGGGGGTCCGCGGACCCCAGTTTGGGAAACACTGCTTTAGAGTACTCATGAACCGTTCTACCAGATCATTGGCCTTGGGCAAAAGAAGAGTGCTTTTTTCATGCTTTATATTGAGGTGATTTAGAAAGTCTTTGAATTCTCAACTATTAAAAGGTGGACCATTGTCAGGTTTTAAGATTGCAGGTACACCTCATGTTGCAAAGATGCCATCTAATTTTTGAATAACCTTTACATGTGTAGTGGATAAAAGGTCTTCTACCACTAGAAAACCAGAGCATTCATCAACAATGACTAGAAGATGATCTCAATTCTCAGGAGGACCAAATAAATCAAAAGAACTTTTCTCCCTAACATGATGTGCCAATTCAATTCTGACATGTTTAAAGGGTGCTGAATAACTTGAGATGAAAGACAGTTGCATAAGTGACAAGTCTTCAATTCTTTTTTGAACCTTTTGTCGAGATACAGTAACCAGACTTGATCACCGAGAGCTCTCTTAGAGGCAACTATTCCTTGATGTCCCACCCTTGATGTAAAATATATTTTATTTTTCTAAACTGGTGTGGTGTCCATTTGTGGTGTTTTCACTGTGTTACTGTGAGTGTTGGTACAAATACTTTACACATTGCCTTTGGGATAAGCCTGTCTGCTCATGCCAAGCTACCAAGGGGGTGAGCAGGGGTTATCTAAAGTGTGTATCCCCCTTACCCTGACTAGAAGCAAGGGTCCCTATTTGGACAAAGGTACCTACCTCTGCCAACTAAAGATCCCCATTTCTAACAGATAATAAGCAAGGGTTCTTCAATACTGCTGGATTACCCCATGTGCTTGATTCCATAGATTGCGCACATGTGCAATCTGTGCCTTCTGCTGACACTGCCCACCTATACAGGAACTGGAAACATCATTATTCAATACATGTCCAGGCAATAGTGGCCCGTCAGTGACTCTTCATCAACATTCTGGCTAAATACAATGGAAGTGCCCATGATGCTTACATTTTCTGCCACAGTCTCATCAATGAGCGGTTCGAGAATGGCCGTTACAGGAATGGCCTACTCATTGGTAAGAAAAGCAGAATTACAACTAGTTTGCCTATTTTGAAATGAATGACTGACTACCCTTCTGTGTATTTGTGTTTGGATCTTGTGTGATGTGCACCTAGTGGTAGTATGTCACTCAAACATGTAGCTAATGATGTCCCAATGTGTGATTATCTCACAGATTCAGAAATGGAAGGATGAAATAATGCACAGTGCTAGGTGTTGTGACCTATCATACTGTGTGAGCTGGCAGAGTCACAAGTGGTGCAGATGCACTGACTTCCAATGACAAACCATGGGCCCTACAATTGTTTTGAAACTAACACTAAAGGAACAACCTCAAAACATTGTGGGATGTGTGTGTGTGCAATGGTGTATCAAGGTGGGAATATATGTAATTCTCTTGATTCCAAACGTTTGTCGGTAAAGTCTTCACATCCAAAGTATCTGTTTCAAGCATGGCAGTATATCTGTAGGCTTATGATTTTCTTAGGACCACCAATGTGAACGGACTATGAAATATCAATAACTGTCATGCACTGAAAGTGTTGGATCCAATAATATAACAAATATGTACTCTAGGCACATAAGTCACACTAAAAGAGGAAATGGCAGGTATACACCAGCCATGACAACATCCAAAGTCATATAATACACATTCATAATAAGGCACATTGACATTCTTCATCAATGTAATAGATGATAACATACATGCCACAAGTTGCCTACATTTGTTGCATCTCACTTAATCAATGTAATTGTCACACATTGCTTACATAGGCCAATGCAGAAGTCAAACACACACCCCTTGAAGATATCCAAGTCAGGGAACTAGAGGCTATGTGGCCTCAAGGGTGAGCTGACCCCCAAAAACAATGTTTTTAACTCAACAAAGCCATCCGAGATTCTATTTTGTTTATTACATTTCCCTCATGATTCTACAACCATGAGTGGCTACAGCTGCATCTGTAAATATAATCATCACAAGGCTGCAATATAAATACATGGCTATGCCCCTCCTTCCTTGCACATCGGTAGGAAGGAGCAGACGCAGCTAGGTTTTCAGACAGGAATGCCCCTTGATGAAGTAAGAGGGTGTATGTGTGGAGGGATATTGATACCTTGATGTATGTTACCGCAAATGGGGGTAGGCATTGTGACTCACTGAAAGGGAAATTACTCTTCCTCTCATATTGCTATCTTTAGAGTTACACTACAGGGGTTCCCAAGCCCTTCCACCATGGGACCCGGATGACCCGATAGTGGGGTAAGATTGTGAGTTGGACTCACAATTTGATATACATGTAAATATTGTTGTTTCAAGTGTGCAGTGTCACTTTTTCACCAAGCATGTGAATGTTGCATGCTGGTGGCCATTTTTACACATCACGGATCTACCTAACTTAAGAGGTCTCAAAACAATATAAATTTTTATTCTGTTACAGGTACTTATGGGCCTGACACATAAAAGGTTAATAAAGGTCAATCCTTTTGTTATTAGCGGTGTACTAGTGTATATTTGCCAAACCTGGATCCTGTGTTTCCATCCTTAGGAATGCCACAGACTCGCATGAGCCCTCAGGCAGAAACATGTTGGCGATACAGTGGTGATGGGGTACTAATTCCCATTATCTCCACATTTGATTTTTAATACCAAGTGACATTTCTGGTAAATATAAAGGACTGTTTAGGATGTGGCATTGGTTTTTAGTCTATTTAGATCACAGGTCCATTCTTAGGTAGAAGTGCCTCGCTGACTTCAGGTGTAGGCCCACTCTCCATCAATACAACAAAAGAGACACTTAAACGGCGGTCTACTGTTTCTGCACCTCAAGCTAGTTTCAAATGTATTAGAGATCCTGCGCAGAAAGCCCTGGCACCAGCCGTCAAGTGGTGCCTCTGTGGTTCAGATCCTAAATGGAGCAAGGGGTGGGTGTGCGCCAGGTAATGAAGTCCAGAGATTCGGTATTGGGTTTCAAAAAAGTCTTTATTTCCAATTGATTAATTCTCATGGAATGGGAGCATTTACACTCAGCCACATGGAGAACTTCATCAGGGCGCAATAAAGGCGAGTATCCTCACGATAAGTAAGCATTGCTAAACCAAAAGTGCTCCAGAAAAGTACAATGGGCGCAGTGTCGGATGTTCACAAGGCCGAGTCCGGCCACTCTCTCCCCACTGCTCCGCTGTGCCGTCTCTTGCCTCCAGACCCCGACCTCCTCCTTGGGAGGTTCGAGGCTGCTGCCCGCTCCTGCGCCTGCTGCCCGCTCCAACTGGGACCAGACTGCCTCCAACCACCGTAACCTTTCTCAGACGCTTTTTTTCTTAATTTTTTCCCTGTTGTGCCACTGTTATTGTGCCCATCTGTGTCTTGCTCTAATTCCACCACTGTTTTTATTTTCTCGTGCCTGCCTGTTCCTTTTGCCTTTCGCCGCTGCTGCCCCTGCGGCCCCTCCCCCCCGGAATTTCCCCTCCGGAATTTCCCCCCGGAATTCCCACCCGGAATTCCCCTGCTCCCGCCTCCCAGCCTCTCCTCCATCCCACCTCCCCTACTTAATGGCGGCCGCTGCGTGGTTGCGCAGCGGACGCGCCGCCGGCGCGCCGAAGGCGCACCAAAGGCAAGCCCATCTGCGCCCATCCGCGACCCGACCGCGGCCAGCGCCAGGAACCCTGGCCCTCCCACTACCCATCGCTACGACACCACCACCCTCCTCGCACTCAACCCTGGAAGACTTAGAGAATGCCAACAGGCCTCGCCGAACACGACCCACGGCCAGTTCTCCTGCCTCCACTGCCGCCAGACCCTCACCGCCACCCCGGCCTCCAACACCGCCGACGCCAGCACCGGCGACACCCTAAAATGCATCCTCCTCAACGTACGCTCCGTACACAAACACGCCATGGAAATCTGGAACCTACTCGACTCTCTTTCGCCCGACATCGCCTTCTTCACAGAGACCTGGACCAACGCATCCTCCGCCCCCAACATCAGCACCGCCATCCCAGACGGATACAAGATCCAGAGGAAAGACTGCCCCAACCACCCAGGAGGGGGCCTCGCCATCGCCCACAAGAGCACCCTCCGCCTCACCACCTCCAGCGAAACCTTTCCCTCCGCCGAACACCTGCACTTCAAGATCCATACCACCCCCAAAGCCACACTCCGAGGAACCCTCGTCTACAGACCCCCCGGCCCCCGAACACCCTTCGCCTCCACCATCACCGACTTCATCGCACCCCACGCAATCACCTCAACAAACTATATACTCATTGGAGACCTGAACTTCCACCTCGACAACCCCAGCAACCCCAACTCCACTATCCTTCGTGACAACCTCGCCAGCATCGGACTTAAACAACTCGTCAACACACCGACCCACAGAGCAGAACACACCCTCAACCCCATCTTCGCGGCAGGAAACAGCGTCCATTTCAGCCACACAACGCAGCCGCCATGGACCGACCACCACTGCGTACACTTCGCCATCAACAAACCCAAGGCACCCAAACCAGCCCCACGCCCACCACGAAGGAACTGGAGCAAGGTTACCAACGAGCAACTTAACTCCACCCTCAACCGAGACAACCACACCTGGGCACCCGACGCAAACAGCGCAAACGATGCAGCCAGAGAACTCCACACCTGGATCTCCAACTGCGCAGATGAGCTCGCCCCACTACGCAACCCCGACAGCCAACGCCCCAGGAAAGCCGCCTGGTTCACAACTGCTCTCCAAGAAGCCAGACGCACCTGCAGACGCCTGGAGAAGAACTCGAGAAACACCAAGACAACCGAAAACCACACCACCTACAAGGACGCCATGACGGACTACCACAACCAGATCAGAGCCACCAAAAGGAACTTCATCCACAACAAAATCCTGGCCAACTCCACCAACTCCAAGGAACTTTTCAGTGTCATTCAAGAATTCACCAACCCACGCAGCGAAGCCACAGACATCACCCCATCCCAAGACCTCTGCGACAAGCTTGGAACCTATTTCCACCTCAAGATCAAAAACCTCTACGACAACTTCATCGACCATCCACCAGGCACCACAGACGGCCCCCCGCCCCCAGAAACATCAGCCAGCCCACCATCTCCAACTGGACACCGATCACGGCCGAAGACACCGCCTCGACCATGAAAAGCATCCACTCGGGGGCCCCCACCGACCCCTGCCCCCTCACATCTACCACAGAGCCGTGGCCGCCATCGCACCCGAACTACAACGCACCATCAACACCACCTTCAAAACAGGCACCTTCCCAGATGACTGGAAGCGCGCAGAAGTCAGACCCCTGCTCAAGAAGCCCACAGCTGACCCCACCGACCTCAAGAACTATCGGCCCATCTCGCTCCTCCTTCGCAGCCAAAGTTGCAGAGAAAACAGTCAACAGGAAACTGACACGATTCATTGAAGAAAACGCCGTCCTCGACCCATCCCAATCCGGATTCCGAAGCAACCACAGCACAGAGACCGCCCTACTCGCTGCCACAGACGACATCCGCACCCTCCTGGACCAAGCCCACACCGCGGCCCTCATCCTACTCAACCTATCAGCGGCCTTCGACACCATCTCCCATCGCACACTAGTCGTCAGACTACACGACGCAGGCATACAAGGAACAGCCCTGGACTGGATCCGATCATTCCTCACCGGAAGAAGCCAAAGGATCAGATTCCCACCCTTCCTCTCCGACCCCACGAAAATCACATGCGGAGTCCCACAGGGTTCATCACTGAGCCCCACCCTCTTCAACATTTACATGGCCCCCCTCGCAGCCATCGTCCGACAACACGGCCTCAACATCGTATCCTACGCCGACGACACCCAGCTCATCCTCTCCCTCACCAAAGACCCCACCACTGCCAAACTCAACTTCCAGAAAGGAATGCAAGACGTCGCAGTCTGGATGACCAACAGCTGCCTGAAGCTCAACGCCGAGAAGACAGAAGTCCTCGTCCTCGGTACCACCCCTTCTGCATGGGACAGCACCTGGTGGCCGACCGCCCTCGGAAGCCCACCTACCCCCTCAGACCACGCCAAGAACCTCGGCATCGTACTCGACTCATCACTCTCCATGAACCGACAGGTCATCGCCGTCACCTCCAGCTGCTTCAACACCCTCTGCATCCTCCGCAAGACCTTCAAGTGGATCCCCCTGAGTCAAGGAAGACAGTCACCCACGCACTCATCACCAGCAGACTGGACTATGGAAACGCACTCTACGCCGGCATCAACAAGTCCCTACTCCGCAAACTCCAGACAGTACAGAACACCGCCGCCAGACTCGTCCTCGGCATCCCCCGACACGAACACATCAGCCAACACCTACGAAGTCTCCACTGGCTCCCCGTGGAGAAAAGAGTCACTTTCAAAATCCTCACTCACGCCTACAAATGCCTACACAACAACGGACCCAAATACCTCAACAACAGAATCAACTTCCACGTACCCAAAAGAAACCTCCGATCTTCCAACCTCGCACTGGCCGAAACCCCGCACATCCACAGAGCCAGAGCAGGCGGAAGATCCTTCTCTCACATTGCAGCCAAGACCTGGAACGAGCTACCGGCAGACATCAGACGCGCCCCCTCCCTGAACACCTTCAGGAAGACCCTCAAGACCTGGCTCTTCGGCTAAACAGATCTGCGGACCCCCCTCAGCGCCTTGAGACCCTCACGGGTGAGTAGCGCGCTTACAATTCCCTGATTGATTGATTGATAGATCTGTGATCACTGAAGATAAAACGAAGGGTGCGCAAGGTCTGTGCTCCAGGCAATAACACTGGATGCAAAAGGGAATTCCCAGGGCCAAGTCCGGCCTCTAGAAGTATTGTAACATCGTCAGAGTTGCCCACTCTCCATCAAACTGGATTTTTGGAGAGCGGTGGGTGTCCTATGATGAAGCATGACAAGTGGTGGTGTGTAAAGATATCTGTTAGAAATGGGGGTCTCTAGTTGGCAGAGGTAGGTACCTTTGTCCAAATAGGGACCCTTGCTTCTAGTCAGGGTAAGGGGGATACACACTCTAGATAACCCCTTCTCTCCCCCTTTGTCGCTTGGCACGAGCAGACAGGCGTATCCCAAAGGCAATGTGTAAAGTATTTGTACCAACACTCACAGTAACACAGTGAAAACACCACAAATGGACCCCACACCAGTTTAGAAAAATAAAGTATCTTTATCTAAGCTAAACAAGACCAAAAACGACAAAAATCCAATATACAGATACTCAGTAAAATGTCTATAAAAAGGATGTTGCAAAAATAAGCTTGTAGAAAACAAATAGCACCAACTGGGGCTATCACGACGTCAGGACAATACAAAGGAGGATCGCGGCGTCGGGCGTGGAGTCACACAGACCCCCAAACAGACAGTACCTTGAAAAATGATGTCGGTGACGATGCACGGCGTCGAAGATGTCCGATGTCGGCTCCGGTGATGATGCGACGTCGGCATGCTTCTCGAGTCACCCTCGGCGGTTATCGGCGCCGCGATAACAAGATGCAGGCACTGGTGAAGACAGAGTCAATGCGAGCACTGGCGTCGGGCATGGCTGATCACTGCTGGCGTCGGCGGGCGTCGTAGGGCGTCGGAGCTGCGGAGCAGGCCGGGCGCTGCGTCGTTCACTTCACGAGCGGCTCCCCCGGCCTCGGTGCACATTGCGGCATCACAGTGGCTGGGTCGACAGCGTCGGAAACAGGTCTTCTTATTTTTCTTGGGTTTCTTCCAGCTCCCAACAGCAGAGACAACCTCCAGAGGCCCAACACAGTTACAGGCACCTCCTGGCAGGTCAGAACTCCCAGCAAGGAAGTTCAGGGGAGCTGGGGGGGTGAAGTCCTTTTGTTCCTGGGACTTCAAAACAGGAGGCAAGCTCTTCTTCAAGCCCTTGGAGACTTTCCTCAAGCAGGGGACACAGCACACAGCAAAGTCCTTCTCCTTTCTTTGGCAGAAACAGCAACTGCAGGCCAACCTCAGACACACAGCAAGGGCAGTACTTCTCCTCAGTTTCTCCAGCTCTTCTCTTCAGCAAAGGTTCCTCTTGATTCCAGAAGTAGTCTAAAGTTCAGGGGTTTTAGGTCTGATACTTATACCCCAAAATGTCTTTGATCCCTTTGCGCAAGGGGCTCTGAGCCCAGTCCAAACTAGTTCTGGGGGCACTTCTGCCAGTGCACAACAACATCCTTTGTCAGTGTGGGCCTTGGTCCCAGACACACCACAGGGGGACGGAGCCAGCACTGTGGAAGGCAGGCACAGCCCTATTCAGGTACAGGTGCTACTCCTCCCACCACTCCAAATGCAGATCAGGCCTATTCAGCTCAGGGCTGGGTCATCCAGGAAGGGCCAGGCACACCTCAACCCCCCCCCAGAGGCTGTCTACAGGGAATGCACATCCTCTGTCTCTGTCACACTGAAACCAGACCGACGATCCACAACCAGGCAGAGGCACACAGAAAGGTTGAACAAGAAAATAGCCACTTTCTAAAAGTGCTATTTTCAAACACACAATTTAAAAACCATCTTCACTAAAAGATGTGTTATTAAATTCTGAGTTCAGGGATACCAGACTCCAATTTTCTATCTTATTCCTATGGGAAGGTATGCTTGTAAAATGTTACAAAGCATTCCCCATTCTGTCCTATGGGCAAGATAGCCTTTCAATAGTGAAAAACGAAATTGGCAGTATTTCACTACCAGGACATGTTACACACACCAGTACATATCCTAGCTTTCACATACACTGCACCCTGCCCAGGGGGGTACCTTGGGCCTACCATAGGGGTGTCCTATGTGTAAGAAAAGGGAAGGGTAAGGCCTGGCAAGTGGGTGCACTTGCCAAGTCGACATGTCAGTTAACCAACTGCGCACAGGCACTGCGGTGGCAGGCCTGAGACATCTTTTAAGGGCTACTCATGTGGGTGGCACAATCAGTGCTGCAAGCCCACTAGTAGCATTTGAGTTACCAGCCCTGGCACACTCAGTGCACTTTACTAGGGACCTACTGGTAACACAAATATGTCAATCATGGATAACCAATCACAATAATAATTTACACAGGGAGCACTTGCACTTTGACACTGATCAGCAGTGGCAAAGTGCCCAAAGCATCTAAGCCAGCAAAAAAGAAATCCAGCACAGCATCAAAAACACAGGAGGTAGAGGCAAAAAGTCAGGGAAAACCACGCCAAGGATGCCAGGTCTAACAATATCCCATTGCATTTTTTTGTATGTCCAATAGCAGATTGTCTTGAGTAGAATCATGAAGTATATGTAATAAGCAAAATACAGTCTCGGGTGGCTCTGTTGTTTTTCAAACAATACAGAAGTTAGACACTAGGTCCAAACCTAGGTCATATAGTGATGAAGAAAGGTATGACAGTATAATTACCAAAAATAAATCTACATGCTAATGATCAAGAAATGGTGAAAGAATCAAAGTCAATAGGTACTGATTCATTAACATTGAAATTACACATACATACATTTTCTAACATAAACTTTACTGCACAGGTCTGTTGGACCAAGTCAGTCTTCTAAATATAATTAGGGCTCGTACAGAAAAGGGCCACATTACTATTCCTGGGTGTCAGTCTACGTTCATCCAAACAACTTGTCATGGTGAAAACAATACCTGAAGGATGAACATTCCAAACTGAAATAGCAAGGTCAGATGTCAAGCAATAGAAACATTAAATAAGCAACTGGACATGCAATTAATTTCATAACAAACAATGTAAGGCCCTGGCATACCAGGTAGGCAACCAAGCACATCCTAGTTGAAGTTATGTTAAATTTATTTGTGAGTGTCAAACTTACTGTCACTATTCCAACCCATAGATCTCAATACAGCTGCAAGAGACACCCATCTAAATTTGGAGACATTTTACACACATAGGGGCATATTATCATGGGCAATATCGCCACTTTTGCAGCAATTTTTGCCGAAAAAGCGGCAATGTTTTTATCGCCCTATTAACAAGCCTGCGCTAACAGGCGTTAGCGCAGGATTACAGGCGTTAGCTGTAGTTTTTTTCCCACTTTGCATGTCAGCGATATATATCGCTAATGACATGCAAAGTAGGCGTTCCTGACTAACACGTCATGGAAACACTCGCAGACACAACTTCGCTCTATTATCAACGCGGCCCCAGAACCGCGAAGCGATTAAAAAAGCTGCGCTAACCTCGGTTATCGCAGGTATTGAACGTCTGTTTTTGAATCGTCTTAGCTATACTGATAATGGGAGGTGGATTGACTGGTTAGGTCCACACTCCCCTATCAGCAAGCTTCTCCATAGCGCTGTGAAATCATCGCTGGATTTCACGCGCTATTTCTGTTTCTCGCCGTCTATCGCTGGAATAACATCGCCTGTTAGCAAAGCGTTGATAATACGCCGCTAACACGGCGATGTAATTCAGCGATAGACGGCGATAAACAGAAACGCGCTAAGTGCGCTTAGCGATGTTTATCGCTATTCTTTGATAATATGCCCCATAGTCCCCAAAGTACTTTTAGCAGATACAATTAGACAAATTTGCTTATCTTGCCAAGCTTCAGTCTAAACTAGGCCTGGGCAGAGCTCAAAGAATTCTGCTACGTGGAATTCCACAGAATGGGCCAAAAGCTCTGCGAGATTCCACAGAACTCCACGAACGGGCAGAGCTGCTCGACACACCCGTTTGCGCTACATTTTTCACATTCAGTAGCGCGATGCACGTTCTCACGCTGGAAACTGCGCACGAACAGCACCACATGGTTTGCTATAGGCACAGCTACTTTGTTTTCTGTTCTGTGCATGGTGCTGCTTAATCCACTCTTAATCTTTTCAGTCCTCCCCCATCCGACTCATCCACACCTCATTTTCCTTTATTGTGCCAGTGTGTGTCCTTGTGTTTGTGTATTATATGTTTTTGTCATTTTTGTGTGTGTTTTTTGTGACTTTTTTTGTACTGTTTTGGTTTTCCCTTTACTTCTTTAGTTCTTCCTTCCTTTTCCAATGTATTCTCTTTTTCCCCCACCCAGAGCCATGGTAGAGCAGAGAGAGAGAGCAGGAGCAGTGGTTGAAAGCCGCACACCTTTGGGTAGCCGGCGACGCCAAGGGGTGCAGCCCGCACCATTTTCTCGGAGGTGGAGGTGGCTGCACTTGTTTTGTTATTTGTGTGCAGCACCACCTCCCCTCCATGCTGGCAGTAGGCAGCAGGCCTGGCAGCAGGTATGGCCTATGGAAGCATCAGCTGCTGTGGGGGAGGGTGTGCCAGTGTGTGCACCGGAGCTCTGGTGTTTAGCGCATCTAAGAGCAGTTGATGCACCGCTGGGCCAATATCCCGGACAGGGAGCAGGCCCTGCTTGACCTGCTGGGAGTTCAGGCTGCAGGGCTCTGTGAGTAATTAGTTATTTGTTGTTTTCTTTCTATGCTAATATATTTTTTTCCAAATACCATGCTGCTCACAATTTCAAGTTTACGTTACAAATATGTGATCCAGCCAGGTGCTCTGCGCTACCAAATCATTCTCGTTGGAGCTCCCATGAGCTGATTATTTAAGAAGTCATTCAGACTCCTCTGTCTGTCACTAAGATAGTGGTAGTAGTAATATCAGTGTGTTAGCATTCTCTGTGCTTTTCTTTATGCAGTTCATGCAGTCCCAAGCAATCTCTCAGTGATGTGTAGTATGCATCTATGCTTTGAAGAAAAGGGATACTGAGGGGTATATTCACAAGAACGTGTGATAACTACCGCAAGAGTAGCGTAACTCAACTTTCAATAACACAGCCTATCACGGGAAAATAACCCCGTGTCAACGTGGAATTCACAACAAGGCGGTACCATGCGATAGCCTGCCTAAACCGCGGACAAAGTCCGCGATACAACCACCACGATGGAGATAAAAACACAAACCACAACACCAAAAAACATGCGATAGACCTAACCGCGATGAAAAAAACAGCGCCAGGCCTGCAACACACACCTGGCAGGCATCAGAAACCTCCATAAAAGCAGGAAAGAAAACCCACACACAAACTGACCAACACACAAGCACCATGGAGGCAGCCGGAGCAGGCGCAGAGGACGAGCGCAACCCCACAAGCACCCCGAACGACCAGCCTGGGACCTCGGGGACAGGGAAGGGCAAGGACAAGAAGACCAAGTTCAGTCCGCAGGCGAACAGGATCATAGTCACGGAGGTGATGGAACACCATCAACAACTCTTCGTCACCTCCAACGTGTCATTGGGCACCAAAAATGGAATATGCCGGGACATCGTCGACAAGGTGAATGCCGTCGGAGAGCACAAGCGGACAATGGACGAGGTCAAGAGGCGATGGAATGACATCAAGCGGAAGACCAAGGATAAACTCTCTGCCAACCTGAAGGCAGCAACGCAGACCGGAGATGGGGGCCCAGCGCCACAGCTGGAGCTGGATGACATGGAGGAGCTGGTGTCGACAGTCATCAGTGTGGAGACTGTGGCCGGAGTCGGGGGACCGGACACTGCTCGACAGGACACAACACAACCGCAACAGGGTGAGTGACCACCAGGTACTGGGGGTACGGGGGAAGATGGCCACAATGGCACACATGCACAAGCAAGCAGGGCACAGTGCACACCCACAATCACTCTGGGTCCTCGCCCAGACCCACACACTGTCACAATGTACAATGCCATGCCGTTTGAATGTCAACCTGTACCATGCGGCTACATACATGCGGACACATTGTAATACACCATCTCCCCTTCACATCGCAGGGGCATCTTCAACACCTCCTGCAGAGCAGTCACAGCCACTCTTCACTGATGAAGAGGAGGAGGACAACACCAGTATTGACATCCAAACCATCCAAGACCTCATTGACCACCTCTGCAACTCACCTCCAGGATCAGGGCAGCCCAGCTACAGCCATGAGACCCCACCCACCACCCAAACCACCCAACAGGAGGCACCCACAGCCCCGGCACCCTCCCAAGACCCCCAGGAACAACAAATGGCCTTCCAACGCCGTGTGCTGGAGGGCCAGAGGGAGACGGCCGAGCAGGTCCGGGTGGGGTTTGAGCTCATGGCTAACAAACTGGACGCCATCCTTGGGTGTCTATGTCCGCCCCATGGTCTCCAGCGAGCCCTGACTGACATCTCTGGAGTCATGACGCGGAGGGAAGAATACCTGTCCACTCACAGTGGCCCCAGCGATGCCAGCCTTGAGCTGGCACACATGCGGAGGCTCATGGAGGACATGGTGCGGATGGAGGCGGAAAGGATGGCAGCCTCCGGTGCACATCAGTGTAATGTAGCTGAGATCTACCGTGCCCTGCATGTCCTTGTCATGGCATTGCTGCCACAAGGCGTGGCTATGATGAATGCTGCTGCCCCCACACCATCCACATCTCCGCCCCCTGGTGTGTCAGTGCTTCCCAGTGCGGCAGGCGTATCCACCCCGGCACATGATGTGTCACTGCCACACAGTGAGGCTGACAATCCTCCTCTGGCCCCTGATGAGTCAGTGGCACACAGTGCCTCAGCCGGCACTGCAACACCCACAGGTGGGGCAGGGCACACACCCGGGGATGAGGACGTGGATGAGACTGTGGTCAGGAGGGTCAGCCACTAGCATCCAATACCGCCAACTTGCCTGTTTCTGCTTGGTGCCGCACATGGCCTCAAGACCTACCACTGACCCCCGATACACTCCGAGGCACTCACCTTGGACAGCGACATGGACTGCCACATGCTGTTTGACGACCAATGACACAGCGGACAGACTGTGGACTATACCCTTCCTCTTCCGCGGTACAGGTCATCCCGGGATGGACACTGGCTTGCCCTCCATTGGCCCATATTGTGTGGTGTGCTCGGCATTGCCCTGTACCGCTGCAGCTGCATGACTGCACTGGCTGTGCAAATAAACATCCAGTGACGCACTGCTGTGTGATGTCTTACGTCATTCCTGTGTGGATGTGTGGATGAATGTGGGGACAGTGCCTTCCCTTGCGCCAATGATGTTCTTCCTGCCAGTAAGGGTGTGCGACATTGCATCTTGTGTAGCGGGTTCCGTGAACACTGCAGCAGGGACACACGCATCGGTCACTTCCTTGTCCGGACATGGACTGGACCACGCCCAGAGCCCACGAGTCATTGTTGCAGGCCCTGCGCTGGTCTGGCATACGGCAGGCCAATCCACTCCGGTTACGCACCAAGGGGGGGCCCCTCATTGCTACCCGTCGCAGCCGTACTCGCTGGTGGTGTGCGGGTCACTGGTCTAGTTGTCAGCATGTCACGGCCACTCCCTGAGGGCAGGTTTTCACACACACCACACCCATCCGGCCCAGGCGTCACAGGCCTTGTGACTCCGCCAACATAAGGGTCCGACGACGTCACATTCCCCTCTTCCGGTGGTGACTGGATGACGGACGCCCCACGGTTCGCACTCATATAGGGCCCATGACTTGCTGCGCACAGGGTTAGTGGCATCCGAGGCCTGGAGAACAGCACGGGCCTACTACCACTTGGCGCAGACTGGGGTTGCACAGGGTTAGTGACATCTGAGGCCTTGCGGACGGCACTGGCCTACCACCACGTGGCGCAGACTGGGGTTGCACAGGGTTAGTGGCATCCGAGGCCTTGCGGACGGCACAGGCACCCCGCCACGGGACGGTGACTTTGGGTGCACTGAGTCAGTGGCACCTTGAGCTGCTGAGCGGGTGTGCAGCCTGCGATGATGCCCCGTCCCGGCGGTCCGGACAGCTCAGATTTTGTGTGCCCTGCTGGACCGCAGTGTAGGCCAGAGCCAGCGGGCAGCGCGGGCCTACCGCCCCGTGGCGTCGCTTCCGGGATGCCAGAGTTGGTGGCACCCATTGGGCTGAGCGGGTGTGCAGCCTGCGATGATGCCGGGTGCACTGGTATGTCCTCTGCCATGGAGTAATCAAAACCCAGCACCAAACGTGAGACCTGGTGGCCTGCGGAGCGGGGCTGCATGATGTGGAGGGTGCCATGTCCGCGGGCCCCGGGCTTGTGGCTTGCAGCAGCACGTGGTGGGACCTCCTGTCTATGCGCCGGTGGCGGAAGGTGAGCATTGAGGCCTGGGTGTGCATGGGCGGGCATGCTCCGATGGGCGGCGGGAGGGATTGGGGTGCCTCTGCCTGGGTGTGCATGGGCGGGCAGGCGATGTTGTCTTGTGCAAGTGTGTGTACTGTGCCAGTCATGTATCTGGGCTCTGTTTCAGCTGACAGCTCTGAATGAGATGTGTCACCTGGTGAACTGCCCTACATATCGGCACGTGGTTGGAGAAACACCGGTGGCAGCAGGTGAGCAGTGTGGCCTGGGTGCGCAGGGGCGGCACTCTCTCTCTCTCTCCCTCTCTTCCTCTCTCTCTCCCTCCCACTCTTCCTCTCTCTCTCCCTCTCTCTTCCTCTCTCTCTCCTCTTCTCTCTCTCTCCCTCCCACTCTTCCTCTCTCTCTCTCACCCTCTCTTCCTCTCTCTCTCTCCCTCCCACTCTTCCTCTCTCTCTCTCCTTCGCTCTCTCTTGTCCTCTGATGTGCGCAGGACACACCTTCTCATCATGTTTTTGTCTTACAGGCTGTGACCTACGTATTGTCTGGAGGGGAGGGGCCATGTGTCTTCATTTCATTTCGTTGTTCATTTTAATAAAGTTTCATTTGTTGCTTCGAAAGTGAATGTGTGCTGGTCATTTCTGTGACGACACATCCATGTCACCAGTTGTGATTGTGCGGCATCAGGCAGAATATTTTGTACATGTTTAGGTGTGGCTGATGTGGCATGTCTTTGGTCGGGGGGGGTGCCAGGGAGGGGAGGTCCTAGGGTGGTGGCGGTGGGTGTTGTGGCCCTCTTGGGTGTCCGGGCTGCATGATGTGTGGCTCCATGGCATCTGTTGCCCTTGGGATGTGGCCCTGGGCTGTGCTCCCTTTTGTGGTGCTGGCTGCCGTCCGACTTTACACCAGGTCAGAGCAGGCGTAGATTTCCTGGTGCTAACGCGCCTTATCGCCTGTTTTGTGTTTTTATCGCGGATGTGGCTGGTGGTTGTGAATGTTGAGGTGTGCTGTTGTCTCTGCTTTTGTCACGGGGACGCCTACTCTGCATCTCATTAGCGATATTTGCGAGGGTCCTCTGTGGCAATGTTTTTTGCGGCTGCTGTCGCGGGTAAACTGGTGCTGTGGGCTGTTAACTCCGGCTTGTGAATGGGGGGGTAAATTTATCACGACTTTGGCTGCGATAAAGTGCTGTTAATTCGGCGATAGCTCCTTGTGAATATGCCCCTGAGTTGGTCCCGTCAAAGGGGGTAGGACTGAGAATAAGATGAGAAGCAAAGATCATTCTTTGCAATGCATTAAGAGTTCCAAAATGTAGTTTAGGTTTAGAAAATTTGGAATAAGGCTTAGGTTTAGGAAATTAGTAATAGGTCAACTCGATTCTAGTAATATAGGCGATCTGGTTTAAAAAAATGTACAATGTTACTGCGTTTGCCTGTCAAAATAGTTTTGGAGAGATTATTATTTGTACCACTAATCTATTTTATTTTATCTTCTTTATTTCTTACACCAGCATCCAGGGGCAAGAAGAGGGCTAGCAGCATGGAGGCAGATCAGGGAGCCAGGAGTGCCACCACCAGTGCCGCAGCAGCTGGAAGTTCCACCACCACCACTACCACCAGCGCCGCGGCCGACACCAATGGATCTGCTGTCCCCTGTAAGTCCTGCTTTTAATATTATTATTATTTCTCTAACTTTTACCACTCCACCTTTAGAATAATTTTTCCTTTCGATTTTTTTACTGTCTGTCTCCTAATTTTTTCCAACTCTTCTTCGTTCTATCTAATGTTTGTTAAATTCTTGTTATCCCTGTATTATTCTAGTTATTTTCTATAATTTAAGTTTCTCTAGTTGTCTTCCTCCTGTCTGTACAAATCTGTCTGTATCGTCCTTTCTTCTGCTTTGTCAGTAAGCTTTCCCTCTCTACTTACATATCTTGTGGACTGGCACTGTAAGACTAAGAGAACAGATTTTAGGACAGGTACTCTACTGTGAAGATTGCATGCCCAAATAAGCTAGTCTATGCATGTTTGTTCAGAAGGCTTTCTTTTTCTTGCTCATGCTCAATCAGTAAAACCAGAGAGTGGCCATGGTTATGGGTGGACCCATCCAATGTTGTGAATGTATTATCATTATTTTATAAAGTAGTATAACAGCAGTTTCAATGACAGTGCAGCATGGCTGGAAACTAGTATGAGGTCGGTCCCATGGCATTTGCCAACCAAGACTGTATTTATTGACCAATTATTCCACCCTTTCATTGTGCTTTAATGACTCAGAGTCATCATAGCTCTGCCCCTTGATTACGAAACGTTTTTGGTTGGCTTGACTACATGGCTTTTCAAACATTGCCAACCAGCAAAATGCCCAAAGTGATATTTTTTTATAGAAGATACTGCAACCGAAATGTAGTGATGTATTGTGGTTGTATTTTGTTAAAAAAATAAAATAAGGGGAAGTGTATCTGGCATCTAAAATGTGTAATGTTTTTTTCTAGCCGCACAGACTACCAGTGCAGAGGCCAGAGTTGAGCAGTTGAGCAGACGTGGCAACAGTTAAGTGGGGAGTTCCAGCGGCGGCAGGGACGGGCAGTGGTAAGTCACATTGCTTGCTTATTGACAAATACCAGTATAGTCACTGCAAGGGCGTCGTGAACCTCCTGCTTTAGCAGCTATAGCGGGGTTGAGTTCTTAATGGACTTTTATATCGGCAACTCAGCAGACAAAAGCTCATAATGAACGCTAAAAATTATGGGTTGATGGATAAGGAAAAAAGGATGGAAGGAGAAAGGCTGGGTGAAATGGTATATGAGTGAATGGATGTGTGGGTTAGTGAAAGGATTCATAGGTGGGTGATAGGATGCATGGTTGGGTGAAGGATGGATGAATGGGTATATGGGTGAAAAGATGCCTGCCTGGGTGGGTGAAAGGGTTGATGGGTGAGGAAATGCTCAGGTGGGATAAAGCAGGATGGATAGAAAGGGTGAATGGGTGAAAGGATGCATGAGTGGGTGAATTGATGGATTGATGAAAGGGTGGTTGAGAGCCGTGGCTATTTAAATGAATGGATGGATGGATATATATGGATGGATTTGAATGGTGAAAGACTGGGTGAGAGAATGTAAAGCTTAAATGGTGGTTATCAAAGGGTGATGAATACTAGAACAATGAAAGGATGAATAGATAATTGCTTGGATGAGGAAACAAGGGAGTTCTTCTGGAGAGGGTCACGCTCCCCTACTTTGCTTGCTTGGCATGGTATCATCAAAGCTTTGATTCAAAGTGGGGGGGGGGATTTCTATCTACTCCCTTGACTCACAGTATTTGTTAAGGGAGGCAGATAAAATCTCACCCATCATCAATCATCACCTCCCTGCCCAGGGCATTTTGCCAGTGCCACACATTACCCAACTGCTGCATGGCTCTGTTTGGCACTGCAGTGTTGGCTGTGCAATGTGCATCTTCTTCAGTTGATGCAGCAATTACAAAGGTTTCAGTGAATGGCAAAGCGAAAGCAATGTGTGTTTCCCTTCCCTCCCAGTGCCCTCTCAGTGACCTCTTAGTACTTTACTCCTTTATTCTTTCCTAAGTTCTGTCTCAGCCTACCAAAAAATGTAAATATTCATTCTTGGCATGTGCCACATTTTTCTGCCCAAGTGATTTATATATTTCACTGCTTCCATAGCGGATTTACGCCTGTTCAGATTTTTCTCTTTCAACATTCGTCAACTGCAGTGACTGACTAATCCAAAGTGTAGAACATGATGATGACCAGTGACACCCCACTATTCTGTAGTAAAACCTCTACTTACCTGGCCTAATCCTTATAACTTATTCTGCAGTACAGTAAGTTGAGTTTCCTTTCCTTAATGCCAAGCGAATTTGTTTGTTGGAAATAAATATAAATTGTGTTGGAGGGCTAGGCCAGGGAGTAAAGAGAGACTAATTGCCTTGAGTTTTGCGGATGGGATAATCTGTGATGAACATGGCAAATACAATCTATATATCATGTTCCTTAATCCTTTCCCTGTACGGTAGTGCATTGTTTTTCCCACTAGCTACTTACGGCAGACTGGATATCCACATTTTATACATGACGTGTGTGACATTGAATCATTATTATTCATCTGTCACTTTGGAGTCAGGATAAAATTAAAAGCACTTTTGGAGAAGAGCAGGGCCATTGGAAATAAAGTAGGATAATTGTCCATTAAAGCTGCCACAGCTGCGGACTGTAGAAAGTAGAAAAGTACCGACTACTGATGAGCTAACTAGCATGCCTCCATTAATTGAGCACAACAAGAATACTTGTACTCCATATTGCATAATGCCTTACTCATTAATTAGAGGTAGTTTATCTTTATCTTCCCACACAAAATGTCTGTTTAGTTTTTTAGGAACAAAAAAAACAGGTATTTTTAAAACTGGTGTGCTGTTTATTCTGTTTTAATTCCTTTCAGCATGTTAGTGCATTTGCCTTTTATGTGAAGCATGTTTGGGTAAAAAATGGCAGTGACTCTAATCACATCAAATTCGAATTGCCTTAGGGGACCAGCATGTACTGCTAATTTGCCACTATGTAATTTTAAACAAGTGCTTTGCACAAAGCATTGTTTACAATTTGTCTTTTTTCTTTCTTGATATCGCTACTCCTACTGGTCGACCACCTACGCAGCAGGAGATAGGAGCCTGGCTGTGGCAGCAGAGGCTGGAGGCCATATGGGCCAAATTTCAGTGGCTGGTGGTTCTGCAGGAGGAGGAGGCAGGTGCTGCTTCCCAGTGCCCCAGACAGTGCCTTCAGCTTCCCGGCAAGAACAAAGCCAGTGCCACCGGCAGCTGCCAACCATCCGTCACAGTCACACCATGACTGCTGCCCACCCTCCCGCTCAGATCGCCTTTTCCAATCCCACTTCCTGCCGAAGCTGGTGCAGCTAGAAAGTCATACGGCACGCATTGAGGGACACCTTGAGAAGCTTCTGACCCACGTGTAGTGCCCTCTTCTTTAGCCTCTTTTTAGGTCTCGCCTACGCAGTGCGCATGCGCTGCATAGGTAAAAAGATCTTTTGCTATCGCCATGGCTTTTCAGCCAAAAACGTGCACGCGTTCCATTGCCTTCAATGGCAACGCATGCACGTCTGGAGATTCACTTGCGGGAGCGAGCGCCACCATATGGTAGCAATTATCGCTCCCGCAAGTGAATCGCGCAGCCCCCCTGCTGAGGCGCGCGCACGCCTCCCCCTGCTGCCAGCAGCCTGCCAAGCCAAAGTAAGGCTCTCACTCCCCACGTGTTACGAACCAAAGAGAAGTGCTTACTGCTTTGTAAGAGGGCAGTGTTTACAACGGACTGATTGTCCCTCCCATCTGTCTGTTTCTATCCCCACAGTGTACCGGTGCCATTTTACCTCAGCACCTCAGATTTTTTTTTTACGATAAGCATCCCTAACCTCAATAGCGGTAAGACCAAAGGCTGTCTGCCATTTTCTTATTAATAGGAATGTAACCAATGAGAAATGTTTGAATTCGACGCCGGCAGCGCGCACATTGAGCAGTGGCATGTGTAATCCATAGCCTGTAATAAATGGAGCTGTAAAATGCATTCACGAACGCTAATACTACTAATAAGGAACAGGAATAAAACATGTACATACATCTATTTAAAGGATTGCCGGTGTGAATCTGGAGTGAATGCTCATTATGAGGGTAGGTTCTAACAAACAAAATTATTTATGGAAGGGTGGAAGGGGATAAACACCAATTTTGATGTCTGGCACAAGAAATAATGTGAAATCAGGAAGTCTGAATTATTCATGCGCCCTGATTTAACAGGAACGATTTGCGCGTGAAATGCCATATGCCTTGATGTTGCCTTTGCAACCTGATAACACGAGGTTCGGTGCCACGACTACTTAGTGTAGCCACTGATCGAACTCAGAGGCCAGCCTCTGTGACAATTAATAAAACTCTTAATTGGAGATGATTCCTGAGATACTCAAGGTTTTTTTTTCATTTGTGTCAATGTGTATTTAGTTACACGTGGTTCTACTATACATATTTAAAGTAACACACACAAAGCCAATGGTTATGGTTTTTGTAAAGTGTAGGGGTGTCCAATCCAGGTCCAGTACAGATTTTTTTCTTAACATGCGCTTATAAGCAATTAACTTGAATTAAACTCCTTTACATAAAGACACAGTGGGTATCCTGAGAAGCTGGCATGAAATGGGCGCTCTTGAACAGCTTTTGGACACCAGCGTATAGTGAAATATTTTTTTTGCACTAGTGAAGCCCTAGGTTAGTCTCATCGAAACTTTACAGCCAGAGTCATTGGGGTCCTTTCGCTCTCCACAAAAATGATATGTCAATGCTCAGATAATAAAAAGCTAGTTCAACTAGGGGTCTGTATTAAAATGTATTAGCCTGACTGAATGAACATTAGGTAAGGAAGTGGTCACTTTTTCAAGTAGAAAGTGAATAAAATAAGGGTGAACCACATACCAGGGTCAATTGACAACTATGACTGAAGGAAGGGTAACTATTGTCGAGTTCGCCCATCAAAGAAAAGAGCATCCATATGTTGTAATACATATATATATGGTAGCATATAACATGGTTGCACATTAACGTCTTATTTTTTTTAAAAGCAAACATTACAAAATATTATCAGTTGTATTACTTCAACTCAATATACTCTCCACCTAACTCTTGTGCCAATGGGGGCCAACTCTCAAAATCGATAAACATCATTATGAATGGTGGCAGGTCATAATTTGATGGTGTGGCTGAGCCTCCATTTTCTATTTACTTATTTGAGTTTTTCTACAGCGTGGACACTATGCAGGTGGAAGTTTGAGCTCTTTAAAGAAACAAGCATTGGCATAGCCAATAGATCTCGCCTTTGGGAACTTATAAGTGTTTAACCATGCAGCACATTATCCATTACATTCCATTTGCAATTAAAGACATCAAAGTTTGCAGGAAATCAATGCGTGCATCGAGGACCTCTACGAAGGATGTTACAAGCAATCACAGGGAGTGATGTAATGGGCAGGTCGGCTCTGCTTCCGAGTCCCTGCACTTCTTCTATTTGAAAAACTTCTCAGCACTGCTGCAAGCTTTGGCATTTCTCAGGAGCAAACAGGTGCTCTGTAAAGTAAGTCCTTGCACTTCCATATTTTACTTAAAACCCTGATCACAGGAAAAAAACTCACATTTACAATAAGGGATCCGTGTTATTATTACAATAGGGAGACAGGTGCTGGCATAAAGCGGGTCTAAAAGACGTGACAACATTTTATGTGCAACAGAATATTGGAAAATTCATGCTTACGGAAAAGGTTAGTATCAGCCCAAATTAGATAAGAACTGAGTGTTTGTAGGTTATGATGATGTTGAGAAGCAGGCACCACAAAGCAGAAATACAAATTCTAAGCCTCCCTTAAGGTGCCTTTAGGTCTAAAATGAGTTTAACTTGGTGACATTGCTCCTTGCTCAAAACATGTTTGAGCTTTCGTTTGAATATAGTTAGTGGGCACTTTCGGGAGCCCCTAAAGTCTGGGCCTCTTCAGTCAATAAACAGAAGTGACAGAGGGGAACAACAGAAGAACATGGCAAGAGACCCAGAGAGCAAGGCAGACACAAACACACACTCGTTAACAGCCACAGACACTGTCAAAGAGAGGGGACGGGATACACCAAGAATGACAGCAGAGGAGAGGCCAGAAAAAGGAAAGACGTGAGGCACAGTACATAGAACAAGATATAAACAAGCATTGGCATAGCCAATAGGTCTCGCTTTTGGTACCTTATAAGTATTTAGTTATGCAGCACAATATCCTTGGTGCAACAACATCAACTGTTGCATGGCTAAACACTTATAAGGTCCCAAAGGCAAGACCTATTGGCTATGCCAATGCTTGTTTATTCGTTGTTTTGGTAGGAGGGACGTGTTGTGGATGGAGAGGGCGGGAATTGGGATGGAATTTGGGACCAGGACTGTTTCTTTTAACTTTTTGTTGGACATTTATGATTTGGACATTTGTTGGGGACAGTGAGATTTGTTAGGGGAGAGGGGAGAGGTGGGCCTGTTGTGGATGGAGAGGGTGGGTTTACTTTTTTTTATTGTTGAAAGGTTAAATGAAAACATATTTTTCTATTTTATGCCTGAAGTAGTTTTTTTGTGTTTTACTTTTACTTTGCACTGCTGCCTTTGCGTACAGCCTGTTTTTCATCTGATTTTCAAAGTGTATGTGTATAGTATACAGGTTAGTTATAATTAGTTACACCGATGCCCTACTACCCTCATAACTATATTATTGATTGAACATTGGGGGGTAGGATATGCTGCCATTGCCTATATTGCTACAACAACCTAGATAAACACAGTCAAAGTAGTACTAGTTGCAGTAGAAGTTAGTTACTTACTAACTAAACTAGTTCACTTCACTCCATAGTTCTCTTACCTGAATAGTTTCCCAAAGTGCCTTCTTAATGGTGATGGTAGTAGTAGCAGGCTAGGGCGCTAACAGGAAAAGAATCACAACAAGCGGGGTCCCACTCCCACCTAGGTGAGCTCCAACTGTAGTCTTAATCATAAGTATTATCCAACACAGGCAACTAAATTGAAAGAAAAATAGTTAGTGGCTTATATATTACCACAGCTTTACAAAGAGTGAGACAAAATGACTACCACCATGACACAATAAAGAAAAGAATACCTAATATTATAACAAAAACTAGAAATAGTAGCTTCTTATGTGCAATGGGGAGCTAGTATTTAATTTAAAACTAAAGTTACAAAACCCTCAAGTCAGGAGGAGAGGTGGACTCAGAGTCAGGAGTGGGTTCGACAAGGTTAAGCATTTGCGTAACACAAGGCCTGAATGATGATGTTGAGAAATGATGTTCTCTATATCTAATCTAATCCCTTTTATGCGTTGGTGTGGGCTTCTGCTCGGGTAATGGAAGATCCCGCAGTGAGTTGGTGTCGCTTTCACCACATCTGCCCCACCAAGTGTGTGATCCATTTATGGTGTAAATTAAGTCATACCTCAATAAATTACTCAGCCCAAGGGAAGATGGTTAGGGGTTTTAAGAATGGATAGGAAAGGGGATTTGGGGAAAGGTGTGACAAAGACAAACACTACACAACCACACAATATTTATCAGGGAGATGAGCAGCACATCATCAACAATCTGTTGCAGAAGTTAATGAAGCAACATAGTCAGACAGTTTAGTAAAATACTTTGCAAACAGTCTTTCAGCCCCAGAGACCCACGTTATTAATATATCTAAATTTTCTGTCATCTATGTTTGAAAAACACAAATTATGGAGAAGGGAAAACTTAAGAGGTGTAGTCTGAGTGTGCTGAAGGCCTGGACGGAGTGGTAAGTGCCTGGATAGGGTATACCTGAGCAATGTTCATCCAACCAGCCACTTGAGACTGAACAGTGACAGAAGCATCTGAGAGAATGCAAAAGAATGGCAAATAGGAAGGGTGTTAATTTGGTCAGTCAAAGGCTTGAAAATGGGTTGGTGCACAAGGAGGGAACATTTGAGAGGCAATGAGATGGGGGTACTACTGAGAGGTCAAAAAAGATGTCAGAGCCACAGAGGTATGGGGATCCTGGTCCCAGAGTGAGGGGTGTCAAAGTCCCTACTTATGTTTATTGTACAACCCAGACCAAATTGTGTGCAGCTTGGTACCTTCTGTAATTAGTTAACCATCACACTTCAATAAATTATGATAGGTGAAAGAAAAATTATACTGTTTTACTACATTGGGTGATGCATCTGCATTCTTCTTGGAATGTCCGTCCGGTAAGGAAAGCAAGAGTGCTATGGAGCTTTCGCCTTTCGTGGAGAAGAAGAGGCCTGCGGATTGTAATACAGAAATGATATTGTAGAATCAAAAAGAAGGACAAAAGGTAAACTTCATGAGTGTACCAACTACCAAGACTCAGAGGCAGAGCAAGAGCTCAGTCTGCTGCAATCATTCATCTTATCACTCACAGCAGATTGATTAACTGGGAAGTGAGAGCAATTTACAACCAATCGCAGACAAGTAGGTGCATGTGCCGGGCTGATCAATCTCACACCTGTCCCCATAACAATTAGCCTAGTGCATGCATCATAGGATGATGATGATGTGGCATCACAACAGAAGTCTGTCTCACAAGCAACAGCCCCCAGACCACAACCACATAAGAAGAGTTTCACATTTCAGCCAGCACACACACACTAAGTAGCATTTCCCAAATCAACGCATCTCTCTCCAGTACATGGAGCTGAGTAGGCCTCATAGTCATCATCATGTTGGTTTCCCTTTGAAGTCAATAGACTTGATCGATACCTTCTTTCTTCTGGCTGTTGAGGTAGTCCCACCCTGAGTCCTTCCATCCTCCTTCTCCTGACTCCGAGTAACGAATTATTCCAACTCCATCCCAACCCAATGAGATAGACAAGTAGTGCACTGCTGTTGAAGAACAAGAAGAAAGGATCTTTGCTGTGGCAGCCCTTCTAGGGGATGAAAAAAGAAGGCAAGGCGTGGGAAGGAGGCAGACATGCAATGTCCTGGAAGGGAATGGGGAGGCTTCTTCACTGCGTACTGGTGCAACTCCAATCCTGCCTTACATGTGCCTAAAAGTAAAAATGGTGGGGCTGCATAAGTTAGACACAAAACATAATGTTTTAGTACCAATATCCTTTTTTTTGTTTTTGGCAAAGTAGTTCGATGAGAAAGAATTAAAAAGTTGCATGGTGGCCTACTCAGTCCAAGAAGTAGAGTTTGTCCTCAAACTCAGGTGGTTCACCCAGAAGTTGGTCAGCTAACACACTTGAGTCTAGTACAAAAAAAAGGGGGGTGTTAATTTTCACAGGATATCTGAAACGGCACTTACCAAATAACGTGAAGTTACACAAACGGAAACAATTGAATGCGGTGCCACAGGTGAAGGAAAAACCCCTAAACCCTCAAATTAGGACCCTAGGGTCCGGCTATGTACAACAACAGGTCCTATGTTGAAACGCGGTCCCGGAGACACGACGAGAGTCTGGCGTACTCGTGACAGACTTACCCACGGCTTATTGTGCTGTATGGACTGGGATTGCCATACTGTGGCACTGTTAACATTGGATCTAAACATAGCATGCCGTACTCGGCTGGAGCATTTAATTTGGAAAAACTGACCGCGTGAATGGGTCATGATTCATGTTGTGACACTTTGAGCTAAGACTCATACCGCTGAATTATAAGAAGTTACACTCAGACCATCGTTTGTGGAATACTTATGACCTACCGGGTCGAATTATCACCGGTATTTAGGTCTAAGAAACCAGTTGCCTCGTTACAGCCCTGAAGAAGTCAAGGGTCTAACACCCTATTGACGAAACACGTGTTGGCTGGCATGTAAAGCAACACAACATTAAAAGTGAACATTCCAAAAGGACACCATTGTCTTCATCCTTGATCAACAGAAATTGTGTTATACTGTACTTTACTCATATGTGTGTGCATAGGACCTGTTGTTGAACACACTTGAGTCTGACTCTGATCAATCACCCTCATCCTCCTTCTGTGATATTTCAGGGGCTGTGTAATTGTGTGGTATGAAGTGTTGGTTTATTTTGACGATGGTCAATCTCTCCACGTTTTGAGGCGAGAGACTGGTCCTTCTCACTGTGATGACTATACCAGCTGCACTGAATGCACGCTCAGCAGACGCTCTGGTGACCGGACTAGCCAGATACTTTATTGCCAGCCTGCTTAGCTGTGGCCATTGGCACATCTTCTCATGCCAATACACCAGTGGGTTTAGACCATGGAACTTCCTCTCAGTGGTCATTAGTGCTGCCACTTACCCTACCTCTTTTGCCTTCACCTCTGCACTGGACTTAAGCCCTGTCCTTTGATACCAAGTCAGTGCAGAGGTTGTGGCCAATTTGATACTAAGTCAATGCAGAGGTTGTGTTCCTGTTGTTGTTGCCGCTGGTGCTCTTGTTGCTGGTGTTGGCTGCTGTGAGACAACAGACTTCCCTCTCTGGAAGCTGAAGGCGGCACCCCAGAGCTTCTTTCCATGAGTGGGACTCTATGTTCTAGCCGTTCTTTTTCCAGGACTCTGGCTCACTCAGCAGTCCACATCTTGTATTGCTGCCTTGTATTCTCAGTCATGCGAAGTATTAAGCTCTAAACCAAGGTATACGCATCTTTATTTTCATTGTCCACAGCAGCAAACCTGTCAGACATGCTTTTTACCTGGTCCTTTAGCAGATACAACAACTGCATAGCTTGGCCCATCGTACTGTCTTCCTTGCTGACTTCCCATGTGAAAACCACAAGGAAGTAGTATCTCTGTCGGGCATTTGACTAGTTTCCATTTGTCCATTTCAATGGTCATGCTTTTAGTTGCATTCCCTTCTCTTTGCATGACATACTTATTGATTGGTTTGTACTGCTCAAACAGACATTGCAACATGTAATAGGTTGAGTTCCAATGTGTTGTCTCCTCCTGTATGAGGGCTTTAACTGGTACTCTATTAACATGCTGAATGACCCTCAACTACTTCCAGGCTTTAAAAGAATGGCTGAAATGACTGCAGATTTGTTTGCAGTTGGTCAGTAAGTTGCTGACTAGCACTTCTTTTTTCAGAAAGTCCTGCACAATGAGTTTGATGCTATGCTTTTCAGGGTTGCTACATATTCTGCGACCCTGTGGCCCTAATCAGGATGTATAATACTTGACCTTGACAAGGCCTTTGATTTTGTGGAATGGGAATTTCTGTGTGCCAACCTACTGTGATATGGTATCAGGGGGGACTTCCTCCGTATGATTTGGCTGCTGTATAGGGAGCCGACAGTGAGGATCCGAACGGGCCCTTACATTTCTGACTCAGTCCGAGTGGGCTAAGGCACCCAGCAAGGATGCCCACTGTCCCTGCTGCTTTTTTCTTTGGCCATAGAATCCCTCACGGCAGCCATCCGCGCATAGGGCATGGAATGGGGCATCCCCTTCCGAGATGGCATGCACGTAATCTCATTATATGTGGAAGACGTAAGGTTGATTTCCCCCCCATTGGCCCAAACTTTAGGAGATTTTGCTGCGCTCTCAGGACTACGGGTAATTGGGGTGAAATCATGCCTATACCCCTTTTAACACAATGCCCAAACCTGGCCTATATGCTCAACGGAACCCTCATAGCATGGCAAATGGGCACATTTCGCTATCTGGGAATAAGAATATATCGCCAACACGTGGACTTACTAGACGGAAATCTTGGAAGGGTGATGACAGCTATCCGTTCTCAGTTATCCTTTTGGGGAACCCTTCTGCTGTTGGTTATGGGACCCATGGCCTTAATTAAAATCGTGGCCCTGACGAGACTCTTATATCACTTTACCAACCTGTCCCTTTACATGCCACCTCCTTTCTTTTGAGCCTTTGTAGGCACCATTAGGGACTTTCTCTGGGGCAGCTCCTGCCGCCAGGTAGCCCTCATCAAGTTCTACCTGCCAACAAACCAGGGTGGCTTAGCGGTGCCCAATATGGAACAATACTATCTCGCCGCACAACTCCAATGGGTGGTCAGATGGATGGCAAACCTTCAATTAACTGACACAGCCCAATCTCACCACCTTGGTCCCTTTCCTTACTGCTCTCACTATTCCATCCCTGTGCTAAAGCGAAGCCACCAGAACCCCTGCTGCTTAAAGTTGCACACCGATGTTACCTTAGGAGCTTATATGTAATGCGGATGGTGAAAACATATGCACTTGTGCTGCCCCTACGAGGCATGCGACCACCACGTCTGCTGAGCTACACCAATGGCAGAGAACCGGGATCCATACCATAGGCGACCTGTACCGAGACAGCATCTTGACATCGTATGATACACTGATTGAGGAGGACGGACTACCCCAAAGGCCAGTTCTTACTGCATCGCTTGCGCCTTGCAGCCCTGCACAACAAATTGGGAGACATAACAGGTGAACCTCAAACACATCTGACCATTAAATACCTACATGTCATGGGACAAAGCAGGCACCTCACTAAATGGTTTGCCGCCTCGCTCCACAGCACACCGCAGTGACACTATCACCTCTGAGACGAAAATGGGAAGAGGAAATGCACCATCCCTTCATTGACAAAGAATAGATTGCTATACTGGAAGGCACCGTCCATGTCCCCAGGAATATGCACTGCTGCCTAATACAATATTATATTATGCAGAGAGCGTACCTACTCCAACTAGGGGAGAGGATGTGGCCTGACGGCTAGGGCAGTCGACCTCAAATCTGGGGGCCCGGGTTCGAGTCTCTGCAACGACGCTGAACATCCTGTGAGTCTGGGCAAATCACTTTATCTTCCCATACCTAACAAAAACTAATGTGTCCCTCTGTAACAAAACTGGTGCTCATGTAAAGCGCTCTGATACCTTCGGGTCAAGTTTGCGCTATGTAAAACTCCAGAAATAAAATCCCACAAAAATGAACAAATATTTTAACCGCACAGATGCCATCTGCCCGCTCTGTCGCCTCACAGATGGGGACATGCTGCACATGTTGTGTCACTGCCCACTTCTCAGTGCATACTGGAGGTCAGTTACAAACACGCTGTCCCTCTGTACAGAGCGTTCAGTGCCCCTCACATGGGAGACATGTATACTACACCTCTTTCGCACACACAAACGGCAGAGGGTGACCTCTCATTTCATTGATTTTGGAATGGTGGTAGCTAAATGGCTGATTACCAAAAGGTGGAAATCCCCGAGCCCCCTCAGGCACTGGCCTGGAAGCGCTCCCTGCAAATATGGACCAAAGCCAAGAGCGTTGCATTGCATCGGGAAGACACACTGGGGCTGCACAAAATTCTCATAGCAGCTAGTTGGGACACCATCCTGCACGACCTGCAGAACGATCAATAGGGAGACACAGACTCACCAGATCTCCCAAATGTCACTAGACAGGGGTCGGAAGAAATGCGCCAGCCCCAATCGCAACTGATTAGGAGGTACTGTTGAGTTTGGAGCTGGGAATGCACCTCTCACCACAGATTTAGCATTCAACAAAAACAGGATTGGGGTCACAAACTGCACACATGCCTGTTATGCTCAGGTTCGAGGCCCACACTAGTTTGACTCACTGGTACCTGTATTTTTACTTTGGCCTACTCACTACTTCCCTCCTCCCAAAATTAATACACTAACGTACAACTAGCGCAATGCTGGTAACACATAGGGGTGACCCTAGACATGGCAATTACCACTTAACGAGACACACTGCTGGCCAGGACACACACGATGCACCCAGTATACATAGGACGGTTAATATGAATACTGAAGCCAACGTGATAGAACCAGATAAGTGAAGTTGCCGCTGTTCATTATATACATATTTATAATGTACCATGAATTGAGGAATTGGAAATGTAACTGTCTAACCCTGTTAATGAAAAATCGAAAACAGATTTTAAAAAAAATTTAAAAAAAATGAGGTTGATGCAATGCTCCAAACACAGGACCCTGAAATACTTTCCATCTGCCATGGCCTAAACTATATTACTGCCATTGTCCGTGGCAACAAACCAATTCTGTGACGTCTTGGTCGCAGCCATTCAAACACCTTGCTGTTAAACTCCTCAAAGATGTCTGCAGCTGTATGGGATTTGTCCATGGCGAACATGGCTACTGTTGCATGCTGCCACACGCCCTTAAAAGTATCTTCAGCACTGAGACCAGTAGATATTCATTGCCTAACTCCCTCAAAAGAGATCCAGTTTGCAGTGATACACATGTAATCAGCGTAAACATGATTGCAGTGGCTGCCTCAGTGAGAGACATGGCCTCTGGCTTAGGTTGGGGTGGCACCATTGATACAGGATGCTACTCCTAGCTTGGTCCCCGGAGGCAGGTGCAGCGGGCACACAACCCCCTAAAAGGTTTGGGCCGACATGCCAGTGGTGGAAATATGCTTCTTCTTCTACTCCCCAGTTTCCACTCTCTTGGCAGGATCTTTCTTTGGGGCCATATTGAAGCTGTCATTTGGCAGTGGCACTTAGCTGCACAAGCAAAAGAGATCGGAGGACTCAAATTTATCTGTCTGGCAGTACTGTGGGTCATATATTTTGTGCACCTAAAAGCAAACAAGCAAAAAAAACATTTAGTGAAACATGGCATTGGTGGAGTTTGATTTAGTACAGAAAAAGACAATATAATTTATTATGGGTACTTACTTTATCATTATTATCCTAAATAATTAGCAACAATAGTGTATCCATTCCAAAGTCACACCACACCACCAGAACATGATATTTAATTTTGAATCAGGATAACAGCATACAGATATAACTGTTTGCTTTGTGTGCATCTAAGGCAGACACCTGTGGCAGTCAGGGAGGTGCAGTGGAATATTGAATAATGCTTAAAATGTATTGCTGGTGTATGCCTAATACAGGCAAGGGGTCCAGGGGGAAGTGGAATAATCCTTAAAAAATTAATACTGGTGTGTGTGCACCTATGGCAGGTAGGAGGTCCAGGGGAAAATGGAATAATAATATTAAAAAAATTAATTATGTTGTGTGGCTGTGCACCTATGGCAGGAGGGTGGTTGATGGATGGTAGGAAAATGTAAAAAAACGATAAAAACATGAAAAAAAGTTTAAAAAAATTGTACAAAAAAAATTAAAAGAAAAAAAATTAAGAAAAAATAAAAAGAGAATTAAAAAAAACATTAATTGTGGGTGTACTAGGGGATACTAGGGGACTATGAGACACCTATTAGGAGGCAAGGAGGTGCTGGTGAAAAATGCAAAAAATGCTTATAATATAAAACACTGTTAATATACAAATACTACAATCATTTTCAAGCATAATATTGAACTGATATAAGGAAAAAGTTAAAAAATGAACAAATACAAAAAGGCATAGCCCTCTCCTATCAATCTCCCTTTGAAAACTGGAAAAAAGGGTGGCTGCACAAAATAGCTGTGGGCCACATGGTCAACCGACAACAGCCAGCAAGGAGGCATGGCTACAACAAAGAACACATGAAGGCCTATGAGAAAAGTACATTGGCTGCCTACACAAAATGGCCACCGACCACATGGTCAAACAACAGCAGCAAGCAAGGAGGCATGCTCACAACAAAGAACACATGTAGTCCTATGGCAAAAGCACACTTGCTGGCTACACAAAATGGCCACCGACCACATGTTCAACCAATAACACCAAGCAAGAAGGCATGGCCACAAAAAAGAACACATGCAGGCCTATGGCAAAAGCACACTGACTGGCCACACAATATGGCTGCTGGCCACATGGTCAACCAACAACAACAAGCAAGGAGGCATGGCCATAACAAAGAACACATGCAGGCCTATGGCAAAAGCACATCTACTGGCTACACAAAATGGCCACTGGCTACATGGTCAAACAGCAAGCAAGAAGGCATGGCCATAACAAAGGACACATGCACGCTATAGCAAAAGCACACTTGCTGGCTACACAAAATGGCCACTGACCACATTGTCAAACAACAGCAGGCAAGAAGGCATGACCGGAATAAAGAACACATGCAGGCCTATGGCAAAAGCACACTGGCTAGCAATAAAATGGTCGCAGGCCACATGATCAAACAACAATAAGCAAGGAGCCATGAAATATAAAGAACACATGCAGGCCTAAGGACACTGACTGCACAAAATGGCCCCTGGACACATGGCATGGAGAACACAGACAAATGGTTTCCTGTGGCAAACACACACACACACACACACACTGGCCAGACAAAAGAGGCATTGGTAACACTAAAGAAAACTCTACAATTTATTCAGAAATGCCAAACACAAAAATGAACTGAGCTATAAAAATGTTACAACACCACACATCTTCCCAAGACATCAAATATTACCCCACCTATACACTTTTTGCACACAAAAAAACGTGAAATAAAAAAACACCACATTTTTTATTTAATCAATACCATCCCAGTCCTAAATGATGTTTTAAAGCAACATATATCACAGAAACAATTGTTTCATTCGCCAATGATTAGTACTGGCCTGGGCCTACTGACTGGATTACCCATTGGCACACTAGGCCACATAGTAAAATAAATTAATATTGCAAATTTAACAAACATGGAGAAAATGTACTGAACTGTGCAACACTGTTCCTGTACAAAAGATGAAAAATTAAATGCAAAAATATAGCTAGCCCCCTACTGAAACTGCAGGCCACCCACCACAATACATTAAAAAAATTGAATAGAAGTACAAATAAATACTGGTGCATGCCTTCTATCAAACAAACAACACCCTTATACAAGAGTTTTTTAACTTACTTGTGAAATCTGAAAAACAAAGTCCCTATATCCAATAGTACATTTGCAGCAGACAAAGAGAGTGATTTTTCCAGCTCCAAATCCAAATGAAAAATTACCAGGAGATGGACAAAGCACTTGGATAAGCCTGCTGGACAGGAACAGGAAGTTGGGGTCTCTGGGGTACTTTCTTCTTGTTGGGAAAAAAAGTAAAATAAAAGAAAGGCTTCTCACACCAAAAATCAACCAGAACAGTCCGCTGGAGTAGAATAGTAACTCAAAAATGCCTTTTTGAGTAGATTTAGCTGCTATTGGAATAGAGAATCTGCTTGGGGTGTAGCCGTGGTTGCATACGTTCTCCAACTTCGTGATAAAAGCCCTGGAAGCCACGCTAACGGCCGGCAAGTTTAGTGCGTGCTCGCTAACGGCAGGCAAGTCTCGTCGAGCTTGCCAGTGTGCACCAAAACAAGTTTTGCATGCGCCAACTCAAAAAAACTCTGCCACAAGGCAGAAGGTGGAATTTATCAGGAACTCTGACTTGCATACGGAGCGCATAGTTTTTGAATTTCACCAGCTCTGCGAGCGGAGTGAATTTCTCCACTCAGGCCTAGTCTAAACACATTAACTCTCATGTTGATGTGCTGTATCCCTTATATGCTGTACAATATATAATAATAAACAAAAATATAGCAACAAGCATGTGAAGCAATATTGAGCAGTAACTAAAACATAACAGTCAATTAAATTAAATTATGTTTCATAATGCCTGCATACAAATGATACATAGGTAGATATGTTGAAGGCACAAAGAATACAATCATTGACTTGTGATGTTGTCTATTTTCAGGTGACCAGGGATATGGTTTGCAGCCGTGGCTGATGACCCCATTTACTAATCCATAGACAGATGAGCAGAAGAAGTACAACACAGCTGTGTCCAAAACCCACAATGTGGTGGAGGAATTTTTGGGGTAATCAAGTCTCTCTTTAGGTGCCCCAACAAATCAGGTGGCAGACTGCTCTATTCAACTGCCATGATGTGCAAAATAACATTAGTATATATGTGTAAGGACCAATGTCCCATGGGACTATGAGGGGGCAATCCCACATGAGCATGAAGAGGCAGAAGACTTTGGGGGAGAGATTGTCCACACAATGGCAGATCAGCAGAAATAAGACCAAATTATTGATTTTTTTTAACCAGTAAAATGGAAATGAGGTGAATAATGACAAAAACTATGTCAACTTCTCATCCAATTAATATTTCTTTTGAACTCATGCATTGTGTGGTGAATGTATAAATGCCAATTTATCTATATAGTCACTCACATCTTGTCAACTAGATGTAGGCCTCAACATGTATAATTTGTATTTCTTAGCTGTTGATAAACATAGAGGCATATCTCTAACTCAGAACAAATCAACACAGCAAGTCAACCATCTTGCTGTGATTTGCAGCATCAAAGTGTGTGAAATGTGGCACTCAGTGTATGATGGAGCATAAATCTCCAAATATGTCAGTCCCCGAGGCAATCATCAAAATTATGTGTGTTTCACATATGGACTAGAATGCAGAGTGACAGGACTTTGCTGGTACATATTGTAGTGTAGTTCCTATTTCCCTAATAGGCTCTGCGCATTGGAATAATATACCCTATAGGTTTGACATAGGACTGAGGTCAGTATGTCCCTATCGAGTATATTAAACTTAATTACTTTGTGCCAGCAGGCTCAGAGGCCACTAGAAACTCCTTGAAAACAAGAAGGGAGTAGTTTCTGGCAACCGCATAAACATGACCACTTTGTTTCCCTTTAGAATCGGAACACGTCTCAGAATCCTGGAAACAATAGATAACAGTTTCACTCAGCTATTCGTGCATGCTTAGTTTCCTCAGAGTTACACAGAAAGAATAGACGGGCATTTCAATAAAAAGGTTTTATTGAACAGTCTTGTTTCTCGTGTAAGAGATATGAGCTGTTATGATCACAAGACAGTATGCAAGATATATAATGTACAGCGTAAGCAGTAGAAATAAATAATACTGCGCTAGCATTATCTTTTAGCATATATTCACATACATAAATAACATGAGCTAAAAATGCGAGTACTCATATGATGCTTCTCTAAGCTAGTTCTACCCCAATGTACCTAACCTAGTCTAGGTGTAGGGAAAGGTAAGAAGTAGGTGAAGTATTCTCTAGTATGGTATACTAAGAGTATGTTAAGTCTAGTATGCCAAGAGTCCCTCTAGGTTCTAGTCAGCTCCATACCTGGAGAATGAGAGAGTTGGGAATCTCTTTCCGGATCTGGAACTCTAACACCCCGCGAAGGGAGTCAGAACACTGGAAGCTGGATTCTCTGCGAGCAGGGATGATAGCGTCTTCTCAGTGCGTCAGGCCGGGATACGGGCTCCTCTGAAGTCGAGGTCTCCTCTTACTTACTTGGGCAAGGGAAGGTAATTTTATACCTGGTAGGTGCCTTGGAATGTTAGCATTGACGTGAAGTCGGACAGAGGAAGACGTCAGGAATGAACCCTTAAGGTATAGCGGTTCATGCATAATAGATGAGTTCTTGGAGAAATCAATAATCCTGTGCTAGGGGAACTCCCAAAAGCTTAAGGGTCTGGTTTCTAAGAACTCGTTGTGACGTTAGGGTGGACGGATGTCGGTGACCATGCCTGTATTTGGAGTGCACGGCTAAACCCTAAATAAGGACTGGGATTCTATGCCTATATAAGGGCAATGCGAATTGTGCCTATATAAGGACATGTTTCAGGAAAACCTATATACGGACACCTAAAGCGGAATACAACACCCACTCCACTTTCGAATGAACGATAATACTAAATGCTAAACATTAAACTTGAGTACCACATATTGCTAAAAACATTTCTAAAAGCATAGTAAAAGAAGTTGTTAAAAGAACTGTTGCTAAAACATGTAATGCAATAGGTACTGTACATTTTAAAGCATTTTTTCATTCTAAGCATATATTGGAAATAAATGCAACATGAATGCATAAACAGAAATATATACATATGATGAAATGGTTGACAAGTTTTCAAAAATCAAAGCCATTGCATATCATGGTACTAAATGAAAATTTTAGTCAAATAAGGTGACATTGTGTCCCTGGAAGTATTCAAAGAAGTCCGTTTTATAAGAATAGTTCTACTGTAAGCAGATTGTTTTGCCATGTATTTTCAAAAAAATAAAAAATAAAAAGTTCAATTTTAGGAAGAGTTCCAAGTTTCGAAAATATGAAGGCCAAATTCATTGCGTCCCGGGTACACTGTGAGCCGAATCAAAGTCAGTGTATGGGTCCGGTGTAAACATGAAATCATCTATTTCTGTAGACAAAATATTGTCTACTGAAGTTGGTGACATTTGGAACACCTCGTTCAGAAGGTTAATTGCACAGAGATGAGAAACATCGCCTTCAGCAGAAGATGCCGCAGCAATGTTTGCGTCCGTTGTTACCTGTGTGCCGGTTGATCCATCTCGTACCTCAGCAGCAGCAGGAAGCGTCTGTGAGATCTCAATGAATCCCGTCATCAGGATTGGTGTTACAGCAAACAAATGATGGACGGAATGCTGACAATGCAAACATTCTCCCCCAGTCAAAAGATCTGGGTTAAATCCATCGTTCTTTTGCCCACTACGCCACTCCAGTTTAGACCCAGCTATATGCAAATCAGTCTTGACCCTGTGCCCCATGGGAACAGTCCAGACCGAACTGCTAGGCCAGGTCCTCCCTGGACCGGAAACAAGCATCCTGGGACTGGTTTCAGGGTATGTCACCCTTCTTCAGCCAGGCTAGCTTGAATCCAGTGGCACAGTGAGCAAGGGACCCACGTCTGGGCATACCCTTCCCACTTAGGGCGAAAAGTGTTACAGCAAACAAATGATGGACGGAATGCTGACAATGCAAACATTCTCCCCAGTCAAAAGATCTGGGTTAAATCCATCGTTCTTTTGCCCACTACGCCACCCCAGTTTAGACCCAGCCATATGCAAATCAGTCTTGACCCTGTGCCCCATGGGAACAGTCCAGACCGAACTGCTAGGCCAGGTCCTCCCTGGACCGGAAACAAGCATCCTGGGACCGGTTTCAGGGTATGTCACCCTTCTTCAGCCAGGCTAGCTTGAATCCAGAGGCACAGTGAGCAAGGGACCCACGCCTGGGCATACCCATCCCACTTAGGGCAAAAAGTGTTACAGCAAACAAATGATGGACGGAATGCTGACAATGCAAACATTCTCCCCCAGTCAAAAGATCTGGGTTAAATCCATCGTTCTTTTGCCCACTACGCCACCCCAGTTTAGACCCAGCCATATGCAAATCAGTCTTGACCCTGTGCCCCATGGGAACAGTCCAGACCGAACTGCTAGGCCAGGTCCACCCTGGACCGGAAACAAGCATCCTGGGACCGGTTTCAGGGTATGTCACCCTTCTTCAGCCAGGCTAGCTTGAATCCAGTGGCACAGTGAGCAAGGGACCCACGTCTGGGCATACCCATCCCACTTAGGGCGAAAAGTGTTACAGCAAACAAATGATGGACGGAATGCTGACAATGCAAACATTCTCCCCCAGTCAAAAGATCTGGGTTAAATCCATCGTTCTTTTGCCCACTACGCCACCCCAGTTTAGACCCAGCCATATGCAAATCAGTCTTGACCCTGTGCCCCATGGGAACAGTCCAGACCGAACTGCTAGGCCAGGTCCTCCCTGGACCGGAAACAAGCATCCTGGGACCGGTTTCAGGGTATGTCACCCTTCTTCAGCCAGGCTAGCTTGAATCCAGTGGCACAGTGAGCAAGGGACCCACGTCTGGGCATACCCATCCCACTTAGGGCGAAAAGTGTTACAGCAAACAAATGATGGACGGAATGCTGACAATGCAAACATTCTCCCCCAGTCAAAAGATCTGGGTTAAATCCATCGTTCAGGATTGGTAGCCTCTGGGGACAACACAGAGCATGGGCCGTTACCGGGTCCAGCAGAGTATCGATATCCATTGGCATGACTGATGGGAGTGTTAGACAGGTTTCTAGCGCGCATTCTTCACCGCAAAGCAGGCAGCGTAGAACAGGTAAGATGCAATCTTGCCAGATTGGTCTGAATGACAGAAACCATGTTGTATTAAGTTTGCGTAGACGAGGTATGCCCAAAAGTTGCACTATGCGCTCACTGCACTTCCTTTCTAGGAGAGCTTTCTCCACATCGCTCGGAGTGATGTCGGTGGATAGGCTTGCCATAGCGTAATAGTAGGAATAGAAATAGGATTCCTGCAACAAGTGCTAGAATTAATGGCACACCACCAAACACCGAATGTGCGAAGTTTGGGATGATTCCGAGGACTGCCTGGAAGGGTGCTAACAGTCCTGAACAGATGGTCTTAAATACATGTACAATTCCGCTCGTATCAGACATGTTAAAGATACGTCCCATCATTTCTGCGAAATGTATAGGGCAGTTTGTACGAATTAAAGCCTGTATCTCAGCCGAAGTCCTTGCAATTTGTAAATCATAGATTTCTTTGGCCGAGGTCAAAGGCACGGTTTGTTGCAAAAGCATGGCTTTCAGACTGCTTAAAGTATCAAAACGTATAAAAGAAACATTCAATGAAGGCCATAGAGGCGACTCCCTGACTGTGTCTATTGCGGGGAACAATACTTGCATACAGCAAGTAACCCTGGAGTCGACCGTTACCAGATATGGGATGCCTGGCAACATGCCACAGCAACTCTGATCATTCAACATGAGGTAACTCCCGTTAGAAAGTTGGCCAAATGTTGGATTAATCACAGTAGCTGGTGTACCCTGCTGGTGGCAGGACAAATTTGCCACAGAACCATTACAAGCCCTGTGTAAAGAAATGTCCTGACATATGAGCGAACCGCTTAGTGCATTTTCACAGTGTGTACCGCTTAGAAACACTTCACGATCCCCACTCCAACATCTGTAGTTGTAAGGTAAATCCCAAGATGTCTTAATGTATTCTTTACCCAACCTTTCATATTTGCCTGCTTGCATTTGTTTGAGGCAATACTGAAACTGAAAAGTAGAGACAGGCAGAGTGATTTTGCCATGAATAAGCCATCCTGTAGCTGGTTTTTCTGCCACTGTGAATGGTAATTTTTCCAGTTTTTCAATGCTCAGCACTGTATACTTTGCTCCCCTTTGTGCCAGTTTGATCTGTTTATCAGTCAGATTGTATTCTGCAAACAGAGCCGACGTGTTGATAAAATGCCAAGGCACATAGCCCACACGCAAAGATTGCAGCGTCCAGCTTAATAACATAATAGAACGTAACTGAGATTGGCCTTGTTGTAACATGGCTAAATCTTGTTCCAGTATGTCGATAGCAGAGGATACAATGTTGTCCAATAAATAAATTCTGGATGACAAAGTTGTTAACCCATTGTCGACCACAGAGAGAGTTTTCTCTAAGTTAATACGATCAAGTTCATGTATTCGTTCTGCGGCCTCTGCCTGTGAAACCTTCCATACTTCATTATAAGCAGCATAAATGCCGGCATATATGAAACGTTTTTGATGCGGTTTTCTTGGTCCTAGCAAAAATTCCCTAAGGTCTGCGTCTTCTTTAAGTAAAGATAAGTGTTGTTTCACATTTTCAAGTGTAGATTTTTGTAGCCAGTCAAGGCACAATTTACCTACACTGTATGTTGTTACTACCCCCGGATGTTGTCTTTGAACGTATCGTGGGTCTGGCCTAAGGATAGTAAAGCCCTGTCTTCTATTCAGGAATCTTTCTTGACAGATGTTTGTGTCTGTCGGCCAGAGTAACCATTTTTTCCAATCACGATCTGTTCTGTTGGTTTGTAGTATTGTGTCAACTGTAACCGCTGCCTGTGTAGTGTTATTACTTGCAGGTGTTGGTACAGAAGGTGTTTTCATGTCTTTGATCTTGGCTAAACCAAGGCAAGACGTTTGTTGCACAGTGTCATTCAAAAACATTATTTGCTGAGGGATGATACATGCTCTAAACAAAGATCTATCCCCTGTACTTGCCAATCTTTAGAACCCCAGACAGATTTTGTGTCTATTGTGTCTTTCCACAAGTCAAATCCATGTCTAGACAACTGGGTAATAAATGCTGCAGAGTAAATCTGTTTTGCATTTGTTAACATAATTTTCTGTCCTGTTTTGTTTACATTTTTATAGTAAAATGTTTCTGGATCAGATGTATTGTATCCTGAAAAATATGGAAACTTTTTAGCAAACGTTTTTGAACTACCTTTTGGTGGTGTAGGACAATGCTCCCATTGGTTAAACATAAACACATTTCTAGGTGTTGCAGATTTATGCAAGAAATGATGACCATAGCTGGTCGTAGTCTGATGAACCCTCTAAGTATTCATTGTTAGAGAACGCAGCAGACTTTTCTAGATCAGACATCATATCATTTATAGTCTCAAAGTCCCAATCATCAGAATAGGTACTGGAGGTAATAAAATCACTTAATGAAATTTTAAATAAGTGTGGAATGTTCAAAAGTTCCGTAGGGCCGAAAATATCGAAATTGGTTTTGTCCCACACTATACCATCCTGTATAGGAACGGCTGTGATGTTCACTGCTGACAAGTCTCTAGCTTCACGATGGGATGATTTGTGTGGTTTCAAAAGTAAGTTCACATTTTTACTTTCAGTGTCCAAACGGATGTATCTGCCATTTATAAGCACGCTGATAGTCATAACCAAAGCTAGCCAAAGCAGAAAGAAAAATATTCCAGAAATAATCCACAGTTCAATCCATGGTGAAACCAGATAAGTCTTTTTCAGAAGATGAAAAAAGTCTTGTACTTGCTGTTTGAAAGTTTTTGATGCTGGCGTCGTTTCAGGTTCACTCAGATCCTCAGAAAACGTATCAAAGTTAATGAAATAGCCAGAAGCAGTTCGGTCAATTGTTGGAATTGCATCAGGATTTGTTGAAATCGCTGGAACCAGTTGATCACTTGTAACGTTGGTGTAGACAGGTGTATTTGGACGAACTGTTACTTGAGTTTCAAGAGGGATGAGTTCCATAGCAATGTTGCTTAGTCCTTCATCTGTTACTGCTGAATTCTCGATGGTTATCAGTCTTTCAGTCTGAACCTCTTGGATAGTAGCGAGAGGAGTGCGTCTGCTACTAGGTCGGAGTCCACGAGGCCTACTATTTAGTATTGGCCATATACTGTGGTTTGATGAGGTCGATTGACACAAATCTTTTCTCCTTTTTTCCAGAAAGGGGCGGCAGAAGTACTGTACTTGTTCCGTGAATGGCTAGGACAGGTACTGGTTGTCTGTAAGAAGGCCCAAATTCCTTCTTGTCCGCAATCTTCTCTCTGACTAGATCCCCAACTTTTGGGATCCAGACAGGCCTTGCTGGGACTGCCGGTTTTTCCCCAGTGGTGGTTGGCTTCAGGAACACGTTGCTTTGTTTCGATCTTAGTACATTTAGATCCTGTAAAACAGCCAAACGATCTTTGATATCAAAGGGTTTATTTTCCACCACTGTGCCTTTACATTCGAGATCAGGAATCCACATTCTTGTCCCAAATAGGACCTCATATGGAGTGACCCCCCCTAGAGAACTTCTTGGCAAATTATTTAATGAGCGTTGGACCCCATAAAGATGTTTGACCCACCCATCACCCGAACCTAATACTCTAGCTGTTATAGACTGCTTTATGTCCCGGTTTTTCCTTTCCACAACAGAATTTCCCTCAGGATGAAACGGAGAGGAGTACCGCAATGCAACGCCCAAACTGGCCATGGCTTCTTTGTAAGCCCGAGAGCTAAACGCAGGGCCCTGGTCAGAATGTGCCAATTGCGTATGTGCCGATAAAGACTCGCAAATCTTTTATAACAGTTCGAGCGTCAGCCAAGCGCTGAGGCCATATCCATAGGAACCTTGATTTAGTATTTATGGGATTGCATTTGTCCAAAAGGACGCCTGCGCGTAGATAGTCTAATGCTGTCTAACAATGGTGTCTGTACTGGGCAGGCTACATTGTAGCATGGTGTCTGGTGGCGTTCTGCATCACGCTGTTTATTGCAGTTTATGCAGTCATCAATGAAGATGTGCATCTGTGTATTCATTCCAGGCCGCCAGTACATCTCTTTTAATGTTAATATTGTTTTAGAGATCCCTTGATGTGACAGACCCTCCCCCAGATGTGCTTCATAAATCAAAGCTGCTCTAAGTTCCATGTTTGGTATTACCCTATCCCCCACTCCAGGGATTCGAGCAAAAGGAACGTTGTTTGCATCAATTACATAAGAGTACTTGAGTGGAAATTTCTTTGGTAACGCTGCACCACTGCCTTTGCTTGAAGCATTGACAGCCAACAATATCTCACTGTCTATTCTCGTTTTTGAACTAGTGATCGCAGCTACGGAAGCCGTCTGAACAGCCCCCTTTGCGGCTTCCTCAGCCAATGAATTCCCTGCAACGTAAACGTCATCACGTTGATGACTTAGCGTGTGTATTACGTGAGTCTTTGGTAGCTCGTTTCTCAACTGAACTACTTGTTCCCAAAGCGTTTTATGCTTTATTGTGCCACCTTTTGCATCTTTGAACCCGTTTTCAAGCCAATTTTGTATATATTCATTATACGACTGAACACAGTAGAATGAATCGCACACTATTAGTGTGGGGAATTCGCGATCTGTACTTTCAAGTGCCAGTTTGAATGCTTGTAGTTCAGCTCGCTGAGCTGTACAATCTCCTAGAGATTGAGTTTTAGTGACCATTGGTCTGAAGTTACCATCGCGCATGCGACCTTTAACGATTGCGCACGCTGCACTGTAAGCTTGCTTACTCCCTGTAGCGGGTTGTGCGGATCCGTGAGTGTAAATTATAAATTCATACTGATCTAGAGGCAGAGGACATTCATGTTCATATTGCAGGAACGCTTGTGTTTTTAAATCAGGATCAAAAACATATTCAACATCTGTTGCAGCAAGAGAATTAACCCATTGTATCCATCTAGGATGTAAAGCTTTTGCATTTGGAATGCTCGCTTTTGTAACCGCCTCTAAGGCTGGTACTGGAGTTACGACAATAATGCGTTTCCCTTGGGCTAGAGCTCTTTCTTTTGCTACCGCGGTTTGAACTGCTGTCAGTATTTTTTCTGTTGAAGTGAAGCGCATTTCTGCTTGTGTATACAAATGTGATTTGTATGCTATTGGTACTTTTTCACCCTCATTAAATGTTAAGTAGGTGAATCCGCATTGACCCGAAATTATTCGGATCACTAAATTGCGTTGACTTACGCGTGTTTGTAAGTGATTTGTTGCTAACATGTTAGCTTGGAGTGAACGCAGGATTTCTGTGTGTTCTTGTGTCCAATGTTTTGTTGAAAAATCAGGTTTGATTAATTCGTAGAGAGGTTTAACCCTTTCTGCGTAATTTAGAATGTACGTTCTTCCAAAATTTAGGAAACCCAAGATGGATTGTAAGTTTTTCAGCATTTTTGGAGGTTGGAGCAGCGCACACTTTTCTAAAAAGTTAGCTGCCAGGCTCTTGCCTTCACTTGAAAGCTCATATCCTAGGAAAAGGACATTGAGATGGGCAATTCTGGATTTTTAAAGTTGAATTTATAGCCCTCAGAGGTGAAGCCCAATATAATGGTACTCCCCCTGTTCAAGTGCCTATCCAGGTCATCGTCTGTCAGATAGATGTCATCGGCATATGACAATGCCTCATTATCATAAATTTGTAGTAACTCTGTTACCCTCGCTGAGAATAACCCTGGGCTGTTCTTGAACCCTTGTGGGAGTCTACAAAATTGACGCTGGGTCCCCATTATTGAGAAAGCTGTTAAGTACCTGCTTTCAGGTGCTATGTTTTGACAAAAGAAACCATTTGAAATGTCTAATGTGGTTTTATATTTTGTGCGCACAATGTTATTCATTAATGCTGTACTATGTGCATTTTGCACTGCAAATGTTTTTGAACAAGTGTTCAAGTGTCTGTAATCTAAAACTAGACGATATGTATTGTCTGGTTTGGATACAGGAAACAAAGGATTGTTCATTGAGGAGGTGCATGTTTCAATCACCCCTTGGTATTCAAGTTGATCTAAGATCTCCCTGACCTGTTTTTTAGCTTCTTGCTTTATTGGGTACTGCCTTTGTGCAGTAGGTTCGTTTTTTAGATGTATTTTGTGGTGAGGTGAGTCCTCATCCCATCCTACATGATTTTTGTATAGTGCTGGGGCCTGGGCAACTGCCCATTTCCTGGCATAAGTATATTTTAGGTGAATTGGAATATGGTTGGAGAAGGCAGGCATAATAATGTCCTCACCATGTGGGCACTCCCTGACAAATTGTGGTGGCCAGTCTTTTTCTGCTAGAAGTATATCATAACCCCTTGAAAGTTTCTCCCAAAATAGTATTTTCACTTTTCTTGGTATGTCTCCTTCCATTCGGAGTGTTATTTCATATAACTTTTGTGGAGTACTAACCCTGGTGTCTACAGTCTCTACTGTGATGTACTCATTCAAGTCCACTGTCTCCAGAAGTTCCTTCAGGTTCTGGCGAGCTATTGTGACTTCTGCTGCACTGTCCAGCATTGTCTGAGCCCATTCTCCGTTCTTGAGCTGTGTTCTCAGTATTCTCGGCATGTCTGATCTTCAGACCTACTACCTTCTTTTTTGTGAATTGAGGTTTTGATTAATTTTTCTGAACGTGTTTGTCGTCTTTGGATTTCACGCGTTCTTCTCTATGTTCTGACCGTCCTCTTCTTTCCGATGTCTGTGACGATATCTGAAAGGTACGAGAGGAAGGTGTATCAGTATCTTGATACCTGTCAGGTTTTCTTAAATTATCCCTATTCCTGAGGTTATACCTCCTTTCAGAGGGCTCCTTTTGAGGAGACCTACCTCGGGATTGAGAACGTTTTTCATTTGAATTTTATTAGTTTCCCACTTCTTTTTAGAAGATGTAGGAGTTTGTTTAATAGAGTCCTTCTCAGGACTTTCAGATAGTTTTGGCTTCAAAGGTTTTCCACCCAAACTATCTCTGCCTAATTCTGCATAAGATTGTTCTATTATTCTGGGTAGTTCTGTTTGATGTTCTGTAACATCAAATTCCCTTAATCGTTGGCGGATCACCACTGATGCTGCCTCCCCTTTAATATTAGATAATATTATTGTTGAGACCTGGTCGAAGTTTTTCAGTAATTTCATACCTAAATTCAGAGCAGGCTCTGCCCCGTATTCGTTTTGAATTTGTTTCAGGACATCTGGTATTACTGCGATTGACGGAACACCATGTGTTTTAGTATAGATGGCAGCAAAGACTGCGCCCCAAGTGGTGCAATCTTCCAGTTGTGGTGTGATCCCCATTGGTAAACAGATTGTTAGGATTCTGTGTTTCTCATAAGGGCTAGTATTTGGAAATACTGCTTCAATTTGAGTAATTTTTTGAGCTATCCAGAATGGAATTTGCTCACGTTTTGTGGGCATTTTACCCATGACTGCGTATAAAGTCTGTGGAGTAATTTTTAGTGTATTCCCCTGTTGAGGGGTTTGATTTGGAATGGTCAATGGTGGTTGGACTGTGAAAGTCCGCATGACATATTGGACTAATTGTCTGTAAATTTTTATTAACTCTGTAAGTTGAGTAAGTAATTCCTCGTCTGACATTATATCGAGGTCAGGATGAGGAGTCTAGCCGGCTAGAATCGGCCATGTTGCTCCTGGTCTACCTAGTGGACCAAGCCTGGTAATGTTTCTGTGATGTTTTAGGGCGCCTTTAAACCAGAGCTGATGCTCCTGGTATGTGAGTGGAATTTCAATATCCTCGAAAGGAATATATTCCTCTGGTGGTTCATCTTCTTTGTAGAAGTGAAACACTCTTGTTACTGGATTTGATTCTGGGAATACTATCCATGAATAGAATACCTCTGTCTGAAAGGATTCGTGTGCCTCTATCACGAAAACTGCTCTACCTCCTCTTGGTGGTAGGCCATGTTTTATAAGTTTTAGAGTGATGGCTCTTCTTAAGTTTGGAGCGATGTCTATAACACCCTCCTCGGTTTCATTTAAACCGGTTAAGTTAAAAGCTGTTACGACTGGTTGAGCCGCAGCTACTCCATTCCCGGTGTCATTGTCCCCGTGATTGGACATTTGTTTTTGAAAAATGTAGTACAAGTTTCAAGGAAACAAAAGATAAGGTGCACAATATTTTGGAACACTGTATCCTTCAAAGTTGATTAAACCAAAATAGCTAATCTATAGGTTTTTTGTCCTATTTAGCTTTGTCGGATATTTAACCCTACCCACTCCAGACGTCTTATGGAGTATGTGAGTAGGGGTCTCTGAGAGAAAAGCACGACTGAGTTACTCAGTATCTAGCGTTAAATTAGTGCCTTACTAAACCGTTGGGTGCCATGTAGTGTAGTTCCTATTTCCCTAATAGGCTCTGCGCATTGGAATAATATACCCTATAGGTTTGACATAGGACTGAGGTCAGTATGTCCCTATCGAGTATATTAAACTTAATTACTTTGTGCCAGCTAGCTCAGAGGCCACTAGAAACTCCTTGAAAACAAGAAGGGAGTAGTTTCTGGCAACCGCATAAACATGACCACTTTGTTTCCCTTTAGAATCGGAACACGTCTCAGAATCCTGGAAACAATAGATAACAGTTTCACTCAGCTATTCGTGCATGCTTAGTTTCCTCAGAGTTACACAGAAAGAATAGACGGGCGTTTCAATAAAAAGGTTTTATTGAACAGTCTTGTTTCTCGTGTAAGAGATATGAGCTGTTATGATCACAAGACAGTATGCAAGATATATAATGTACAGCGTAAGCAGTAGAAATAAATAATACTGCGCTAGCATTATCTTTTAGCATATATTCACATACATAAATAACATGAGCTAAAAATGCGAGTACTCATACGATGCTTCTCTAAGCTAGTTCTACCCCAATGTACCTAACCTAGTCTAGGTGTAGGGAAAGGTAAGAAGTAGGCGAAGTATTCTCTAGTATGGTATACTAAGAGTATGTTAAGTCTAGTATGCCAAGAGTCCCTCTAGGTTCTAGTCAGCTCCATACCTTGAGAATGAGAGAGGTGGGAATCTCTTTCCGGATCTGGAACTCTAACACCCCGCGAAGGGAGTCAGAACACTGGAAGCTGGATTCTCTGCAAGCAGGGATGACAGCGTCTTCTCAGTGCGTCAGGCTGGGATACGGGCTCCTCTGAAGTTGAGGTCTCCTCTTACTTGCTTGGGCAAGGGAAGGTATATTTATACCTGGTAGGTGCCTTGGAATGTTAGCATTGACGTGAAGTCGGACAGAGGAAGACGTCAAGAATGAACCCTTAAGGTATAGCGGTTCATGCATAATAGATGAGTTCTTGGAGAAATCAATAATCCTGTGCTAGGGGAACTCCCAAAAGCTTAAGGGTCTGGTTTCTAAGAACTCGTTGTGACGTTAGGGTGGACGGATGTCGGTGACCATGCCTGTATTTGGAGTGCACGGCTAATGCCTAAATAAGGACTGGGATTCTATGCCTATATAAGGGCAATGCGAATTGTGCCTATATAAGGACATGTTTCAGGAAAACCTATATACGGACACCTATAGCGGAATACAACAATATGTTGCAGCAGATACAATCACAGATCATGGGAGACATCTGTCATGGCCAAAGGCCTAGTCTCAGGTGTAGATGTGAAAATGTCATTTGTAACAAATACATTCATGCAGGTTTGGAGATCCACAAAAAGGCACACATGTAACAACTTTCCAGGGTTGTTTGATGTAAATACCACACTTGCTACAATACATATTTACCATGCTTTGCAATGCAAGGAGACTAAAAGGCGTGTAACAAAAGATAATAAACTGTTGAAGTAGCAAAGCGTGGCATTTATCAGAAAAGTAAGACAAGGGAGATGTTTGCCAATCATCCCATCACATTAGGAAGACAGAGATGGGTACTGTGTGAAGCCTGTATGTCAACATTCAAGCACACATGGTTGTGGACATACACAATTTTATTAAATATGGTGCAATTGTGGTGTTGGGTAGTAAATTTCCTCTTCATGTTAAGAGTTGTGTACCCCTGGCCTGAGTGCTCAACCGTATTGTTGTGTGGAGCACTAATGCTGATATATTCCAATAGGGGAACATGGAATATGCATGTGTGCCATGACGTAGGCCTGTGTCATGGATTGCAGTCTGGTTGGACCAGGAGGGCCACCCAAAATCGGGAATCAGCGTTTACAACGCTGTTTCCACAACGCATGGCCTTACAACGCAGTCATTACAACAACCGCGTTGTTACCACGCATGCCATTACATCGCAAGTCGTAACAACGACTTGCTGTAGGGGGCGTGCAACACCAGGGAATGTGTTGGATTTTAAATCCAACACCTTCCCGGCTGTTGCACAAAATGGAGTAGGAATAGTAATTAATACTATTCCTAAGTCCAGCGCGCCTCCTACAGCAAGTCGTTGTTACGACTTGCGATGTAATGGCACACGTGGTAACAACGTGGTCGTTGTAACGACCGCGTTGTAAAGCCATGCGTGGTGAATGTATGCATAGTAACGTCATACATTCCCCAAAGACCTACCCTCATAGTTGTTGTACACTACCGCCTTTGCCAAGAGTAAAACAAAGCAAATGTTGGGGTGGCAGCATACTGTGTAGTGATCAGTAGTAGTGAACATGGCAATTCAACCATGGGCCACTGCAGTGATGCCTACAGGCTCACTCCCCTCTTCTAAAGTTCTGCTGCTATGTGTTTCACTCACCCCAACATCAGGTTGATCTGGAAGTGTCTGTGTGAGAAAATTATGTGCAGAATGCATGTGACTGTGCAAGACATACACAACACATAGTTTGAAATATGGAACAGTGTGCACATGGTTAATGTGTGTGCTGGTAGTGTGTGTTCAAAGTGAAACACTCTAGTACAGTACAAAGGGACTGCAGTTCTGCACAGTGTGCACAGACTGAGTGTGTCTACTGCATGTCACTGTGCTGGTGGTAGCATGATACATGTGGATTACAGTACTGGTCACTGAATGTTCTGTGATTGTACACTGAGTGCAGTTGTGCCAGCCCTGCTACATAACATGGAAGACCCTGTGTTCCTTTGTGGGTAAGATATGGCTGCCTGGAGAAAACATGAGGATTACAGAAATTCCACCATATGGAGTTTGATAGTCCAGCAAAGCTGCAAGATGGGTAGGACATACACTGGGGTATGGGAGAGTCACCCTGTCTCTGTGCTTCCCTACGTGTGTTCTGAATCTGTGATACATCACAAGGAAGAGGCCTGGACACATCTCAGGAACAGAGAGATTGGGCTGAAAAGGGAACTTGAAAGAGTGGTGCAGAGGGCTCAGGATCAACTTTTTAATGCACATATGACTCTGGATGACATCCAGGTGTGTAACCTGGTAACACATATGAAAACTGATGTGGGAGCAATAAGCTCTGGAGTCCTGCCTTACTGTGCTGCCTGCTGCCTGCTGTTCCCCTGGCTGGGTGATAAGGTCTGCACATGCATCCCTTGAACTCGTAGAGACTCCAAGGGCAATCTGCCTGGCTCCTATTATGAATTATCAGGGACATTAAAGACTGTTCCAGCCACCCTGCTTAGGCCCCTGGACTCTACCTTCTGTCAGTCTGACCTGCCAATTGGTGCCACCCCAGTCCTGGACTCATGGAAGTGGGACTAAGGTGTTTGCTACAGCAGAAGCCACGCTTCTTCTGTAGACCGTGCACATGGCTTCTGTTGCGCGGGTTGGAACAGGCGCGTCGCCTCTTGTTCGGCTTGAAACTGGCACATTGCCGCAATGTGTGAGGCTTAGTGTAGCTGCATAAGTGCAACTGCGCAGTGCATCTTGCAATGTACATTTGCATAGCAATGCATCAAAAAAATCAGCGCAAATGTCGAAAACGTGCTGGTTACACCCAGGAAATGATGCAATGGGTTTGGCAAGTGGCATACTAGGAAGTGTGAAAGTTACTTTCACTTTCTGTTAGTGTCTGCTGGTTGGATCTGGTTTTTGGTGGTGTTGAGAGAGTATTTTGCAGAGATTGTGGCTGTTCGTGGTATATTCGTTTGTGGTCAGTCTTGTCTCTTTGTGTTGTAATTTGTATTTGTATTTTTCTTTGTATTGTTGGGTGTTTGACTTTTTTGGGGGGTTTGTATATTAGGCCTAGTTAGTTGTTTAAGGGGTGTTAATTTTGTGTTTAGGGTGTTAAGGAGGGATAGGGCCATGCCTGGGAAGGGTACAGAAAAAAAGTATTCAGAGGGAGAGGTCAGGGGCTTGATATGGCTGGTAATGAACTACCTGTCACACATGGTGACCTCTGGGGGTAGGGGGAGCTAAGGCTAACCCCTAGAGGATAGAAAGGAAAGATGGAAGTTGGCATGTTGGCATATGTACAAGGCTTTTGAAGACCAACAATTTCCCAGCTCAAGCACCATTGGGCGGATATGATTGCCCGTAAGGCTGATGTGGTGAACCTGCTGGGTTTGGAGGTTGGAGGCCCCATAAGTTTGTATTTATGTACTGTCAGCATGTAGTAATAGTTGGCGGGGGTATGCCCAGACGTGGGTCCCTTGCTCACTTTGCCACTGGATTCAAGCAAGCCTGGCTGATGACGGCTGGAATGCCAGAAACCGGTCCTAGGATGCTTGTTTCCGGTCCAGGGAAGACATGGCTTGGCAGTTCGGGCTGGACTGTTCCCATGAGGCACAGGGTCAGACTGATTTGCATATGGCCATGTCTGAACTGGGGTGGTGGAGTGAGCTAAAGAATGATGATGGATTAAACCCAGATCAGTTGACTGGGGGTGAGTGTTTGATTGGCTCAAGCGTTCCGTCCATCATCCCCCTTTTGTGTCGCTTTGTTCGCCCTAAGTTGGCAGGGGTATGCCCAGACGTGGGTCCCTTGCTCACTTTGCCACTGGATTCAAGCAAGCCTGGCTGATGACGGCTGGAATGCCAGAAACCGGTCCTAGGATGCTTGTTTCCGGTCCAGGGAAGACATGGCTTGGCAGTTCGGGCTGGACTGTTCCCATGAGGCACAGGGTCAGACTGATTTGCATATGGCCATGTCTGAACTGGGGTGGTGGAGTGAGCTAAAGAATGATGATGGATTAAACCCAGATCAGTTGACTGGGGGTGAGTGTTTGATTGGCTCAAGCGTTCCGTCCATCATCCCCCTTTTGTGTCGCTTTGTTCGCCCTTAGTTGGCGGGGGTATGCCCAGACGTGGGTCCCTTGCTCACTTTGCCACTGGATTCAAGCAAGCCTGGCTGATGACGGCTGGAATGCCAGAAACCGGTCCTAGGATGCTTGTTTCCGGTCCAGGGAAGACATGGCTTGGCAGTTCGGGCTGGACTGTTCCCATGAGGCACAGGGTCAGACTGATTTGCATATGGCCATGTCTGAACTGGGGTGGTGGAGTGAGCTAAAGAATGATGATGGATTAAACCCAGATCAGTTGACTGGGGGTGAGTGTTTGATTGGCTCAAGCGTTCCGTCCATCATCCCCCTTTTGTGTCGCTTTGTTCGCCCTTAGTTGGCGGGGGTATGCCCAGACGTGGGTCCCTTGCTCACTTTGCCACTGGATTCAAGCAAGCCTGGCTGATGACGGCTGGAATGCCAGAAACCGGTCCTAGGATGCTTGTTTCCGGTCCAGGGAAGACATGGCTTGGCAGTTCGGGCTGGACTGTTCCCATGAGGCACAGGGTCAGACTGATTTGCATATGGCCATGTCTGAACTGGGGTGGTGGAGTGAGCTAAAGAATGATGATGGATTAAACCCAGATCAGTTGACTGGGGGTGAGTGTTTGATTGGCTCAAGCGTTCCGTCCATCATCCCCCTTTTGTGTCGCTTTGTTCGCCCTTAGTTGGCGGGGGTATGCCCAGACGTGGGTCCCTTGCTCACTTTGCCACTGGATTCAAGCAAGCCTGGCTGATGACGGCTGGAATGCCAGAAACCGGTCCTAGGATGCTTGTTTCCGGTCCAGGGAAGACATGGCTTGGCAGTTCGGGCTGGACTGTTCCCATGAGGCACAGGGTCAGACTGATTTGCATATGGCCATGTCTGAACTGGGGTGGTGGAGTGAGCTAAAGAATGATGATGGATTAAACCCAGATCAGTTGACTGGGGGTGAGTGTTTGATTGGCTCAAGCGTTCCGTCCATCATCCCCCTTTTGTGTCGCTTTGTTCGCCCTAAGTTGGCGGGGGTATGCCCAGACGTGGGTCCCTTGCTCACTTTGCCACTGGATTCAAGCAAGCCTGGCTGATGACGGCTGGAATGCCAGAAACCGGTCCTAGGATGCTTGTTTCCGGTCCAGGGAAGACATGGCTTGGCAGTTCGGGCTGGACTGTTCCCATGAGGCACAGGGTCAGACTGATTTGCATATGGCCATGTCTGAACTGGGGTGGTGGAGTGAGCTAAAGAATGATGATGGATTAAACCCAGATCAGTTGACTGGGGGTGAGTGTTTGATTGGCTCAAGCGTTCCGTCCATCATCCCCCTTTTGTGTCGCTTTGTTCGCCCTAAGTTGGCGGGGGTATGCCCAGACGTGGGTCCCTTGCTCACTTTGCCACTGGATTCAAGCAAGCCTGGCTGATGACGGCTGGAATGCCAGAAACCGGTCCTAGGATGCTTGTTTCCGGTCCAGGGAAGACATGGCTTGGCAGTTCGGGCTGGACTGTTCCCATGAGGCACAGGGTCAGACTGATTTGCATATGGCCATGTCTGAACTGGGGTGGTGGAGTGAGCTAAAGAATGATGATGGATTAAACCCAGATCAGTTGACTGGGGGTGAGTGTTTGATTGGCTCAAGCGTTCCGTCCATCATCCCCCTTTTGTGTCGCTTTGTTCGCCCTAAGTTGGCGGGGGTATGCCCAGACGTGGGTCCCTTGCTCACTTTGCCACTGGATTCAAGCAAGCCTGGCTGATGACGGCTGGAATGCCAGAAACCGGTCCTAGGATGCTTGTTTCCGGTCCAGGGAAGACATGGCTTGGCAGTTCGGGCTGGACTGTTCCCATGAGGCACAGGGTCAGACTGATTTGCATATGGCCATGTCTGAACTGGGGTGGTGGAGTGAGCTAAAGAATGATGATGGATTAAACCCCGATCAGTTGACTGGGGGTGAGTGTTTGATTGGCTCAAGCGTTCCGTCCATCATCCCCCTTTTGTGTCGCTTTGTTCGCCCTAAGTTGGCGGGGGTATGCCCAGACGTGGGTCCCTTGCTCACTTTGCCACTGGATTCAAGCAAGCCTGGCTGATGACGGCTGGAATGCCAGAAACCGGTCCTAGGATGCTTGTTTCCGGTCCAGGGAAGACATGGCTTGGCAGTTCGGGCTGGACTGTTCCCATGAGGCACAGGGTCAGACTGATTTGCATATGGCCATGTCTGAACTGGGGTGGTGGAGTGAGCTAAAGAATGATGATGGATTAAACCCAGATCAGTTGACTGGGGGTGAGTGTTTGATTGGCTCAAGCGTTCCGTCCATCATCCCCCTTTTGTGTCGTAATGTTGCTGTTAGTCATGCTAAACTTTACACACAAATGTCCCAAAGTGAAAGGGTAGGATTGCATCATCTTTAACCTTTACGGTGCATTCCTGTCCTTTCCCATCGCAAGAACAATTATGTCTGCCTAGTGCCAATGGTTGCACCCTTTTTAATGGTGCAAAGGAGCCTGGGATGATGCTGCCCAGTAGTACTTAAACCATCAAATTGGGGAAACATGGCGTCAGGCTGAGACGGCGGGGCACAAGCTGCGGTGATGGCGTGCAGCAAGTAGATGTGTGCCTGACAGATTTCATCGTTTATTTTCTCTTTTCTTTTTTTGGGCTTAAAACATACCCCTCTGCATGTCTCCAGGCGCGCTACTGTGGATTCGGTGGTGCTGGAGCTTGGGTGGGGGAGAGCGGCTTCTTGGCGTGCCTACTGCCTGGGCAGAGAGGGCATGGTCAGCACAGTAGGCAGATGTGGCAAGGCTCCGGCTGGAGTAGTTGAGCTCCTGGATAGGAATCAGCCTGTTTGGATGTCAGGACTGTTTGCCTCCCGAATTATTTCAGCCAGGGAGAGTGGAGAAGCTCAAACTGAACCCAAGAATATCTGTGAGATAGACTCTTTGGGGCCACTAGCTGATAAAGGTAAAGGCGGTGATTTAAAGAGGACCTTAGTTACTGGGACTGATAAAGCTAACAGGCATAGTTTGCGGTCTGGGGGGTGCATGCCTCAGAAAACTTGGTGCCAAGTGGGAAAGCAGGAGGGGCCGTCAGGAAAAGACAAGAGGGCAGAATAAAAATCTGTGAGGTGTCCAAATGGCATAAGGAGACCAGCGGTGCATTGGGTGGAAGAGACCGGTAACAGTAAAGGATCATGTCTTCCATCAAGGTAACCCCGTCACATAGGTCCATCTTTACGGCAAAGATTGAGCATAGGATGGAAGGAGAGGGCATGAGAGGGTCAACTGGAGATCAGATGGTGAAAGGCCTAACTGTGAATCTTGGTAATGCTACCACAGGTGCTCTTAGCAGTGGAAATCAGCCCTTACTTACTACAAATATACAAATAGGTACTAACCCTTCACCGCTCTGGTTAATGAAGTACGGGAATTGGGGGACATGGAAGGAGGTATGACACAAGGGGGTGAGGAGCTGCTTGCCCCAGGAGAGGGTATTTCATCTCAAGGGCGCTTGGGGCTTACTAAGTAGGAGAGCATTCAGACAATGTTGTTAATCCTCTCGGTAGAAATGAGGAGGGGTTTTGAGATTTCGTAGATTAATCAAAAAGAAATTAAAAGCACATGCGCGGGTTGGAGAGAAGATTGGATGGTTTAGCTGCGCGCACTGAGGCACTAGAAAATCTTGTGGAGAAATTGAGCAGACACAGAATCAAATAGCTAAGAAATCCAGCTGCTGAAGCAAAGGAATAGAGAAGCCCTGGATAGGGTGGAAAGATTGGAGAATAATCCAGAAGGAACAATCTCGGAATATTGAAAGTTCCAGAAGGGGTGGAAGGCGGTGATCTTAAAAGGTTTGTGGTAAACTTGTTGTGAGAGGCAGTGATACCTGCTGAGGATGTGGTGAATTTGGAGCAGGAGATCCAGAGGGTGCATCGTGACCCTTTTAAGGCTGTCCTAGGGTATAACAGGCCCACAAGAATCTTGGTGAACTTTCAGACATATGCAGTAAAAGAGTAGATCCTGGGGGTTGCCTTGAAACAAAAGGTGTTGCAGGCGAGAGGCATCTTCTTCTGTATCCAGTCAGATCTCTCGAGGACAACTATTGACAGGCAATGGGAGCTGGGGAGAAGAGTGGCTAAACTAAAAGAGTTGGGGGCTAAGGCCCAGGTGAAATTCCCTGATCTACTTAAAGTTGTATATAATAATGAGATGCATAACTTCAGGGAACCTGGAAAGGTGGATCAGTTCATCCATCAACTTAAGTCAAGGGAAAAGAAATTATGAAAATGTGAAAAGGACATCACTGTCTGAAGTAAGAATGAGTGAATCTCCACAGACCGGCTCAAATATGGCATCTGGAAAATGTCAAATGGACTGGAGGGGTGGGGTTCCCTGGGGGGGTGTGGGAGGGGGGCACGTGGTGGGGAAAATCTAGGGAAGAAAAAAAAGTTCCTCAAGCTTTATTTGGTTTTTCAATGCATATTTTGGTTTATTAAGTGTAGAAATTAGTCTAAATAGGGGGAGTTAGGGTAGCTGATGGAGGAAGTAGACCCCTATCCTTTCTGACCTAGTATGTGAATGGCCTTGGGATGAAAAGAAAGAAACACCTAGTGTCTCAGTATCTAAAAGACCAGAATATTTCAGTGATTATTATTCATTATTATTATTATTATTACTGTTAGTAATATTATTAAGGCATTTATACTACGCAAGAGCTACTCCAAGAGTATACCGGCGCTAGTAGTAAAGTCTAGACGCAGAGGTATGTGCATTAAAAAGCAGACCCAAAGGACCAAGACTTAAGGAGTTTTTTAAAAAGCGAAAAGTGCTATTTGCCATAGTTGAGGTAGTAGAGCGTTCCATTCCTTGGCAGCCAAATAGGAATAAGAGCTGCTGCCCCATTTTTTTCCACTAAATGCAGGAATAACTACCAACAGAGAAACAGAAGACCAGTGATCTAACCAGTTAACATGGACTAAATTTGTTGGACAGATACTGAGGGCCCTTATGATAGAAAGCTCTTTGAGTAATAACTAAGGGTCTGATTATGAGTTTGGCGGTCCATAGGACCGCCAAACCTGTGGTGGCAGTCCGACCACCGCCGCACTGCGGGACCACCCTCAGTATTACACCTGCAGTGGTCGGACTGCCACAGGACCCCTGCGACCACCAGGGATCCAGGATCCTGCCGCATTTGTGCAGCGGTCAGAGGCAGAAATATGCTGGTGTGCCTCAGTGGCACCACAGAGCATATTTCGAGTTGCTTCACCACCACCCTTTTCATGGCAGTGAGCCCGCCATGAAAAGGGTTGCGGTCAGGCAATGCCCTCTGCCACCTTAGGACCCAGGGGGCACATGTGGGGGATTTGCACCCCCAATTCCTGCACAGTGTGGTATGAATGCCACAGCATACAGGAAGTTGCAGGCTGCACTCTGAGAGTGGCGGTCTCAATCAGGCGTTTGTTAAGCGCGACTACTCACCCGTAAGGGTCCCAAGGCGCTGGGGGTAGGGGGTTGCAGGTTCCAGTCCATCAAGGAGGGGGTCTGTCGAAGAGCCAGGTTTTGAGGTTTCTTGTGAAGATGGGAAGCGATGTTGTCTGTCGGAGGTGGAGCGGAAGGGCGTTCCAGGCTCTGGCCGCGAGGAAGGAGAAGGAGCGGCCTCCTGATCTGGTCTTTCTGGTGTGGGGGACCACGGCGTAGGAGAGCTGGGCTGATCGTAGGGTCCTTTGGGGTGCGTGCAAATGGAGTCGGCTGTTCAGGTATGCTGGTCCGGTGTCATGGAGGGCCTTGTCTGCGTGGGTGAGCATCTTGAAGGTGACTCTGGCCTCGATGGGGAGCCAGTGGAGTGTGCGCATGTGCTGGGAGATGTGGCAGTGTCTTGGCAGGTTGAGGACCAGTCTTGCGGCAGCATTCTGGATGTTCTGTAGCTTGCAGGTGAGGTTTTTGTTTATTCTGGCATAGAGTGCGTTGCCGTAGTCGAGTCTGCTGGTGACCAGGGCGTGAGTGACGGTCTTTCTGTGTTCGAGGGGGATCCATTTGAAGGACTTACGTAGGAGGCGGAGGGTGAGGAAGCAGGAGGACGAGACGGAGTTGATCTGGCGGTCCATTTTGAGCTCGGAGTCCAGGATGATTCCCAGGTTGCGTGTGTGGTCCGTGGGGGTGGGCGGGTTTCCAAGGGCGGGGGGCCACCTGGTGTCATTCCAGGCGTCGGAGTTTGGGCCCAAGATGAGTACTTCTGTCTTGTTGGTGTTTAGTTGTAGGCAGCTGTTTTTCATCCATTTGGTGACTGCTTCCATACCTTCTCGAAAGTTGTGTCTGGCGGTGTTGGGTTCGTTGGATAGGGAGAGGATGAGTTGGGTGTCATCTGCGTATGACACGATGTTGAGTGCGTAGGTTCTGACGATGGAGGCGAGTGGAGCCATGTAGACGTTGAAGAGCGTAGGGCTGAGGGAGGACCCCTGTGGGACTCCACAGGTGGTTGGTGTAGGGTCTGAGAGGAAAGGGGGGAGTCTGACCCGCTGCGTTCTGCCAGAGAGGAAGGAGCGGATCCATTCGAGGGCCTTGTCCTGGATCCCTGCATCGAGGAGTCTGCATATTAGGGTGCGGTGAGAGACTGTGTTGAACGCCGCTGAGAGGTCGAGGAGGATGACAGCTACTGTTTCTCCTTTGTCCAGTAGGGTGCGGATGTCGTCTGTTGCGGGGAGGAGAATGGTTTCCGTACTGTGGTTTTTTCTGAAGCCGGATTGGGAGGAGTCGAGGATGTTGTGCGAATGTGGCGAATTGGCTGTTAATGGCTTTCTCAGTGACTTTCGCTGGGAACGGGAGCAGGGAGATGGGTCTGTAGTTTTTTAGGTCGGTGGGGTCTGCCAAGGGTTTCTTCAGGAGGGGGTTGACCTCGGCGTGTTTCCAGTCATCGGGGAATGAGGCAGTCGCCAGGGAGCGGTTGATGGTGTGGCGGAGTATGGGTGCGATGGTGTCAGCGGCTCTGTTGAAGATGTGGTGGGGGCAGGGGTCCGTGGGGGCCCCAGAGTGGATTGACTTCATTGTCTTCAGTGTGTCTTCGGTGGTGAGGGCTGTCCAGTATTCAATCGCTGGCTTCAGGGTGTCAGGGTGGTTGGCGGGGGTTCATTGTGTTGGTTGTCTTCGTCAAAGTTGTCGTAGATGCTCTTGATTTTGTGGTGAAAGAAGGTGCTGAGTTTGTCGCAGAGGTCTTGTGAGGGAGGAATGTCCGTCGATTCGCTGGTGGGTTGGGCGAACTCCTTGATGATGTTGAAGAGTTCTTTGCTGTTGTGTGCGTGTGTGGAGATTCTGTCTTCAATCGCTTTATTTCTTGTTTTTCTGATGAGTTGGTGATGGGCGTTGGTAGCGGTTCTGAAGTTGTTGTGTGCTTCTGTGGATTTGGTGTTCCTCCAGGCCTTTTCGAGGCGGCGGCAAGTGCGTCTGGACTCTCGAAGTTCGGTGGTAAACCATCTGGCTTTCTTGGCGTGGGTGTTGTTGTTTTTCTTGAGGGGGGCTATGGTGTTGGTGCTGTCGGAGATCCATCTGTGCAGGGTTCGGGCTGTGGTGTTGGGGTCGTCGTTTCCCGCGATGGTTGGGGTGGAGTTGCTGAGTGAGGAGGTGAGCTGGTCGTCGGTGATTCTGGTCCAGTTTCTTCGTGGGAGCAGGTGCTGGTGTCTGTGGATGGTGGGTGTTCTGAAGGTGAAGTGGACGCATCAGTGGTCAGTCCATGGGAGTTCGGTGGTGTGGCTGAAGGTGATGGAGTTTCCTGTTGTGAAGAGGGGGTCGAGGGAGTGTCCTGCTGAGTGCGTTGGTTCGGTCACGATTTGGCGGAGTCCAATGTTGTGGAGGTTGTCCAGGAGGGATGTGGTGTTGGGGTCCAGTTGGTTGTCGAGGTGGAAGTTGAGGTCTCCCAGCAGGGTGTAGTTGGTGGATGCGATGGCATGAGGGGAGATGATGTCCGTGATGGAGTTAGTGAACAGTCCGTGTGGTCCAGGGGGTCGGTAGATGAGGGTTCCTTGGAGGGTGGTGGTAGGGCTGGTCAGTATCTTGAAGTGTTCCATCAGGTCTGTGGTTTCATCAGGTAGTGTGCTCAGGCGGAGGGTGGATTTGTGGACGATGGCGATTCCTCCTCCCGGGCGGGTGGGGCGGTCCTTCCTTGAGATCTTGTATCCTTGGGGAATGGCGATGGCGATGTCTAGCCCCGAGGTGGTGTTGGTCCGGGTTTCGGTGAAGAACGCTACGTCCGGGGTGGTGCTGTTGAGGAGGTCCCAGATTTCGGTGTCGTGTTTGTGGAGGGATCGGACGTTGAGGAGGATGCATTGCAAGGTCTTCGGTACGGGTGTGTTCTTGTGGTCGGGTTGTGCTGGGTCCGTGTTCCTAGCGGTGCTGTAGGTTTATCGGCAGCGGTGACAGCTGGAGGGTCCGTGGGTGTCGGCTGGTGAGGCTAGCATGCAGTTGTTGTTGCGGCCTGGGTTGAGTGCGTGGAGTGCTGCTGGGTTGTAGCGTTGGCGGTGCGGAGGTCCAGGGTTCCTGGCGCTGGTCGCGGTCAGGTCGCAGACGGGCGCAGACGGGCTAAGACGCGCCTGCGGCGCCGACGCACAGCGGCCGCCATTAAGTAGGGGTCAGGGAGGGCTGGACAGCTGGGAGGCGGGAGCGGGGAGGGGAGCTGGATTGGGCTGGTCGCGCTGGTCGTGCTGGGGGAAGGGGCCGTGGTGGCAGCAGTGGCAGGGAAAGCGGGCAGGAAAGGAGGGAAAAGGAGGAGTAAAGGAAAAAGGAAATAGAGCAGAAAGGAGCTGAAATGCAGAAAAGTGCAGAAAGGAGAAGAAAAAGAGGGTAGAAAAACGAGTGAAAAAACGAGTGAAAAACAAGTGAAAAAACGAGTGAAAAACAAGTGAAAAACAGAGCTAGAGAAAGGAGATAGAGGTCCACTGGACCACCAGGGATGAGGCGCAGTGAAACCTGCGGGTGGAGGAGGGCCTAGTGCACCAAACCCTCGAGAGTGCAGGGGCAGGCCTCACTTAATGGTGGAGCTGCGAGGGAGGGGGAGCAGTTTCACTGACAATGGGTCAGTGGTCTGCATGGTAGGCTCTTCTATGAGCCTACCAGACTGCCTCTGTCAGACCGCCCGCCGGATCAGGAATAAACTCCTGATCTGGTGGGCGGTCGCACCACAGAGTTGGCGGTCCTAGAGCGGGTGGCGCGTTGCACCGTCTGCTGTAGGACCGCCAAACTCGTAATAAAGGCCCTAAGCCTTTGAACCTAACACAGTCTTTCACAGGTAACCAGTGTAGATGTTTTAAGACTGGCTGAATGTGAGCTGTACTGGGGAGATGCAGCAAAAGTCAGGCAGCAGCATTCTACACTAGCTGCAATCTCCTCAGGAGATAAGCAGTCAATCCCCAGTAGAGTGATCTGGTGTACTCCAACCTAGAAGGTATCAGAGCCTGGAATCACTGCTTTTTGCTGCATAAGGGGAAGCAAATACAGGAATTTTGCAAGAAACGCACCTAACTGGACTGGAGTGTGTAGCACTTTTTAAGGACCAGATTTGGGTGGGGCAAGTGGTTTGCACGTCACAGTTGTGTTGCACAAAGAGGGTGGCGGTGCTAACAAGGCTTAAGTCAGAAGTGTATGTTTTGGAGGCAAGAGTAGATGACAAGGGGAGGTGGGTGAAAGTAAAGATCAGGGTTTGAGATTAGGAAAATTCTGAATATCCCGTATCTCAGTGTGTGGGCTCCAGTTTGAGACTCTCCTAGAACACCGGAGTTATGTAATGATAGGCTGTGCCAATACATTGAGAAGGAACTCGTCCAGAGGTGGGGAGATCTGTGGTGTGAGGGCAAACCCCTGTCATGGGAACAATGGTCTGAGTGAACTGAGAGCTCAATTTCACCCTTCAAGTAATTGCAAATTATATCTTGGCTAAAGTTACAGGAGGATACACTTGCCGAGTTGAGTCAAGCATGATGGAAAAGAAACTGCAAAATGTTGTTACTAAGAAGAAGGATGCATCCATGTAGTATGGGCATCTGGTGGCAGCCTTAGATGAGAAGGCTAACTTGATATATGCGTCTTGGATGTTAGATCTGCCTCAAGCCCAAGTCAAAGAGTTACTGCAAGGATCGTTCAAATTATTGTATACCACAGTTAAATCTACCACTCTTAAAAAGAATCACTATTTACTATGCATAGGTGTTACTGGACTCTACAGAAGATGACAAGAATTAGGAACAATAAGAACTGCTGCTGTTAAGGTTGTAGACTTCAGAATGCTATACATATGTTCTTGGATTGCTCAGCCCTGATCTCGTAGTGGCAGGCAGTGGGAAATGTGCTACCACGATGTTGGGGCTTGATATTCAGGTCAGTCTGTTCCTGGTCTGATTTGGTATAGCACACAGGGAAGGTGAAGGGTTGGATCAATTGCAAATTGGTGTAGGCTGTTGTTTTATATGATTCTACTGGCCAGGAGGATAATCTGCAGATGGTGGCTTCAAGTAGACCCCCGCAGGTAAGGGATTCATTGAGAGCAGTAAATTGGTCTCATGCACTGGAAAAGGCGGTGCATGCTGGCCTGGACGGTACAATCTGGGTTCCCTATGAGAGATGGCTATGCGTAACAGAAACAATAAACATTGTTCAATGATTCTGTCTGGTCCCCTGTATATGAGTGTTTTTGGGGCATCGCGAGAAGACTGGCAATGCATGAGGTAGTATGCAACCTGGGGGAGAAACTCCTCTCTCAAACTGAAGAGCATTGTTTCCATGTGCTACAGTTTTGGTGGCACTTTCAGAACTATAAGGGCCAAAACAAAAACAAAAATCAGATGCCTGGAGCATGCTTCAGGCATGTGATGTGCTCTATCACTGACCTTTTACCTCCAGCCAGGTCAGCCCTGCAAGGTGACTAGATGCTTTCCATGTTCATGCAATGTATAGATATGTGTGTTAAGGGTGCTTATTTTAGAATTTGAACTCTATGTAGTTGCACTATTTACAATGCATTTTCTAAATCAATGTCTTGTAGGTGGGCAGGTGCCTTTCACCTGAGGAGAAATGGACAGCTTCCGGGATCCTGATGCGACAAGTAATGAGTACATGGTTGTTGGTCTTTGACATCTATTTGTGATCCATGATAGCTGTAACAGTGTGATGTGTATGGGGAGGAATACATCACCTACAAAGAAATGGCATTCAGTGTGCCAACACAACAGCATGTGTCCAAAGAATCATTTTAAATTGACGAGGAGGCATGGGAATGTACTGGCAATATAGGCAGGCCCACTTGTTTAAAGCAATTGTGCACCTGTGGTGACGTTCACATATTTATAGATTTGATACATTTGCCCCATAATCCACCATCTGCTACATAATCTGCAAGTGTTAACCAGAACTAATTGTGGTACTAGCTCAAACGTTACAAAAGTAACTAAAAAGTTAGCAACAGGTGTTGCTGACAAGTGGTAGGACCTTAGTAAAGCTGGGCTTGTCACACTTCTGTTACTTATTGCTATGTTTCAGTATGAAACTGGTGCTAATGAGGTGCAAGCAAAACCCAGAGAATGTTATCCAGTTTAAAAATGATAATATAATGAAATAACACTATTACAAAATGTGCAGCATTATACAGCATTATGCCGCATATTTTTCTTTTTCTTCCAGCATACTTTACTCAAACCTGCCGCATAACTTTGCCCTCTCAACATAATGCCAGTGGCACAGAACATAGGTGTGGGTAAATAATCATGCAGATCCACACTCGCAATATGGGGGACTCGTACATGTTCCTGTACCTGTGTGTCAAACCTGTAGCCAATTTGATTATACATGGAGGACAGTGTCAGCAGGGTAGCCATCACATTCAAATCATTGAACTACTGATAGATGCTGGGAATGTGACAGTGGCATTGTAAAGTTTTTCTAGATTGTGAAATTGCCCCACGAAAGGGTACAATTGACATCTCACCATGTGTTTCTGTAAGAGTGTGAGTAAATTGTATTACGTGTGGATAATTCATCAGTATGAAAGCTTACCTGAGATATGGCTGTTGTAATCCTGCCTTAGGGGTGACTGAGCCTCCCTCAGAGATGTCCATGTCATACCTATGTGAAATGGAGTGACAGAGGAACAATTACACTGATGCCCTGGACGCTGCAGGGATGTAGGGCTGTTACTCTATTGATCCATGGTGTAGTATGAATCATTACCTCTCTGCCAGACTATTACACAAAGTGAGGGTAGATGTCCACATAGCAGGGTTCTTGTTCTATGGCTTAGCAGCTGCAAAGTGGATGTCAGCCTCCATATCTCAGTGAAATGTGTGTTTTTAGAGCACAGTGTGCCAATTGCATGGCTGTTCAGCTCCAGTATGCCTTAATGCATGGATACATTGTCATTGGCATGAGTGTGGGCAGCAGGACAAACACCCTTGGATTCACATGGATTGGCATTTCAGTTCTAACCCCATGGCAATTATATCCCCTATGGGCCATTTTCGTGAAACATTCATACAATGCAACATGGGAAGGCAAGCTGCAGCACTGGGTAAAAGTTAAAATGCAAGAATGCACAGTGTTACCAGGATAAGGCGCATTACTGTGCTTACCTACTGGTGGAGTACTTCTGCCTGACTAGCACCAACACAGGCACTCTTGCATCATGGTGCAAAGGGCCCTGCATTGTACATAACATTCTTTTACTCCCTAGGTAACATGACAGCAGACATGGCAAAGAGCTTTGAGCTCAGACGGACCTGCTATGTGCACATTCATTCATGCTCTCTACTGAAGAAGGACAACTATCCTGAAACAATTGTCAAGAGATACACAGCACTGGCTGCACCAACAAGGGTGAAAAACTAAAGCCTGTCACTGAAGTAAGTGCCATCATGCACTGCATTTACTATGATGCATCAGGGCAAACTGAGTGCTGGGATGTGAGGCAGTGTGAGCCCACCCTCCTCCTGTCTGGAGGTGACACCTGCTTGGACAATGACCATCTTTAATAGAATGTATTCTTGCTTAATGTGCCACATTATGCAGCTCACTTAGAAGAAGCCAACAACAAAAATGTTTACACGTGTCTCCAATTTACCCCTCCCCTGGAGAGATGTAGCAGTTATACAGGTACACTGGTCTTCCACTTATGCTAAACTTGTATGTGCAAATGATTTGTTCTGTGTGCACTCACACTCAGCACATGTGAGGCCTCTCTGGGGCAGAGTAACATTAGTTGTCTATTTTGGCCTGTGTTGAGTTACTCAATACCTATCAGTATACAAAAGGGGAGGCATGGTGTACTTGCATGTCTTGTGTACTGTCATTTACAGTATTGGGTTGCCCTTGTGCATCCTTATGTGGCACGAGTACAATGCTAATCCATGAGGACTATGGGCATGGTTATCTTACTAGTATTGGTACACCAATCCAGAGTTTGGTACTGTTGATTATTTATTTTGTGAGCAGTGATGTTTTGAAAGGTGGAAATTATGTAATCTTTACATTGCATTATTGATGTTGACATTTGTAACAGTGTTTAGAGCTCACATGCCTCACACATCCCATTTATGGGGTGTAAGATTTTGTGTACTTTTTCTGAACCTTCTCACTGTGTGTCTATCAAAAAAATGCATCTTGTTGATACACCCTGACATGACATTGTTAAGGTACAAATTGCTCATCATGACATTGTAATGGGTATAATTGGTGTATGTGCAAAGGCATCGTGTGCAATTAATTCAAGCTCTCTCTTCATCAGCTTAACAAAAGTAACATTGGGGGTTATAGTTACAATATATTTGTAGACCTTTGAGGAACAATCATATAAATCTCAATTTGCTTTCCAAAATTCACATTTATTTGCTTTTAGAGGTTCCTATCCTCACATTATAGCATATGAGCAGGTTTCTTCTTAAAATGTTTTACAAACACATATGTCAAACAACTAGGTATTGTGGGTAAAAATACATTAGTTTACAAGTGTTACAACATATTTATATGTGTGTAGTGAGATCAGTGAGGAGGAAAATAATGATATTATCAGGTGTTGCATATGAGTTAGGAGCACAATTGGGCAAAATCAATTTCACCACAAACAAAGAGTGCTGTCCTGGCTCACTAATAAAGTAGCTGGGAAACAGCTGGGAAAACTGGCCAGGAGGCATTCACAAATGTTTATCTGGATGTTCTTCGTCGGAAACTGGTGAACTCTACATTTTACTCCTCTGATGCGTGTTCTGCCCCCTCTGGAAGTTGTGGTGTATGAATGGGAGGCAGCTGAGAGATGTTACTAGCCTCAGCCACACACAAATCAGAGGCAGAAGATGTGACTCTCATGTTCCCACCAACACTTGTGAGTGCCAGTAAGGCAGCATGATGATCTCTGACAAGGGTTTGGTGGGTACCCAACAAACAACAACATTGCTATTGAGGGCACTTGCTTTTGCTATGAAAGAGTCTATCTTGGCTTCCAGGGATGGATGGATGTATTAATGGTCTGACAACTTCACTGGTGTCACATGTAGAAGACAGGTGTTGTTGTACCTTCTGCATCATGACACCAGTGATGTCAGCTAGGGACTCATCAATCCCATGGAGCCAAGACCAAGTGTCTGTGATATCCTTTGTCAACCCCTTATTAGGGCTACGATACTTACGGATTCCTTCAAGAGTGCCCGCTATGGTCTCCATCCCCGACTAGACCTTATCAGCCATCTGCTGCTGGACTCCTACCACTCGCCATTGAAAAGCAACTAGAGGGTCCTCAGTGTCCTCAGCTGTGATGCCATTGGTTGATGGTCCATGTCCAGTGTGTGTTGGTTCATATGGAGACTCATCAATGTCGGCTTACCTTGTCAGTTCCAGCCCAGAAGAAAATTGTCAAAAGTTTCCATGAGGTGCTGGAAGTTGTTTTCATCCATGAGGGCAAGATGGTGTCCTTAACAGGGTGGACATCACTGACAGGCTGGTCTCCAAGAGTTGTTGTTTATCCCTCTGCGAAGAAATAGAAATATGTTAAGAGGATTCCATGTTTAAGTATGATATAAGTAATTTCGGTAACATTCAGACAGTATTTTACTTAGCTTTCAAGTACCCAGGGATATGTGGAACATATCTTTCTACAAGTGCATATGGCCATGTTGTACTATTGTTGCTTTTCACATGGAAATACATGTACATTGTTCACACAACCTCAGTATTCACTAGCCGGCCCTTTTTGTGTAAATTTCAGACAATGCAACGCAGCTCGGCAGCTTGCTGGCCTGCCCTGCCTGAAAGAGTAGGTGCTTGCAAGAATGGGCCACATTTTACATGTTTCTGCTGTCTGCCTGCACTTTTGCAAATTTGGCTTCTTATCACCACTGCAGAGACCATCGCATCATGTTGCAAGGGTGCCTGCATTTGTTCTAGCCATCTGTTTGCGGACAACCACTGGCCAAGATATGTCAATTGTTATTATACCTCACACTATCTTGCACTTTGCCTTTCACATAGCACTACACACCAAGCTGCCTTGCTTTACTGTCTTGCATGCACTTTGTGCATTATTAGGCCCTTGGGTTGATCTTTCACAAACATACACACAAAACTACATGGCAAGACACCTTGCTGCACTGCATGGAAGGGGAAGGGCCTGTACATGCCATAATCCCAATTTGTCTGAAGAATCCTGTTTTTTTCTAGCACACAGACAGGTAACTCCTGACTCCTCAGCACTAAGAAGGAAGGAGCACCTCTGAAGTGGATAGGCTCCTTCATATTTGGTAGTATGCAACAGCTCATGCTCACTCCAACCCTCAGAAACCAAGGAGCTCATCTGCAGAGTCTGGCAAATCGCTTCACTCTGGCCCACTCTCTTCAACATGTACATAAATCCTCTGGAAATCATCATTCACACCCAGGACCTGTGTATCATCTCTTATACTAATGACACCCAGATCGTACATTAACTCTCAGGAGACACCAACACCACCAACAGTATGTACAATATGCAACTGAGCAACATGGCTAACTCTATGTAAGATTAGTTGCTCATACCCAACCTGACAAGATAGAAGTGATGACATTCTGCAATATGTACTCACCATGGTTTCTTACATGAATAGGCCCAAATCCCTCACCCTCTAACCACCACAGACACATGTCCATCATCCTGGACACCTAGCTCACCATGAGACTTCAAATTGCCACAATCACCTCCACCTACTTTCACTTTATTTGCATGGTCAGACATTTTTTCATATGGCTACCTCCTTACAACTGTACAGCCATCACCCAGGCTATCATCACATGTTGACTTTAGTATACCAATGACCTCTACTACAGCATCTCTACACATCTGCTACACAAGAGGCAAACTATTCAACACACCACTGCCAGTCTATTACTTTGCATACTTTACAGCACGCACATCACACGTCACCTCAGAAAATTACATTGCCTCACCTTTCAAACACACTGGCAGTGCAAGATGCTCAGCCACACCTATAAGGCGCTACACTACCAGGGACCCACCTAGCTCACACACCATCTACGCTTCCATCAACCAATCATGAACCTCCGCTCTGCATCACTTGCACTCAAGCACACCCCCAATATCCATATGATCCAGCCAGAAGGTAGGAGGTGCTCATACATGACAGCCTTAATCTGGGACAACATCCCCCAGCACATCACAGCTGCGTAAAATAATGATTTGTACAAGTAACTGTACACCCGACTCTTTGAGCGATAGTACTTGCAGTGTAATCACCTACTCAGCACCTGGAGACCCTTTTGGGTGACACATTGACCCACTACAAAGACACATTAACAGATTTTACATTACAAAATAAGTTTGGCTACCTAGCCCCAACACAAGCACAATTTTGCCATGGTGCAAGGGGGGCCTGCATTGGCACTAGCATGTCTGCAACGTTTCCAAGGTCCATGCATTATGTGCTGCTCCAGTCCAGGTTTTCAACTTTGTATTCTGTAACTTGTAGTCCTGTTTTGTGAACGGTTAATTGACTTTACATGTACCAGTATTGAAAGGTAATATCTTAAGTGGGGATGTACATCCTGAATGGACCTGCGAAACTTGGGAGGGCAGGACTGGGCTGATAAAACTGGTACTACCCAAGGAAAGAGCAGTTATGTGAAGGAGGAATTGATATGTGGGGCATTCCTGCCCTTTCCTTTTCATGGAGCACAGCACAGCGCAGCAAAGTGTGTTGATACGTTGGCCTGCATTACAGTTTGCTGATATATGGTCCCTTGTTCTGAATCAACCTCTAGTTCATCCTGGTCCTTCACTTCAGTACTGTCCTGCTCTTCCACTTCAGCTACCAACTCTGTTGGAATAAGGGATGCCACCTGCTCCTCCAATGGATCTAACTCCTCCTGGGCATCAGGTCCTCCTCCGGACCTCATGGCTGCTTTAAGGTTCCTGGCCAGTTTTTCTTTGTTCCTGCACTTATAATCGTGCCACTGCTTCTTGCACTCCAGGATGGTCCTCTTTGTTTGTGTGACACAGTTGATTTTGTCTACTATGGATTGCCAAATGGCCTCTTTCCTCCCTAATGGACATTTTGAGGTGACAAAAAGGAGATGTTCATTTTTTGTCACCTCACTTATTAAAATCCGATTCCCTGCCTCACTGAACTTCTACTTTCTCTAACTCTTACCCTGGGATGGTGGGATGTCTTCTATGTTGGGGTTGTTACCCTCCTGGCTCCCTGAGGCTTCTTCCATGCTAAGTACTGTGGAGTATTGCTGGCTTGATTGTATCACTTTTTCAAGCGCTCCTGCGACGCAAAGCACTCCTGTGTGAAGCAATACTGATTTGTGTCATGTAGAGGTGCTTTTCGACACGCAAGTCAGCTTTGCATCATGTAGAGAGTACTTGCATTGAGGCACCTTGCGCCATTCCCGACACTGTTGCATCAGAATTTGTGACGCATCTTTGGTCCTTACACAATGGCACGCCGTACCATAAATACGGTGCATCCATGCGGCAAGGATATGTTGCAACGTAGTGCAGATTTTTCTGACTCAGCTCTGCCACAATGCAGAACTCATAAATATGCCCCAGGATCTTTAGGGTGGTGGAAGAAAGAGGCATAAAGTGGAAGCAAGACAATGCAGCCTTGATATTCAGCAAATTTCAGGCTCCTGGTGCTATATTTCTGTTACAAACTATGCACTACATATAGCAAAAACAAATATATGAAAATCCTATGTATAGCTCTATGAATGGTACACTTGTTTGCTTATGAATCAAACCTAGTCATTAGTGTAGGCAGTGTGTCATGTCACAGGCTCTAGTGCAAGGAAGGAAATGGCCCCTTGGCTGCTGCTTGAGCTCTAAAATACAGCTTATAATTAGGGTTCAGAGGGCCCCTCGTGCCTCTGGGTCCCAGTGCCACTGCACGCGCTGCACCAATGGAGGCTTCGCCCCTGGATCTAGTATAAAAGGAAATGTGCTCTGCCCGTATGAAGCAGCGGCTCGCCACAGACTTGCTGCATTTGATGTGGAATTCCTGCTGAATTAGACCTCCCAGAGGTGAACCAATTGAAGAAAATAAAACAGAGTGTAAATAAGACTTTGTTATACCCAAGCCTTAATAACCATATAGAGAAAATCATTAATTTGGTTGCGGTTGCTGACGCTCCCAGTAGCTTGATGAAAAACCTAATCACAAGGTTTCGGTACCAGGGACTCCAACGCAGCAAAGCATTATTATCAATTTAAAACCGTGAGGAGATTCAGCTTCTCCTAGGCAGCCCGTGCATCAGAGGGAGGAGCATGGACTCTGCCAGCTTCCTCAGAAAAGCAGCTCCGTTAATTTGGTGGGCGAAGCACATGGTTTGTTCACCATCAAGAACAAGCATTGATAAAGCCATTAGGTTGTGCCTTTTGGACGTACTGGCTTTGCCAATGAAGTTTACCAATGCTGCACAGTATCGAGTAGAAAAAAGGTGCAAAGTCATGACCGCGCTATGTGTGCCTAAAGAGTGATGCAGACACCATTTCCCATTTTTTTATTTAATAATCCAGAATGGTGGATGCCACTTTTGGTAAATAAAAAATGTGTTTTTTAGCAAGAAAGTACAAAGCAAAATAAAAAGGACCATGTTGTGCTAGAGTGAGGGCAATGGAGGAGCGAGTGGGGGAGCCGGTGATGGGAGGACAGGAATAGCAGCACACAAGAGAACAGTGCCCTAACAACGTGCAAGTCGCAGCCCCCACTGAAACACCTTCCAAGGAGAGAGACAACTTCGATTATGGTGGTTCACTCAAGATGTAGCCTTTTATTCACACAGTATCAGCGAAAAATGAAAACCATAGTTAGGTATACATTGGTTATGAGAATACAGGACCCAAGATCAGCAAACAGCTCAAAGATTGTACAAGCAATACAGCAGTTGTCTCCACTTTACCATTGCAGTGAAACTCTCGAGAATCCATTGTGCCAGGAGGCCCCTTTTCCTTATACATCACCCATTCCCTCCACCAAGGGCATCACATAGATTATTGGCCAGCATACATTAGTGACAACTTCCCTCCATCTCACAGAAGGATGGGCAATTGCCACAGTTCCATACCAGCATATACACCAGGGCACTGCATAACGCTCCGTCCCTGCAGGGGTGTCTGTCCCCAGGTGAAGCCCCCTAAAATGGTCAACTACAGGAATCACTGGGTAAGGTTGAAAGGTCCTGGACCACCAGCAGGTCATTCCCCCCTCCTGCCAGCCCAGTGCCCACACAAATCAACATCCCACCAAGGGGTTAGTCCAGTAAATCAGTTCACATGTTTGTGCTGTTAAAAATTCTGCCTTTCTCCAGGAGTGGGTGAGTGTGGTTTGATCCGGTATGCTGGTGCGCAGTGGAGAGAAAAGAGGCCGATCCCTTGCCTCCCGACGCCCTAAATGCCCCCTTCCCAGGTGCCTCCTGATAATGTTGCGACCTTCGTGGGAAAACACAAACAAGGAACTCCTCACCCTGGCTCTCGCCAGTGACGCGACCAATGGCACCCCTTCCGCTATTTGCAGGGGGCGCCTGGCCAAGAGCAACACTGGGCAGTAGCGGTCGGTGGTGGGAGTGCCGCCGGGCGCTGACGTGGTGCGGGGGACGGGCAGGGTGGGGGGGTAGTAAACTACGGAGTACGGCCGATTACAGGTAAGTACACATATAAATAAATAAAACGAATTTCGTTGCGCACGCTGCATCGCATTTGGCGATGCAGCGCGAGAAACGAAATTCGTTTTATTTATTTATATGTGTACTTGCCTGTAATCGGCCGTAATCCATAGTTTACTACCCCCCACCCTGCCCCTCCCCCGCCCCGCGTCAGCACCCGGCGGCACTCCCACCACCGACCGCTACTGACACTGGGGTGGGAGGGAAGCACCCATTGGAGAAAACAACTTTGAGTGAGGGAATGGGTATTTGGCAGTGGAGAAGCTTGTGAGGAGGAGGAGAGCTGAAAAACAGGCACATGCGCTCTCATTAAGTGTTTAACCAAAAAAGAAGTTCACTGAAAGTAAGGAGTGAAAGGAAGCAACTCTGTAAATCAAAAGGATGATAAAGAGGCTATGCTCCAAGGGAAGCCAAAAATGCACAAAGAAGAATGCAAGACATTGAGTAAGAAGCAAACAAATAAAAGTGGCAATAAAGCCAACCAATGGTAAGCTATGGGCTGGCTGTAAGCCCACTGTAGGTTCACAATAGGTATTGTGCAATCCGACATCTTACATTGCTTCTTTTAGTCAAGACCTTAAGACCAAGTGCATAAGAATATTAATCGCAAGAGACCCGATTCAGGAGGGAGACGCCTGATTTTTAAAGCCAAGCTTTATTTTAGCTGCCTCCCACCTGAAATTACCTTTTTCTTTTTTTGCAACCTTTAAGACACAAATAACAATAGTAAAAGTGAGTTTCCACACAATAGACTTTGTAGACCGGGTAAGCAGGCACAAGAAAACAAGAGGCCAAGGTCAAGAGGCAATGTCGGGAATGGAGCCATAAACATGGTGTCCTACAGCGAATAACAGTTCCATAATGAGGCATACCGCCGGTGTCTGGGCTCCACTATGCCAGGGTGGCTGAACCCCGGTGGGAAGAAGTGGCTGTCAACTATGTCATTCATGTAATAACATCAAACCAAAACTAATTTATCACGGAAGTGGGAAGGGTTGATAGGGAGGTAAAAGTGTGGGGGGTGAGCAGGGCCGGACTGGTGATTCCGGGCACCGGGCAATCCCCCGGTAGGCTGGATGGGGTGGGGGCCGGTTTTTTCAGAGGGGGCCGGTTTTGTTGCTGGGGCCGATTTTGTTTAGCAAAATAAATCGGCCCCCCAGTAACAAAATTAGAAGGCCACCTGCCGCCGGGGGAAAAAGCCAAAGCACAACTGCCATTGGTGAGGTCAGGGTGCAGGGCTGCCTGACTGTGTGGAGACGGGTGAATTAATTTAATAGCAGGACAGGTGCGTGCGCAGGGTCCAGGGCTAGGGCGCGGCCGCGTGAGCCAGGCGGGCGAACTTGAGGAGGGGCACAGATCATTGGTCCGACTCCGCACGACGCGCGAGTCTGACCAATGATCTGCGCTCCCTCCCCAAGTTCGCCCGCCTGCATTATGCATAAAACAGTAGTGTGCAACTGCGCACGTTCAACTTCTGCCTGTTACAGTCGCAGGCACTGCAAACCGTCACCGGCCGCACACAGAGAGAGTAGAAGGCAGCTGGTACTAGTAGAGTGGTGACTAGTGCATAGGCCGGCCGCCGCCTGGCGTGGCCTCCACTGTTTAAAGTAAGTGTCCCGGTGCTGGCTTAAGTTGAAATTGTTGCAGTCCCACTAGTCTTGAATGTACTCTTAAGCACTTTAGAAACCGGAGAGTAGTTTGGCTTTTTCAGACTTCGTGCAGCATATTACTGTCTCTTAACTAGTGTGCGGAAGCAACAGCGGTTTAGTCAGGCATCATGATTGGGGATTCAGGAGCATCCATTTTTAAACTAAAATTCAAAAGCCATTTGAGAACCGGAGCGTGAAAAGCCCTCCAAAGAGACAACCCTGTCCCTGGTTCTGCTGACACCTGCCCTTAGTGTCAGTGTGTCTGTCTCGTGTCAATATCGAGGAAAAACTTTGGTACTGGAGGGTAAGGCTGTTGAGACAGCAAAAAGAAGGAGCAGAAAGGTCAAGAATTACATTTTTGTGGTGCAGGAGTTGAGACTCCCTAGAAGTGAAAACTGTTGAAAACCCACCAGTGGGACATGCGCAGTCAGGTACTGAGGCTGCATACCCAGCTGTATTGGTGTAGTGTACTACTGGGCATTGGGTATAAGGAACTAAGGCTGTGTGGGCTTTCAAGACGAACAATGTGGGATTATCTAATCTTGTTGATTAAGGTACAGAACAAATACTTTATTCTTACTGGAGGCTTAAAGTACGTGGAGCAAATTGAAGAAGGTCCAGCCAGTTTGTTAAGCAGAGCAGCAAAATAGATTCTGAAATAACAGACGCCCTAGGTTTTCGAATAGATATTACCTCATGGAATTGACCTACGGAAGGACCTTTAAAAGCAAGCACATGGGAAACCTTTACCCAATCCAGTTTCATCAGTGGAGATGCGTTACTCCCGTCGCAGCCTCACTTGCATGATGAACCTCATCATGCAAGCGAGGCCGGAGTGGGAGTACTGGGACTGATGGAGGTAATACAGCAGGGGGCGGGGTCAGCATAGCTGCCAAAGTTTCAGTCTGCTATGTGTGACATTTTCATAATATCAGCAGGCCTGAATATCAGTGTGCTTATGAGTGACATACATTTGAACCTGACACATTCACGCGAGCAAAATCAAGCACTGAAGAGTGATGTCACGTGACGTCTTGGACTCGCCCCAGCCACGGCCGCCGCAGACTGCACTGGGCATTGTGCAAGCCTCGAGAGAGTGAAGCGGAGCAGTGCACACGCTGTTGTTCTTAAATTAAAAGGAAAGTGTGTGCGCTCATGGTCATAAAGTGCTTTGCGCCTTATTTTGTGTAAGTAAATAAAAGCGGCACTCTGCAGACATGTGGTACACTTGAATGAACTGGTTTTCATTGTTTGATTCAACTAGAAAAGTGGTGAAATGGTGAAAGAGACGAGAAGTAAAATAAAGTCACCGACTTTCACTCTTACTCTCGGTCTCCGGCAGCTTATGTCCGAGAGCTGTTATTTTATTACCTTGTACGTGGCTGACCAATTGAAATGAAAACAAAACACCAGGGAAGATCTGCAGTACGAATCTACAACACTGTAATCACTATCTCATCCCCAATATATTCTACATATGTAATGTCGTCCGCCTTTAATATCTATTATCACTTTGGTCGTAGCAGTCCCCTGCAGTGCTGGATAGGACAGAGTCCTATTAAGAGGACTTAAACTGCACACTTCTACCATTGCTGCCAAGGTTTCAGATTGCTGTGTGTGACATTTTCATAATTTCACTGTAATTATGAGGGACATTTCAGCGGCTATGAGTGACACTTTGTTAGGAGCAAAATCAAGTAATGAAAACTAGGGAAACATAAATATCAGAACCCATTTGAGCAATGAGAAATGATAAGATCTTAAAACTGCTGGAAAACACAATAAATCAGGAGAGCGAGGCACACATTAGAGCCAACCAGGACGCTGTAAGTCTTGACTATACTACTGCGTGTTCAACCCTAATAAAATCAGCACTGCTGAGCGGTGTCTGTCCCAGTGAGCGTACTGTGTCCCACAATGGCTCTGGAGGTTGTGCCAAGCGGTTTTGTGGCCTGGCCGGGTATTTTGGCCGAGTTGTGGAGTGCACTACAGTGCCGGATAATTTATGACTGGGTATCCAGGTGCTCCATAAGGTAATCATTTACTATGCTTTAAAAGTTAATGCACAGAAAAAGAGACAAGGAAACCCTTAGGGTCAAAAAGGGACCAAGGGTAGTAGTTATTATAAGAGACAACAGTCCCTTTAAAAGGAAAAACAATCTAATGTAGCCAAATTGTTACAATCAAGGTTAGCCAAGGTAGCCCTGTGATGATCAGACGATGAGGTTGGCCACTATCCATCGAGCACTACACACAGCGGCTCTATCCTTGGGCAAAACCTCGCCATGGAATTATCGGGTATACCACGAGCCTGATTCCGGCTCGAATTCCAACAGGACCGTCACTTGGCTACCGATATCACACCGGCTACGCCCAACCTTGGACGATACTTCACGCGGCTACCACGCCGGCTGCTTGATGCGGGCGCACCATCGCCACATTATACATTCATTATTCCTAATACGCTCCAGCCAGGGTACACCCCCACTTATCGGCCGCCTATATCCCTCATCATTGTTACTCCTTGTTGGCCTACGCTAGCACGTTCTATCAGACCTCATCGACTGATCATCACAGGGCTACTTCCCAGGCATTTGCTCTATTGCTCAGTCCTGATGATGATCCCATAACCTTGTTGGGGATCGAAACGTCGTTGACACTTACATATTAACTCTAAACTGTAATTCATTATATATGTGGAGTATAAGATGTATTTCTGATTGTGACTTTTGCTTATTTACATTTTCCTACCTAAAAGTCACTTTTAAGTCACTTGCCTGCGGTAAGGAAATCGGCTGATTTCCCATTACCCTGTCACGCCCAGCTCACTCACCTTTCATGTATTGTTTTGTTTTCATTATTTGTGAATACATTTCTCGATACTGTCAATTAAGACATAAACAGAGCCAATCTTGATTGTAATAATATGGCTACATTAGATTGATTTTCCTTTTAAAGGGACCGTTGTCTCTTATAATAAAAGTTAATGCAATCTAATATGTAATGAAAAATGTGTTTGAAAAATGCATTGTTTTGGCCTTTCTGTCTCCAAAATGTTCTTGGGGGGAGAACCTACCCCAAACTCCACCTAGTAGTGGTTGCTCACTGCGCTTGCTCGCTACACACCATGTGGGGGCTGGTCTCACTTATACTTTGTTCTCTCTGATTCACTACTCTTGTGTCTATTTTTGGTGCTCTCTGTAAGAATGTCTATGGGTACATATGACTGGGTAACCTGGTGCCCTGGTCATCATCTACTATTTACTGTGCTTTGAAAGTTGATACAATTAAATATGTAATGAAAAACGAGCTGTAAAATGCACAATTTTGGTCTGTCTTTTTCCAAAATTTTCTTGGGGGCGAAAACCCCCCCAAATCCCCCTAGTAGTGGTCGGGCTCGCTCGCTACGCTCGCTCGTAACGCGCTGGACAGGGGCTGGTCTGGAAAAATTTGCCAGGGCTGCTTTCAGTTCCCAGTCCGGCTTTGGGGGTGAGCCGATAAGAAGAGAAAGAGGGGTGTAGGGGTCCAGACTCAATGTTTTAGGCATGATCAACGCAGTGGGACGTGTCGCTCAGGGGGAGTGTAAAAGGTGTTGTGATGACAAACTGATGTTGTGGTGTGAGGAGATCACTAACAGTGGCGGGGGCGCCATGGCTGCAAGACAACGCACCTACGATGTGCTAGGGGAAGAGGGTTGGTGTATGAGCACTAATAATGGTGTTGGGCTCTAGGGGGAGTAGGGCGATCTCTCGGCCCAGGATGGAGAAGAGGAATTGGGTTCCGGAGTTGCCTTGCGGTGCCAATTTTAGACTGTGTCCTCAACTGGCTCTATTAAGGCACCCCATACTCTTGGCATTTGTCTGCTGGGCATCTTCAACAGCCACTATGGAGTCGGATGCCTTCCTGGTGTATTTTCCAGTACCAATCATGTAATACCTTGAAGTATAAGAATTTAAGGACGGAGTCTCTGAGAACTCTGCTCAGACTGATGGGGCATATTTCCGGCCCAGGGTGTTTTGCCATCTGGTTCTGGTCAAAGTCATGATAGATTTCAAATGGGCTTCCCATTTGAGAACACCATATAGTCCCGAGACCAGTCACCTAAACCTGCCTCAAAAGCAGAGATAGCGTTGAATGGTGGAGTTCGGGAGTTCTGCTGGAAGAAGGCATAGGACGGAACGGAGGCAATGGGAGAAATTTCATCTGTTTCAATTGGAAAATAAATTTCCCTAATTTTTTCACTATCTTCCTCTTTCCTGTTTTAAAATGTTGTCATATATGCAAGAAAGAGAAGGCCCTCTGAACACACTTGACTCATGGGATGCTCACTTAAGTTCGAATCTGCCCACAATCCTGAACATTTGGAAATGGCAAATTTTGCATGAATCTCACAAGAAACGTAAACACTTGGCTTCTTTGGCCTCTCCGAATTATTCAATTTCCACATGCAAAATTATTTAAATTGATATGTTTGCATCTTTCAATATCCATACAATAATGAAGTAAACTAGGAAATTATAAAAGCATTGGCGCATATAGATTGTGTGAAGCTAAACAGACTACAAAGGATGGCAGAAAACAGCTAAAAACAAAGCACCAATTTGGTTAGGAAGGTCCACTATGTCCGAGTACTGGACACAAATGATTCCAGATGAGTGATAGCCTATTGGACCTGTGGTCTACAGAGCTGCTGCCTGAGATGCAGGGACATTGTCAGTGGCATAAATTGCAACTCAATTTATTGTTGGAAACCAAAATATCTTGGTGGAAATATAGGTCCCAGTCCTTCATGAAGATCTATCCCATTCATATTAATATATTATTTTATATGAGTGAAAGTCCACCACTCACATGTCAATGTCTACCTGTTAGAACTGGAGGTCTCTAGTTGGCAGAGGTAGGTACCTTTGTCCAAATAGGGACCCTTGCTTCTAGTCAGGGTAAGGGGGATACACTACTAAAATAACCCCTGCTCACCACCTTGGTAGCTTGGCACGAGCAGGCAGGCTTATCTTAGAGGTAGTGTGTAAAGCATTTGTGAACACATACAGTAACCCAGTGACAACACTACAGATGGACACTACACAGGTTGTAGTATAAAAATAAGTATTTTTATATAGACTTATCACAAGACCCAAAATGACAAAAATCCACAATACACTACGAAAATATGACTGTTCAATTGGTAGAAAATAGCTCAGTTCAATAAAGATGGTAAATGCGACACTCAATGTTCAATGTACCTTTGGATGCGTAACGCGATACAAACAAAAGAGTTGCAGGGAGGGTGATGCGTCGGTTCCTTACTTGCAAGAACGGTGATGCGTCGGTTCCTTGCTTCAGGGGAGGTGATGCGTCGGCTCCCTACTGCTGCTTAGGGGACTGTGATGCATCGGTTCCTTACCGGAGAGGAGGTGATGCGTCGGTTCTTCACCGCGTGGGGAGGTGATGCGTCGGTTTCTTACTGCGCTTCTGTGGCGATGCGACCAGCAGCGCCGTGATGCGATGACGATCCGGTGCAATGAAACAAGATGGCCTCTTTTCTCTCGGTGCGACACTCAGGGGGCGATGCGTGAACGCCCGACGGCCGTGCGGCGACTCAGTGAATCTTCTGAGCCATGACAGGCCCTGTGACACGCTTCTCCGGTGATGCGACGGCGACACTCTTCTCCGGTGATGCGAGGCGCTTCAGCGATGCGATGGCGGCAGCGGCGGCACGCTTTCTCGGCGATGCGACGACAGCGGCTGCGGCGGTGACACGCTTCTCCCTCTTGAGTCGCGCTTCCAGCTCCCAGCGACACGCAGTCTCTCAGAAGGCCCAACACAACAGCAGGCACTTCAAATTCCCAGCAAGGGAATTCAGGGGAGCTGGTTGGTGAAGTCTTTTGTCTCTGAGTCTTCAGCAGGAGGCAAGCTCAATTTTCAAGCCCTTGGAGATGTTCTGCAAGATGAAAGTAGCACAAAGTTCCTTTCTCCTTTCTTTGGAAATCAGGCAACCACTGCAGGCCAATCCCTCAAACAGCACACAGCACAGGGATAGTCTCCTTCTTCAGCTTCTCTGGTTCCTTTCCTCAGCAAAGGTTCATCCTGTTTGTTCCAGAAGTGATCTAAAGTCTTGGGGTCAGGGCCCCAGTATTTATACGCCAAAATCCTTTGTCTCTGAAGGCAGAGAGTGTCTGTACCTAGTCCTAACCAGTTCTGGTTAGTCCTGGAGCACTTTGTTTACAGGACTCCTTCTTTCCTTTGACAGTGTGGGCCAGGGCCATCAGACGCACCACAGGAGGTGGAGCCAGCATTGTGGAAGGCAGAGCCAGCCCTATTCAGGCCCAGGTGCAACTCCTCCCACCACTCAACATGCAGATAGGTCTATTCAGCCCTGTGCTGACTCACACTGTCTCCTGGAATCCGCCAGCCCCTGTCACTCACAAACCAGACATGGAATACACAACCTAGCAGAGGCAGGCTTGGACAGTTTGGCAAGAAAATACCTACTTTCTAAAAGTGGTATTTTCAAACACAGAATGTTAAAACCAACTTCACTAAAAGATGTATTTTATCATTCTGAGTTCAGGCATACTAAATTCGTTTTTCTACCATGTTCCCTGGGTCAGTTAGGATTATAAAGTGTTATAATCAAACTGCCCATTCTGGCCTATGGGGACAGGTAGCCTTGCAATAGTGAAAAACGAAATTGGCTGTAATTCACTATCAGGACATGCCACACACACCAGGGCATGTCCTACCTCTTACGTACAATGCACCCTACCCGCAGGTCTACTTTAGGGGTGAGTAACATGCAGAAAAGGGAAGGTTTGGGGACTGGTAAGTGGGTGCACTTACCAAATCGACATGGCAGTACCAGACTGCACACAGGCTCTGCAATGGCAGGCCTGAGACACACTTTACAAGCTGCTCCTGTGGGTGGCACAACCAGTGCTGCAAGCCCACCAGCAGCATTTGAGTCACAAGCCCTGGGCACAACCAGTGCACTGTACTAGGGTCTGACAGTGAATCAAATAGGCCAAACATGGAGTCACTAATCCATACATCAATTTATCATAGAGAGCATATGCACTTTAGCACTGATCAGCAGTGGTAAAGTGCCCAGAGTCTTAAAACCAACAAGAACAGGTCAGAAAAAGTACAGGAGGAAGGCAAAAAGTTCAGCGATGACCCTGCAAAAAGGCCCATGTCCAACACAACCCCCTTCCAGCCAAAACGCAGGGTAGACCAATCACTACCTTGATGGGCTTCCCTGCTTTAGGCAATAGAACCTGGACCCTGGCCCGCAACAGCAGGGGCATATTCCAGTTCTATGCCAATCTGAACCTATTTGGATCCCTCTGTCCATACTCTCAGGGCCCACCAAGCTAACCCATGGGGAACCCTTCTCCTCACCTGTGGACACCATCTGTGCAGCACCTAGCCTTAGCTTGCTCACAGGTGTGTCCCAACAGACAGACAGTAAGCTCATGGCCAACACAGAGGTGTGGCCCAGTCCACCCCCAGGGTGCGACTTTTGTCCCCCCCCCAGGGGACACTCTGTCCACCAGGACAGCCAGCCACAGTGACCACTGACAGTGGTCAGTGATGAGACCCAGGCCTTATGCCTCGCAGGGCTCCCAAACCTCTGTGGCATTAGAGAGCGGGGGCAGTAGCCCCAGGTGCTTGGCACCCTTTGTCCACTCTCCCTCCTGTCAGGTCAGGTATGACATCCTGACACTGACCCACCAGCCCTGGGCCTGTACCTGGCGGCTGGACAGGAGACTGGGGTGGGCTTTCCCACACCCTGTCCGCCTTCTCCTCGTTGGGGCTCTGTACCCTCCCACCTGGAGTGGTACCCCCTTCCAGAACTGCCAGGGCACCTGTGGCAGGTGTCCTGCACAATTCGCCCACCAGTTCAGGGGTTCTATCCTGCAACTGGGCGTCCAGGTCAGGGGGGACACCCCGAACCTGGCCCTTCAACCTAGGGTCTAGACCTTCCAATTGAACCGGGGTCAGAGGCGAGGACTTACTCCCTCTGCACCCCCTTCCAGAGTGCTGTACCCTCCCACCTGGAGTGGTACCCCTAGAAGACCAACCGGTCAGGACACTGTGTACAGTTGTCCCTCCCTCCAGGTCAGACAACACCTGAACCTGGCTTTCCAACCCAGGGACCAACCCCTGCAGTTGAACACTTGCCCGGCGCACCAGGACTTCATGGGGAGCACATATGTCCCCCCCCCGAGGGTGACACACAACTCATGTGTCGTTTGACAGTCTGCCTGGCGCAGATTTCCCGACCCCTGTCCATCTGACAGTGCGTGAAGATCCCCCAGGACAGAAGTGGTGTCACCATGGTCATTCACTGGTGGGTCAGCCCTTCTGGCTGGCCCCTGACCCACTGGTTCTTCCACAGGGGACTCTTTCCCACTCTCACCCCTCAATCTGGACTACTGCACCCTCCACTTAGGAGTGGCACTGCCAGACACCAGAACTGATGGAGGCCTGCTTACAGACACTCCTAGTTCACCAGACACTAGGGGATCCCCCTCAAATGGCCTACCAGTACAGCCTAGGCCCGCAACCTGGTGTTCCCTTAAGGAACCCTCCAGGCCCTGAGACTGGGTTTCGGGCACCTTGGGACACGCAGTCCCACACTCACTCCTTCTCCGCAGAGACAGGATGTGAGCCCCTACACCCCTCCCACAACCACGGGACCTAGCTGGGCTACACTGAACCTCTCCAACCACTCTGGGTTGGAAGACACCTGAGCCACTCCTCTTAGGGTCACTCCCCAATGCCTCTTCAGACCCTCTGGAATCCACCAAAAGGTCTGCCTCCATGGTGAGCTCCCTGGGGTCAGAGAACTCACACTCCACCAGGTGTTGGCCTAGCTCTGGAAAATAGGGACTTACAATATGCTCTCCCTCAATTGGATCACACAGACCTACAAAACTATCCTTCACCTCACCATCCAGTGCCTTGCACATGTACCCCACACCACTCTCCTGAGACTGGCAAGACAGCATCTGACTGTCTCTGTCACTCAACCCACACTCTTCTGGGTGGTCTCCACACTCGCACACCAGGACTTCAACCATGGGGGAACCCCTCTCCCTGCACCTCTCATCTAGAGTCATTAGAGTGTCCCTCCCACCACTAGGACTATGAACCCCCTGGTGAATATTAACCCCCTCCTTCAAGTCAGGCGCCAAATCTCTGGGTGTGTGTACTACTCCCTCAGTACTAGAAAATTCAATATTGCTGCCACCATCTGAGCTGGATCCCACCTCCAACTCAGCAAAGCTCACTTCCTGAGCTACACAATTTTCTTGTTGCTGGGCTGAGACCCTCATGGCCTCAAGCATCTCGAGCTCCAAATCAAGCTCTCTCATTCTCAACTCATGTTCCAATCTCATTCTCTTTTCCTCTAGGGCCAATTTCTTACTTTCCAATTCCAACTGCTTACCCATCTTAAGCTTGGTCAGCTCCATTTCATGCATCCTCCTTCTCTCCCTGTCCTCCAGCTCTCCTTGGGACAGGCCCTTGGAAGAAACACTGCTACCTACTGGGGAAGGTGCTTTCCTCCCCCCTGGACCCAATAGCCCATCTAGCTGCCCTTCTGCATTCTCAGCCCCCTCCTCCTGCTCTTCCACATGCTCTGGAGTGCTCCTTGCTTCCACCCAGGCCCTCAGCGCCTTTTGGAACTCATCCTTCTTGGAGAGACCGGTCATAGCAACTTTAAATTTCCTGCAGAAGGGCTTCAGCTGTTTCACAGTGTAACTTTCTAGTTTCTCTTCCTCAAAATCAAAATCAACAGATGTGATGGACGCTGTTTTGCTCATGGTGAAACTTGGCAGTTCTTGGCAAAAATAGAAATCCCAGGAAAAAAACAATCGACCAAAATGTAAGTGGTTGCGTTTGGTCTGCACTCACTAGTAGTGTACACCAATCACTGTATATGAGTCACAAATGCAAGTCCAGGATCCTCACCGCTGACGACCAATGTTAGAACTGGGGGTCTCTAGTTGGCAGAGGTAGGTACCTTTATCCAAATAGGGACCCTTGCTTCTAGTCAGGGTAAGGGGGATACACTACTAAAATAACCCCTGCTCACCCCCCTTGGTAGCTTGGCACGAGCAGGCAGGCTTATCTTAGAGGCATTGTGTAAAGCATTTGTGAACACATACAGTAACCCAGTGACAATACTACAGATGGACACCACACAGGTTGTAGTATAAAAATAAGTATTTTTATATAGACTTATCACAAGACCCAAAACGACAAAAATCCACAATACACTACGAAAAATATGACTGTTCAATTGGTAGAAAATAGCTCAGTTCAATAAAGATGGTAAATGCGACACTCAATGTTCAATGTACCTTTGGATGCGTAACGCGATACAAACAAAAGAGTTGCAGGGAAGGTGATGCGTCAGTTCCTTACACGCAAGAACGGTGATGCGTCGGTTCCTTGCTTCGGGGGAGGTGATGCGTCGGTTCCCTACTGCTGCATAGGGGACGGTGATGCATCGGTTCCTTACCGGAGAGGAGGTGATGTGTCGGTTCTTCACCGTGTGGGGAGGTGATGCGTCGATTTCTTACTGCGCTTCTGTGGCGATGCGACCAGCAGCGCCGTGATGCGATGACGATCCGGTGCAATGAAACAAGATGGCATCTTTTCTCTCGGTGCGACACTCAGGGGGCGATGCGTGCACGCCCGACGGCCGTGCGGCGACTCGGTGAATCTTCTGAGCCGTGACAGGCCCTGCGACACACTTCTCTGGTGATGCGACAGCGACACGCTTCTCCGGTGATGCGACGGCGTCTGCTGCGATTGCGACACACTTCTCCGGTGATGCGAGGCGCTTCGACGATGCGATGGAGACAGCGGCAGTGGCGGCACGCTTTCTCGTCGATGCGACGACAGCGGCTGCGGCGGCGACACGCTTCTCCCTCTTGAGTCGCGCTTCCAGCTCCCAGCGACACGCAGTCTCTCAGAAGGCCCAACACAACAGCAGGCACTTCAAATTCCCAGCAAGGGAATTCAGGGGAGCTGGTTGGTGAAGTCTTTTGTCCCTGAGACTTCAGCAGGAGGCAAGCTCAATCTTCAAGCCCTTGGAGATGTTCTGCAAGATGAAAGTAGCACAAAGTTCCTTTCTCCTTTCTTTGGAAATCAGGCAACCACTGCAGGCCAATCCCTCAAACAGCACACAGCATAGGGATAGTCTCCTCCTTCAGCTTCTCTGGCTCCTTTCCTCAGAAAAAGTTCGTCTTGTTTGTTCCAGAAGTGATCTAAAGTCTTGGGGTCAGGGCCCCAGTATTTATACACCAAACTCCTTTGTCTCTGAAGGCAGAGAGTGTCTGTACCTAGTCCAAACCAGTTCTGGTTAGTCCTGGAGCACTTTGTTTACAGGACTCCTTCTTTCCTTTGACAATGTGGGCCAGGGCCATCAGACGCACCACAGGAGGTGGAGCCAGCATTGTGGAAGGCAGAGCCAGCCCTATTCAGGCCCAGGTGCAACTCCTCCCACCACTCTACATGCAGATAGGTCTATTCAGCCCTGTGCTGACTCACCCTGTCTCTTGGAATCCCCCAGCCCCTGTCACTCACAAACCAGACTTGGAATACACAACCTAACAGAGGCAGGCTTGGACAGTTAGGCAAGAAAATACCTACTTTCTAAAAGTGGTATTTTCAAACACAGAATGTTAAAACCAACTTCACTAAAAGATGTATTTTATCATTCTGAGTTCATGCATACTAAATTCGTTTTACTACCATGTTCCCTGGGTCAGTTAGGATTATAAGGTATTATAATCAAACTGCCCATTCTGGCCTATGGGGACAGGTAGCCTTGCAATAGTGAAAAACGAAATTGGCTGTAATTCACTATCAGGACATGCCACACACACCAGGGCATGTCCTACCTCTTACGTACAATGCACCCTACCCGCAGGTCTACTTTAGGGGTGACTAACATGCAGAAAAGGGAAGGTTTGGGACTGGTAAGTGGGTGCACTTACCAAGTCGACATGGCAGTACCAGACTGCACACAGGCTCTGCAATGGCAGGCCTGAGACACACTTTACAAGCTGCTCCTGTGGGTGGCACAACCAGGGCTGCAAGCCCACCAGCAGCATTTGAGTCACAAGCCCTGGGCACAACCAGTGCACTGTACTAGGGTCTGACAGTGAATCAAATAGGCCAAACATGGAGTCACTAATCCATACATCAATTTATCATAGAGAGCATATGCACTTTAGCACTGATCAGCAGTGGTAAAGTGCCCAGAGTCATAAAACCAACAAAAACAGGTCAGAAAAAGTACAGGAGGAAGGCAAAAAGTTCAGGGATGACCCTGCAAAAAGGGCCAAGTCCAACACTACTCATTGGTCGTTCTTGTCAGCAGTATTGCCAGAAGTGTGAAATGGAGAGACATACATGGCATAAAAGAGGGTTTCACATGTGATGGTCTCTTGTGGTTTTCTGCTTACCCACCTGAGTAGGAAGATGCACTTTGTACACATCACAGAGTAAATGATCGCCTTTAAAGACAGCTATATATTTTCCAAATCTTGCCAATTCACATTGATGCCTTAATCAACACACAGCAGTTAGCATTGGCCACCCAAATGGTACAAAGCCAAAGCTCTATTCATTCAATACACCAATGGATGATTAATGGGCCTGTCTAAAGTACATATGCTAGGGTAATCCTTTGAGAGATACCTGACAGTCTGAACTCTTAAAACAAGATATACCAAACAGAAAGGGTTATTGATCTATCTATTATAACTAGGTGCTCTACTGGTTTGACTCTGTATTCAAAAAGAGGATAATCAATGGAATGGATGATGGATGTGAAAGGGCATTGCATATCAGACCTCCTTTATGCTCCATGCACCATGGTTTAGTGCTTGAGTGGCTCTTCCTGTCCCTTGAATTTAACCCCATGTTGTGCCACCATGAGCACACAGCACAGAACATACGTTTTGTCTTGTGAACAGTCAATGTGCCAAAAGCAAACGCAGACTCAAAGTGTATGATGTAATGCATCTAATAATGACTTCTGATGCCTTCATTCAGGAACTCAAGGTACACTTTGGAGATGCCATGTCTTATTGTGGAAATGTATATACAACACCATGTTTGGTAACACAGATGTTTGAAATAACAAATCAAAACAATGTGAATGTATGGATGGAATGATGGAAGTATGAACAGAATAGGGCTTATCTAAGTGGATGTTTGAGACTCCTGTCTTATTTACACCCTCTGCGCAATACAATCTCAACCATCTTCAATTTCATGGACCTTGTTCCACAAGGCAATTTTGGGGAGAGAGTAGTAGTATCATGGCCCATTAACATCTTAACTCACATCAGTACAGATGGGGATATAAGAGTTAAAATTACAAACAGGAAAAATACTGACAACTGTGTGCACATAACCTTGTGGTTTTCACTTTGGCACCTTCATCAATGAAGAAATTGTCTCCTCGAAGCTTTGAGAAACTACAAAAGACTTTACAAATATGACATAATCTGCACTCCTATCACCCCTAAGGAATGAAAAGTGCCCATGTGACTCCTCCAGTACCAGAGGAGATTCATGAAGGTTCTGAACTCCACTGCCACTTTCTGTGGACCTTCCTTATATTGAAGCCTTCTGCCTCAAATAGGGGCCAGATTCTGAGGGCCGGGCTAGTAAAGAGCAATTCAATTAATGGGATTAGCAGCAAACATCTAAGTTATTGCCTCCTCATGTTTCTTTCTAGTCTCAGTCTTATCACACACAAGGCACTCCACAAGACCGGCCCAGCCTACCTCAACAGACGACTCTTCTTCTACGTCCCCAACCGCCAGCTCCGCTCCGCTGACCTCTCCCTCGCCACCGTCCCTCGCATTCGAAGAACAACCACCGGCGGCAGATCCTTCTCCCACCTCGCCGCCAAGACCTGGAACACCCTTCCACTCAGCCTACGACAGACCCAAGACCTGCTGACCTTCAGGAGGCTACTCAAGACCTGGCTGTTCGACCAGTAGCGGCACCCCCCCCTTTTTCCCCCAGCGCCTTGAGACCCTCGCGGGTAAGTAGTGCGCTCTACAAATTCTGTGATTGATTGATTGATTGATTATTACTTATGAAGTTACCAACTCCCATTGCATAAACATTACATTAAATTGTGTCTTCAAAACAGAATGACATCAGCGCTCTATATGACATTTATTTATATTAGACTGGCATTGCACCACCTGTACTGATCGCAGCCCTAGTCTGTCAAATTCCATAATTCTGGTATCCACTTCATCCAACCTGTGTGGTGGACAAACTGGGAAAAACACAGAGATAATGGGAGGCGTGCTTTCAAAACTCTCAGGTACTAATAATTGCTTAAGCTACATTACAGCATGTTGTTTTTTACCCATTATGACAATTCAGACAGACCAGGAATATGAAAATCAGCCTTGACCCTGCTCCATTTCAGTCCATGCAGAACTGTCAGCCCAGGACCCTCAGAATGGAACTGCAACCAATTCTAGACTAATTTCAGCCTAGTTGGCCTCTTTTTTGAGTTTTAGCTTGAGCCAAGTGTCACAGCTAGCACTGGACCCGTACCTGGGCATACACATTGCACAAAGGGTGTTGCACTGAGGATTACACAAAGGTGATGGGCGGAATGCTTGCAAAAGTTTCGACCCCTGACAATTGCTCGGGCGCCATTCCAGTTCATATTTTTTCACCCATTATGCCACTTTAGACAGAGAACTGCCCATTTTATGGGGTTGCAGGCGTTCACGCTGATGGCAACTAAACTTGTCTCCAAGAAGCAACCATGCATTTGTTGAAGTGACCAACAACTCCACTGACTGGGCTATTCCATCCTCAGAGTAGGAAAATGAAATAACATAGAAAACCCCATGCCTGAGGGGATCTTTTCATGCTTTGGACAACTACGGCCCATTCTCCATTGTAAATTGACGGTCCTATCTAAGTATAGCATTGTAGCCTTCCATACGTCCAAAGAATTAAGTAAAGCCTCCTTCTTTGGGCTCAAACCAACAGAAAGAAATGAGAGAAGAACAATTTCCTTCTTCATTTCTGCGAATTTTAGAGCGCTTTTGAAGAATAAGCCATGGCCCGTGCAGAAGAATCGTCCTGTTAATTAACGCCATAAAGTAGGGGATCCTGAAATCAGTAAACCCAACTCCTTCAGGTGTTCAGCCAATGTGTTGGAAAGAGAGTTTTGAAAAGCAAAAGCTTTACAGATGTCTTTGACATGGGACTGAATAGTCTGGTTTAGAGTGACCCTAATCCCCTTGGAAAGTCTGACACCTGAGTCTGAAGTCTCTTGCAAAGTTCAGCCAAGGAGAAATATTCCAGTATATAGGAGGCAAAATGCTTGCCCAACTCCATTCTTCTATGAATGCATGCACAGCCCATTGCCCATTGTAACCTCAATGTGGAGACGGACACCACCAGGCGCAAAACCCTTGTTGGGGTTTCAGAAACAAGCCTCTTAACACTCCTGTGGGTATCACCACATTTTTTCGCACCATTGGGTGAAAAAGTCCAAGCATAGAACATATCCTGAAGGCATATACTGCAATCACTAATCTTCTAGATAGCGTAAGTCTCTGGAGATGTAACCATTTAATCAATCAACAAAAGTTGTAGCCTTGATGGATCTGGACAGGCATGGTACTACAAGGATAATCTGCAATTTTTTCACCATTACCAGCATTAGCATCATAAATCAGGATGTTATCTTTCACACAGTCCTGCCATTGTAACCATCTTCCACTGGATTGAAAGTGACACCGGGCAATGAGAGAACAAGAGCTCAGCCACCAGGGACATAGGCGAACATACATCCCCCAAGCTTCCAGCTTCAGGAATTGAAAGCCAAACTGCAGAAGGAAAGTATTTCCTCTTGATGGAAATAAACCTATCAAAAGTGTACTTACTGACACTTTAAGGAGGAGGACCTCTCCCTTAATGGTTGTAGTCCTAGGAATAAAGTAAATCTCAGCTCATATGGTCTGCAACCACATGATCCTGCCCTCTGATTTAGGTCTATGTTATCGCAAGGAGATGAGCCACTATCCACAAAATTCTGTTTACTGTGACTTCTACCAGCAAGTTTAGCTCTTTGCCCCCGTCCTGTATAAGCCTTTGTTACTGCATTATCTGCAGTCAGAACGACATAACACCATGCTTGGTCGGAGAGGCAAGAATTTGGGCACTATGCAATGTTTTTTTCTCTTTCTCCCACATACAGAGCCCCTACCGACAATTTTGTCCTGGTATGCCCCACACCCATAGTCTGAAACATCTGTTGCTAGGACTAGTAGCTTGGGAATGAGAAGTTGTGTTTCTTTGTCTGGGAGATTTTTATGAAGCCATAAATGTAGTTGCTTCCAAACCAGTCCAGAGCCAGGAATGAGCTTTGAACAGGTGGGACTCGCCATTCCCCTATAGGCAATTCAACTAACTGAGGATATGACAGACCAATAAGCCTAGATGAAGCGTATCCAAATGTACTTTGAAGAGAGTTTCTGTCTTCAGAAATAGAGAGGAGAAATGATGGATAGCAGGTCAGAATTCCTGTCCCTAAATGCCAGATGTGAAGAGAGCCTGCAAAAGACTTCATCAACCGAACATATCCGACTCTCTGTAAAGACCTTGCTGATAGAAACTGCTTTACCGGAAGGTCCCTCAAGTAGTGCCTGAGCTTGTCTACCCAACACCTTGGACCAGCTGACTTTAAGGGTCGACTTAGCTGATCCACCAGGCAGACTGGAGTGCCCGGGGAATCCCAGATTGGTGCCGAAGCCGTATAATATGATATCCTAAACCTCTTTCGGAAATATACCCATGTTCCTAAAGCCGTTTTCAAAACTTTCAACCTGATTTTTTTAAAAGTATTTTGGGTCTCCGTATTTGAACAAAAAGTGACTCTGCGACAGCCCACTAAGCATTGACCCATATAACCTACCCATAGAGGATCCATCTGGTTTATTGGACAACATAAGAAAGTTCTTAAAGTGGAAAGCATAGCAATACGTCAGGAGATCAGGAGTAGCCAAACCCCCCACCCCCAGCTTTCTCCTCAATTTTTTCCAGGCGATCCTAGAACCCTTAGCAGCCCATATAAAGCTCCCAATTTTATCCTGCAACTTAGCAATGCCTTTCTCTGGAAAGTAAGGGGTATAGAGTTGAAGAGGAAGGCGATTTTTGGGAGAATAATCATCTTAATGAGGTTGACTCTACCATAGATGTTAAGTGGCAAGTTAGACCATATTGCTAGGAGTCTCTCAACCTCTTGGCTCACTTTTTCCAATTGACCCACGGGACGTCTTCCAATTTCAATGCTTCATTGTGCAAAGGGTATCCTAATATGAGGTTTGTGGTTGGTTGTATCAAGTGCCAATGATTTGGTAAAGTGAAATAGCTAAAGAGTATGATGGCTTCAAGCTTGGTCAGAAGCAAATTTTGTGTACCATAAAAGAATGCAGAATCATCCATATTAACCCCAAACACAGAGCATAAGTTAATAATATTGTCATTACATTATATAAATACTAAGGCCCATTCACCCCAGGGGGTAGGTTCACTTTTCAGTATCTGAAGCTGGGTATTAAACAGTAACATGGCAGAACCCATGAGAGAGGCATTAGTTAGGCTATCAAATATATGTTTGATGCCTAGTTGCTTATACAAAAGTCTATCCTTGGCTCCTATTTAGGTTCCTTGTAAACATACACTATCACGATGAAAGGTCCATAAATCATGCTGGATCCTTTGATGTTTAATATGGGCTTCCTTTCCCTTCACAATCAAGGTTACTATCCTAATCTTGACATTGCTTGTGCCATTTACCATATTGTATGGATAGATTATGTCTGTTAAAGGTTTTTAAAAATGCTGCATTTCCCACTGCCCTTCCACCTAAGACACCAACCCCTCCCTCCCATCTTCCACTCCTCAACCCATCCCGCCAACAGATGAGTAATCCTCCCAAAACCTAACCTGAATGCGATAGTATGCATTCCACATGATCCGCCTACCCGCCCATCCCCCAACCCTTCTTAATGCCTTTTAGTCTCATATGTACAAAAGTACAAAAAAAACGTGAAATGATACTTTAAATAGCAGGAGCTTTCTGAGTCTAAGCAATACATTGATGGACCTCTTCTGGGTTAGGAAAATCCTGAAACTGGCCTGGCTTGAAACTGGCCCTGCCAATTAATCTGTAACTTGGACCCTATAAATCGGGCAGAGATTGAGAGTGCCCTTAACTCAGAAATAAGTGTTCAAAAGTCAAAATTTCCTTTAGCAGTTTCCCATGCTAGATGCTAAAAAATTGAGTATTTGCCAACTGTCTCTGGTGCCTGGCTGCTGCAAGTGCCTGTTCCATGATTCTAGAATCCTGGAAAGAATCTAGAGTAATTACCATTTTTTGGAGAAGCAAAAGGTAAACGGTTTGATAGTACAAAGCAAAGCAAAGAAAATACTTCAATGCCTGTAGTTCCTTAAGGAGGAATTTTGAGTAGGAGTTGAGCCACCCATGTGAGCTTATTTTACCATTTTCAGCCCCCTCTGAGACTCCTATAATCCTTAGGTTGGAGCACCGTTACCTGTTTTCTAAGTCCTCACATTTTTTAATTAGCGTGTGGAGCTACGAGTCATGAACAGTCTAATATGTATTATTATAAGCAAGCTTCCATGCGGTGCTTCTAAGTCATAAATTCAGTGAGTTTAATGTCCATTGCATCCGTTTTCTCTGTAAGGGCCTTCACTTTAGGACTTTGCTCTTTCTTGATTTCTTTCATTATACTCTGCTTAGTTGACTGGTAGTATCATTTATACTCGTAGATTTTGAGCTCACTGACTCTGTGCTGGCATCAGAATCTAAATGTATGTCACAGAAATCAAGTGTAAATGAATCCTTCGTCTAGGCACTGTACCAGGATCTGGCTCAATCTCAGCCAGAGGTGCAAATAGATTGGTGCAAGGCAATTTCCCAAAAATGTCTGACCAGCAGCCTGTGCCAGTGCATACTTGGCATATTTTAATAGATTCCCTCGAGCATTGTTCCTGGCCCCTTGGGGTGTTCTGGATTTACCACAAATTTAGTGTGCAGTTTGGATTAAATCATCATTGTTAGCTTACCTCTAAAGTATGACTTCTCTCATTTCACTGATTGCAGTCCGTGATGAATCAGCAATCTGTAGAATCAATGGTGGGCTCATCCTATTTTTAATCTGAATATCGTTAGATGGGTCTCACAGGGCTGATTTGAGGTTTATATTTTGTGTTTGCAATGCACTTGTAGAGATTAATCACACCCCACCCGCCCAGTAATGACCTTCAAGGTTGGGTAGTTTGAGGGAAGGTTAAGTTTGAGGTTATGTTTTAGTCTGCAAGAGCTTGATTTTGTTCTCTGAGTAGTGATGATCTTCCTGATCAGTGTCTCACTGCTCCCCCTCACTCAAAATCTCTGGGGGGGGGAGTATTCTCACGGCCACCCAGTAAGTTAGGTCCTGCTTCAATACACCTTCACCCCCTTCTAGAACTCTATGAAAGTGCTTGTGTTTCCTCCATTCTCTGTTTTTCCTCACTTCTGCCAGCAAGTTTCTTTTCATAACATTATTAGACTGTAATTTTGTACAACTTTGTCCTTCGAGCTGCTCTCCTGTGTGTTATAACTTCATATAGTTTCTCTCCTGTTGGTTTGCTTCCACCCAGTCCATGTTGATCACTGTCTGTTTCCTTCCCACCACATGCCCTTTGTGTTACTTTTCCCACTGGTGCCTTTCTTGATGCTTCGCCCCCATACGTTGCTTCCACCTGCACTCTATGGTTCTTCCTCCCCCTCATGGTACATCCCTGAACTCCGTGATTCTCCCCTCAATGCTGCTTCCCCCATCTGCATTCTTTACCACCACCTGGTCTTTCCCCCAACCTTCATGCATTATTATTTTTTTGTTTGTTTTCTGATCCAACTCAGATCTGTGTACGAAATGAAAAAACGCATTATTTTATAGGCACACTCATGCTTAGTGTGCACACCTTTAATATGACGGTACTCGTTGTGCAGGCTTTTTCTCCTGTTTATTAGCCAAGCTGCACTGGATACTGTGTAGCATAGCTAAAGCCGTTTGACAAAGTCAATAGATCCTCAAGGCTAAACCTATTGGCTTTGCCCGTGTTTATTATTTACTTATTATAAATATGAGCAGTTGTGCTCTAGCCACCAGTCTTGATAATTAAATATCTATTTTCTCATAGCATCAGGGACCTGCTTGAGTAGAAACTATGTTCAGTGGTGACAGCTTGCTGTTACTGGTTGGTGGACAGATTATTTTCCTGCTCAGTGGGAGGATTAGGGCGGTCACTAATTCTCATCATCTTTTATTGCAGCTGGCCATCTAGGATAGAACTTTTTTACTAGTGGTGATTTTGCAATTTTGTGTAAGATACAAGATGTCATTGCTATAAAAACTAGGGCCCGATTCACAGAACTAACTTAAGACAAAATCCTAAACTTACTACCATTTTGGTATTCACAGAAGGCACTTACTTATTCATTTTGAGTAATTTACTCATTTTGTGTAACTTACTCATTTTGCTATTCACAGAAGGCACTTACTCATTGATGAGTAAGTGCCTTCTGTGAATACCAAAATGAGTAAGTTACACAAAATGAGTAAGTTACTCAAAATGAGTAAGTTACTCATTTTGGTATTCACAGAAGGCACTTACTCATCAACGAGTAAGTGCCTTCTGTGAATACCAAAATGAGTAAGTTACACAAAATGAGTAAGTTACTCATTTTGGTATTCACAGAAGGCACTTACTCATCAATGAGTAAGTGCCTTCTGTGAATACCAAAATGAGTAAGTTACACAAAATGAGTAAGTTACTCAAAATGAGTAAGTAAGTGCCTTCTGTGAATACCAAAATGAGTAAGTGCCTTCTGTGAATACCAAAATGGTAGTAAGTTCAGGATTTTGTCTTAAGTTAGTTCTGTGAATCGGGCCCTAGCTAAATGCAGAAAGTATTGGTCAGATTCTATCGGCAACTGAGACAAACAGTTTTCTGCCTCGGGATATCTTCTTCCTTTGCGTTTATCTGCTTCCCCTCGCAGCATTCTCTTGCATCTGGATGTCACCGCTTGTTGTGCTTACTGTACCTGGTGGTCACTGCCTTTAGCATCACCGTGCTGTATGAATGACAGCTCTGTGTTAAGTTGTGGTGCCGCACTTCTTATCTCAGTCGTGTTAGCAATTTTCTGACCGATTATAAACGTAGCTTTCTGTGGGGGCCTTCACTGTCTTCGAAGGTCTCATACTGGCTGGAGTTGTGCTTTGAATCCACATACGCGATCCATTGATTCTTTACTTCAACTGAGATGCATGAGGGATGCATGAGCAGTTTGCTGGACCTCAAGAAACTCTCAAGGAGAGCACTCTCAACTCTAACGGTTGTGTGGTTTACGCATCTCCTATCTCGTTGCCAGTTGTAGCATCCTCCCCAGGCCGGTAGCATGTAAATGAATTACGCCACACTCAGAGCTTGGTATTACATGTCTTTATTCTCTAGAGGGTAACCCTTAACTGAAAAATACTGCGTCATGAATTTTACTTACTGCACCCAATCACTAACGTCATTAGACTATGGAGTCCATTAGAAAACATAGTGGTCCCGTGCTCTTTAGTGCACAAGACACTACTCTTAAGTTAAGCTGTGCTCCGCTAAGTAATTTGCACTGCCTATCTGAGGACCATGATGCCACCTCTCTTAAACTGGATAGAGTGGCTGGATGAGGCAATGGGTGGTGGCCTCTGGATGACCTACAGCAGTGATGCAGGCATTGTTTTGATGTAGAGAGGCCAGGCAGGGCTTTCTGTACTTCACCCATCTTCCTTTCCAGGGAAAGCACATAGGAACAGGGCAGCTCTTGCACAGAACAGGTTTGACCTCTATGACAGCAGCACTGAGCGCATTCGTGGACTGGTGAGTGTCTGCCATTCAAGACAGTTTCAGTCCTCAGGTTGTCAGAAATCTGGAAGCCCTTGCAGGCAGCTTCTATGTGAGGTAGAGAGCCTCCATTATTGTAGAGAAGGTGCAGGAGAATCACCACATGTCCATCTTTTCTTCTTGTACCCAGGCGCTAAACTGGCTGCTGCCTTTGGTGCAAGGCCTTTTGGAGAGCATTTTGGCTGGAGTGTGGATCGCAGAACCTTTCACCGTTATTTTTATCTAGGATGCAGGACTCGTCTGGGTTCTTACATCCACAGCCACCAGTGTAGTAGGACTTGGCATGCGAGGCTGCCCTTCTCCTTTTCCATCCTGGTTGTGCACAGGAGGCAGATGCAGAATGTCTATGGATGGCGCTGAGCAGACCTCTCGTTTTTGTTTCAAAATTAAGCGGAAAGGCTTCTCCAAGTGGGTGCCAGACTTGGGTGACAGTGCTGTTACTCATGTCAGGCCAATGCAGCCCTCTTTGACTGCAGACTACTAACACTTTTGCGACACCGGAATGTCTTTTTTTTTACGTTCCGGTGGCGCAATGTGCCACTGGCATATTTATAAGGCCACGTAAAGCCACGTTAAGTGGCTTTTCATGGCCTTATAAAAATGTGCCCCTTTCATGCAGAAAACTGTGTGAAAGGGGCGTTCCATGGCTGTTGCTGTGGGCGTTCCCAGCAACATCTCTGGCTTTTTGACACTGCCCCAGATTTATGAGAAATCGTAAGTCTGAGGAAACGCCAAAAAACGTACGCCTCCCAGGCGTAAGGGAGGCACAACGAGGAGAAATATTTTTATTTCTCCTCATTTTTCCTCTTTCTATGTGTGCTGCATTCTGCAGCACACATAGAAAGAGGAAAAAGCCTCTTGTGATTGTTTTTGTGTAGGAAGGTTTGCATGGTGCATAGGTGCCTGCGTTGCAGCGCAACAGCCCATTGTGCGCCGGCGCAGGGGAAAAGGATAGGAATGCGCCGTATCTAATAGATACGGCGCATTCCTACACTTTTTTTTGCCGTAGGGCAGCACAGCAGCAAGGTCTGCTGTGCTGACCACGGCAAAAACCCATAAATGAGGCCCTAAGGGCACTGGAGGGCCATGTGGATGACTGTTCACCAGAACTAGCGGCTGATCTGTTTGTGCCAAGTCTGGTGCAGGAAGAAGGCAAGCTCCATGTGTGTATGCTGAGGAATCTCTGGTTCAAAAGACAAGCCAGGTGACAGTGTGCTGATGCTGCATGTGTGGGGATCGGGTGCCTTGGGGGCGGCTGGCTCTGACTATAGACAGAAGGAAGGCATCGAGGCAGCATGGGCGATGGTATTGCTGCTAGTTGACGCGACAGGCAAGGCAGGATGAGGAACTCATCTGGTGAAATGTTCCCCTGGTGAGACAAGCTTCCATGTGCCATCTGCCCCCACGAATACATGGAGAAGAACTGGACACCACGCCAGCGCAGTGCTAGTGACTGGTAAGCATAATGTTTGGGGAGTACCAGACCTGTATCACCCTGGTGTAAGGTGGGCCTCGTCATTCCCAGGGCACAGACGACCAGTCCCCGTAGCTTGTGCCACCAATGTGGTGTTGTGGGTCCTATGCCCTCAGGTAGTAAACGACGACACAGGGAGGAGAGTGGTGGGGATAACTGGGGGGAGCACATGTGTAGTATGCACCCAGTTCCCTTTTATTAACTAGCACGGTCACCTGACAGGTGACACTTGTGATTTATGGGTGTTGCGAGAGGTGTTGCAGTGACTTTTCCTAAAGACGCCAACAAGAAAAGCCTTTCCTGCACATATGGCACCATTGTGCACACGTAAGCAAAACAGCTGCGTATATCACCATGACTGCTGGGCAGAATTCTCCTCGGCCAGAAACTGTTGCTATATAAGCTTAAAAAATAGGCAACGGGTTGCAAACGCAGTCTTTTTAAAAGGAATCCTAGAGAGGCCTCTCTTCTGAAGACGTCTCAGAAATGACACAAACAGTCCAGAGGGCTCTGCATTTCATTGCGCTACTTTCTCCAAGTTCTGAAGGCCTCACATGTAGTGAGATGTTAGTGGTCATTAAATGCGAAGCCAATATAACCCCAGCGGCCCAGATATACACCTTCTCCTAAATCCCCAGGCATGGCAGGCGCCTGAGGACAGCTTCGAGCTTTTCATGAAAAACGCCCCACGCCCCGAGGCGCCTGTCAGCTTTCGCACGCGCTGTGCCCCTGATCTTTCCCGCGCAGAGGGGTCATGGGAATTAACAAGAACATGCTTTTTTCCTCATGCCTCCTCTACCATTCTATTAATCTGCTTTCCTCTTGGCCTATAATGAGGACTTATTAAAAAGAAATCGGTGCTCGCGCTTGCTGTATAGGCCTTTGGGCTTTGCTTAGTAATTGCAACAGCCTCTTCAATGTTTCTGTTTTATCCAAGCTCGAAATTTCCCCCGTGAGTTTTCTGGAGGTATTTGGCCCTATCTCCCTGTGCAGAATTCCAAGGGCCAAGTAATTATGGAGGGAAAAAGAGGATGGGCTACCACAGCAGCGATGGTAAGGGAATTTCAGGTGTCTGTAACAGATGTTAGTTACAAAATGCATCTTCCCCTGCCGAGCCCCTGGAGTTTTAATTTAGGTGTTGATGAAATTGCCGCAGGCTCCAAAGTCAATAAGCAGAATTTCGCTCTGTTCAGTACAAGATGAATTTAAAGATTCAAGGTTGTTAATCTTAAAGGTGAGAAATTGGTAATGGTAATTTCAGTTTGATGCTTCCGAGAGAGGATGGGGGGGGGGTAAAAGGCTGAGTACGGGGGAGAATGTTGCTATGAGCTGTGCAGATCAACACAGTACAGAAGTAGAAGAGAAGAAGTGAGATGTGCAGTGTGTACCATTAGAGGTGCTCCTCGTTAATAGTGGGGTCAGCATGTTCTATGAGCTCTTTGCAGTGTAACCACTGGATTCTTTACCCAACCATGACTTTGCAGAAGCAGGCGATACACCAGGATCCCTCGTCCCAATGTTTTTAAAAAAAAATGATGGAGTGATCGATCATCACTCGGAAAGAGGGCTTACTGACAGGTAATTGAACCAGCCCAAATCTTATAAACAGTACTTACATAGACAGGCCTCATGGTTTACCCTCGCACTACAAATAGTGTTTATGTTTGTAAGCGCTCCGCCCTGATTTGTCTTACACTGACATCAGCGGGCAACTCTGTTTAGCATAGGGCTCGTAATGAAGTGTGTTATGTTAAGCACATTGCAATTATGCCAAGCTGAGCTGGTGTTAGAGACGAGGTGCACATAACTGAACTCACAGGCAGTGCATCCTGCAGTGAAACTTCAAAATGCAGCCATTGGGCCATTGTCATGCTTGCCGACATCTCTACTCATGTGCAGAAAGTGACCCTTCAGTCCTTACCTGACATGTTCTATGTATAACTAAATCATGCTGACTGATTTTTTTAACAACAAATAATGCTGTGATGAGTCATAAGCAAGGTTGGTAGCAATGATGGAAATCCATAATGTGCTGCTTTCTGCAAAGCATTGCCTATAGCCTCAAGAATAGTGAGACTATTGGACTGCACGGAGCTGCAGTAATAACTCCTAGGTGTCCAAACTCTGTATACAATATTATTAATCCACTTAAATTGATGGCAAACCTAAGGGACCCTACAGTTAAACTATCATCCATCTGGCTCTCCAGACTTCTCAATTGTGTAACTATTGTTTTTGCTGTGATAGAGTCCATCCTTCTTGCAGCTGGTCATCCTCTTTCTCTTTTTCATTTGCCTTTTCAAAGAATTATAGAGTTTCTCCAGGGAATAGGGTTTTTGTATTAGGATGTAGCCTAACGGCTAGGGCGGTCGATCTCAAATCTGGGGAACTGGGTTTGAGTCTCGGCAATGACACTCAACATCCTGTGATTCTGGCCAAATCACTTAATCTCCCAGTGCCTAACAAAAAAAAAAATTGAATGTGTCCTTGTGTAAGCAACTGGTGCTCATGTAAAGCGCTCAGATACCGGATACCTTTGGGTCAAGTTCACGCTATATAAAACTCTGGAAAAAAAAAAGTATGAGATATTCAATCTGGTCATTTATGCTTTTGAGCTCTGGCTTGATTTTATCACGGGAACATCTGTTTGTTTACCTGGCAGCCAATGGTGTTCTTAGAAGTCTCTTGCCTCTCCACAATGCAAAGGCATCTGTGCTCTTCCTGTCCTGTGTCTTAATTGCCCAACTTACATATTCATAGTGTCACAGGAAAAAACATTGCTTGTGTTCTTGTGGATCCATCAGTGGATTTGAAAATATTTTCCAGATCCTTCTACTCCATTTAGTGGTACTTAGGGCCCGATTTATATATTGGTGATATAGATAATCTGTCGTAACGGTGGCAGAGTATCTATAACAACAAAATAATGGTCCGCCAGCCAAATTTAGATGTGGGTGGACCTTAGGTTTTATCACGAGGGAGGCTCCTCCATCTCGGCCATGATTAAACCTTTCCAAAGCCCCTGCGGAGTAGGGGACATTGGAGAAGGACCTCTAATTCTGCCCACTTAATTTAGATGGGCAGAATTAGAGGTCAGTTTTCACTAGTTCTCACTGCCACGAAAACACTGGTGGTAAGAGGCAGTGAAAACTGCTAAATACTCCCCTTGCCATAGGTGAGGACTCCCATGGTGAGGGGAGCATTTTATTTTTTATTTTCAAAAAAGAATCCTGCTTAAGGATTTTCTTTTTGAAAAAAAAAAACATTTGGTGCAGGGCTCACTCATATTAACGGTGCCCTGCACTAAACTGTAAACACCATTGACAGGAGCTGCTGTTACGGCAGTTCCTGTCAATGGTTCAGAAATGACTGCCTGCTTGGTGGTCATTTCTAAATTTGGGGGCGGAGTAGTCTTGGCCTGGTGGACGTTAAGTCCTCCGCCAAGCCCATGGAGATTACTCCATCTGCCAACAATTAAATCGGGCCACTAATTAGTCAACCTTTAGACAAAGGAAGTCTTGTAGAGCAAACTCTTTATTAATGCCTCTAAGCACAGAAATAAGGGCATTTATAAATCAGCCTATTTTATTTTTTATATTTATTTTAATCGCCTGTGTATCATACACACAGAAAGTCTTGAGACCACAATATGGTTGGTTCTCACACTGAGCAGATGTAGTTCTTTTATTTCCATACATAGTCTTTGTTGTATCTGGAAGGGAATCCTTTAGTGCGTAATTTGTAAAAGCTGTCTCTTTATCTCTCTCCCTCTCTCAGATTCATTATCATCCTTGCATTCTCCCTTTGTCACTATTCCCTATCGTTCTTTTCCACCTCCTTCTTTCTTCTTTTGTCCCTTTCACTCTCTTGCTTTTAGTAAAAGTCTTATGATGAAAAATAAATATATGACCCCACAAATGATTGCTGGTTCTCACAACTGGCAACCATTGACACAAATTAAGCATGTGTGCTTGTGTCTCTAATTTAATATGGCTTTTCAGATCCAGTGTTAGCCTGGATGCAATATGACAACGCTGTGCTGACTCTGTCCTTGTCAGCTCCGGATATTCGAGTGAAGATTACAGCTGCTGCATGGGCGCTTACTCTGCTTTGCTATGCCTTGAAACTCTGTGCGAGCGATGCTTGCTGGCACAACAGTTTTGACCAGATATGTGGGGTGTCAGTGGTAGCCGTACTGATGACAAGGGTGCCCATCCACGCCCATGTCCTGTTCAGGGTGCGAGAGCGGCAGGAGCTGCTTCTCATCCAAGAAAGAAGCCCAACAGGGTGCCCAAAGTACTGATGGTGCACAAGGAGCTGAACAAGCCTACTAGGCACCCTGAATCACCCGATGCTAATGGAGCTCACATAGTGGAGGAGGATATTGATGGCATGGAGCACTTGGTTACTGACAAGGATCCCGGAGAAGGGATCGGGCTGGCCGGATTGCCACCAAAGTCAAGAGTACCACAAGTCGGTGCTCAAGCAAACTTGTCTCTTTCTTCTTTGCAAAATAATCCCCCTTTGACTTGTCTGCAAAAGACAATGGTGGATATTTTTAGCCCCAAGGGTGCAGTGTCTCTAGTTACTATAACCCCACTAGTTGATCCGGTTACATTTATTTCTGGGGCTGATTTCAGATCTAACCCAAACACAGCAAATATGGGGGATAGCACCCTTCTGTCTACTCTTGCCCTTGCTGGCAAGGGGGATAGTCCAACAAGGAATTCAGTACATCCGACTTCGACTGAGACCAATACTGAGGCTGCAACTGTACAATTTTTCACTGTGACTTATGGTACAGGAGACAACTAGGCTCATGAGACTTTGGAAGCATTGGAAGATTTTTTTTCTCATAATCGGATTCCTCTGAATTTGGAAGCCTCGCTACTTCAAGTTCAGACTGTGAGCATGACTCAGAGCCGGAGGACAAAATTGTTATATCAAGTGCACAGCTAGCAGCTGTTTGTTAGCCCCCAACAGCCCTATAAAAATGGATTAAGGCAGAGTGGAAATAGATCGTTCAGATGGTCCTGATAACAGTGGTGCCAAGAAGGAAGAGTTAGTCTGGGATCCTGAGGGAATAGAGTTGACCCCAACCAATGAACTTCAGCCAGAAGCTTGGTCTCTCATATCTCAGTCAGCCTTAGAGCTTTAGCTACTCATGATAACAATTCTCATCTGGACTGGTCTTCGATCCCACTTCTGCTGATAAGTTTAGGCGGTCTATTCAGGTGGAAAAAGTATCAGAGTCTGAAGTAATAGATTCCTCCCTCTTAATCTTCAATCTATATTTTGCTTCAACTTTATAGGGAGGAATACAAAAAGGACTCATTGGATCTAAAAACGTCTTACCTTAAAATGCAGCTGGCACTGTGAAAGATGTCTAAGAACATGGACATACTACACAGCTGCGTGAACAACAGGTAGTCACGATCTTTTAATCTCATGGAGTCAACTCAAAATATTAAAGGCTAAGTTTGTCAACATAAAGGGAAATCAGGGAATATATGTTCCAATGGATGGAAGACTTTGAGAATCACATGTGGCAAAATAATATCCACGTGCTCGGGTTCCTAGAGGGAAATGAGGGGGATGATCCAAGAAGCTATATAGTCCACTTATTTAAACAGTCATTCCCACAGCTTGGTGACTGAGACATAGATTGTCAGATACAGCGGGTCACAGATTTCCTTTCCGGAAGTCAAGCAAGGGTATCGCAGCACAGTACCCCCATACTGCTCTGATTTATGTGTAGAATTTCATTTTTATGCAGCTTATTTTTCAGCTGGGACAATTGTGTAAACCTATCAAAGCTTGCAGAGTGAAGTTCTTTGTCTGGTCTGACTTTTGTCATGAGACAGTAGATGATCTCTTCTTTTCAGAAACTTGGAACAACTGCGACCTAATTGGAGGCTGCAAATCAGAAGATTTGTTACCATGGTGAAATGGACCTGTTTGAAGAACAGGACCTGTTTGAAGAACAGGATTTACTAAAGCAGCAAGGGGAGGTTAATACTAAATGATTTCTCACTAATGTCATGCTTTCAGGCTCCTAGCTCCCTCTCGGGTTGTGGACAGTGCATACATTTGGCAGTAAAAGACTGGAGAAATTGAAGGATGCAGAAACATTCATGCCTGACTATCTAAAATGTTGTCATTGTATTCCCTGGATTTCCGAATTTTTTTAAGCCAAGATATTTGGTATATTCTTGATTTTTCTCTTTCTCTTCTCTCTTTTTTACCTCATAATTGTTTGAATTTTGTGGTATAATTCAGGCGGGTTATAGTTTTGTCCCCGGGGCAGGCATCGTCAGTCATGTTGAAATCTTAGCACAAACAGTGATATGGATGTAGGGTTTCTCCTAAGGCACCTAAGTCCTATTTTCCTGTGGGATGGGACAGGAATGGGTGATCATGTTGGGAATGAGGGGAGAGGTGCAGGATGTAGAGTTTTCCGAAGTATTGTTTTTCACAAAAATCAAGCAATTCAAAGGAGGGTGCTGAGGTAAAATGGGTAGAAAAATGTACATTTCAATCAAGTTAACTTCTGTCTGATACGCAGGAACATGTTGATTTCCAATGATTAGTACTCCTTACCACAGTAACACAATGTGCACATACTTAGATGGAACATCAATGGAATGTGGTTGACAGCTAAGACTAAATATATCAGTAAGCACCTAAGCACTTTGAGCCCTCATCTTTGGTGTTTGCAGGAGACTCATTAAACTATCAATAAGTCTCACAAATTGAGCTGCCTTTGGAATCATACGTTTGTGTCAACGGGGTTCGATGTTCCGAAGCATGGGAAAGCATTATACACTCGGGAAAGGAATGGGTCACTTTTCAGATCAAGCTTGATTAATTTGGGAGATGGCTGATTGTCCACAATGATAACTGTGACTTACAACTGACTTTTTGGGTCATTAACGCACCTAACAAAATTAAATTTTGTGCTTGTTAAGGTAAGCTTGTGGCAGAACCCAATTCTTATCTGCACAATTTTAATATGACCATGCAGCCAGCCATGCCTGGATTCAACAACTCCTTACTTATCTACTCAGTATAGCATGAGGCAATCAATGACAACCTTCAAAGAAATTCTTGAGACACATGCCCTGATTGATCACATCACACCTCAGGGAGCTCCACCTGCTTCCAATACATAAACACTCTTAGTTCAAACTCCTCACACACACACATTCAAGGCACTACACATGCTTAGGCCCCACCTACTGGAACAGTTGCATCTTCTTCCACAAACCACCCAGACACCTCCACTCTGCTGGTCTCCTACTCACACATATCCCGCACATACACAGAACCAGATCAGGAGGACAGGCTTTCTCTTACATAGCTTCTAAAGAAGGGAACTGCTTCCCACTCCACTGCAGCACCTCCTCTTTTCTTCTTGAATTCTGCAAGAAGCTGAAGACCTGGCTTTTCAATTAACCAACCTACCATAGGCAAGGCTAGGCACACACACCTGCTCAGTGTCAGGATACCCTCGTGGGTGAGAGTGCACTTAACAAAAACACAAAACATAACATTGATGTTTGGTGAGTGTGCCGGGAGCTGGAACATGGGTTCACTTTTTACTCTATTCCTCATAGGACATCTCCTCAAATTGATATGTTTTTTGCAAGTCATAGTATTATGTCAGCCCTGGCTATTAAAGCAAATTCTAGGATTGTGTCTGACCACAATCCATTGTCACTATATGTTAAGACAAGTAATTTTCATCATGCCGTGTCCCTATGTCGATGGACCTTTGGTTGCAAACTATTGACATACTCCGCTTACATTGGCTTTATGAGCCCATGCATAAGTGAATTTATTAGTATTAATAGAGGTTCTGCAAAGCTAAAAATTGTCTGGGATGCCCTAAGAGCTTGTGTTCACTGTCAAACTTGAGCTATACTGTTCAAAAGGGAAAAGTTGACCGATAGACCGAGTGGCTCATATGTAGGGAAAACTTCTTCCACTGAAAGTTGAATATTCCCTAAGTAAAAGGAAGTAGTGTCCTCCGGACAGGGTATCTGAACTATTCAGACAGTTGACCTCGCTGTGAATGCAACTAAAGAAAAAGATCTGGGACAGGGCTATTTTAAAGTGCCAGATGAAACAGTTATCCTGTTTCAAAAATAGTAAGGAGATGTGTGGTCTAGTAGCCTTTCAGATAAGGGATATGAACTATGATAGCTTGATTTCGGGCATTGAAGATGCAACAGGTAAGATTGTATTAGGATGCTCTGACATCCTATCTGCTTTCCCTCATTTCTGTTCTACTCTTTTGCTGATGATTGTAAGGTTTCTCAAGATATGATTGACAGCTATTTTTGGGCAGTTTGTCCTAACCTATTGACAGCAAAGCAGCAGGAATGGCTCAATCTACCAATCACAAAGTGCAAGATAGAAAATGATATGTTTCTCCATTAGCAGCTGGAAAAGCTGCAGGTCTTGATTCCATTCCTATTGAATTGTAAACAAGGTTTTCAAAAATAATTGTTCCACTGTTGCTGGAACTTGTTAATTCCCCTATTTTCTTGAAGTTAGTACCCCTCTCTTGGGGGGGGGGGGCAATTATATTGAGGTATTGTTAAAGAAAACTAAAGACCTTCTCAACTGTGGTTCATACCGGCCCATTTCCCTAAACTCGAACTCGAATCAAAGGCTGTGCTGCTGCTTTCTAGATTTTCGGACAGCCTTCGATTCTGTGGATAGGGATATTTCTGTGGGGGAAACTTGCCTCCTACCACCAAATCTCCTCGGGGCACTCCAATCCTTGCACTCTGGCAATTGGGCTCAGGTGGAGTTAGATAAGTCGGGTCGGTTATCTCAAAGAATTTCTATTGACAACGGCCTGCGCCAGGGGTGCGTCTTAGCGCCCTTGCTTTTTAGTTTATTCTTGGCCGGCCTTCCAACTTTTATTTTCAAATCTGAGTCCTTCTCGCCAAAAATCGGTAACCAGCATATTGCTTGTCTGCTTTATGCGGACGACCTGGTATTATTGGATTATACCCCAACTGGTTTGCAGAGGAAACTCAACGCCCTGACAACCTATAGCAAGCAGAACCAGCTCTGTATCAATTTGGAAAAGAACAAGATCATGATCTTTGGAAAAAAGGAACAGAGTTTTTCTTGGTATCTAGGTATGCAGGTTGTGGAGCAGGTTGATCAATATAAATATCTGGGCTTAATCTTTAGGAGAAATATGAATTGGGGTGCGCATTGGGATGCTACCAAACAGAAGGCCCTATTGCAGGCCAGCTGCCTGTCAAGGTTCAATGGTAGGTTCGGGGGGCTATCTCATATCCCACTATTAAAGGCTTTTGAAGGGAAGATACCTCCGCTAGGCCTGTATGGGGCAGAGGTTTTTTCCCTTGATCCAACCTGTGAATGGGATAGATTGGAAGGAGTAGTACTTAAAAGACTTTTATCACTCCCCCAAGGTACCATGGTTCAGGCCATAAGGAGAGAGTGCAATCTGGTTTCTTGGAACATGGCGGCCTCTACTCGGGCTCTAAGATATTTTAACACATTGTTGGAGGATGATGAGGTGGTTAAAGTCTCCAAATTGTGTTGGGAAGAGATCCAAAGCAGTGAAAGGATGTGGGCAAAAGCCGTAAGAACCAGAATAATTGCACATAGGAATCTCTATTTAAATAGTGGTACAGTCACATCTTGGCTCCCCTTTCCAGGCAAATGAGCACTGAGAGAATCTACTGCTACTGCGTCTGAATCGATCGACCTAGTGTATCTAAAAAAGAGATCATCCATTAGCCTCTCGATTGCTACATTGGGCCAGGATAGTGTCTTTTCTTATCTATCACGGTTACCAGACCCAGGATTGAGGAATGAAATATTAAGGGCTAGGGTGGGATGTAATCCAATTTACTCCTCCCGCCCACATAGGATCAGGGTGCAGAATAATAGTGGCCTCTGCCCCTTGAAAGTTAAATGTACCCTTACACATATTCTTATGGATTGCGTCCTTTATTATGCAAATCGAATTGAGTTTTTAAGACCCTTGTTTTTTTAAATATGATGCTCTCCATAGGAATAAAGCTGTGGAGTTATTGTCCGAAATGCGTTATCTTGATGTGGCAGTTGGAATTGCTCGGGTTTTACGGTCTGTCAAACAGAATTTTAATTATGAAATGTAGGGTATTGTGGGGGGGTAGGGTGGTTAGGAGGGGGGTCCTTTTAATGTTTTAACTGTAAAGTGTATCTTGCTTTAGAATGTTTTATGGACAATTGTCTAAATAAACTTGTTTTTGAACCTGAACCTGAACCTAAACTCGAACAATATCTAACCAAACAATATCTAACTGACTAGCTACGGTTATTACCTCATTTGTTGACCCAATGCAGCATGGATTAATCCCTTCAAGAGACACTACTTCACACATTCATTTGGCTATGCCCGTTCTTGACGATGCATGTGAACAGAAAAGGCCCTCTGGGAAAATCCTCTTGCGAGTTCTGAAAGGGCATTTCAGAGGGTCTCCTGCCAGTACTTATGGTCTGTAATGGTAACAAAGGGTTTTGGTTCATGTTTTATACCACGGACCAAGGCGCTTTATTCTTTGCTCACTGCTAGGGTTGTTTGTTTGGGAGGCCTCTCCGAAGCTATATATATGTATCGTACTATAAGGAAGGGTTGTCCCCTTTCTCCGCAATTATTTGCTCAAAACGTATCGGATAGTGGATTTCTTAATGTAACAATCTTTTCTGGGATGCTTAACTATGTGGCGTCAGTTTAAATTTCAAAACTTGAATGTGATAATAATGCCCTAAATGGTCTTTTGCAAATGATCTTTTGTAGGTCAATGTTAAAATGTAGGTACTTATTTTGTTTTGAGATGTTTGTGATAGGGAATTTGTGTTTTGTTTACAATGGTCAGTGACCATCAGTGTTGGAGTTTTGGACCAATGAGCACTCAAGGTGTTTGAAATTTGAAATCCTGGCTTATTGGGCGTGTGGTTGGGACGGTTAATTACATCAGACAACACCATACGAATGTCTGGAACATAAGGGGGAAGTTCCAGGCAGTGAAGGTTTGATACAATGTTTCAGGAATCGTCCATGATGTAAAGGGTGAGTTGGAAGCGTTAGCAAAGTGTAATGTTTGGTGTAAGCATATTGAGATCTATTGTAGAATTCTCTTTGCGTCTTTTCTTTAAGGCAATTACCTATATGAATGTGACAAAAAGAAAATAGATTATAACGACTGTGTAAGAGATGAGTCCTCTTAGGTGGTAATCTTTGAGTGGGTATGTATGTTAATCAATATTATGGAATAATAGGAAAAAAATGGAATGTTTAGTAGATGTTGTTTATGTTGGTCGGTACGATTGGTTGTGCTAGCATCTAAATGAATTTAAATAAAGCAGCTCATCTTGGGAACTCAGTTTGTGCTTGTAACTGGGGATAAACATGGTACTCGCGGTATGATTTGGGAAAAGGAATGTGGTTACTTAGATAAGAATTCCTATTGGACACTTTAGTGGATCTCAATCAATATAAGAAATTGTGATTTTGCATCTGGGTAGCATTTTTATTTTGGATCTGAGTTCCATAGCTGTAGGGCTTAGAGGCAGGACATGATGCCACCAATTCCTGTGATGTTGAATTAGGAACTGGGGGAAAGCTGAAATCACTAAACACATACTGGGCAAGTTTACGAAAGGAAATGGAACTGACTGATGACAAATGTGTTTTTGTTCACGCCCTTATTATGGTCAATGTGGCAATATAATTGCAATATAGGATACTCTTATGGGATAGAATTATCTTATTATATCAGTTAGTCAGTCTCAAACAATTTGATTAAACTATAATTAATGTTTATTTGAATATGTATATCTATAATATTTGGTGGGGAGAGAATACTTGAAATGTAATTATGTATGGTATTGTGGCAGACTGCATTAAATATGATAGATGTGGGGTTGTCTGCGAATATATATCTAAAATGTGCTGTGGATCTGATGTGAAATTATCTATGCTTCACCATAATGTAATACACTGTTGGTGGTTGTATGGTGTAAATATGTTGAATATGGAAGTGAAATTTGGTTGTAACAAGATATTTTCTGTCATTTAGGTCATAAGGGAGCCCTGAGGAAGCAGCAACATGTCGCGAAACACCTATTGGCTCCATGTCCGATAACTGTGTCTGGACTCTTGCTGGTAATTGTGTAACTGTCACGGTCCCATGTCAGATTATTCAAAGATAAATTTGAAACTGTTATGCCAATCAAAGATATCTTCATTATATTGGATTCCCAATTAATACTGTATTCATTTTTTGAAAACCCTTGGAGTTCAGTATTAATTTATTAGGAAAACCATCAAAACACCAAAAAAGGATCTAACAAGCCAAGTGGACTATTAAGGCAGATATTCAAACTTGAGCGGAAATTGAATTGATCTATGATGGACTAATCTTGGAGGTAGTGGAAGGTCGCTCCATGAGTGTTTTTGAAATATGATTGCTTTTTTATATTGTTGTTCTTAGATACTGTATTAAGAGTAATCAAAATAAAATGTGGATATTTAAAATGTGATATAATGTAGTAAAGTAGTTCTAGAGAATCTCTTCTCTATTTTTGGTGTTGTGTATAGTGTGAGCCATATAGGTTACATGTCTCTATAGGTTTGGGTGAACGCAGGGCCATTGGAACACAGTAACACTTTTTTGCTTTGGAAAGATAGTTCTCTTCACTGCCAAGGGCCACTATTGCAATGTGTCCTTTTGAGACCAAATAAATATGTTTTTCTTTTAGCCAAATAGCTTTACGAGGGCGTGGCTGCTTCTGCCTTAACAAAGCAATAAGGATGACAGTTAACACCAGGCCTGTTGGTTTTGCTAATGCTTGTTTATATGTTGTGAAGTAATGGATAGACTAGCCACTTTCACTCTATCCGCTTTGTGGCTTTTTCAATTAAGACTGGTTTCGATTTCTAGACAAGCGCCAGCTCTTCCCGTACACCTCGCATCATTATTTAACGTCTAGAAACCTGCGGATGTTACAGTTTAATATGCACAGCGTTCAAACACATTCTTAAAACAAACCTGCGCATTTTTCTTTACATTGTAAGCATTGATAGGATTTACACTGAACCAAGCAGCGTCTAGGAAAAGATGACAGGAGTCAAGCACTTCGGCAGTTTCATCTGCACCGCTGAGGCATGGCGGCCATGCATGCTAAATTATTTCCTTTGGTGCACATAAATCTGCCCCGGCGATGACTGAGAGCAAATATTCCAACAGTAAGAATCAGTCAGATTCAAATATTTGCCACCTGAGCAAGAATGCAGTGTTAGCGTGTTTTGCCTTCCTTTGTAATTTCCACGAAAGAAAGCTTCGCTCCTTTCTCAGGGGACCCCTCCTTCCACTTGTCTCACGCATGAGATTATCACCCCCCCCCCCCCCCAATCCCGACCCCAAACCGGCGCTCAGAGGGAAAACAAACAAGGCTACATGCAAACGTCCACAGCGGTGCCCGCCGACACCGCCACCCTGCTCTACGCCATACATTTTCATTACGGGCCCATTCCTTTCCTAGTCTTGTAAGTTAATAACAGTGACCTCGGCAGTGGCGTTGTTCTCATTGCTATGCCGGTCGTTCGCGGCTAAAGTACCCACTTAGGAACTTCATTCACACTAATGGATGCCTTTTCTCAATGCCTACTAAACAGTTTGCATACTAACCATTATTTACAGCCGCGCGCTCTGGCAGCACGAGATGGGGTGACTTGAGCGGTGTGAGGTTCACTCTGTCGCAGCATCATACGTCCAAGTGCCCTTATGTGCTGAACATGCTTGAAGGATGATGAAGACAAGCTCATGAAAACAATGTTGAAGACGGCCCACAGGCTGAGCAAATAGTGGAGGGACTAATTATGATATGCAAATAAACAAATGACACAGGAAGTGAGGTCACAAGAAGTGACGCCTTGCCTTTTTAATAATCCTTACTTAATAGGTCAAGGGCCTATTTTCCAGAAACCGCAAAGTAACATAAGCAAAAAGAAATATGAAAATAGCACATTTTTGATTTTCCTTTTTATTAAGTTACATTTATTTTCCACATATCAAAGGTGTTACTGAGCTCCGATTTGACTGAAAGTGACAATATATTTAAAGCAGCCATGTGTAGCATGTACATTTCATTCTAAAAATGCTTCTAGGGAGTAATCAGAATGTGCTAGGTATATTTTTAACATCAAACTTGCTGTTAAAGTATGTCTGTTTCTTGATGGTGTTCTTTATCTACCTCCAAAGCACTTAACTCCACATTTGCAGTTCCTTAAACAATAGAAGGGTTAATGGTAGCAAATTCTTTGTTCTTGAGATAAGGGATTAAAACATAACTCCTTATTGAGCCATTCCATTAAATAACAGGTATGTGTTGCGTGCTTCCAATGAGAGGTCGTTCGATACTCGTTGCATCCCCTTGCCAGTCCCTGGGGTAAGAGCTTGAGGGGTAAGCATGGCACTTTTACAGCCGGTGGAAACACTTTGCAGAAATGCAAAATAACTAAGCAATTTCGCTTGTCAACTTTGCCACTGTTTACCGAGGAGGGGCATATAATTTGACTGAATTTCATAATGTTCCTGCAATTTTCATAACAACAACTAGCAACATTCTGTGCAACGTTTACAAGTGTGATAAACTGCGAACCAAGAGGATTGTGGCACATTTCATAAAACAAAACAAAAAAATCTCCCACCCCCAAGTACTTGTACAGCTGGTGGTGTGGCATGGGTGCAATAGGCCCAAATATAAGCAAGGCTAAAAGGTCTCCTGACGTCTGGATGGATGCCAAAATACAACTGTAGTTTGTGTGCAGTTGACCTCTCAAGCAGTGGTGGCTGGCATCTACGGGGAGCGGGAGGGCGCACAAATATTAATAATAAAAACAAAACTTACCTGAACCAACGTCGACGTCCTCCGTTCTGGACCTCTTGGAAGGAACTGGATGCTGCAGTGCGGGCACCAATCCTGGCGCTGCTCTCATGCTGTGAGACTAGCGCCCTGATTGGAGGGGGCGGCTTCACTCGGCGCTCCCCATCGCCCTGGAGGCCTACACTTACTCTAACCCAGCTGTCTTAAGACAGCTGGGTTAGAGTTTTCAAATTGCACATGTCTGGCTGGCTGTCGCAAGACGGCCGGCCAAAGGGACATGTCCACTTTGAAAAGTGCACAAACAGCTCACCATCCTCCCTGCTGCTGTCATTCAGCAGCGCCCCCGCCCCGCCCCCGTCCTGACGCTCGGTTCAGGACAGGAGGATGAAAAATAAAATGGTAATGAATTACCATTTTATTTTTCATCTTTGGGGGTAGTTGAAGTGGGGCGATGCTCCTCCGCTCCAACGGAGCGCCCCTGCTCTCAGGCCCTTGAAACCGGGAGGATCTGACCTGCTGTGCCATTGATAGCTATGCCTCTGTGCACAGCATTCACACCTACTAAGCTTGAATATATTGGCATCAGAAGATTTTAAAAGCGACCTGTTTGGGACGGAACGTCCCCTGCATGGTGTACATTTGAGTTTCCCTGCAGTGAGTATCGGTCTGTACCATAAATCTTGTTTTGACTTTGACTCAAGACTGACACGAATCTTGTGTATTTGCAGAGGCCTAGGCCAAGAAAGAGGTCCTGGACCTGTCCTGGGTCCTGGAGAGCCACATCAAGTGTGTCTTCATTTTGTTGACAATGGACAACTGTCCTCAACATGGGTTCAGCATGTAGGGCGATGTTGACAAGGTACAGTGGTTGTGAGTCAAGAGTTGCGCCCAGACCTTTTTATCAGTGTCACTAAAATGGAGGCCTACTGGGCCACTTGTGTAAAGTTCCCGCCTAAGGCTTACAACCAGAGTGTACTTTGTACATGTTTATGTTTATGGCCAGTATGGTTCACTCATACTCCGTTATGAGTATGAGTGAGCCAGATGCCAGTTGGGTCCATTTTGGCTACCCCTTTACCAGTGGTGGCTCTTCTGCTAAGGCAGAGGAGCGTCGCCCCACTGCTCTTTCAGCACTGCAAAAAATAAAAATAAAATGATAATAACAGGATGTTATTATCATTTAATTTTTCTATGTGGGTCTCGGAGCCAGGTCATGCGGGGCTGGGCTCTGGGACCCCAGAGCAGAGTGAGGAGAGGAGTGTTTTGCACTCCTCTAAGTGCGCGTAATGGTTTGGCCGATCCTCTTGGGCCGGCCAAACCGTCAATCGAACTTAGCATGTTCCCCATGGGGATTTGTTGCACAGCCCATTGGAGAACATGCCCAGACTCCCAGGTATTGCCTGAGCAGCCAAACAAGCCGCTCAGCAAATCACGTCGCTGCTCATGCAGCGTGGTGATTGGCTGAAAGAGTACGGGAGCCTGAGTGCTTCCGGTGCTATCAGCCATCTGCCTGTCTTCATCTAAGAGGACGGAGGAGAGGCGGCACGGCGGCAAAGGCAAGTTTATTTTTTTATCCCTCCCCCCGCCTCATCACCTTGTTCCGAGGTAGCCGCCACTGCCCTTTACCTGTTCCTGTGCACAAGATGAAGGTGAGGTTGTAGACTCTAAAGTGGGGAGTAGGGATGCAAGGCTCCTTTAGAAATTTGATTATGCTTTTTAACTAGTGGAGCTGCCTGTTAGTATTCCAAGAGGATAGCCATTTGGTAGATGGTGGGGATGAAGGTTAGAACTGAAGTCTGCCTTGTTCAGGGTGAACGGGATTCCTTTCCTGAAGCCAACCTTTTGTCTTTCCTCTAATCATTGCTCAGAGTGGCTGATAATAGCCAGGCGCAAAAAGCTCACACCTTTTTGTGCCTCTGCTGTGGGTACTACAAGGCTCGAGACTACGTTGCTGTGAGGAGCAGCACTCCAAATAGAGGGCCTTTACTTGTGCCTCTTAGTATTTAGTGTGTAGTATTCCATTTTCAAGTAATAAAGTACTTTTCATTTCCATGTTAAAGTGCTGGGTTGGACAACCAGTTATTGGGCTGCTGGGTGAGTGCGCACTCCCACACTACCTCCTTAGAGAAGCCCGTGACTGCTCGACATTGCTATCAATGAGAGTAAAGTGCTGAAGGAGTTGCTAATCATGGCTGAATTGAAAAAATGTGACTTTCTCCATCATGACGAAGCTAGAATGATGAAGGTCGATTACAACTACATACCTCAATGTAGAAACATCCTTTCAGTGAGGACTTATGTGTACAGTGGGACAAACCACAGGCCAGATCTGGTGAAGAAATAGCAGCACTGGAATTACCCAATATGTCATCTAAGTCTCCTTATACCACAGTAGGCAGTTCCTATTGAAACAACGAGTTGTGAAATGCTAAGTTGCCTTTCTATTACATGGTAATAAAACAGAAAAGGGGCATTCAGGAGATGCAACCGGTAGCCCCGATGCTTGTGATATGGCCTCAAGGACATACTGCAGAGAAGAAACATATCAGAGGAGACAAGATTTTAAAAAGCGGGTAAAAAGGAGATTGAAGAGGGTCATGGACAAGTATGTGACATTTCAACCAGATATAAAAATGCAGACAATTTATCACAATTGCTACTTCATTATTAAAGGTTTCGTCTGGATTATTCATTGGGGAAGTATTTGTGATTAGAACATTAGAATGTGGAGCACTCCATTGTAGACAATGGAGTGCTCTGGTCTTCTACGGGCCGATATAAGAACCCGCACAGCAACATTCAAATGTTTCTTTTTATATCACAGCTGCTTCTGTGAACAAACGCCTCTGTGAGCCCGAGGGGATTTAAACCCCCCTCAGGCCCTGAGAGGCCTTTGTTTTAAGTTATTAGAACATTCTCCCCTCTAGGGGTGGAATGTTCTTATAGCCTTAGAGCCGTCCTAGCGGGCTCTACTGGCCATTAAAGGCCCGTTCCCTTGTTGAAGAGCGATCCTTTAATGGTCGGTAGAGCCCGCTAGGTCAGGCTCTAAGGCTATATTATAGCCTTGGTTAAAATCACATAGCTGAAGCTAATGAAGGTCAGGCCTTAAAATGCCAGTGAAAGGAATTGAAACGGCAAAAATGATAGATATTCATTAGTCATAGACCCTGACAATGCAGGCAATAGAACATAAATCGTAACTCAGAGGTCTCAAAACTGAAGCTGAAAGAAGATCACAGTTCCAGGTCCAAAATGATCATGGTGTCAGAGAAAATACATTTTTCCAGTCAGGCGCATAACAAGGACCCAGGAGAAAGTTGTCTGAGGTGCTGGTCAGTTTTGTGCAGAGTTTATCTGAAGAGTTTCATATTGGAGGATAATAGTGGCTCCTGTCTTAGAAGTACCGTGGCTTATGTCAGGGTGTGTCTTTTGTAAATGAAGTAGGGTCCTTGTAGGTAATTAGTCCAGTAGCCAGTAGTGTAGATTATGTAGGTTTATTCAGTTACAGGTAAGATGGTACAGGCCCCACCGGGAACAGCATCCTGCTGCTCAGCCCCACTCATTCCAACTGACCACTCATCCAAACCATGCACTCATGAACATACTATTACATCACACTCACAGAAGCTGAGCAGCAAGGAACTAGGAGACACAGGATATAACAGTGTCCATGGTTAATGTCCAGTGAGGGCCACATCTCATGATAAAAGGGTAGAGTTCATGCTAGACAAAGGCAAGGTTTCATGTAAGAAGATGGTTAAGGTTGTGTCAGGGGAGAACCAGTTAACATGTCCAGGATGGGATGGAATATGTGATGTTTCAGAGGAAGGATAGGGTACTTGGATGAAAATGTTCAGAATGTTTGTCAGGCTGGTTTCCATGGAGAAAGTAGATACAGGGGCTAACAGGCTCTCTTAGAGATAGAACCTCAAGACCTGCAGCAACCATTGGTCATGATAGTAAGTCATCAGCTGGGCTTTACTTCTCCTTTACTCCCAGTTTAGATATTGTCAAACAACCATGGTATTACACAAGACAGGTGAAAGTTTGGGCGAGTCTGGATGTGGTACAAAACAATCATCACAGTTGCAATAAAATGTAAATGTCCAGCCAAAGTTGTGTCTTGTACAACACTTTTAATAATATCCCATAGATATACAACAAATATATTGTTTAACCTGTTCCATGCTGAAGATGGTCTGAGCCGTTTTCAGCCATGGTGGGCATGTGTGGAGGACGGCTCCAAGCTGTCCTAGCACCCACCCACGGGTAAAGAGCTGGCGCTACCCCCGTGGGCCCCCGCCACATGCCCCCACAAGGGATTGCAGCACAAGTGCTTCCGCTGCCACCCATGACCTCTCTCCCTGCGATCTGATGACGTCAGCGTGCACGCCACGCCAATGTCATCAAAACACGCCGGGGACGCACTGGAAGCCATTTGCTTCCAATGCGGGCTCGGAGGAGGTAAGTTTTTCCTCTGAGGAGGGATCGGGGATGGCAGAGAGGTATCGGGGGAAACAAAATAGTTTTTCCTTTTCCCCAGTGTCTCCCTGCAGTGCCTTCCTGCTGTGGGATCACATGTGGGGCCGTGATCGTGCAGCAGGAATGCACCCACTAGCCACCAGGGATAATTATTTAGTTGGGGGAGTGGCCACTTGGGCAAGGGTTGCTCCCTATTATTGAGGCATTCTTTTGGTCATTTTCTGCCGCCCTGGTGGCAGATTGGCCATACATTTTGGCTGATCTGCCCCTAAGGGGTGTGTTGTACTTGGATATCAATATAACTTGGAGAATGTGTATCTTTAATATAGAATGTTGCATCACTCATGTTCCAGGGTGATGCTGTATTGTGGCAGAGGTGGATTCCTTCTCGAGTCAGTTGTCTGCTGGCTGGAGAGGGACCACCACATGCAGTTTTCAGTGTGCTTAATAAATTCATATGTTAGGACCTACACCGCCTTATGAACTTTGAATTACAAGAGAGGGCAGTACACCACTAGACACCTGGGATAATTATTTTAGATGTTGGGGAGCAGCCCCTTGGGCAAGGGTCGCTCCCCATTATTTTGGCACTATTTTGGCAGTTGTCTGCCCCCCACAGGCAGAAAACCACTAGACACCAGGGATAGTTATTTTAGATGCGGGTGAGCGGTCCCTTGGGCAAGGGTCGCTCCCCATTATTGGAGAAGTATTATGGCCATTTTCTACCCACCACTGAGGGCAGATTGGCCATATGTTTAGGTCTTCTGCCCCAAGGGGGGGGCAGAAAACCACTAGACACCAGGGATTATTTTATTTAGATGTTGGGGAGCTGCCCCTTTGACAAGGTCCGCTCCCCATTATTGGGGAAGTGTTTTGGCTGTTTTCTGACCCCTTGGTAGATCAGCCATTTTTAAGTCTGTTCTCCCCCAAGGGGGGTGGGGGGGGGGTGAACCACTAGACACCAGGGAATACGTTGCTGTTTGTGTGTGAACTGGAGTTTGACGTGTACTGGCTGGCTGTGTGTGTACTAACATTTGGCTGGCAGTGTGGGTGGATTGTGCTAGGCTAATCACGTGTTTCAACTGGGAATTTGGCTGGCGGTGTGAGTGGACTGTCTTCTGGCTGGCGATGTGTGAGGCTGGTGTTTGGACGGTGGTGTGTGTGAACTGGTGTTTGGCTGGGGTAAGGGTAACTCCCCTCTAGTGTGTCAATTTCTTGCCTTTGCTTTATGACCCCTTTTGGGGGCAGATCAGACGGTGTGATGATAGTGTTTTATAATGTTAACTGTTTTATTTCTTGTCATCATTTGCATTTGTGATCTTAATGCTTTATTTCTCCTTTTTATTCTAGTGCAAAGCTTTCGATTACCTTGGTGGTGACTTCTGCTTGCGGTTTCCACACTTGTACATCTGCAGTTTGTGTAGTTGCAGGATTTGGTAAAAAAACGTTTTTTGTACTGTTCACTTCAAATGAGTATCATTGCCATGCATGAATGTGCGTTTTTTTAAATGGTGAAATAATTGCAGCCTATTTAACTTTTGATTTGTTGTGTGTCAATCTCTCTTTGGATTTGTTCAAGATGTGTATTGTGTTGTCTTGTGTGTAATTTTCTTTTGTTTTTCCTTTCCTGTGGGATATCGTTGCTGCTTGCTGTGTCTGTGCAGAGTGTGTGCAGGTGATCCTCAGTCTAGCTTTCTTTCCTGAGTGAGTGGTATCGTCTTTGAGTATATAGGTCTTTGTGTGCTTTGTATTGATTGAATTTGAGAAATACATTTACGAAATTGACCCCCCCTCCACTCACAAAATCACTATATATCAGATTTAGGTTTAGCACTTACTCTTAGCATCTGTTACTTTTAAATGGAAAGCCAATCATGGGGGTACCAATTCCTGCCCTGCATGTGGTGATGCCAAGGAAACGACAGAACATACATTGTTCTTTTGTTTAAAATACTCTAAGCAGAGAAGGCGCTGGATAGTTCCTCAATGCTGTTTTCTTGGCGTTCGCCACTACAGGGTCGCAGTGAGAATCTGTTGAGCCGATGTATTTTTGGATGAGATTGTGGATCACACTAATTTGTATGGAGAACAGTATTAGGGATGACATTGTAGAGATTAGCCCCACTCTAAAGCTAGCTGTGGACTCTAACAAATCTGGATGAGGTCAAAATGCTCTGGGGTTCAACTATGTTGATGGGATTGATAAGGATGCCGTCACTGTCTTCATCATCATCATATTAACTTTATTTTGGTTCAATAAACCATAAAAGCCATTATAAATACATAAAAAGATCACATATACAAATCACATCCCAATTACAGAGTACATATATTAAAATCCAGTCATAATTCATCAGTTGACAAAGTGCTGCCCCAAAACTAAGATCAAAACTAAGGGACAAAAACCTCAAGAAGAGGAACCTTGAGAGAGTGCTCCTATAGGGTCCGCTATGTTACCCGGATTATCTGTATTTTTCCAGATAGGGCCAGTGCGCAAACTCCCTGGGATGGCTAAGGGGATTATATCAATTATTGCAAACCTTGTTCAGTAGATGTAAAAACATTAAATTAGATCGTCAACATGACATAAAAAGAGGCATTGCCGGCTCATTAAAATAATTTATCCCTTCTAAAATGATATACCCACTTAATATCATAGTTTCAGTGCGTGACACTCACTATCAGTTTTGCCCATATCACTCTCTAATGACCTACACAATAGTCTAACTCAATTACCCCACTGCCACCCTCCCATCATGGACATGAAATAAAATATGATCTTCACAGCTGTAAATGCAAGTGCATATTATAAGTATTACGCATAGTATAAATTAAAACCCTTCTCCTAAGGGGTCACCTTTTGTTTAACTGATCTTTTTCTCCATACCCATGACAAAAATCTGGACAGGATGAACACAATTAGTTCTTTTGTATCACATCTTAGAATCCTCAATGCTTCCCAGTAATGTGCAATTCCCAGCAACTTACAAGCTGGAATAATCCATTTCCTGCGAGGTGTAACATAAGCTGGCAAAAAAACAGAAAATGGTCCAAGGATTCCTCAAGCTGAGCACAAAAGGTACAGTAAGATTTTTAAGAGTTGTTTTTGTCCCATTTAGAGGTAACAGAATATAATGGCAGGGTACCAATTCTAAACTTTATATACAGTGTTTTTGCCTGTGCTGGTCGTATTCTGTCTAAAAAAGGCTAAACAAACAGTCCACTCTTGTGACAAAAGAACTTCTCAGTTAAACTCCCAACTTTATGATCGTTCCAGGTTTGTTACTGCATTCAGTCCCAATAAGCTTGTTTCAAAGTAACAAAAACACCCTTAGCCCTTTTATCAGGTGAGACCCAGACCTCTTCCATTTTAAGGAGCTAGCATAATGCCTTAATCGTCTTGAGCCAGGGAATATGTGTTCTCTTATCCAAACCAAGGATCTCCTCTAGAGTTAACCTATATATCTCGAGCTCTGGAGTAGACGAGATTCGGACCCAGAACATTAAGATTTTTAGTGAAGTCACGTGATCAATTCACTGTTTTTATATTGGTCTACTAGCCTCCTGATTTCAACTGCTATATTTTCTTCAACCATGAGTTGTGATTGGTATTTGATTTTGCTTCAAATTCTGCATTTTGTTGATAATTCCTCAGCAATGCCACGGGATCACCCTGATTGTGAAGGTCTCGTCAAGATTCATACTGTCCCTGATCATTTTATAGGTTGCTTTCCAAGATCGATGTCCTCGGAAAGAAATAGCTGTGGATGAGTCTTTGGTTGAAGGGACATATGGTTTTTAGGCAGTTATGGACAGGGTCACTGGAATTATGCGATTCTGCAGCTGCTGCAATTTTCACATAATTATAGATTTGCCTCATGTGCCACATATCCATTCTTTGACGCATGATTTGCAGATTTTAACAAAAAAATAGTTCCTAGCTCAAATGGTTCAAAAGTTACTAAAAATGCAGCAACACTTGTTGCCGCACAATGGAAGGCCTTTTGCAGATCTGGACTGATCACCTTTTTTTGCTTATTGCTGTGTTTGGGTGTTAACCAGTACTAATGAGGTGCAACCAATGCCCATACAGTATTACCAAGTTTAAAACGTAATAAATAATGAGGTAATACCATTACAAAATGTGCGGCAATATGTCGCATAATTTGCCTTTTCTTGTAGCATAATATACTTATCCCTGCCGCCTAATTTGGCCTTCTCCTGCCACATAATTTTAGTGGCCCAGGTTATGAAATTAAGCTGTATATGCTGTCTGAGAGTAGTCCTGGATATGTCTATAGTTTCAGGGTGTACACTGGTAGGTATTTTTCTATTGGCCCCCTTGGTTGTCTGCCCACCTTTGGAGTCAGTTAGAAAATTGTGTGGGAACTTGGAAAAGAACTTTTTAACAAAAGTCAACATTTATGCGTAAATAACTTCACACTGGTGTGCAATTGTTCAAGGACTTGTTCAAAGTGGACACTGTTGCATGCTTCACAATCCGCTTTAACCATAAAGGACACCCTAAAGAGCTTGTATGTAAAAACACTTCAGAGAAGGCAGTGCCCTGCGTGTTGATGATTTTCTAGCTGTGAAATTTTCAGACAGGATTTGGCCACATGCTGACAACCATTCATGATGAAAGTACTTCACCTGTGACTGTTTGGCGTCAGTGCGCAAACCTGTGTGCATTCTATACCACAATAAGTACATGGGTGGTGTAGATAGAGTTGATCAGAGGTTGGAGCCTTACAGTGCTGTTTGTAAGTCTTACATTTGGTATAAGAAGTTGGCTGTCCATTTGATTCATTTTGCCACCTTCAATGCTTTTGTTGTATTCAAGAATTGTTCTCCAGATTCAAAGATGACTTTTGTTCAGTTTCAACAGTCTGTATTAGGCAACTTTGATGTAGTGGAGCAGGCAGGTGTTCCTACAGCTGGAATGGAGGAGGATGTGGATAGATTGAAAGATCGCCACTTTCCTGATTGCATTCCTCCCACACCCAAAAAAATAAATCCCTATAGGAGATGTATAGTCTGTGTCTGAAGAGGCATGCGAAACAAAAGTCATATGTACTGCTCCGAGTTTCCTTCTTGTCCTGGACTATGTGTGCCCACATGTTTTAAATTGTCCCACATGCAATTCAAGTATTGAGAGTATCGGTGAGAGTAAAAGTGAACTGACTGGTATATATTGTTTTTTATTCAGTTTCACGGTTGGCGGTAGTTTGATGTATTTAGTTAGAATTGCTGTGTTTTTAGTCATATTTGGTTTTTCATCTCCTTTGAATTGGTTTATGTTTTCTCTTTTGTTAAAAAAAATTGTGATGGCCATGTTTGTGGACTGGCGCTTGGCTGGCGGTGTGCGTGTGCTGCTGCTTCGCTGGTGGTGTGTGTGGATTGGCGCTTGGCGGGCTGTGTGTGTGTGGACTGGCACTTGGCTGGAGGCGTGTGCAGACTGATGCTTGACTAGCAGTGTGCGTGGACTGGTGCTTGGCTGGCAGTGTACGTGGACTGGTGCTTGGCTGGTGGTGTATGTGAGCTGACATTCAGTGGCCGGTTGTGTGTAGTGACTTGCTGCTGTTCACTACACACACATTTCCAGCCAAACACCAGTCCTCACACTCTGTCAGCTGCCAGTCGGTGTAATTGCTGTGTCACTCCGGTGGGCATGTGAAAGTGATGGGCCCTTGAATGGCGCTGTTGGTTGATGTGAGGGTTGTATTTTGCTGGGCCTGCGGCTGGTAGTGTGATTGGTTTTGTGTGTGTCATGCATGAAAGGTGTGCGAATGGCCTCTAAAGCGATTAGTGCCTTGCCATGGCTTTACAGCTCACAAGCTGTGAGTCATTGGTTCGGCATTCTGAACTTTCAATTATTAACACTGAATTTCTTTTTTGTGAAATCTTTTAATAATAAAATTTGCATTTTGAACTTTTCACTCACCCTCGTGCCAAATCCAACCAGTATGTATGTGTACTTGAGGAGTAGATGGCTGTGCAGTAATATTTGTCTTTTCTGTCTTTCTCTGCCAGGGTATACATTGTCTCTAGGGAAAATGTACCAACACTAGATATTTTCGTAAAGTAGACACTAGGGGGAGCCCAGGGTGGCTCGCAGGGATCTCTCAAAGTACTGCAGTCTGCTGGGATCCTCATACTTCCTGCCTCCTAGAGTTCCCACATATCTCCTTATAAAAATGGTGCCTCACCTGTGTGGGTGGGCCTAGTGCCCGCAAAAGTGCAGGATCCAAGACACAATGTGGCAACAATAACAACAGGAGTAGCTGCAGTTTTTTGGCCTGGGATCGGAAGCCACATAGAAAAACCTACCAAACCCAGGCATTTCTGGTAACTAGACATCCAGGGGAGTACAGGGTGGTGTGCTTCATGAGGATCCTATAAAGTGTTCTTACCCACAATGCCCTGCAAACCTCATAACGACTAAAGTTGCATATTTTTCTTGCATTTCTGTGACATATTCTCCCAGAATCAGAAGGAATCTACAAAATCCCTACCACCCAGCATTTCTCCACTTGTCCCAATAGAAACGCTGCCCCACTTGTGTGGCTGTGCCTAGTGCCCTCGACAGGAGCAGATAAAACTAACATCAATAGGAGTCCTCGCAAAGAGATGCTCATTGACTTTGGTCTGATCTGTTCCTGTCAGGGACACGAGGCCCAGCCACACAAGTGGGGCAGCATTTTTATTGGGATAAGTGGGAGAATGCTGGAGAGAAGGAATGTTGTTGATTCCTGCTGATTCCAGAACTTTCCATCACAGAAATGTGAGGAAAATTTGTTTTTTAGTCAAAGATTGAGTTTTGAAAGAGCTTCTGGGTAGGAAACCCTGTGTGAGCCACACAAGTCACCCGATCCTGGATTTCCCTAGGTGTCTAGTTTAAAAATAAATTCAGGTTGACTACATTTCCCTAGGTGGTGGCTCAGTGAGGGCCCAAAATATACAGCTACACACATTGCACAAAAAGGGACTGTTTTCACTGGAAAAATGTGATGTGTCCATGTCGTGTTTTGGCGCCTTTCGTGTCGTGACCACTATCCTTACCCACACAAGTGATGTCCCATTTTTATTGGGAGAATTGGGGCATGGTAGGTGTCAGGAAATTTGTTCCTCCCTGCAGGTTCCAGAACTTTCCATCCCAGAAATATGAGGAAAATATGTTTTTTAGTCAAGTTTTGAGGGTTTGCAAGGGCTTCCGGGTAAGAAAACCAGGTGGGAGACATGCAAGTCACCACACTCTGGATTCCCCCAGGTGTCTAGTTTCCAAAAATGTGAAGGTTTGCTGTAATTCCCTAGGTGGCGGCTGAGCTAGGGCCCAAAATCCACTACAGCCACGTTGTAAAAAAAGGTCAGATTTCAGTGACAAAATGTGATGTGTCCATGTTGCAGCCCGTAACCCTACCCACACAAGTGAGGTACCATTTTTATTGGGAGACTTAGAGGAACACAGAATCGTAGAACAAGTGTTATTACCAACTGTATTCCTCTATATTTGTGCCTTCCAAATGTAATGCAGTGTGTATGAAAGAAGTTGTTTTGAGAAATGCCCTCTAATTCACATGCTAGTGTGGGTACCCACAAATTCAGAGATGTGCTAATAACTGATGCTTCTGAACTCCATTTCTTCTGCCAATTTCAGAAATACATAGTTTTCCTTGATACCTATTTTTCACTCTTTATATTGTACTGTATGAATCGCTCTAGTCTATATCCGGTACACAATTAAAAATCATTGCAAGCTGCAACTCAGTTATTGCCTCTGGGTACCTTGAGTTCTCAGAAAACCTAAAAACCCTATGTTTTTCCACAACCACAATGGTCTAGCAGATGTAATGGTATATTGTTTTGTAAATCTGCCATTGTGAAGAAAAGTTGCAAATGAAAAAATGGTCACAAATGGACAGTTTTTCCAATTAATTTTCAATATTTTTTAATTTCAATTCTTAGGGCCTAATTATGAGTTTTGCGGGCCGCAGTGGCAGTGCGGCTACCACTGCACTGGCGGTCCACCTGCCTTATAATCAGTTGGGAGGTTGGACCGCCACAGGACATCTGCCACTGCCGGGGATCCATGATCCATGACGGTCTTGCAGCAGTTCGAGGCCCACAATGTGCTGGCAGTGCCACTGCGGCACCGCCAGGCATATTGCGAGTTTCCTCACTGCAATGAAAAGTGTGGTGGCAAGGAAACTAAGGGGCCCTACAGGACCACCTGTTGCCTCTGTGCATGGTGGTGCATGCAGCGAGGCAAATGGTTTGCCCCTGTTTGTCTGCACCCCCTGTTTCAGCCCGGCATGGACTTCACAGTGCAAGCCATGCTGAAAGGTGCTGTGGGGGTCCCACGGCGCTGCCTCTCTAAGGCTTGTATATGAGCCTTTGAAAGGCATCCCCGCCGCAGGACCACCCAACTGGATTAAACTCCTAATCCGGCAGGCGGTCTGCCTAAGGGGTTGGCTGTCTTGCAGCGGGGCGCTAGCATATCGGCCCACTGCGAGGCCGCCAAGCTCATAATCAGGCCCTTAGTTTCTTTAGGAAACCCTTGAAGGATCTGCACAAATGACCCCATGCTGAATTCAGAATTTTGTCTAATTTTCAGAGATGTATAGCTTTTGGGATCCACCTGTTTCCAACATATACTGGAAGGAGGTTTAAAGCATAAAAGATAGGAAAATGGACTATCTCCCAGTAAAATGCCAAAACTGTGGTAAAAAATGTGTTTTTCTGACCCCAGCCTGCCTAGTCCTGAAAACTGGGATGATGGTGATTTTAGCACCACAAACCTTTCGTTGATACCATTTTCAGGAAAAAACCAGACACTTTCTTTTGCAGCACTTTTTCAAATTTTTCCCAAAAATCCAAACTTTAGCTATATTTTAGCGAATATCTCGTTCCCCTCCAGGGGAACCCGCAAACTCTGGGTAGCTTTAGAATCCCCAAGATGTTGGGAAAAAGGACACAAATTTGGCATGGATAGCATATGCAGAAAAAAGTTATGGAGGCCTAAGCGAAAACTGTCCCAAATAGCCAAAAAAGGCTAAGAACTGGGGGGAGACCCAGCAGTGAAAGGGTTCAGCTGTTACTTAAATGTTAGTTTCTTCTCAACACAAAAACACACTGCAAAACATAATATTAGAGGTACAATGGTAATGGACACATTGAAATCACTAACATTGAATGATAACACTACTCTGATCAATATACAGGTAATCCGAAATGGAAAATGCTCAAATGAAAGATTGTACTCAGGAAGAATACATTGCAACAACAAAATATTAATTAAAAAAGGTAACTTGCTAAATAATCTGAATTATGTACACAAGTATCTAATGTTAGTGAAGTTCAGAACATGCATACAATCTAAGTTGACTGACTCAATGCAATATGGGATTTTTGAGACCATTAAACAGATACAGAATGAAAATGGAGGATCACGATCTTCCCACAAAATAAGGGCTACTTTGTAACTTTTACTATTGGTTATGGTTTGCAACCACAAAGTATGCACAGTATGGAACATTATGGAATTAAGACAACAAAATAGCAATGTAGATTCACTTAAAACAGTGGTTTCCAAACTTTTTAGGACCACGACCCAATTTTTTGTACGACAAACGTTTGAGACCCACTAAGCTTTAATGGACATGAGGCGGGCAATTTTTGAATGTAACTCAAGCATTGTGTGGTAGAGCACTATCATTTACAGACAGCACATTTTCCATTGAAATGACTACTAAATTTGAGTACAATTGAAAATATAAGCAAATCGCTAGGCAACAAATTGGTCAATTGAATTATTGGAGCATAGCTAGCAAGCAATGATACTGAACCCAAAGTACCAAAGTTGAAATATAAAAATGTGGAATTTTATTAATACAATATATTAAAATCAAGGCTCAAATTTGAAACAACATAAATTCAAAGAAATATACATGAAACAGCAGAACAATGTGAAATGATGAGAAAAAGATTCAGGAAGAAAGACAATTATACAGCTGAATAGGTGTAATGATGGATACTTTGATATTGCTTTCACATAATGAAGTCTCAAAATTCACAAAATATGAATAAAGCTGTAAACTGTACATCAAGCTTTACAAAAAACAATGTAAATGATTATGTATACAATGAGCCAAAATGGATTGCACCATACATTGGAAAACAATTGGTATATTAAAATAGTGCAATGTTGGTTCTTCAGAAAATTGACGCGCGTTTCGGCGAACAAAACGCCTTCCTCAGGAAACCAGCATTGAGAGAAATAACCAGAACCAAGTAGGACAGATGTCTCTATATTAGTATGTCCTTCGAAAAGGGGCCATAATAGGTCTTTGAATGATTCGAGAGAAGTCTGATAGACTGGTAATCACTCAATGGTGAAGATAAAGCTGCATCTGATATTTAGTGGAGAGCCTGGATCCAGCCTGAAAGCACGGATATGAGAACAGTAGTCAAAGCTACTGAATTATTTGAGTGCTCTAGAGGAGAAAAATCTCCTAGGATACAGATCATAACCTCGATAGTACGCTTCGTGAGACAGGAAGCCTTCTGTTGTGAGGAGTGATCATAGGCCTCTTGTACAAATGTTTGCTTGTAGAAAGGTTAAGAATACTACTTCCTGTATAAAACAATGGGTTGAGAGTCTCATGGAATTCAATTTCCAGGTAGAGTATTTACCAGGCAAAAGAAATATCCCAGCAGATTGTCTTTCTAGATTGCCTCTGGAAAATGGGGGTGCCTCGAAAGCAGAGGTTCCTGTAGTGTGGGTCAAAGAATCGGCCCTCAGTAAGTGGGAGTAGGGATTAGAGGCTAACAAAGACACAAATTGTGAACTAGTGCTTGAGTATGTTGCTGGAGGTTGTCCTAACTTGAGTGCTTGTCCAGACAAGGCAAAGGCATTTTGGAGTATCAAGAAGGAACTGAGCATTGTGGAAGGAGAATTATACAGAGGTGACAGACTGGTTCCACCAGCAGAATTGTTTGGAAAGATTGTTAACCGGGCCCATGAAGGGCAATTGGGCTGGAGTCTTACTAAGGCTAGTATAAGGGCATGCTATTGGTGGCCAGGCCTTGATAGGCAGGTGGAGAAGGTTGTGAAAGATTGCATACAATGTGCTAGTAATGATACGTCTAGGGTGGTAAGAACAGCTCCTCTATCTCATGTTTCTGTACCAGGTGAGCCTTGGTGCAAATTAGGTCTAGATCTGGTGGGACCTTCTGAGTTGTTGCCACCGAATGATAGATTTGTCATTGTTCTGGTGGACTACACCTCCAAGTGGGTCACGGCTAGCTGTGTACACTCGATCACCACTAAAAGTGTTGTAGAGTTTTTGAAGGATGTTTTTGGATATGAATGGTTACCTAGGAATATAGTGACGGGCAATGGAGCTCAGTTTACCTCACAAGCGATGAGAGATTTCCTTAATGACTTGTTCATTTCTCATTTCTGCATAGCTCTTTATGCTCCCCAGGAGAACGGGTTGGTAGAGAAGATGAATCAACTTGTTAGGGCTAGTGTGCAGACTGCTTTGGGCGAGTTACCTCTCAAGGTTGTTCTATGGGAGACGTAATGGGCTCATAGGATTGCACCTAATAGTGTGACTGGAATTTCTCCTTTCTGAGTACTGAAGGGAAGGCTGGCTGGATTTAAATTGAACCATTTATGTTTGAACTTGAGGAAGGGAGGAAGGTCTGTTGTGTCTGACAAGGCAATAGTCAGTCGAGACATTGTAATAGCCAACCAAGATAAATACAAAAAACTTTTGATGACAAACATTGTGTGCGTCACCGAGAATGGAATGTTGGTGATGTGGTCTGTATTAAAAAACCCACGTGGAGCCCTAAGGGGGAGTCCAAGTTTTCAGAACCCAGAAAAATCATAGAGGTAAAAAAGAATGTTGTGGATTTGAATGGCGATTATGTTTGGAGCATGTCACGATTAGCTAGATGTTTGAGTGAGAAACCTGCATCACTGCGGGAGCCGGGGAGAATGTGTGGTGTAGACGTGGATTCAGGAGAAGTGTGAGGATCAGGAGACGACTAGTGCATTTCTGGTAGAATGCAACAGATTAGGTCCTACATAGTCATTTTGAATGTATGTTATGGCCTTTGCCATCTATGAGATCTCCGGTCCAGGGAAGACCTGGCTTGGCAGTTCAGTCTGGACTGTTTCCATGAGGCAGAGAGTCAAGACTGATTTGCATATGGCTGGGTCTGAACTGGGGTGGCAAAGTGAGCTAAAGAACGATGATGGATCCAACCCAGATCTGTGACTGGGGGTGAGTGTCTGAAATGTTTTAGCGCTCCGTCCATCATCTCTTTGTGTTATCTATGAGATCTCCATCATTTACTGGCTATGTTTTTTTTTACTTTGTGTTTTATTTATTCAATGTTTTTCCCTTTCCCTGATTCCCTTAATTGTTGATTCTATTAATATTGTTACTGAGTTTACATTCAATCCTATGTATCCTGACCCCTTTATTCTTTCTCCGCTCTTACCGGTTATCCTTTATGAATATTTCGAGCATCTGCGCACATATTATATAAGGTTTATATGTTGCTATGTTTATGGGATGTGTTATGGCATGTATTTTGGCAGCCTAGTGCCTCTTTAATCTTGTGATATAATCCGGTGGAATCTGAGGTACCTAGGATTCCACCTGGGGACAGTTGAAGAAGAGATTTGCAATTGGAGGTTGTGTAGGTACTGACTGGAGATGGATGTGCGTAAACACTTGGACTTTACAAGTGTGTGAGTGCTTCTTGTCACAGTCGCCTTCCAACAGTCCTTTCATAATACAGTACAACTGTCTCAGACATGTTTCATTTGGGCAAAAATCCTGATTGTTCAGGATGCACTAAGTTCTGTAAGAGATTAAGTACTAGGGTAGCATAAATCTTGCACAAGGTTTTGTTACTGGTGTTGCAAATAGGTAATGAGTGGTAAGAGACTATATCCAGTGCCCCAGGGTCTGGCTTAGTGAGCACCACTATCAGAGCCTCCATATTGGACTTCGAAATTCATGGAAGTTTCATATTGATCCAATAATAATCCCCCCAAACTCCATTGCAAAGCCATGTCCTTTACCATCATCTAAGCCACCTTTGCTCCTTCATTAAATGCTGTAATCTGATAACGTCTTCCCTTAGTTGTTACCATCTGTGGTGACCACTGCATCAATCTTTATACCATTCAATGGTACCTTTGTTCATCTTCCTTATACTCTCCAATGTTGTTGCCCAAGTAGCTTTCATCTGAGCCATTGAGGGTTTCCTAAGTTCCTTGTAGTGATTCCTTCTCCTGCACATTGTCCACTGATACCCTCTGTAATGTTCTTTCAGACCATCCAGTGTGGTGCTGTGTTTGTCCATCCAATGATTTGTTGCAATAACGTCAGTGAAGAGGTGAGATCTCCCACCACCCAGTATTTTCATTTTCGCTGGGAACAGCAACATGTGCTTTAGCCCGAGGTCTTGTAACCTCCTTTAACCTCTAAGAAGTTATTGTGATACACTCACAAGTTCCATGTGTGATGCTATGCTCAACCCAGTCAGGTTGGATGCTTTGAAATTGGTTGCTAGCTACACATCATTGTTGTTGCCAGTGAGTTTGAAAAAAGACAGTCTAGTGGCTGCACAAGTAGGAGTCTTGGCAGAGTTTATGGATGCTCACTATTGCCGAACTGATTTTCAGGCAACACAGAAGAAAACACACTCCTTCCGATGACAGGTGTGGTATGTCAATGGTAGCGGACTTTCTTGTCTCTTTGAGTCTCAGGTAATGGGTTCCATGCAGGACTTTAGGGAGCTTATTACAAAATAATAACATTGGGTAGTCTGATATGGTAAAGTCAGAGAACATGAACCATAACAAAAGACTGTTTGCCAGTGTAAGCTAAGGGAGAGATTATAAAATAGTCTTGTGAGTACCTGAACCCCTCCTGCAATCCAAGATATACTGGAAAGCTCCTGCAACTTAATGGAGAACACATCAAAACAAGGACCAATACAGAAGAAAGTAAGGAACGCTACTGAAGGAAACTAACTGGAAACTTAAAGGACACAGATGAGTGGGAAAACAAGAAATGTGCGTGAAATGCAAATGCTAAGTGGCACAAACTCTCATCAAGAGAGACCCAAACAACCCACGGAGAGTGTTGCAGGGCACGGTTGGTTATAACTCAAGCCTCTTTTTATATGTGTGCTTCCATAACTGATCTCGAACAGCTCTCCTAGTCACATTTCTTAAAGGGGCAGTAACTCAAAACTATTTCCTCTGTAATCTGTAGTCCAAGGGATCTCTGCCTACCCTTAAAAAATGAAACTTTAAAGTTTCCTTTTTTTTCTTTTAAAACTCATCCCGTTTTTCATTAAGGAAAACGAGCTGCGTTTAAATAAAGACTGCTTAATTTAAAAGCAATCACCAACATGGAGGTCTGCAGAGCACAGCAGTCCACCATCCCTGTAATGGCAGCGAATTCCAGTGGGTCACAACTGACAACAATAACGCCATCATGGACTATCATTTTCTATGTAGTATTCAAACCCCTAAATTACACTTCAGTATCTCACAAATTCATGGGGCACTCACAAAGTTTAATCCCTATCACTGACAAAAGCTTAGTTTTTAGTCTGATGATCCCGACATGTGTGCCATATTCCCACATCTCAAATGTACAGTAATGCACAAAATGAAAATGAGGAGGAACATTGCTTCCTGTATTCAAGAATGTGTGCTCTTAGAAAATATTCACCTTGAATGGCCATAAAGCTTGCATACTGGCGAGCACTCAAGTGTGATAGTTCGAGAGGGACTTTAAAGAGCAATGGTTACATACATAACATTCCCCTCCCACCCTTGTGGGCAACCTACATAGGCAGTTCACTAATTACACACACACATGGTTCCTACATTTGAGCACAGCCAACTCTAAATCATGTTTGTCTTAACCTTTAGCATTGTCCTACCTCTTTTAAAAAATTGCAAGATGTCCATTAAAAGTCATATCCCTGCAACTTGACAATACCTGTGGTTTATCAGGGCAAAACCGACCCCCAGTAACAAAAACGGCCACCACAGGTCCAAAACCAGCTCCCACCCTTCCGGCCCACCGGGGAAACGCTCGGTGCCAGCTACGGCCAGTCCGGCCCTGTAGTTTATCTGCTAATACAGACAATTATTTGAATAAATTAAAATAACTTCTCCCACTAAAGACCACACCTAACACCTATAATGTAATCTGCCACATAGAAATTGGAGTAAATGCATGGAATGGTTTCCTTAACAGCACTAAACTAATCCGAATCACCACTGAAAAAGCCACTAACCTTGCGGTGAGCAGCTTCATGGCCTGCATAAAGCTTTTTGATTAATTGTCTATGGTATTAAGCATTATATAAGTGCGGTTACAATTCAGTCCATGCATCACGAATGCAGACTAAATTTACTTTCCCTTTCTGAGATCTGATGCTGCAATTAGAGAGGAAAAATGGAATGGGCTCAAATCGAGAACTTTCTTCTTATCCATCTTGAGAGATATCTGGGAGTGTGTGGGTATGAAGAAGGCAGGCTGCCTGCAACAGAACTGAGCGATGCTGCCTTGCAAGGTCCATGCACGTGCACACGCGGGCAGGGTACCTCTAGCTCTCGCAGTCTTGCTACCCACGCTATATCAGGTCTGGTGGTAAAGAGAAGGTTTCCAGTACTGTCAGCTGCCATCACCTACAGTGAAATTGACGTCAATTTCATTTCACAACTGACAAATAGAACCACTGAAGCTCGAGTCAATTTCAGACGAAACAGCAGTTGAAATTGACTCTGGGCTCGAGCAGTTCCATTTGCTGGTTTCATTGAATTCCTTGTCAATTTCAACCCAAGTGGCGCCATCAGGGTAAGATAACATGTGTGATGCATGGCTATCCCTCCCTCCGCGCTAACCGCTGCACGCTCAGACTTGATGTTTCAAGAGGTATCATTGAAACATCAACTTTTTCTAGCAAAATAGCAGGTGATCTTCAAGCTCGTCTCAGCCTTATTTCTACAGTTTAGTGACAGTTTGCTGTACATGTTCCTTGTTGGAAGAGGAGGGTAGTTCGGTGCCTGAAGGAGTATTTTTCGTCAAATTAGATAATAGAAATATGGCTTGCAATTGTGCAGGTGATGTGACATCTTCCTTAATCCTTAGTTTAAAGAGGATGAAAAAACAGTGATGGCTGATAGTAAGAAGAAACTACATTTTCCGAAGGACCTGAATAGCACACATTAAAGAGGTTTGGGTTCTGCAATTTCTCACCAGTTTTCCTTCTTGCCTAAGCTGCAATTGATAAATATTTTACAAGCACCTGGATTATTCATTGCATTTATGGGGTTTGTCACTTTTTTACGGAAAGGAAATGATGCTGTGTCTCGTAGATTTTCTTTTTTCTTTTTATTTAATTTGAGCACGTTGGTACAGCTCAAGTTAGATTTGCAACCTAACATTAAGCCACAAGGAACTGTGCACGTGTCTTCTGTGTGTCAGACGCATATGAAACGATCATTGGCCAAGATAATCAGTCTGTTTCTTTAGTTTTTGTTACTGGAAGTGTTTGACGTAGTTTGGTCACATTGGGTGTGTTGCCCTCAGCTGCCCTAGAAAGAAAATTAAATCAAATAATAAAGAAACATCCCCGGCCACAACAACATAGAAGCTGGGAGTAATGTCCCATTGCTTAAACCTCAAAGAATTGTGCTTTAAAAAGGAGACAGGTTATATTGTTTTCATTGTAACTGGTAACCGTCAAAGGAATTCAAAGAAAAGTATTGCTTAATAGACAATTTAGAGGAAGGGCCAGTATTTTCAATGCATCATTTAAAAAGCCCATGTAGGGACATTTTTTAGGTCTCGCCTAGGCAGCGCTTGCGCTGTCTCTTCGAGACATCCTGTATTCAAGATATGGGCATTAAGCTCTGCCCACTTTCCGCCCATCTTTTTAATTGGCTCCTGTCCCTGTCCTTTGTAAATGGTGGCTTTTCATTGTTCAAGAGGGCTTAGTAGTCCCTTGTTAGTACCGCCTTGTCTCTTCTTGTAACCTCCAATTAGGACACCCTCTGTTACATGTGTTGTAACTTCCTAGGTTTAAATTAGAGGCTCAAGGCACTATTTTCTTAAAGGGTTTTAGGCAGGACACAAACTTGGTCCTAAGCTAGGCTGGCAGTGGTTACTTCACTCACTACAACATCTCACATTTATATGAGACCGTCTATAAATTTCTCTTCATCAGCTTCAAACAGAGTACAACCTAATCGAAATTAATGTAATAATTCTTTTGTCACATTTCAAAGCTACTAATTGTATATATGGACATAGCTATTTGAATGTACTCATAGTACTAACTTGCATGCAATGCCTTATGGGTATGGTGGATTTACCATATCTTCTGCAGGGTGCAGTACCATATGTGACCAAAAGAAGTCCCCTTTTGACCACATGGTACTGCACCCTGCAACATGGTTAGGTAAAACAACATTGCCATTTATAATTGCCAATAACTCCAACTTTGTAGACATGCAATGTTGGTGCTTTACTCACTAGGGACCTCTAGGAGCAGCTTGCGGTACTGCACCGAGACATGCAATGCTGGAGCCTTGCCCACTAGGGACCTCTTGGACCAGCTTGCAGTACTGCACCTAGACATGCAGTGCTGGTGCCTTTCTCACTAGGGACCTTTAGGAGCAGTTTGCAGTACTGCACCTAGACATGCAGTGCTGGTGCCTTGCTCACTAGGGACCTCTAGGAGCAGCTTGCGGTACTGCACCGAGACATGCATTGCTGGTGCCTTGCTCACTAGGGACCTCTAGCAGCAGCTTGCGGTACTGCACCTAGACATGCAGGGCTGGTGCCTTGCTCACTAGGGGCCTCTAGGAGCAGCTTGCGGTACTGCACTGTGACATACAATGCTGGTTCCTGGCTCACTACGCAAGCATTTGCAATGAACTAGGTCTCGCATTACTGAAGTATGAGCTATTGGCATTGCATTGTTATTTGCAATGCCAATACCTCAAACTATCAGTAATGCGAGACCGATTGCATTGCAAATGCTTGTTATGCTTTGTGAACAGGTTCAACAGGTTATCAGGACAGCTCAAGGAAATAAGTGAACATGTAAGGGTGATCAAAGTATAACTCAGTTTCTGTACAACAGGATAAAGCATTCAAACTGTACACACTTTCAGAACAAAAAAATACAGAAATCAGCAATTAATATATTGCCATGTCAGAAAGGGAAATACATCAAAGTATACACACAAAGGGCCTCATTACGATGTTGGGTGGACTCACGTCTGTCCGACAACGCTGCGGTCTCCGACACTGCTATTGCAATGCGACCGCACATGGTGCGATCGCATACTCCCAATTCTCTATGGGAGCTTGTGCTGCAGCCGTAAACTGGCAGCAGCACAAGCTCCCATAGAGAAATGCGAGTTTCTGTTAATCCCTGCACCGCGTGGCACAAGGGGCAGGGAACAGGGGGGCACCATAGGTGCACCCTCTGCCCCCAACCGGAGTCCGCAGGAAGAATTAGTTCCTGGTCGGAGGCTTTCCAACCGACATTATAATAGGGCCCATAGTGTCAGTTATAAGTCATGTCTAATATGCTGTTTGACAAAATGACTGCTTGAACTCCCCATCACCAAAACCTAATGAAAATGGAAAAAGTAATGTCCTTGATGTACAGACCATCCAAGAAACGGCAAATCATGGAACGCACATGAAAGCCAGTTGCTCTATGGGGCCAACCCAAAGCGCACACTCTCTCTCTCTTACTGTATGACCAAAAATCATGGGCAAATATCTTTAGGCATGGGAGGTATACGGGGGATAGTGGGGCAGCTTTGGCAGCATACACCGGCCGGACTCTGGCACACTCTGTTCTCCTTCCCTCTGGACTTGTTTTTTCTTGTCTTAATTTTCTATTCCCTTAATTACTTCCCTCAAAATGTATTTAGACGCAGCTTCGTTTATTTCATTCATTCCCTTTCCTTTCCCTTCTCCAAGTCTAGAAGCTTGTTTGCCTCTCAGCATACGCTCGAGTCATACCTTCTTCGCATGCATGCTTTCACTAAATAGCACATACAACAATGTCTCAAAGGGTGTAAATTGAAGGTCAGTTACACGGTCAGTTACAACAATTAGTTGCTGAGAACGGAATCAAAAGGGGAGAAAACCAGGGAGACAAATTTCTTTGGTAACATAAATTGTATTTGAGTGAATATACATATTTGACATATTTAGCTTCATATAATCAAACATATGGAAGGCTGACACTGCATTACATTGAATGGCATGTAACCTGTGGGATACTGTGCACAAATGCTCGTGAAGAATTGTGACGGCGCAAGTGACACGTGAGAAAGTATGTACAGCGATAAGAAGGGGCGCAACAAAGAGCAAGTGAAGGTAAAATTTACATAGTTATGATATCCGAACAACAAATGATAATGAATACAAAAATAATCAAGTGGGGTATACTTGAGGGGAGCGCCGAGAATTCCGCTGTAAAAGTCGACGGCGTTTCGGCTTGTAGAGGTATTTAGGCCATCATCAGGACCAGGTTACTGTTACTTATATGGCAGTGGCGAGAGGTCGCAACTGTCAAAAAATCCAGGTAGGGCAAGGTCCAAGGGCAATTAAGGTAGGAACTGCGGAGGTTCTGTTGGAAGGGACGTAATTGGGGGTCCCAGGAGGTCCAGCAAGAAACAACGGTAATCGTTCACAGTCACAATAAACCAAAAGCTGCTGGGCAAATTACTTTGGAAAGTCAGCTCGAGGCATGGCGAGGCGCATCACGGGGCCGGCAGGAGTCACCTGGTCCTGATGATGGCCTAAATACCTCTACAGGCCGAAACGCCGTCGACTTTTACAGCGGAATTCTCGGCGCTCCCCTCAAGGATACCCCACTTGATTATTTTTGTATTCATTACCATTTATTGTTCGGATATCCTAACTATGTAAATTTTACTTACACTTGCTCTTTGTTGCGCCCCTTCTTATCGCTGTACATGCTTTCTCACTTTTCACTTGCGCCGTCACAATTCTTCACGAGCACTTGTGCACAGTATCCCACAGGTTACATGCCATTCAATGTAACGCAGTGTCACCCTTCCATATGTTTGATTATATGAAGCTAAATATGTCAAATATGTATATTCACTAAAATACAATTTATGTTACCAAAGAAATTTGTCTCCCTGGTTTTCTCCCCTTTTGATTCCGTTCTCAGCAACTAATTGTGCTGCGTGTAACTGACCTTCAATTTACACCCTTTGAGACATTGTTGTATGTTATAGATGATTGCCCTAGTCTCTTTAGGGTATATGGGCTACCTCCTGTAGTCTAATACTGTTCAATAAATAGCAAGCATGCTCTTGCGCTGTACAGTGAAATGCCACATTAGTTTCATTTGTAAAATTCACCACAGCACATGTGCAGTTTAGTGGTAACCAGGTCTAACGGGGGACCTGAACTTACTCAATCGGGGCATAGCCATTCATTGGGCTTCTTTTTCCGGCTCTGCAGCCTCTACCTACCCAAGACGGTGATGCTGGCAGAGCGTGAGTGCTTTTATATGAGGGGGAGTCTTGGACTTTTAGCATCTAGCAGCAGTTTGTTGAACGGTTATTCAGGGGCTCAACCTCCAAGGGAGCTATGAACTATTAGCAGTGTGTCTACCGTGGGAATCACTTGTAGATGCCCTGCTCATACTGTGAGGAAGTCACGTGCAAACTCAGTTTCTACAGCTAGAGGATGCTCACACTGACGCATTTCACGAAGGGGGGGTACAAATTTGTAACTATACTGCACCAATGTGGAGAGTTGGCTGATATCTTTGTAACTTGTGAGGAAATTATACAACTATAAGTTGCGAGAACTCACCTGCTTGTGCCTCACATTACTTTTCTTTGCTAGGTGTAAACTTGCAGATACAAGTTACTCAAGATACTGGCAAAATGCATTTCTCATAATATGTGTAATCCCCTGATTTAGTAGCAAGGATAATGGCAGAGAATAGACATTCTGGCCATTTGAATCTGCTGTCTCACATTCCGTGGCTTTAACCTGTTTTCCGTCCAGTTTGCTTTTCAATCTTTACTCTCATCTAAGGCCAGGTGTACAAAGCTTTTTTATGTTCACAGAGGGCCGATTTTCATAAATAGCCTATTTTCGAATGCAAAAAGGCTTTTTAAAATGTACAAAGCCCTATTTGCAATTCGGTATCCTATTACTGAATCACAAATTGGGTTTGCGATTCGGTATTAGGAAGGGGCGTGTTTAGGGCGTCCTTCCTGATACTGAATAGAAGTGGTATGTGTGAATGTTTAGCGACCGAAATGCGGTCGATAAACATTTGCATTTTACAGCCTTCTTCAAGTAGGTGGTAACCCATTCGCAAAGGGGAAGGGGTCCCCAAGGGACCCCTTCCTCTTTGTGATTGTATGTAAAAACATTTTTTAAAAGCAGGCAGTGGTCCCACAGACTACTGACTACTCTTAAAAAATGAAAAGAGCATTTTTCATTTTTTTCCAGACACATCCCATTTTTCTTTAAGGAAAATGGGCTACATTAAAAAAAAAGATTGTTTTATTGAAAAAGCAATCACAGACATTGTGGTCTGCGGACCCAGACACCATCCCTGTGATTTTTGCGCTTTCCAATGGGTCGCAAATCGAGCCCTACCTCATTAATATTCATGAGCTAATTCTATTTGTGACCTACTGAGAATCGTAAAATGTGTAAAACACACACATGTACATGGGTGTTTGGGATTACCAAATAGCTAATCACAAAAATTCGCTATTTGGTAATCACAAACGATTACCTACATACATCTGGCCCCTAGTCTGTTCCTTTACTTGTTTAGTTTTGCTGCAGTCTGAGTATTTGTGCTCATGCCACTTTTTTTTACCAATCTTTTAATTAGTTACAACATTAGAATTGTAATCAAACCTGAGCACAAATGGTCATCACCCTGAGCCACTCAGCTATGGGGATAGGCAGTGGGAGATCTCCAGTGGTGAGCAATGTTAAGTTTTGCGAGTAGCAGACTAAGTCCCACCACTGTCCTGGAGCCCCGGCACCCATTCATCCATCAGTCCAAAGAATGTGAATTTGTGATCCATATTGACAGGCCTCTGGACCACCTCACTTTACATTTTATGGATATTGACCCAGTAGGCTTTAATAATCTGGGACTCCAAGATCACGTGGAGCAATGCACCTTTCTCCGCTTTGCCCCTGGCGCAGCTCATATCTTGTGCAACCTCCATTGCATCTACTCTCTCAGATGTATAGTATACCGAATGGAGGTATATGAATTGAAGCAGCCAGAGACGGGTCCATATCTCTCTCTCTCTCTCTCTCTCTCTCTCTCTTTCTTTTATGCTCCTCTCTTCAGACTGGTTTGTTTGTTATTGCCGTTGCTTCTCTACTTTGTCCTTTGTCCTTTGTTTTGCTTTATCTCTTAGCTCTTTTTTACCTTTGAGCTCCTTCTCTTTTGCTCTCCCTTTTTGAACTTCTTGCTCAGTTTTCTTCTTTTCTCATTTTGTCCTTTTATTTGTGCCATCTGTGCCATTTTGCTCTTCTCTCCCCTTTGAACTTTCTCGCCCTCTCAGCTTCCCCATGCGCTTATTACCTCTTTCCTACCTGTGGACTCTCCCGTTTTCTGTCTGCCGTGCCCCCTTCTGCCCATCACTCCCTGCTCTCTTACCCCATCCCAGACACACTTAATGGCGCCCAAAGTGCAGACCAGCCATTAATAAGGTGCGTTTCTGGGCCTTTCTAAGACTTACTTGCGCCTGATCGTCTGACCTGGCAAGGCCCTTTCGTAACACTCTCATTTGCAAGTGGGGCTCCCACCTCATGTCGGCCCCTTCTCCCCTCTCTCTCTCTCTCTCTCTCTCGGTTGGTTTGTTTGGTATTGCCGTTGTTTCTCTGCTTTGCCATTTTTTTGCTCCAGTTATCTGTTTACCTAGATAGATGATCTACTGCCATTCAGAAAGAAACTGAAAACTTGGCTTTTTCCTAGGGTATAATTCAGTGTTTCTTATTTTTGCAATCGTCATCACACTCTAAGATAATTGATCCTACGTGTTCAAGCGCCAGGATACCCGTAGGGTCGCAGTGCGCTCTATAAATTCTGAATACAATACAATACAATACCTCTGCTGTTTCCTTTTGCTATCTTTCTGCTTCTCTGCTCTGTTTGCTTATTTTCACTCTCTCTCATTTTCTTCATTCTCGCTCCGTGCCCTTCAGACTTTGTAACTCATTCTCTGGCCCTTTTATGCTTCCTCACTTTTGACTCTTGTTCTTTGACCCTTGTTTCTCACCTTTTCTATCAGCTCTTTTGTAACTCTCAGATTCCTCTTTTCTTTGTATCATCTCTGCCATTTCACTCTTCTCTAACCTTTAGGTCTTCTCGCTCTTTTTGACGCCTCTAGGCCACCATGGTCCTTCTGGACCTGATTTTTTCCTCCTCCAGCAGCATTTTGGTCAACAAGCCTAAACGATCACATGGACTGACAAGCCCTCATTAATTCACCATCCATGCCAGCATCAACACAAAACCACAACCACCATACCAGCCTGCCAAAACTGGAACAAAGACCAAAAAGAAGTCTGTTTGGCTACACTCAGGGAACACCAGCCCACAAACAACAGGAGACTATCCAATTTCCGTCACCAACTGGAACAACTGGATCCCTGACTGCGCTAGCTCCTTGGTTCCCTTCAAGTCCAAAAGATCCACTATATCCAGATCAATAGCTAGCTGGTGTCCGGAGGCGCTCAGAATGACTAAGCACCACTACAAACATCTGGAGAGCAGATAGAGAACAAGCCAGAAAAACACAGACAGCAACACCTTCAAATCTGTCCTCAGACTCTACCATTGAGGCCCCATTAGATCCTTGCCCTCACCACATCTTCACTAAAGGGCTACAACATCTCAGTCCTTACCCCTATCCTGAATGCCTCCATCACTAGAGCCATATTCCCCGATGCCTGGAAACACACAATAGTCCCGACCCTACTCAAGAGGCCACTATGAGCCCAGCGGCACTAGTCAGTTACAGACCCACCTCCCTGCTATCTTACCAAGACAAAATACTGGAGAAGCGGATCAACAAACCCATAATCAACCATCTCAACCAACACTAACTTCTCAATGCCCCTAATCCCAATTCAGACCAAACCATAGCACGTAAACAGCCCTCATCACCGCAGCAGATGGCAGCAAATAAATCTGGAACAAGGGGACATGCCAGCCCTCATCCTCCTGGACCTCTCAGTAACCTTCGATACAGTATCCTACCTCATTCTCATCCAAAGACTGCATGGAACTAGCATCCAAGGTTCCACACTTCTTTGGATTTAATCCTTACAGACTGGTAGAACCCAGCAAGTTAGTCTGGCCACCTCCTGTTAAGACGCCCGCAATCTCATCTGCGGTGTGCTGCAAGGATCGTCACTCAGCCTGATCCTCTTCAATGCATACACGACTCCGCTCACCAGCATCATATACACCCAGGCAATCAACAACCTATCCTACACTGCCTACACTCAGCTGATACTCTCCCTCTTGGAAAAAAACACCCAACACCTGGACCAAGTTTGGCACCTGCATGAACAAAGGGCCCGATTCTGATGCGGGTTGGAAAAGCTTCCCGACCGAGGGCCTGATTCTGATGCGGTTAGGAAGGCCTCCTAACAGCATTTGCTCCTTCCAAATCGGATCGGGAACGTGTCTTCCCGACCGAGGGCCCAATTCTGATGCGGTTAGGAACAAATGTTCCCATTGAAGTCAATGGGAGTTCAACCAAATCGTATCTGGAAGCATCCGGATGCATCCTACTCCGCCGGTCGGACTTTCCCGATCCGAGTGGGTCGGACACCATTTCCCAACCGATTCGGTCGGGAAGCTTTTCCAACCCGCATCAGAATCGGGCCCTTAGTGTCTCAAACTCAAAACTGACAAGACAGAAGTTGTGATTTTTGGAAAGAACTCTTCTCCATGGCCTGGTGGCTCGCTGAACTCAGTCCTACTCCCACCCCTACTACCACTGAGACTCTGAAGGATTTTCATCGACAGCTATCTCAATATTACTACCCAAGTCAATCCTATCACAGCCTTCTGCTCCCCACCCTGAAGATGCTAAGGAACATCTGCAAATGGCTCCCCACCAGCACCCACAAAACCATCACAAATGCCCTAATCACAAGAATACTGAATTACGAGAACACCATCTATGTTGGAATTAGCAAGCAACTCACTAGATGACTATCAACCATACAGAATTCAGCAGCCAGAATCACACTCACCCTACCATGTTTCACGCACACTGTACCACACTGCACCACAGGGAGATCTACTAGCTCCCGGTACACAAACAAGCCCATTTGATACTCCTCACAGACATGTTCAAAGTCCTACGTATCATGGGCTCGGCTTACCTCAACAACCGAATTTCTTTCCACAAGCCCACCAGACACCTCCGTTCATTCTGACTTTTTCTTGCAGGGACTCCATGCTTGTGCAGAACTAGAGCCGGTGGTCGACCTTCTCTAACATCACTCCTAAAGACTGGAATGACCTGCCATTACACATTTCAGCCACCTCCTCAATTCTTGAATTATACAAGAAGCTGAAGATGTGGCTCTAAGAATAGCTTCACTTTCCAGTTGTAGGCACCTGGATACCCTTGAGAGTGATAACATACCATAACATCACATCACAGCGCATAACGTTTTCGTGTGGTCCCCCTTACCAGATAACACCAATTTCTGAGATTCTAATGAGGTCCCATGTGCTGAATCCTCAGAGCCCAGTCACCTGCCCCAACCCCGCTTCAGCCACAATTGAGTTTCCACCATATTTTTTTGCCATTCCACCTGATCCTTCTCAACACTTCATACCAGCTTGCAATGGTGAGTCTGGTTGGTGAGGGGAAGGATGAAGAGATGTAAGAACCGTACAGAATGTTTAAAAGCTCTGCTTCATTCATCAGGCTCATCTCGACCCTTTAGGCCAGATCATGCTTGTTGCCATAGAACCAATCGTCTATCAGGAGGACTTGTGATGTCAAATAATACAGGTGAATATCTGCTACACTCAACTCCCTATCAAAAATGGATTCAATGCACTTGTTAAACGAAACGTGTGTCTTCCTCGACCACAGAAAAAACCCTATCTTAGCTCTCAGATTTCCAAAAAACACCAGATGTGCGGGTATGAAAGGTACAAATAATGTATATTAGTTTGCAAACAAAGTTCATTTTGAAGAGAGCCGCTCGGCCTGCTATTGTGTGTAGAAGCATATTCAGGGCCTGCATATCCCATCTCACCTGTTCAATCAGCAGTGCTCTAATAAGGCTCCAGCACCTCTGTGCATCACTGGAGATGACAATGCCAAGGTATCTAAACCTGACAACTGGTGAGTAAGTGTCCCCTCCTCCATCCCTCAATTCCTGCATCCACTGTCAGTAGGACGAAAGCTAATTTGTCCCAGTTGACTAGGAGCACAGAGGCCTCTACATATATCTTGAGCATATGAATTAGGCACTGTATAAACTGAAGCAGGCCATCCACATACAGGGACACTCTGTCCTTCATGCTCTTGTTCCATTGCAGGCCCCATAGCTGCACATCTTGAATTCAGTTAGCCATTGACTCAATGACAAAGGCAGTGAGGACTGGGGTCATCCCTGTTGAGGACCCTTAATGACTGGGCTGGGAGAAGAGAGGGTGCCATTGACCCATATTAGAGCCCAAGTAGATGTATATAATGTTTTGACATACAAGAGAAAGTGGGCACCAAATGTTATCCACTCCAAAGCTTGGTGCATGAAAGACTAGTTTACTAAATCAAAGCCCTTCTCGATGTCAACGATGAAGAGAGCACTTGGGCCCACCAGCTCAAGCGCTCTGGCCATGAAAAGTGCTGGCATTGAAGGCAATGGTGCATCCTACACCAAGGCATAAATCTGTTCTGGTCTCTGCAAACGAATGTGTGCACCACTCAGTCCAGCTTTGTGGCTTGGCCAGTACCTTAACCTCAATATTAATTAAAGGTATGGTTCAGTAGGAAGTACAGTTGTCTGGAATTCTTTCTAGCTTTGAGATTACCCAAATGGGTGTTCGTCACAGATCTGGCTGTAGGCAGCCCTGTTCTGCAGCTTCCTCAAAGGCAGCCAGCATATAGGGGGACGTCATTGAATCAAACATCTCATAGAACTCAGCCAGAAATCTGTTAAGCTCAGGGGCCTTCCCTGATGGAATACCTCTAATTACCTCCACAATTTCTTCCTAACTGAGAGGAAGTTCCAGTGCCTCTGTGTCCAGCTTATCCAGGATTCACTCACATATATCTCTAATTATGGAACATTCCATTCTCGGTTTTGGGTCTGTCTGTCTGAGTAGAGCTGCTTGTTATAATCTGAAAACATTTTGGCAATTGTGGGGAAATCCATTATCTCCAAACTGTCAAGGGGTCAGATAACTGGTATAATTCCAAGTGCCAGGTATTTAGTTGCTAACCACCATGTTTTTTCTCCTATCTCATAGACCCTATGCTGTGAGCCATTCATGCTGGTCTTGCAGTTTCTGTAGACACCAATTGAAATGTAATCTTCACTGTTTTAAGGCAAATGTGTTTCTCCTCGAGCTATAGCATGACTGAATTTTGCTTTGCCACAGATATTGGCCTTATAGTCTTCCCAAAGCACAGCTGCCTTCTGCATGGAGCCTGGAATCAGCTGAAATTAGACCTCTGTTTCTTCCCTGACATGATCTGAAAAGACATAATCAAGGAGACATGAAGAGCTTAGGAGCCATATACTTCTGGGTCCCCCTTTCACCCTGTTCATTTCGACCTCTATATGGCAATGGTCAGAGAGGCCACGTGGTAAGTTCTGAACTTCAGCCAGGTAACTTAGCTCCCCGGCTGGCAGGAAGAAATACTTCGAGTGGGAGAAGGAGCGATGGCAAGCTGAGCAGAATATGTAGGTTCTCACCCATGGGTGCCACCTGCCCCACATATCGGCGAGGCCTGATGCGATGGGATCCACTGTGTTAAGGCAACAGACCTCCACATGTCAGCTTAGCCGGATCCCTCAGGCTCCATCCCCCTCATCCATGATGTCATTGAAGTGGGTGTTGTCAGGACTCAGTTTGTAAGAGCTTACAGTGTCTTGTGATGGATGGCAGGCAGTACATTTAAAAGGTTCCTAACTTCTCCCCTATATTGTTCATAAGTACTATGTAATGCCCCAGATTGTCTATTCAGTCCTGTGTACCTCAAAGTGACAAAAACTTATGTGCAGGACTGCTACTCATCTGGAGCCACGGGTGACTTCTGAGTAAAAAAACTCTTGCCTACCAATGAACCTGTAGTCTGGGCCTAGGTTTGTTTCTTGTAGGAACCTTATGTGAGGTAAGTGTTGTTTTAAGTATTGGGATGCTACTCACCATTTAATTTTATTGTTTAGTCCATTGACATTCTATGCCAATATTCGAAGGTTGGTGGGTGATGTAATTTGTGACTGATAGGCTATAACTGAACATTGGAAGTTTGGGTGAGTGCATGTGATGTCTGTTACTCAAAAACAAATGCAAACTAATGACAACTATCCCAACTCCCAACCACCCCACATTTAAAACCCAGAAGCATCTGTCACCCTTATATACAATATTTTACACCTGCTAAACTTTAGTATCTGCGAAGGTGGACTTGTGTTGATGGCATCATCATAACCCCTCTGCCTCCCTCTCTGCCTCCCCTCCATCCCTACTCCTTGTGAATAGAACATAACTAAAACCTGCCCCAAGTGGTTTCCAAACCCCCCTTTCATGCATGATATACTTTGTAGTCATCATCATGATGCAGTCTCACATTATTCATGTGGCCAGTTGGTCGTCGCTTTTCCGATGCACAATCTCGAGGTCTGTGGTAGATCCATTGTCTCCCTGATCCACTTAGAACTCAACCCCAGCCTCCTGGCTCCTTCCCTGCTTTGACTTGGGATGACTGTTTGGTTCAGTCCATGCTGCCTCCTCCTTCTCTTGCGAGGCCCTCAGCAGTGACTTGGTCGGGCTGCCCGCCGCAATCAGCTGGCATGGTCCAACTGCCTCATATTGCACCCGTCTCTTCCACACAGTCCCATTCCATCCACTTGGGTTTTAAAGAATTGGGCTTGCCTTGGAAGGAGACCCTCAACTTTGAGGGGAACATCTGGGCATTGTACAGTTTAATTGCCTTCATTTTCTGTTTTACTGCAGTCATGAACCACCTTTGCTCCTACACTGGCAGTTTATGGGACTGCAAAGTAATGACTTTGATTGATTCCTTCATGACCTCTCCAGCCATTCAGGCTGCCCTGAGTATTGCATACCTGTGCTGATAGTTCAGAAGGCGACAGAACATCAGATATGAGGGCCACAAGAAGTGACCGGGACACCACGGCCCAGTGAGCTCCTTCAATCACAAAACATTCCCTGGAAATTCATGTCTTGAACCCGCCCATGAGGAACTTGATGGGTTTAGAGCCCTCCACTCCCTCTGGTATCCCTACCAATCTAACACTATTCATACACTATAAACTCTAAGCATGTTCTACTTTCTTGGGCAGGTACTTAGTCGCCTTTGTGGGGTCAGCCACAATATCTTTTATACATTGGATTGCACCTTCCATTGTTGAAACTCACCCTTCCACCTTCATAATGTGATCCATAGAATTCCTAAGAACTGACCGGATCAGAGAAATGTCCAGTTGCACTTCCTCAATCCTATTTTTCAGCGAGCAGTGTGTGTGTGTGTGTGTGTGTGTATGACTGCCTGGAGGATAGTTTCCAATGTTGCCACATTGGAGTCTGGCCCATCGGGTTTTGCAACTCCAGAGTGTTTTGACTGCCCACTTGCAGCAATCTTGGCGTACCTTTCATATTAGTTTGAGTAGTAGGGCATTTGTCTTGACTTTGTCCATGGCTGTTTACCTGCTGACCCAGGAAGTGGTACCCTAAGTGCAAATCCAGCCCATCGAGGGCAGAGACCGGCACCCATCATTCGAAGATGTCGGTATGGGTTAGTTGCAGGCAGGTGCACTATGCTGCTTCAAAACAGTACTGGATGTCTGCCTCAGTCCGTTCTCCAGCTAGCTGTTGTGGAGCTGAACAATGACTCCTGCCACGTATAATACATTCAGCCACCCTGCAGGGGAACAAGTTTGACTTCCACTAGTTGGATTCCCGCAGCCAGGGTCTTGAAAGGGGGTGTTCACCTTTTGATAACAAACCATTTGTTAGGCATGGGGACCCACACAGCCCCTCTAGACCATCTCAACAGGACCCTTGGTCCAGGGCTCAGGCTGGATATCAAAAATGTGCATCTGCTGCATTCGATTGCACTCTAGTCCAGCCTTTCCAGTGCCCTTACACATTCCATCTTGTCCCAGAGCACTTTGACAGGCATGCTCAAGCCGCCTCCAGGTCACTCCATGAAGGGGATTTCAAGCTCCTGAGCCAAGGATCCCCACCTGATATAGGGCAGCCTCTGTCGGCCTCACTAGCTATTGTTCTCAGGTCCCAATGCTGCCACAACAAGGCCACTTCCAAGGGTCATGCATCGCATCACCTCCCTCCAATCACTTGGCTGTGTTCCCGATGTTGAATAGAGAAAGGAGAAGGGAATACCCTGCTGACCGGCTCAGGCACTGCACAGACCTGTACCTCTCTGTGGCCAGCGTATCTGATCATAATCTCTTCGAAGTCGCCGAAGCCCTGTTGTTCTCAGCTCCATGGGCCTGGCAGTAGGGCTCAAACGTGTTGTCCCAGGATGCAGCAGTGAATTTGCTCTGTGTCTGGCCACGGTCCACCGGACACATCACCTCCAAGACAAAGGCAGTGGGATCTGTATCTGCAGGGTAGGATGATTGTGGAAGGAAAGGGGCTGCTGGCCGGAGTCTCTTCAGTTCATGTCCACTATGTTGGCACGCTGGCCACACCCCTCCATGTTCACAGCTCCTGTGTTCATACTAGCAAGGAAAAACCACCAGTGTAATTAATTTTAAATGGTTAAACAATGTTGTCTGTGCAAGTAAGTAATAGTGATGTTCAATTGTATCACATCACTAATGTCCTCTTCTGATTTTGCAGTGTTTTTGTTGTCTGTAAGTGGTTATGTTAATACTCTATTTAATATTTCTTGAGTGCTAGGCCAAGATGCTAAACCTGTGGGGCCTCACTTATGGAGATTTGATGTAGGGCAGCGCACCAAGTCACCATGCTGCGCTGACCTACGTCAAAGTAAAAGGGCAGGAATGCACAGTGTTTAACTACTATGGAGCATTCCTTTCCCCCAGCGCTGGCGGCGTTTCAGCAGCCTAGTGCCAACACAGACACTCTCGCACCATGGTACAAGGGAGCATGTGTTGTCGGAAGGATTGTTTTTGTGCAGGAAGGGGAACCTTCCTGCAAAAATACCATCCTGAGAGGCATTTTCCTCACATGGAAAGAGGAATAAACGAGGAGAAATAAAGTAATTTCCCTCGTTATGCCTCACCTCGGGAGGATAAGGTTTTGGGGCTTCTTCAGGTTTACATGGTCTTGTAAATCTGGGGAGGTGTCAAAATCCACGGGTGTTGCATGAGAAAACCCACCGCAAAGCACATGGAACGCCTCCCGAGCGCAGAGTAAGGCAATGCAGCGATTTGCACTGCCTTGCCTTACTCCCTATCTATGAGGCCATTCATAGCCACGCAAAGTGGCTCTGCGTAACCTCATAGATATGATTTTGTAGTTTGCGGCACCAGAACTTCACAAAACACTGACGTTCTGTTGGAGCAGGGGGCTCATAAATATGGCCCATGGTTTCTTAATCATACGCTATAAAGATCTGAGGGTGAAAATCCAATTATTGTTGACCTATGAAGCCTGCATGCCCCTTTTGGTCCTAGCTGAGCTGGGTTGATGCAAGAATATCTAGTGCCCTAAAAGAAGTGATATTCCATTGCCCTTCCTATGAAACTGGGATGATATTTGATGCTATTATTGTCTATTGGGAACCAAATTCCGGCTGTGTTCTAGCTCGCTGCCTGGAATGTGTGGTCACATGTTCACATTATCTGTCCGGACGCTGAATTCAGCAGTACTCAAACTACTTATTACTAGCTGGGTTCCATGCTTGTCAAGTGATTAGCATATTTTGTGTAGGTTACTAGCTTACATTTATATATGTATTGTTTCAATTGGGTATCCTTTCAATCCTGACAGCTTCATCCTGCAGTTACCTGATAAACTGGACAGATGAGTGCATATATTACTCGGCAGTCTAGATTTACTATAGTTCATGTAATGTGGTAATCCATGTAAAATTGCAACGCTTCGTTACACTAATGAGGAAATATTGTGCAGCACCAGATCTCCAAAGACTCACGTGCTGTCAATGTAATTGGTCGTGCTCAGGGCCACCAGCACTGATTTTAGGAGACCGGTACTTATTTTTCAGCATTAGACTTTAGCCCAGAGCAAGAGAGAGAAAAACACACAAGTGGTAAAGACAGAGGAAGAGAAAGAGGGAAAATCGATACAAATGGAGAGAACAGAAACCTGCTAGAGCGATGTAAAGAGGCAGGGAGTGTCTGATAGTGGATTAAAGAGGCAAAAAATGGATTTAAGAGTAGGCAGCCGTGGTATTCGGTATCCTGACATTTAATTGCACCGGCCGCAGGCTTCAGAGCAGAGTTTTGGGCATAGGCACTCATTCTTTTACAAATTAACCACCGGTTGTGCTCATGAAAAAAATGCCAGGTTAGTGCAAAATGTTTTTGGCACAGCAACCACCCCAACGTTTGGCTGAAACTAACGTTTGTGCGACAAATCTGATCGCTGCATGCATTTACACAATTTTGTGGCATGAGTGAGAGAGAACCCGCTTAAATATGTTCTCAATCTGGGCCCTCAATTCTAAGTACTTCCATTTTGCAGCTAGAGTTTAAGGCTAAAGTAAAAAAGCAATTAGTACTACATTTTTGCAGGATGCCTACAAGGTCAACTAGGATTAGAAATCAAGTGCTCTTATTTCAAAACTAGTGAGTTAACCGAAGTCGAAAATAACTTTATTTGGTCTAAAAAGACCACAAAAGTACATAAAACATAAATACATACTTCAGTCAATAAAAACACATTGCATCCGGATTCAAAAATTGGACTAAATTGTCTTAACAATGATCATTTTACATCATTAAAAGCCTAGTGTACATGTTGGAGAGATATGTTAATTACTAAAATCAATAATACCTAAAAACCAAGTCACCATTGACGGCTCTGTAATAAGACTATCCGAACAGCGGTCCTCATGTAAAACACCACTGCATTTAAGCTCGGCTCATAGTTCATCAAACAAGCAAATTGTGCATAGTTGGGCAAATAAATAAACATATGAGGTCATTTAAAACATGATGAAATAATCAAAATCAATGAAACATAATAAAATGCATAATGCGTCTTTCTAATCCTCAACGATGAGGCGAGAAAACAAGCAACAGAATAACTTGTGTGTACTTCCGAAAGTAGCTGTAAACAAATTAGGCCAGTCTTGACCTGGACAAAGTGCAACGGTTTCAGCAAGCGCAATAAAAGCGTTCCTCGAGGGATATCATAAACCCACAAATAAAAAATAAAATGCAAAAGATCCTGGGGAGAAAAGTTGTCACAAGTAAAAGGACACAGCTTCATGCTCCACACACCAGGTTTAGGGAATGCCACCACTAACATGTGGAACTGGTTGAACCTAAATCTTGTAAGGAGGAATCAGTGGTGGACATTAAAAGTGCTGCACCAATAGGGTTCCGTGGCAGGGCTTGTTACAAATCAGTGCATGTCCTCGGACCAGGGTTTTCTCCAGCTCAATACCTCCCCTCTCCGGTTTCGTACATAGTAGAAAATTATCCCGAATCCAGGAGATATCAGCTTTTAGAATAGTAGAAGGCAGCTCAAACAGGGCATGCCTACCTAGCTTGACAAAAGTATCTCAAATATATGTCAGTCATTTGACTGACCTCCACCTATCGTGCTCCAGGCAGTCCTTAATTATCTCCCTACTTAGGTGGTTTTCTGATCATACCCAGATAGTCAGTCTCCTAATCAGGGGCGGAGGGCAATGAGATCCAATAGGTAAGGCAGCCCTAACTCCTCATGAACCATAAATGCAGAGGTAGAAGCAGAAACCACCAACAAATGCTTTAGGAACCCATTTTCCTCCACTTGGAGTTCCCTTGAATTAACATATACTTATACATTACTATCATAGGTGGCCAATGGAACAGATGTGGCCTGATATATCTTGATCAGGGCACCTAGTGGTTTACTAACAATTCTAGCGGAAAAAGTGAAAAGAGCACCTTTAGATCTTGGCAGAGCTAATCTCTTAGATTTTATCAAAGGGACCCATATAGACCGGCTATCAAAAACGACTCCTATGTAGGTATAAATCTAGACCCGGGACAACCTACTACCCTGAACATGAAAACAATCTCAGCTTAGTCATTTTGGGTCCCAACACCTTTACCTATGATTTGCTATCATTGGTAGAAAGATCAAGGCTATTCATACATAGTACAAAAACATCAAGCAGTGTCTGGAGACCCAGGGACGTTCTTACCAATAGAATGGCATCATCTGCCTATAGCAATGCAGGAATCTGACGGAAACCTATTCAAGGGCAGTCCACCTGCCTATCGAGTAACCTAGCCCCCAGATCATTCACAAACAGAGTAAACAAAACAGGGTCCATTTCACACCTCTGTCTTACTCCACTCCTCAAACAAAAGGAGCTGCAACAGGACCCATCCATATTATAACAGACCTCCACCCTCATACCCTAGCGTAACTCGCTGACGATATAAACAATGTCTCTGTCCAAGCCCATATTGAACAAGATCTGCCACAATTTGGATCTATTAGGCGGAAGACAGATCCATGTATGCGAAAAACAAAGACTCTGGTTTAGCCACAGTATATTTGATCATCATGTAAAAATGTAAACACTGGTCAAATGTACCCAGGCCTGGTCGAAACCCATAATGCAGATCTGAAAGAATTTACCTATCCTCTGCTCACGACATGGTCCTCTCTAAAATCACCCTGCCCATTACCTCCACAGCTGAATCTATCAAAGAAATGGCATGTAGCAACAAGGGAAATCTCTAGAACCCTTTTTGTATACGGGGATGACAATGGAAAGGGACCATGAGCGAGATAGACCAGTGCGTACAACCAGATTAAATAGTTGAGTTAATATCGGGGTCCACAAAACAAGGTGACACCTTAAACAAATGCACAAAAAAAGAGAATTCCTAGCTGCCCTTTTTAAATAAGCGGTTTAACTTGTAACAGACTTTGACCAAACTCCTTACTCGTTTGATCAAATTATTTAATCAGTAGATAAATTCAATTAGTTTCACTTATATTTTGGTGCGGAGGAGAAACAACACACTTAATCAATCAATCAATATGATTGATTAAGTGTGTTGTTTCTCCTCCGCACCAAAATATAAGTGAAACTAATTGAATTTATTTACTGATTAAATAATTTGATCAAACAAGTAAGGAGTTTGGTCAAAGTCTGTTACAAGTTAAACAGCTTATTTAAAAAGGGCAGCTAGGAATTCTCTTTTTTTGTGTATTTAATTGGCCCATTCTAGCTGTAAAGGGTAAACCCCCACGTTCTCTACACCTTAAACAAATAAGCAGAGATCCCATCATGGCCTGGAGCCTTGTGGCCTGTCATGCATAAAATTGCTAATTCAACCTCCTCCACATCAAATGATAAACTACATTGTTGTGGGATTGATAATAGGGGCTCATGTGAGACAACACAATCCACAGAACTATAAATACCCTCTAAGTGCTCAATCCACTTCTCAGGGGATATGAGAAAACCAGTGGAGTGGCCACCATTCTCACTGAATAAGGGGCGATTAACCATCTCTCACAATTGGCTGCTCTCAGCCTGAGTTGAGGCCTCCATAAGATCGGACCAAGCATCATCTCTGAGTTCCCTCTTCCTCCTCTCAAGCTCCTTTTTGTAATTTATGAGTCTAGAGGACATTAGGCACTGATCTTTGTCTTGACCTTTGAGGGCAGACAGTAGCAGTTTGTGGATGTCAGAGCAATCTTTGTCAAACCATCTAGGTTTGTGTTTGGACATTGTTTTGGAAGGAAGAGACAATCTGGCTTTAACATCCGCCCCAATTCCACGATATGCATTCAAAACAGCTTCATCATCAAGCGAGTTCCCCCAAGCACAAAGTCCTCAGGATGATTTTGGACCACTGTATTCTTCTACCCTGATCAGTCACTTTGCCCTCCAAGTGGGTAACAGTGCTATATACGGTGGCTCGAAAAACCAAGTTGCTGATACAAACAGAAATGCAATAATGGTTGCTAAAACCACAGACACTTACATCAAAAAGGCCTCTCAAATGAAACAAAAATGAAATCCATTGTAGAATTTATAGCACACCCAGCAAAAGTGGGGGAGAAACTACCTTCTAGGTTACGGAATGCTTTGGTCATAACACATTTCTTATTAAACTCTGCCAAGATATTATTCAAACAGGCTCCCACTTGACTATGCTCAAGGTGTAGGGTTTCTTCACTGTACATTTGATCACAGAGAGTAAAAGAATGTGAACATGGATGTATATTAAAATATCCCACTAAAATAAATCCAACTCTTGCAACACCCTGGGATTCAATATCCAATAACTGAGTCCGAAGGGTCAAAAGCGTGTCACAAAAGGATGGACCATTAGTTGCATTATAGAAATTCAGCACAACAAAACCACCATCCACTGGTGAGAAAAACAAAAAAGCTTGCACATTATGGGAAGCTGTGGCCAAATGCTCCAACCTATAATCTAGGGAGGGACAGACCAGGTAAGGTAGGCTAAAAGATCATAAAACGTTTATTTAGCACTGAAGCCGAAAAGTCCCAGACCCGTAACTATATTATGTTTGGCCAACTTCTCACAGAAAAACAGCAGTGGTCAAGCAGGCACACCTACATTTTACACTTTTTATTTTTTGAACATTAAATTAGGGGTACTGTGGTGCAAGCAATCAGGGCTAAACTCTGTGTGAATTACAGCACACCCCTGGCTCAAAGCATAAAGTTGCAGTTTTGTACAACTGCGGTGTAAAACATAGGCATTCTAAAAGACGCAAAACAATGCTGGATATTAGCAACAAAAATACTTTGTTATAACTATGTTATTGAAAGGAGAGTGGGTAATAGATAAACTCTTCAAAAATATGTTGAAATCTTCGGTTCTTGGCATAGTATCAAGATGGTCATGTGGTGGACTCCTGCCTACTAGCCTATTTCAATCTTTCACAAACATTTTTCATGGTGGCCAATGGAACCCTGATGCTCACCTTTTTTCAACTGCATGGTGTTGATGATGTGGACTTGTGGTGGGTTTCTTCTATTATCTCTGGCAGAACAAAATTCATGAAGACAAACATTTATGAATGTTCTTCACTCTGGCGCAGAATCAGTAATGTCAGAAAATAATCTGACATAAGTCTTGTACCTTAATTTAACATCTACATAAATATCGCTCCATTCGAGTTAATAATGGAAAGTCTAATTCCAATGGGATGATACTTTTTGATATTTTAGACTCATATTTATGTCATACAATATTTCTGTATAATGTATTTTTTGGCGCTAAACCCTTTCTACTAATGTTAGTGAAACCGGTTCAGCATGAAAAAGCATGGGTGGTTGATGGGAACGCCAATGTACCACCCATGTAACACCCCCTTGGCGCAAATTAATGCATAGCAGCGTTTTGCGCTACCTTTGTGTACAAACCAGCGCATATATTTATTTCCGTTCGTTTGTGAATCCCAAAACGGGTATGGCGTCGGGTTCGCAACAAAAAAGTAACGCAAACCGACACTAAACCTTTCAGAAACTGGGCCCAAGTGTCTCTTACCTCAATAGAATAAGTGTTTACGATAAAATAAAAAATAAAAATCACTGACAGCAGATCTTCCGTGTATTACCACCCTTATATACCGCTAGTTACTTAAGTTTTATTTGAAGACAGACCCGAAAGAAGGAGTTAGTGTTTGCAAACATATACTGCACGAACTGTGCGGGGCAGTCACTTTCTCCCTCCGCGTGTGGAGGACATTTGTGGACTTTTTCTATACGGGGAAGGTAAGGTTTACATAGAGGACCGTGAATAAACGGAAGCCAGCGAGAATGGGTCAGAGGCGACACCATAAACCGTCCCCTCTTAAACCCTAACTGTCCTGTTCCCTTTTCTAAATGAGGCAAGTGTTCCTTCAACATCAAAAAGAGTACCAGCTTTTAAAGTGCTAACATAAAACAATGAATATTTTGTCTGAAAATACCAGACTGTGGTCTGGTATGGATTTGTATCTATGAAATATATTGTCTCCTCATTTATATTAAACCTTTAGTGAAATAAGGATGCATCATTTATCAGAACAATATTGAACAATGTTAAAAAATACAATTGAGCGAACTGACTGGGAAAATGCATACACCGTGTGAGTGAATAATTTGTTTATTTGTCAATTAAAACCATAAATCGTGTGTATTTGCACTGGATTCAAAACAGCCTACAGCTTCTTTCTAATTTGCCTTAAATATTTAATGTAAAGAAGAAAACAATGAGACCCTTTTCATTAGAATCTGGACACAGAAAACGCAAAACAAGCAGGGGTGTTTCTGATAATTAGGAAAAATGAAAGGTGTAATTATGCTGTTCAACCTAATGTGTGAAATATTGCGACATTACAAAGGAAAAGTGACCACTTAAGTGTAGTACTGTCAAATTCTTCAATTTTAGAAATGAGAGCTAAATAGTCAAATATTTTCTAGCGGCAATATTTTAATTACAATGTAGGCAATGCTTTGTGTTCCTGTAAGAATATATTGTGGGAATTTATTTTTTATATGGATAACTACGAAAAATCGTGATGGTCGCATTTCTGAACAAACTGAAAGAAACTCGTGCTTCAAACGTTCAAACCATCCCCTCCGTTAATTGCATTTTCTTAGTTAAATATTCTTTTTTGATGCCGGTCTTCAACATGCCTGTCTCCCACTTTTACAAATGAGCATTCTTGCTGAAAAATGTTGGCCCATCATCATCATCAGCAGAGGTGTGCCACAGTTATAGTCCTGTTTTGGAATGTCTGAGGATTTGAATATTCTGTTGTGCTTTGATAACACTTAGGGGTCCTATTTACTGTCGGATGGCAACAGAAAATTCTCTGATTTATGGAGGGGCACTTACACCACCTTCCGGTCACAACCCCCTGCGTAGGTGTAAAAGTGATACTTCCCCCACAAGTCTGGGCATTGTGTGTTACCCCCAACTCTAAATCAGGGCTTGAAACTCAGCTGGAGTCTTTGCATCAGTTTTAGTACCTCTACTCCAATTCCAAATCACATTTTGAGAAAAAGGCCAGAAACATGTTTGTGTTACAGAACTTAGGAACATAGGGCCTTATGTTTAAAGCTATTTTGCTGTCGCATAGGCTCCAATTTGCAAAATCAGAGCCTACGAGGTCGCAAAAAGCTTTTGTGTATGTTCAAAACCCAAATTGTGATTCAGTAACTTGTTACAGAATCACAAAAAAGGTTTGCCATTACATACTGAATCACAAATTGAAAGTAGCGTGTTTAGGGCGTCCCATCCAATTTGTGATTTCTTGTGGTATGTTCCTATAGTTTGGGACTGCAATTCCAGTTGCAATTCATTGATAGGCTATTGACACCTCAAAGGAGGTGGTAAACCATTCACAAATGGGAAGAGGGTCCCTTGGGGCCTCTTTCCCCTTTGTGAATGTTGTAAAACACATTTTTAGGAGTAGGCAGTGTTCCCTGAGACCACTGCTTACTCTTCTATTTTTTTAAACGCATCCTGTTTTCCTTTGAGGAAAACAGGCTGTATTTAAAAAAAAAAAGATTGCAATCACAGACATGGCGCTCTGCTGACCCCAGCAGGCTACCATCCTTGTGATGGCAGGGATTCATAGTGGGATGCAATTTATGACCTACCTCATGCATATTAATGAGGTAGGCCAAATTGCAACACCCTACGAATCGAAATTTTACAACCCAAGATTTTTGAACATATGTTAGTTTGCGAAAAATCAATCAATGCATTTCATAAAAGTCGGAGCGCAAATTGCAACCAATTTTACCGAATGCTTTTTATTAGACAAAGGCTCATAGTGTCAGATTTAGATTTGGTAGTCAGGTCGTCCTCCGACATGACAATGGTCTATTTTACTCAGTCGCCCTGACGGAGGTTCCGACAGCCATATTTAGAAATGTCCATCAGCCTGACAGACATTTCTAGCATTCACAGAAACTGCCGTCAAGGCGGTTCCTGTAACTGTATTGTAACTTTGACTGTATGGCTCGTAAAAAATTGGTGGAGCTGTGTGGCAAAGTTACAAAGTTTATTTCATTTTCAAGAACAAAACCCCAAAGTAGGATTTTGCTTTTAAAAATAAAACACAGTGCCCCCCCCCGCCCCCTTGTCATGGAAGTTATCTCCCATGGTGAGGGGAGCCTTAGACAGTTTTCACTGCCTTCCCGCACCTTCACTGTCAGGGTTTTCCTGGTGGAGACAGTCAGTAAAAACTGACCTGTGTGTCCGCCCATCTAAATTAGGTGGATGGGCATAGAGGTCAACCATGGGGGAGATGGAGTAGTCACCATTGTGGTTACACCAAAATGTCTGCCCACAATTAAATCGGGCAGGAGGACCATTATGTTGGCGGTAAGGATATTCTGTTGCCATTGCAACTAAGTATCCTTGCAATCAACATATAAATCAGCCCCATAATAACTTTGACTAGAGATCTTATGGTTAAGTTAAACACATTCTTGCCCTTCTATTATTGGAAAGATTGGAAGCAATTTAAGAAACATACTAAGCAGATATCCTCTTCAACTGTTTCCAAACTTCTATTAGTTCTCATATCCAAGTTCCAACATCGACACCCAAAATGCGTACTCAGTAAATCACCAAAACATCATTAAGTTATGCTCATCTGCAGCTTTCCCATGCAGGGGCAGGTTCTTGAAACAATACCTGCCTGGTGTTCATTTTAGTCAGTACAATGACGTTTGGTTCAGTGATCAAACCAGAAGTCCTACTTGACCAGAAACAAATCAGAGTCACTCCACTCATAAAATAAGGACTGGCACAGCCAATATGTCTCACCTGTTAGTGCTATTGGATTTAGCAATGTTTTGTAGCCATGCTGAACAGCAGCATGGATGCTTTGCAGTGTGGCCAAAACACATTTAAAAAGTGCTATGATACAGCCATGTCTAATGCACATTTTTTTTTAAGTCTTTTAAGGGATGGATGCATGACAGTCCTTTTTTATTATTATTTTTAGCCATGCTGCACAGAGATCATGCTCCTATATAGCATGGCTACAAATCATTGCCAAAGTCTGCAATGCCACTGCTGTGCAGCATGAACAAAAGGAGAGCCAATAGTCTCAATGGTGAGACCTATTGACTTTGCCAATGCATGTTAGGTCTCAGCACAACATCCCTGTGATTCTGAGCAAATCAGTTAATCTCCCCATGCGTGAAAAAGAAAACAATTTAGACACTTGGTAAAAAATCCTATCCCATAAAGAAAACAAATGCGCTCATGTGTTAATTAAAATACATTTGGAAGCAGACAACAAGTGTTGTCACAATAAAAGCAGATACCATCAGTTGTAAATATAAACATCCATTTCAAAGATGAAAAGGGCTTATTTGAAGTGTGTGTGTGTTAATCGTCAATCACAATAGTATGGTGCAGTAAAACATAGCTACAGATCACAAAAGGTTCAATAAGGACAATAGGGAAGAAGAAAAAATAAAAGTAGCAACTCTATCACAACCCAGTCAGCGGAAGGAAAGCAATCAAGCCGAAGCAATAAGTATTTGATCCATGCTCCAGTCAAAAGAAGAGGAAGTGAAGCCAGTACACAGTGGCAAATTAGAAGGCAGCAAATAAGAGTGACAATGGAGTCAACAAATGGTAAGCAATTGGTTGGCTGAAAGCCCCTTATTATATAACACATCTCTCTCAAGGGTAGGAGGCAGCAGGTCAACAGTGCAGCACAGCAAGCAGCAGTCCTTCAGGGCAGTAGCCCAGCAGAGTGGCAGTCCTTTCAGCAGCACAGCAACTTTCAAAAAAGAGATAGGGGAGAGTTATGGAATTACACTTGAATAATGAATTCTCCACTCTGAAATATGGGGAGTTGATATCAGCCCTAGTGCAGCCTTAACTGCGTAGAGTGGAGTAGAGTGTCATAGAGTGGAGTGTTATAAAGTGGCATAGAGTGGCATGGTGTAGATCGGTGGGTCATAGAGCAAAGTGTCATAGAGTGTAATAGAGTGGAGGGTCATAGAGTTAAGGGTTTTAGAGTGAAGGGTAGCAGAGTGGAGTGAAGTGGAGTGGCGGAGAGTGGCTTAAAGTGGCATAGAGTGGAGTAGAGTGGAGTGGCGTTGGGTGGCATAGAGTGGAGTGTTGCAGAGTAAAGTGATGTAGAGTGGAGTGGAATGTTGTAAAGTGTTTTGATGGAAATGCCGAGTTGCGCAGAGTGGAGTTGAGTGGCATAGAGGTGAGTGGGATATTGTGAAGTATCATAGAGTAAGGAAGAGTAGCATACAGTGGCGCATAGTGGAGTAGAGTGGAGGGGTGTAAAGTATTGTGGCGTAGAGTGAAGTGGAGCAGAGTAGAGTGTTGTGTTATAGAGTGTAGTGGAGTTTTGTAGAGTGTTGTAAAGTGGAGTGCCTTAGAGTGGAGTGGCGTAGAGTAGCATAGACTAGAGTAGAGTTTCATCAAGTGGAGAGGCATAGAGTGGTGTAGAGTGTCATAGAATGGAGTGATGTAGAGTGGAGGGATTTAGAATAGTGGCATAGAGTGGTGTAGCATAGAGTGGAGTAAAGTGTCATAGAGTGTAGTAAAGTGGAGTGCTGTAGAGTAGAGCAGAGTGGAGTATTGTAGAGTGGAGTAAAGTGTCATAGAGTGGAGTGGTGTAGCATGGATTGACATAGAGTGTTGCAGAGTGGAGTGTCATAGAGTGGCGTATAGTTTTGTAGAGTGGCAGAGAGTGTTGCACAGTGGAATTTCAAGGAGTGGAGAGACATAGAGTGTCATGGTGTGCTGTAGAGTGGAGTGTTGTGGGATGGAGTTGCGTAGAATGGAGCAAAGTTGCGGGGAGGAAAGTGGCACAGAGTGACACAGCGTGGAGTAGAGTGTCGTAGAGTGGAGTGGCATAGAGTGGAGTAAACTGTTGAAGAATGGGGTAGAGTGCCATAGAGTATCGTAGAGTAGAATGTTGTGGAGTGGAGTGGAATGGCATAGAGTGGCGTGGTGTAGGGTGGAGTGTCAGAGAGTAAAGTGTTGTAGAGTGGAGTGGAGTGTCGTAGAGTGTCATGGAAGAGCGTAGAGAAGAGTAGAACACCGTGGAGTGGCGTAGAGTGGAGCAGAGTGGAGTAGTGTGGAGTAGAGCGGCATAGAGTTACCTCCGTTATTCAAAATAACAGACGCAGGTGGAATGATATGGCAGCCTCTCCAGACCTCAGTTTAGAAGCTTTGGCCTGCAGGCCCAGGCTGACAGGGGACCCATCAGTGGATAATCAACGCTTTAATCAATGGTTGTCCACTCATCAATCGTCTTGCCCCTTCAATCCTACTGAAAAATCATGCGCCAAAGAAACCCTCCGCCCCTTAGCACACCCAAACCCTGAGGGAACTACATAGCCACTGCAGGAAACTAGAATGCAGATGGCGACAAAGTTACAAACAAGAAGAACAAACCATTTAAAGCGGCCCTTAAAAACTACCACCAACAGATTAAAGCTGAAAAGAAATCTTATTTCACCAACTTACTCATTTTGGCAGTTCCAGATCAAAAAACTATCTTTAAAATAGTAAATTCCTTCACCAACCCTATTATCCTTCAACAAGAGATTCCCCCATCACAGTCTATTTGCGATCACATTGCCGACTTTTTTTAACAGAAAGTACAATCGCTACAAAAAGATTTCACAGCACACCTTGCTCCACCCATAGAGGTGCCCTCTAATTTAGGAGATGATAGATTGTCCCTTCAAGCCTTTCAAGTCACCAGTCTAGAACAATCCCGCCAGGCCATACTTGCAGGTAAATCGGGATCTCCTTTTGACCCATGTCCCCCTCAGATTATGCATGCTATTATAGACATTATTAACCCAGTTATTAATAAAATAATAAACGCTTCTCTTCTTCATGCAGAAGTACCCAACGAATGGAAAATTGCAGCAGTCACACCGCTCCAGGAAAAACAACTTGCAGATCCCACCACTCTTACTAATCTTCGTCCCATCTCCCTGCGTCCATGCCTTAGTAAAATCATGGAAAAACTAGTTAACACCCAACTTATGACCTACTTAGAAGAGGCGAACATTCTACATCCCAATCAATCAGGTTTCAGGCCTCAACACTCAACTGAATCAGCGCTTCTGTATACTGCTGAAGCCCTTAAATCTTCATTAGACCAGGGAAAAAATGCTATGCTGGTCTTATTAGACAAATCAGCCGCTTTTGACACGGTCTCACATGACATCTTACTGGACAGTCTCAAATCATATGGCATTTCGTATCTTGCCTTGGCTAAAATCCTTTTTACAAAATCGAAGCCAAGTTGTTACTCTTGGCCAATATCAGTCAGCAGAAAAACCCCTGCTCTTCGGGGTTCCACAGGGGTCCATTCTTAGCCCAGTGCTCTTTAACGCCTATATAGCCCCCCTAATTAGTCTGATATCGTCTTTTAACATTGAGACAATCTTGTACGCAGATGATACTCAGTTAATTCTGGTATTAGATGAAAACACCACACTTGCTGAAGAAAATCTTCTACAGTGTCTTTCTGCAGTCTTTTGCTGGATGAAAGCAAATCATCAAAAATGCAACTCGGAAAAAACAGAAATCATGCCACTAGGGAAATCTAATACCTTCTCCCCCAGCTTATGGTGGCCCACAAATACCCCCCCTCCATACACAGTGAAGGTAGTAAAGAACCTGGGGTTGAAATTCGACTCAGCACTTTACTTTCACCAGCAATCCCTAGCGGTGGCTGGGACATGCTTTCTTTTGATAAAATCACTTAAAAAGTTTTTTGATCTTCTTCCCTGCACGGCTAGAAAGATAATTGCAGTGGCCCTAATCACTTCTAGACTCGATTACTGCAACAGCCTCTATGCAGGAACCAATATGTCGGTCTTAAACAAATTACAGATGGTGCAACATGCAGCCGCTCGATTAGTATTAAAATAGCCAAGAAGCTCATCAGCATCAGCTGCCCTTAAAGCACTTCATTGGTTGCCCATCCATAAAAGAGTCCTTTTCAAGATCTTAATAATTACTTTCAGAGCTTTTTATTCCATAGGCCCCCGCTATCTTCAGGCCAGGTTTGCTCACCATGTGACACACCGCACACTCAGATCGTCCAATGCAAATCTTTTTAAGCCCCCTGATTTCAGGTATATCACTAAGGGGGGGAAATCTATTGCTGTACTTGGGACCAAAGCCTGGAATTTGCTCTAAAACCATCTATGTTTCATTCAAACTGAGACCCTCTTCAGGAAAGCTCTGAAAACCTGGATCTTTACTGCTCCTGACGCTCTATGTAGATCACTTATCTGACTCTTTCAGTTCTAGTTGTTTGTGTACATTAGGGATCCGCACAGCGCCATGATGCTCCTCAGAGTGATAGCTGCGCTTAACAAGTACTTTATAACATAACATAGAGTGGAGTGGCGTAGAGTAGTGTGCAATATAGTGAAATAGTGTGTAGTAGAGTGGAGGGACTTACTGTGGAGTGGCAAAGAGTGGAGGGGCATAGAGGGGTAGGGCGTAGTGTGTCGTGGAGTGGAATGGAATGGAGTGGATTGGAGTGGAGTGCCATAAAATCGAGTGGAGTAGAGTGGAGTGGCGTTGAGTAGCAGAGAGTGGAGTAGAGCGGGCCTAGAGTGAAGTGACATAGAGTAGCAGAGAGTGGAGTAGAGTGTTATAGAGTGGAGTGGCATAGAGCAGAGTAGAGTGTCATAGAGTGGAGTGGCATAGAGCAGAGTAGAGTGTCATAGAGTGGAGTGACGCAGAGTGGAGAGGCATGGAGTAGAGTGGCACAGAGTGGAATAGCGTAGAGTGGAATAAAGTGTCATAGAGTGTCATAGAATGGAGTTGAGTGCAGTGCCATAGAGTGGGGTAGAGTGCTATAGAGTGGAGTAAAGTGTCATAGAGTGGAGTAGAGTAGCATGGAGTGGCATGAATTGGGGTAGAGTGCCATAGAGGGGGATTTCATAGAGTGTCATAGAGAGTCATAGAGTGGAGTGGCGTAGAGTGTTGTGGAGTGTCATGGAGTGGCATTGAATGGAGTATCACAGGATGGAGTGGAGTAGAGTGAAGTGCCATACTGTTGGACTGAGAATGTGTCTAGCTGACTCCTCTTAGCATTGTGCGAGTTAAGTTAGCATTTGCGGCACCATTTTGTATCTAGCCGCCATTTTGTGCCATGATCGAAATGAAGCTTCTGTCTCATACTGTCTGCCTCAGCAGAAAGCAGCCTTGATTGTTTCTTTTTATTATTCAAGGTTGAGCTTCGTTGCACTAATGAATAGCTCGTTCTGTGTTTGCATGCCTTTCCTTGTATGTAGCCCTGCTCCCACTCTCGGAGAGACGGGCACGGGCTGAGTAACCTTGAAGCTAAGATAGTGTGTACCCGGTCTCAGGATGGTAGCTCATCCTTCTGTACCTTCTTTGTTCATCAGTGCCCAGGCTGGAAAATTCCAGTCTGGACGTGTCTTAGGGGTGTTGGAAATGTATATCTAACTTTACCTTGTGGACGGGGGTCAGTCCCTCTGCAGCTATCTAAGGAGGCTGGTCAGACTGGACTCCGCTCGAGCGAATACTAATAAAATAACTTTGGTTTGTATTCTCTACTGTCTGACCGACTCTTCATTTGTATGGAAGGCTGAGAGGTGGTTGTGAGTGACCCGGGTGGTACTAATCGGGTCACTTCCTTCAGTTGGCGCCTGAACAGGGACCCCATCGGGTGAGTGACCCATCTTTGCCCGCAGATGGGTGAGGAGGACGGGGCCACGTCGGGTCAGACGGGCGGACCGGGGATCCCTGCACAAAAGAGTCTGGTACTCGCAGCTGCCCCGTCTGTCTGACCGGGTGGTGCCTCGGCCAGCGGTCATCCCGGCTGGGGTCTTGAACGGCGAAACCCTTGGATCTGACCATTTGGTCCGAAGAGTCGGCAGTGGAGAATAACTTCGTTTGACCTGTGTGCACCAGATGAGTTTGCTTTGGGCCATGGCGCCGCTTTTGTTTGAGTTTGGTACGGTCTGAGGATCATTTTTGGACAAGCGCTTGAATTTGTTTGAGTTCTTTGTGAACATGGTATTGTTTTGATCCGGATTTGGTGAGGTCTGCGGACCAATTTTGGTAAGATATTTGCAAATATCTGATCGGCATCGATAGTGAAAATGTTTTCGTTTCAAAAAGCCTTGTTTTAGTAGACTATGTTGTGTGAGATGTCGTTGTTGTTCTACTGATGCTCGGTTGGAGGAAAGGCAGCCTGCGCCTCCAGAGGGCACCCCGAACTTTGACATGTATGTCAAACATGGCCTTGGCCCTATTATGTTTAGTACATTATGGCACAAATATACGAGGGACAATGCCACGTTGCAGTGGCCGTTAACAGGTACCTTTGATGAACAAAAACTGAATTTCCTGCAGGATAAGTTGTTTGCAAAACGGAGTAGGCAGTCAATGTTTGATTATCTCCAGGTATGGCAGAAGGAAGCTAAGCAGAGGCGAATGAAGACAGAAAAAGAGGCCCAAAAAGGCAGAATGCAGACTGTGACGCAGAAAGCAGTAGCGTATGATAGAGAGAAAGCAATGTGACAAGTCCTATGTTGCCCGAGACGAAGGCGATACATTTGTGGAGGAATTGTTAGACACCCGACCTCCGCCTCCATATGCCCCGCAGAGAGTATACCCTGCTTTTCCACAGCCCCAGTTGTCTGTCTCTACTGCCCCTGCTGTTTCTGTTTCTTCTGTTATTGACTCAGTTGTTTTAGCTGCTGCGCCTCCTGTCAATTCTGTGGCTTTGCCCTCCGCACCTGCGATAACTGCTGGCCTCTCTGCTATGCCTATTGTGTCCATGTCTTCTCTTTCTCCAGCCCTTACACCCACAACACAGCCATTAACGACATTGGTGCCTACCCACTCAGTTACTACCCCTTCCCTCTTCTCTCACTCCCCGGCAGTACTAGGTAGTGGAAAGCCTGTACGTGGACTAGGGGACGGGGACTGGGCGACAGCTAGGGAGCGGTTGGGATGAATTTTAATACGATCTGATGTGGGGGAGGAAGAAAAAAGGGCGGTAGCGAATCAGGCCGCTCAGTGGGCCCGTCATCCCATCTATAGTACTGAAGATGTGTGGAGTGTGATGAGAGATTATGAGCCATTTGTACAGCAGCATGCCCTTAAGCACATGTCGGCTACACTGATCGGATTGTGGGAACAGTGCTTCAATGCTATAGCGCCCCAGATTATTTATGATATCAGAGATAACGTATACGTTGCTGGTATGGCGCCTGAGGAGGTTTTTGGAAATGTTGCAACATTGGTAGCTTAACGTGGTAGGCTGTTTGAGAAGAGCCCGAACACAGTATCCCAGTTTCCAATGAGGGAAGTCCACCCCATATATCACCCTGAGTTGCCAGAGCTTCGCGATCAGCATGATGCTGTCATTAGACCAAAGGTAGAGGCCCGCTTCCAAGAACAGTGGGTCTATACTCCATGGAAGAGGAGTGAGGTGTTATCCCTTAAGACTCAGTTACCTGACCCTAGGAAAAATCCTACTGCATATTATAAGGAATTGACAGAAGACGCTTCATCAACAGTAATGACACTTGCTTGCGGATATTGAAATGTTTTTTGGTTTGCTGGTGCCCATCGACATTTGGAGGCAGGTGCACACGCAGGACCACGCCGTAGAATTGGGTGGTACATGGGACCAGATTAAAGCATGGGATAAGAAAGGAAGCCTGGAGAGAAGCCAAAGCCCGAGATTCTAGCTTTACCCGTCCGTATTATTACCTATATGCACTCCCTTATTCCTCCGAGAAGGGTAGATTGGGACAAGTTAGCAGCATGTCGTCATAAGAGAGATGAGAGTGTGTCTGATTTTTTCACATGGTTCGAGGGCGTGTTTTTGGATTTCAGTGGACAGGATTTGTTAGTAGAAGGGGGTGTCCGGTTGTTTTTCAATAGATTTGTCACGAATCTGCTCCCAGAGATCGCGACTCGGTTGCAGGCTTCGGAGAGCACTTGGACGACATCCTCCCCTTCCGTAATTTTGAGTATGGCACAGTATTATGAACACAGGGAAAATGAGGAGAAGGAGAAGGTGGAAAAGAAGCATAAGGAGTTGAAAACAAAGGTGTTGTTACAGCAGGCGTCTAGAGGAATTGGAAGGGGTGCTGGTCCGGCCCGGCAGCTTCCCTGTACTAGCAGGAATGCTGCACCTGTAGGGCCGAATCAATGCACATACTGCAAAGAGGAGGGGCAATGGCGTAGCGAGTGTCCGGTGGTATTGCAGAAAGTCGCGGCCCCTCGAGGACAGGGTTCTTGTGGATGGGGTCGTGGAGTAAGTGATCGGGACAAGGCTCAGGAGGATGGGACATCGCAGGGTCACTCTGATCAGAACTATTTTGATGACCCTCGAGGGAAACAGTATTACCAAGATGATTATGATTTGGACGAGGTGACAGGGATGTCTCACAGCTAGGACAGCCAGAGACAGGGTGACAGACCAGTTCAGATACCTGTAGATCAGCACGGTCCTTATGTCATCGCAGATTTGCAAGGCTCAGTTAAGAAATTCTTAGTGGACACAGGTGCAATGAATAGCTCTGTTTCTCGTTCGCTGGTCCCCGGGGCAGCTCTGTCTGGCCAAAATAATGTTTTGGTAGGCTTCTCAGGTGTACCGGTTGTGAGCCCCATTTCCAAACCACTTGCCTTGACTATCGGTCCCTTTACTGTGGATTTTCCCTTTCTATTGACATCCAATTATGGAGAAAATGTAATGGGCTTAGATTTATTGAAGAAGTTGCATGCGACAATTTTCTGTTCTTTGGAAGGTGTCTATATGACGATGGGACCAAATATAACGGGTTCCAAGCAGTGTCTGTCCAAAGATGCGCTCCTTCCTGCTGAGTTTAAGGATGTGCCGCCCACTTTGTGGGCGACGGGTGATACGGATGTGGGACTCTTGCAAATTCACCCAGTTTCCATCAAAGTTAAGGACAACGCTGTTTTGCCCCGTATTCCCCAGTACAAAATTCCTCAGGCGGGGGAGCGAGCTTTGCTACGCATTATCCAAGATCTGATTGAGTAGGGGGTAGTTGAGGAGACAGCAGCGAACGTGTGTAACAGCCCTATTCTTCCTACCCTCAAAAAGGCATCCCTGGACTCCCCCGAGGACAATGCAGATGTTTATCGTTTTGTGATTGATTTGCGTGCAGTTAACAAAATAGTGGTTTCTCAGTTCCCGGTGGTCCCTGACATTACTGCCCTTCTCACAATGATTCCTTCCTCTGCCAAATTCTTCTCTGTCATTGATTTGAAAAATGCGTTCTTCAGTATACCAATTCACCCCGATAGCCATCATTTATTTGGTTTTACACTACCTGGCAGAAGTTTTAGATTCTGTCGGGCTCCTCAGGGCTATACTGAGAGCCCTAGTATATATAGCCAAGCCTTGAAAACCCAGTTGGATCCCCTCACGCTTTCACTAGGTAATGTATTGCTCCAATATGTGGATGACATATTGATTGCTTCTGACACTGAAAAGGGATGCAAAGACAGTACGGTTAAGTTGTTGCTACATTTGGCTCAGCACGGACATAAAGTGTCCCTTTCTAAATTTCAGTATTGTCGACAGGAGGTCACCTATTTAGGTCACCTACTGTCGAAGGAGGGTAGGAGATTGACACCTGAGCGCATAAGCGCCATTGTTAAAATGCCCATCCCTAAAACTCAGAGGGATGTACGCGCCTTCATTGGCATCACTTCCTACTATCGACATTGGATCCCTAACTACTCATTACTAATAAAGTGTCTGCTAGCGCTAACCACTAAAGACGTGCATGAGCCCCTGCCTTGGACGCATGAATGTCAGCAGTCTTTTGAGCAATTAAAAGTTGTGCTTTGCTCTGCTCCTGTGCTTGGTACGCCCGACTATGCAAAGCCGTTTGTGTTGTACGTACACGAGACAGCTGGTTGTGCGCTTTCTGTTTTAACACAGGCCTTTGGAGGTAAGCACCAGCAGTGTGCTTATTTTTCCGCCTTGCTTGAGCCAGTCGCCAGAGCCCTCCTGAGCTGTCGAAGAGCGGTCGCGGCTGTGGCCATCTCTATAAGGCAATCGGCTGGGATCGTACTTGATACTGACCTCACAGTCATGGTACCGCATGCTGTGGACACTCTCTTGAACAAGACCAAGAAGCAACACCTTGCCAGTGCACATCTGACCGGCTACGGGTTAACTCTTTTTGCCCCGCATATTACGATAAAAAGATGTGCCACGGAACAGACTGAGATACGTGGGGCAAGATGGCGGTCGCTTGAGACCGTAGGCTGCGCATAGAGTGCTGAGAGCCGCAGATGCCAGGAGTGCTTCCTTAAATTAAATGGGATAATGAACGTTGTACTTTGCTGCCCAGAAATACATTGCCCCCAAAAGATTAGCGGAAATAACCTACGATTGCTTGGAACGGCAATCGGGCTCTGCGTTCTACGATATATTACCGGGACTGCGGTAAGGAATTCTGAAGCGCAACACAAAGGCCCCTACCTACAGACGGCATCGGGGGAAGAGGTAGACTCCGTGGAGACGATCGGGCCTGCTGGAGGTCCTGTGATGGGTCCCAAGGCTGTCGGGGGCAAGATCAAGGCGGCCAAACAGATGCCCGGGATTGGGACAGGAGATGTGGCCGTGGGAGCTATGGCAGGCGTGATGGAATCTCCTGCTCAAACTCCGCGACGAGGAGGACGCCGCGGGACGCTGGCTGACCCGGATCTGGAGAGGAGGGGAAGAGGCGGGACTACACAGAGAGGACGCCCGGCCGGCCCTACGGTTGTGGAGCTGCTGAGGGGTCCAGCCGGGAGACTAGTTCCGGGTTGTGAAGGGAAGTCTCGAGGGAAAGTCTGTCCTGACGTTAGTTTGGATATCGCATTACATGGAGTGCTCGCTGGTAAAGACCTGCCCCCGCAAGAACCCCTGCAACCGAGTGAGAAAGCTCTGGAAACCCATAGGGAACTGAGCGAGGCGGAGAATGGATCTCATATCGGGACAGCTAATAATGAAGGTAGGCCCGGGGGTTCCTCACTACAACCTCTGATCTTGAATCACGCAGGGGAGCTCAAGAACCACTGACTTTGACTTTAACAGAGCAATCAGTTGGGACAGGGGTAACTAACATAGGAAAAGTAGGAAATGCAGGATATACGGTTGCAGATGGAAGGGATTCTGGGGTACAAGTGGACAATCACCAAGCCCTGAGTATGCAACCCCAGGATCTAATATCCAATGCTGATTTCAACTTAGCCCCTGTTAATCGTACACCAGAAACTACTATCAGTAGTAATATTGTCCATGAACGCCAAACAGAGCTCGATAAGGAATCTAGTGAAATTTTCTTTTCTGTATCTGATGGCGAGGAATGGACGGAGGAGTCGTCAGTTGACATTACAGACCTAAGTTACAGTGATGAGGAGGAGATAGGGGATCCTAAATTTAAAACCGTCCAGAGGAAAATGATGCGCAGTGGAAAGGAGTTGGCGTGGGATTATACCCCGACGAATCAGCTCTCTAATCCTATGCTAGCCTCCCAATCTATTCTTGATCCATCTGAGTCAACTTCCCCAACTTTAGAGACTATCTTTCAGGCTATCTCCATGCACCGCGATGAGACTCGTCAAGACAGTCGCAAGGCTCAGCTTGCTATGCGTAAGATGCAAGGCGTTGTCCGAAAATTAACAAAAACCTGTAGTTCATTTGGGGAACGTCTAACTGATCTTGAGTCAAGGATAGTTACCACGGAAGCTGACATCTCCTCAACCCACGCGGTGGTGGGATCTCATGAGGCACAGCTAGTGGATGTTAGATGGAAGCTGGAGGAGTTTGAAAATCGTCAGCGGAGGAACAACCTGCGGGTCCTCGGGGTTCCCGAGGGGATCGAGGGGGCTGACATACGCTCATTTGTGGTGGATTTGTTGCGAGACTCTCTGCCGGAATTAACCGGCTGGGACTGGGCTCTAGAGATTCAACGTGCTCATCGGGTCCCCTTTGTTCAGAAATTGCCTGTAAGGGCAGGAGCTTTCCCCGGGCCATTTTGGTCTATTTCGGCAATTTTTTGCTACGCCAGGCCGTATTCGAAAAGCTCGGCCCGACGCTAAAAGGTCTAGAAATGAGATTTCCTATTTTGTACGCCCAGATTTCTGCCATTCTACTGTTGAAAGGCGGTGGCGACTGCGGCAGCTTATCAAACCGTTCCAAGACAAAAGGGCACAAGCCTTTTTAAACAATTCAGCTCGTTTAAAAGTGATTTTTGAGGGGCAAACTAAGTTTTTTATCTCAGAAATTAAAGCTAAGGAATATCTGGACGGGCTACCTAATTAGAGATGTGTTAACAAACCAAACGGAAATGTAACTCGTAATTGTAAATACTCTGTTGGGAGCATTCTGTTGGAAGTAGTATTTAGTTAAGGCTTTTTAGAATTAAGGCTCTCGCACTCACTATGTGTAGCACATCCATCATGATCAGACTCAAGATTGAGTCTGTATGCCCCATTTGGGGAGGGGGGTAGTCGGGGGAGGGGGTGGGAAGCAAAGCTGGGGGGGAGGGAGGGGGAAGGTGAGGGGAAGGTGGAGGGTTAAATATGGGGGGGGGGAAAAAAAGCACATCCAGAAATTGCAAAGAAATAATAAGGGGACAACCAAGAGAGATAAACCAGTGGTACAAGAAGAGGCAGGTATTTAATAATGGAAAGAGGTTGAGAAGGTTTCATGGAGGAATTCAGAACTGTGAGTTTAATCTAAGATGGGGAAGATAACTATTTGCTCTTGGAATATTGCGGGGTTAAATGACAGGGCTAAGAGGATAAGATATGCCGAACTTGTTAGACTAAACCCCACCGATATAATATGTCTACAGGAGACACACATTCCGTGGGGGAAAAGGGAAGTACTGAGAATTGCAGGATATAATCTACTGGCGTGTACTACCCAGACATCTAACATACGGGGTGTGGCTATTTTAGCAAAGACTGTCTTGGGAATGGCCAAACAGAAACTAGTGGATGCATTGGGTAGATGGGCAATTATTGAATTGGCTATGGGAGGTACGGTGTGTGCAATATATGGCTCTAACCAGGACGACCCTCAGATTTTTGAGGATTTAGAAGTAGAACTTGCCACTTGGCCAACCCCTTTGATTTTCTGTGGGGACCTGAATATTTCTCTGGATCACGGGTCAGGGTTGTATATGGGTCGAAAGCCTAGGGTTTATAGGGCATTTAATTCTCTTAAAATTAGTCACGGCCTTGTAGATATTTGGGTTACAAAGAACGTTGACAATCCTGGATATACGTTTTTTTCCTATCCACATAAAAAATACGTTAGGATTGATTATGTTTTTTGTACAAGTGATCTTGTTGAGCAAGCCGGGATTAAGAAACTTCCCAAAATAATCTCTGATCATAACCCTTTGATGTTAGAACTGGAAATAGCTAGCTTTAAAAGGCCACGGAGCGGATGGACTTTCGATAGGAAACTTTTAGTGAATAGTGAATATAGTACACATATGAAACAATGGGCGCAGGAATTTTTTGATATAAATAGGTTTAGCGCCAGCAGGGGGTCGTGTGGGACTCATTTAAGGCGGCTCTTCGAGGTGAGACGATTTCTTTTGTTATCAGGTCAAAAAAGCAGCAGAAATTAAAGAATCAACAACTGATGCAAGATCTAGCTATGGCTGAAGAAGAACATACCTCGCTGATTGTACAGGGACTGGAGGGAGATCTAACCCAGTGTCGAATTATTGCATTGAAAGCAGAGCTCACTAACTGGCTAAATCAGAAATCAGCTGAGGAGTATCAGTCTCATCGTAATAGTGTCTATGAAACTGGAGAACAAGTTGGTAGGAGGTTAGCGCTCCGAACTAGGCAGAAGGCAGCGTTAAATGCTGTATCTCTGATTAAAATAGATGGGCAAACCTACACTAATTCGGAGGATATAATCAGAGAGTTTCAAAACTATTACCAGGTGTTATATCAAGATGATATCAAAATAAGCCGAGAAGAGGTTTCTCAATGTATGACAGGGTTGTTCGCAGACATCACTATGGGCGATGGTATGGATAGGCCTACAAGAGAGGAATTGGAGGTAGAAATTACATTAGAAGAAGTTCAACAAGCACTATCAGGGATGGCATCAGGAAAGGCGGCGGGCCCAGATCGTTTACCTCTCGAGGTTTATAAGATTCTGGGATCAGTTATAACACCCTTGCTTTTAGATCTATTTAGGGGTGTACAATACAGTGGAACCCCCCCGAGTCCTGGAAAGAGACTGCTATTGTAATCTTTCCTAAGAAAGGCAAACCGGCTGATAATCCATCTTCTTACCGGCCAATCTCCCTGATCAATTCTGATATAAAAATGTATTCAAAAATTTTGGCTAATCGGCTAGGGAGGGTCATAGAGCGTCTGGTCTCCCCATGGCAGCATGGGTTTATCCCGGGCAAAGGAACAACTGATCATACCCGCAGAGTTATTTCTCTTTTTGACATCATGTCCGGGGTGGGGGATCAGATGGCTATGATCCTTCTCGATGCGGAAAAAGCCTTTGATCGAGTGTCTTGGGAGTTTCTATGGTTGATATTGGAACAGAATGGTATTGGCCCTCAGTTTGTAAAAGCTATTAGGGCAATGTATTATCAGCCATTTGCCCGACTGCAATTACTGGGGGAGTCAGGCAATATTAAAATATCAAGAGGGACCAGACAGGGCTGCCCCTGCTCCCCAATTCTATTTGCCTTATATATCAACCCCTTAGTTGAAAAGCTGTTACAGACTCGACGGATCATACCAATAATTACGGGTGGGTTCGAGACAAAAGTTTTGGCTTATGCCGATGACATTGCGGTCCTAACTCCTAATCCTCTCGAGGCGATCGAAGAAATCGGCAAGATCACCGAGGCATATGGACGTCTCTCTGGTTATGCTTTGAATGCTGGAAAAACAATAGTATTGTGCACGGATAACCTTGATTTCAACGATCCTAGGAGAGCAACCTCAGCAGTATACCTTGGGGTTCGAATAAGTGCCAAGGTTGATGAAATTAGTAGAATCAACTTTGAACCTATGATTAAAAACATAGGGAATGAATTAAGGAGGGTTAATGGGTTGCACTTGTCTATTATTGGGAGGGGGAACTATTTAAAAATGACCATATTACCAAAAATTTTGTATCTGTTTCGCTCTATACCACTGGCAGTAGATGATAATTTATTGAAGGCACTGGAAACAACTTGTTCTAATTTCGTATGGCAATATGGGAAGGTTAGAAGAGCACTGAAGTATTTAGCTCTTCCCCTGGAAAGAGGAGGACTTGCAGTCTCTAATATTATGTTGTATTATTGGGCAGCCCTTTTATATCAAATGACTACCCTGCTGTCGATAAATAATATCAAGGAACCAGTGCAGGGCCCACAAATACCTACAATTTATGAGCTTTCGATGGGGAAGGATGCCTCTGGGCTGTTATTGAGACAATTGGAACCCAGTTACTTTAAGAAGGTACGGTTCAAAGTAATTTATGGCTCATGGAAAATCTGGAAGCAGGTTTCCAAGGCTATGGCAATCCCAAGAATCACCAGATATACCCCTTTATGGCGATCACCATTATTGCCATACTTGGCTAATGATGACATGGGGAAAAAGTGGGAAAAATACGGGGTAGGAACAATAGGGGATTTCTGTGGGGGAAAACAAGATGCTCAATTCTTTAGGTTACAACGGATATTTGGTGTTCTAGATAGTCAATATTTTAAATTTGTCCAGATTAAGAATGTCCTAACGACATGGAAGCCCAAGATAAAATTGGATGAGATACCACTCTTAGAAGCGGTAAACAGGGAAACGAGTAGAATTAGGGACTTTTATTAAATATTCCTTGATAAAAGCCCCGACGATATGGAAAAAACTGAAGCATCTTGGGCTTTGAAACTGGGCAATCCTGATGTGGATATTTACATGAGTATGTCCCTAACTGCAAAAATCTTTTTAGCCTCGAATCTAAAAGCTCAAATATATAAAACGATATTTAATCTCTACTTTACCCCTGCTAAACTTTTTCAGTGGGGGAAGAGGGCTGACGACAAGTGTCCTAGATGTGGGTCTGGACCTGCCACTCTGATACATATGTTGTATAGCTGTGATAAACTGGCCCTACTTAAAGAAGGTATTTTAGGTTTTTGGGACGCTTTGTTTGGTTTCAGACTAGAATTAACCCCGACCCTGCTGATTCTCGGATTTGATAGTACTCTGGGTCTCAACACTGAACAAGAATACGGTGTGTTTCTGGGGGCAGCAGTATTTAGGTTATTATTGGTTACAAGGTGGAAAGACACTGAGCCACCAACATTTCCTATGTGGCTTGCTAGGCTCCTCGGGATCTACAAACAGGAGCTCTCTATATATGCCTGTAGAGGTAGACAGGCCAGGGGTCGGGGGAGGAAGATCTGGGCGCATATGGCTGAATGGTCTAGAGATGTGAGGATGAACTAGCTGTGTTTTTTGTCATGCCCGCTAATTGATCATTCTGGGTCAACTGTAATGAAATGTCTCCTGTTTTCCGTTTTTCGTTTTTTTTTTTTTTTCTCTTCCTCTCTTTTCCTTTCTTTTTCTTTTTTTTTTTTTTTGTTCTGTTTCTTTTTTCTCGTTTGTTTTTTTCTTCGATCTCCCGGGTGTAAAATTGTCTCCATCATATATGTATGTATCAGTATTTATATTTTCCGGATGTGCCCAATAAAAATATATAAAAAAAAAAAAAAAAGATGTGCCACTCTGAACCCTGCCACGTTACTACCCCTCCCTTCTGAGAGTGAAGAAACAGACATACATGACTGTCTTTTTTGGACAGAGGAGGAGACGAAGGGACAGGTAGACCAGACTGATGTTCCCTTATCTGACCCCCAAGGGGAACTATATGTCGATGGCTCTTGTTTCAAATTACCAGATGGCACTACCACCGCAGCATATGCACTCACTACACTGCATACGGCAGTTGAGACATCACGAGTTACTTATCAGTCCGCCCAGGCAGCTGAGTTAGTCGCTCTTATTAGAGCTTGTGAGTTGAGTGAGGGACTGGCTGTTAATATCTACACTGACAGCCAGTACGCCTTCGGGGTCACCCATAATTTTGGGCGGCTCTGGGCGGAGAGAGGGTTTCTCACATCCCGTGGGACACGCATCAGAATGGGCCCCTTATACATAGGCTTTTGTCTGCCCTGACACTCCCTAAGAAATTGACTATAGTGAAGTGCAGTGCCCAAAAGGCAATCACCGATGATGTGGGGAGGGAAATGCATTTGCAGATCAGATAGCTAAGGAGACAGCTTGAACAAAGATGAAAAAGATGTTTGTAGCGGGTCCTGCCAGGTGGGCACCCGAGGCAACCATGTTTGAGGACACTCTGGACAATGTCAAAGAGATCCAGAGTGAGGCAACGATTGAGGAGTTAGCAGTATGGCAGGAAAGTACAGCACGTTTGGATGAGGAGGGTGCTGGACTGACAAGTCAGAAAAGCAGAGATGTATATTACCGGATGTCTATGTCCTTCCTGTGGTTACTATGGCGCACGGGCCAGCCCACATTAGTGCGAAGGGAATAGGTAAGCTGTTAGACCCTGTATGGCTGAATGATAACATTCCCAAAGTTGCTGCTCACTTAGTGGAGTACTGTATGGTATGCATGATGTATAATCCTGGAAACGGCACCCCTACACCTTCTGGTAATTTTGCACTGCCTTCCTTCCCTTTCGAGGTTCTCCAGATGGATTTCATCTAAATGAAATGAGTCAGCAATCTGAAATACGTGTTAGTAGTTGTTTGTGCATTCAGTAAATGGATTGAGGCTTACCCCACTAAAGAGAACACAGCCATGGGGATGGTGAAGGCACTCTTAAAAGAGTTCTTCCCGCGTTTTGGTTTGCCCCGTTTGATTTGGAGTGACAACGGAAGTCACTTCAACTCAAAGGTTATCCAGCTGGTGTGCGACGTTCTGCACATCAAGCAGAGATTTCATGCTGCAAACCACCCCTAGTCAGAAGGTTTGGTTGAGAAGTACAATGGTACTCTCAAACTGAAGCTGGCAAAAATCAAAGAGAGCACAAGGTTGCAGTGGCCAGATGCTTTACCATTAGCTCTTTTGTCTACAAGAGCTCCGGCTCACTCTAGGACAGGATTGTCACCATACGAGGTCATGTTTGGGCGCCCGGCAAATGTATGGGGCATACCGCGACCTCGTCGGTTCTCCGAGATAGAATACCTTTTACTTGTGGATTATTTATATGAGTTGACTAAAAACTTGCGCTGTATTCACCAACAGATTTATGAAGCTTTGCCGCCATCTCCTGAGGGGCCAGGCCACGATATCCGGCCCGGTGACTATGTCCTGGTGAGGAACTTTCAGAGGAAAGGCAGTTTGGAGCCGCGCTGGAAGGGGCCTCTTCAGGTCCTCCTCACCACTCGAATGGCAGTGAAGGTGGACGGCCAGAAGAAATGGATTCATTCTAGCCACTGCCGGAGAGTGCCCCTTCCGTTGTCCTACGACCAATGGAGACTTGATGGGATCGGCGACTCTGAAACAGTACCTCATTTTGTTCCCTTCTCAGATGCACGACTGATGTAGGCACCCACCAAGGAGGAGGGCAACGCAGTGTTGAACGAGGCGGTGCCACTTGAGATTAAGGCCATCCAGGAGCCCCAGCCTGCTGGCCCATCTGTGCTTGAGCCCCAGTCCATTGGCCTCTCTGAGTCTGAGCCCTTGTTTGTAGACCCCTCTGTCCCTGGAGTAGCTAGGTACAATCTGTGCCCCGATGGAAGAACAATGCACCAAAGGAGAAGTCAGACTAGTAGGGATGGACTGTGAGGAAAAAGAATAGGGCGTACCTTGCCTGTGGTACCAACGATAGTTTAGGGAAAGGGAGATTGGTGCATTGTTCAGACATTGGACAGGGTGAATTCGACGTGCTTCCCTGGAAAAAGGGGGGGTACACTACCCTGAAAGACGCGGGATTTCTTCAGAAAGGGCTACGATCGCGCAGCTCCACCGAAAGTGCTCAACAGCACCACCATAGATGAACAATAGGAGTCTGCCAGCAAGACTCTGACGGACGCTGGGAACACTGTCTCTCTTTTGTTTTCTCGTCATTGGCTCCATTGCATGTCCTTTCCTCTGATTTACAAATGTACCCATTTGGCCGTCCTATTATGGAGGAAGAACAACCCTTTGCGGCCCCACGCTTTGGGCAGGGTGGTTCTGGTTGGTCTAGTTGGTCTATTAAGAGTAAAATAGTTTTCATAGTAATTATCCTGATCTTTCTGATAACAATGCTTGGAATAGCGTGGTTCCTTGAAGAGAAATATCCTGTGCACTCTTTGATTGGTACAACCCCCGTTCCCCTCGAACACGTTTGTTACTTTGGCCCCTCATAAAGGCGAGCACAGAAAAACATATGTTGATAACGTTTTCTTACAGATGCTCCACCAGGCACACCATACCTCAAATGTTACTAATTGTTGGATTTGCGGCCTGCTCCCTTCTGTGACACATAAAAATGATATATTACTGTCCATGCCGTTTTCCTATCTCGGGAGCTGTGAAGCCTGGTTCCAACTGTTTACCATGGTGTATACCCATTTCCATGCCGATGCCATGAATATGACATATGCTGATTATGATACTGGGTTAGAATATATACGTGTTCACCAAGGGTTTACTCCAGGAGAGCAAGGGGCCCCTGATACATTATCTCCAACAGCCTGTATGAATATATATGAGAACGAAAAAAATGTAACATGGCTTCAAAATGAAATGTTGGATTTTCAGGGATTTAACGTCACTGAATATTTTAGGTCTTTCCAGATGGGCAATATTACTCAGGATGAAGCAATGCCAGTGCCGGTAGTTAACACAACTGCTAGTTTTTGTGTTCAAGGTCTTGGAAATGTTCAAGTGGGACAGAGTAATTGCAACTATACCTATGTGTTGAGCACAACAAGTAGCCCACCTTTGCTTCCCCCCCATAATGTTTATTTCGTCTGTGGGTCCCAGGCTTATGTGTGGCTTCCTAGGGGGTGGTCTGGCATATGTTACATCTCTTTCCTCCTTCCCCTGGTGTATATAGCACCGTCCAACTACCATAGGGATCACCGATTGCAGCGTAGGGGTGTCCACCTATCCCGTATTAGAAGAGTCATCAATACAGAAGACATTGATCAGACAGATACTACCCTACAGCAGTTCACTGATGCTATGAAGGGTATCGTTCTTTTCTGGGGCCCTATGTCAAATAGCCTTAATATCCGTCGCCACGCCAGGGTGGTGGAAGGGGTCATTCATACCACAGCTGGAATCCTAACAAATATTACAGCTGAGGTCCAGGCGATGAGGCTTGTTGCTCTTCAGAACAGGATGGTGTTAGACGTCATCCTTGCTGATCGGGGTGGGGCCTGTCGCGTTATCGGTAGTAGCTGCTGTGTATACATACCGGACCACGCTCTTAATGTATACGCTGTGATACAGAAGTTGCACAGGCTTGCATCCGACATTCACCAAGAGAATGGCACTTGGACTCTTTCTGATTGGTTCTGGGGTTTACTAGCATCCTGGGGTTGGAAGATCCTTATCCTTCTAGTGGTAATTGCTGGTGTCATTTTCACTTATTGCCTATGTATCCATTGCCTTCCTGCTTGTTGTGCTTACTGTATTGGGAAGTTAACACCTGCACCTAAGGCCCCAGTGCATGATGCTGAGTCTTCAACAATGATGATGCAAGCCGTCCACGATTTAATGGCCATCGACAAAGGCATTTTTGAGTACTGATAATGTGTGAATAAAATGGGTACTAGTAGTCTTTTGATGCGAGCACTTATTCCTATCCTCTGTATTAGACAAAATTGTTAGCAAATGCTAAAAGGAGGGTCTGTTGGACTGAGAATGTGTCTAGCTGACTCCTCTTAGCATTGTGCGAGTTAAGTTAGCATTTGCGGCACCATTTTGTATCTAGCCGCCATTTTCCGCCATGATCGAAATGAAGCTTCTGTCTCATACTGTCTGCCTCAGCAGAAAGCAGCCTCGATTGTTTCTTTTTATTATTCAAGGTTGAGCTTTGTTGCACTAATGAATAGCTCGTTCTGTATTTGCATGCCTTTCCTTGTATGTAGCCCTGCTCCCACTCTCAGAGAGACGGGCACGGGCTGAGTAACCTTGAAGCTAAGATAGTGTGTACCCGGTCTCAGGATGGTAGCTCATCCTTCTGTACCTCCTTTGTTCATCAGTGCCCAGGCTGGAAAATTCCAGTCTGGGCGTGTCTTAGGGGTGTTGGAAATGTATATCTAACTTTACCTTGTGGACGGGGGTCAGTCCCTCGGCAGCTATCTAAGGAGGCTGGTCAGACTGGACTCCGCTCAAGCGAATACTAATAAAATAACTTTGGTTTGTATTCTGTACTGTCTGACCGACTCTTCATTTGTATGGAAGGCTGAGAGGTGGTCGTGAGTGACCCGGGGGGGGCCCTAATCTGGTCACTTCCTTCAATACAGTGGCGTAGAGTGGTGCATAGCGGAGTAGAGTGTCATGGAGTAAAGTGGCATAGAGTGGAGTAGACTGTTGTAAAAGGAGTAGAGTGGAATGGAGTTGAGTGTCATAGAATGGAGTATCGTGGAGTGGAGTGTTGTGGAGTAGAGTGGAGTGGCATGGAGTGTTGTAGAGTGGAATGGCATAGAGTAGAGTGAAGTGTTGTAAAGTGGAGTGGTGTAGAGTGGCATAGAGTGGAGTAGAGTGGCATGGAGTGAAGTGGAGTAGACTGTCTTAGAGTGGAGTGGCATAGAGTGGTAGTGTAGAGTAGAGTAGCATAGAGTGGAGCAGAGTGGTGTGGAATCGAGTGGAGTAGAGTGGGGTAGAGTGGAGTAGAATAGATTGATGTAGAATGGAGTAGAGTGGAGTAGTGTGCCATGGAGTGGTGTAGAGTGTTATGGAGTGAAGTGACGTGCAGCGAAGTGCCGTAGCATAGAGGGTAGTAGAGTGCCATAGTGTGTTGTGGAGTAGAGGGTATGATAGCACACTGTCATTACAGACAGCTCATTTTCAATTGAAATGACTACTACATTTGCACAAACATGCAGTGTTACTGATAACACTATACAGTGCACAAACGATAATGTGTTGAAATAGCACCACCTAGTGTACTGATTTGTTTTCATTGTATTAAAATATTTGTTTCCACCACACTTTAGAAATAGAAAACATGTGCTTCATTAGTGCTTTTCTAATTCTGATACATTATGAAATATTTGCACAGTTCATTCACAGTCATTTAAATTTTGTTATGTGCTAGTAATAAAATAACATTGTGCAGCCTTCCTCAAGCCCACTCTTGGTACCCAGCATGATTGTCATATAAATCCTCTCACTTTGAAGTCAGAGAAAGAAAAGTAAGAGAAGAAAACACCAAGCTCCCTCGGAAGACATAGCCTGGCATTTGACCTCTGTCTATAACCGCACAGCAAATGTGACAAGATAAGAACAAAATGTAAAAGCCTGTTTACAGAGGACAAGCACTTGTGGAAGAATACAGTAACCATGCTATGCTCCATGGGAGGGACAAATTCATACTGGGCAGCCTATAAGAAATAAAGCCAGCAAATAGAAGCAAGCAAATATGAGTTATAAACCACAAGGTCAATGGTAAGTAAGAGGCGGAATGCATTCCCAGGGAAGATTTCCGAATGTTCACAAGAAGTATTTTCAAACCAATATGTTATTGCTATTGTACATTGCAGCATATATGTATTATCAGTAGGGGCATTAGAAGTACTAAAACCTTTCCAAAATTCCCATCTTTTCCGAACCGGTCACTAAAGAAGTCTGCATAACATAACGCAAAGCATATAGTTGTTGATATTAGAAATGAACTCCGAGGCACCTTACAAAATCTCGGCTGCACCTTTCTCCGCGAATGTTCTGCAACATAGCCAAAAACACTGAAAATGTCAGCGTAGATCCATACTATAAAGCCAAGCAAAAAATTAAATCTCAGCAAAATCACCATCAATAGGCAACCGAGAGCAATGCTGTACAGCAATCTTGTTTTGTTTATCATTAATTCATATCTAAATAATGTTTCGTTTTCTAAATTCTACTCCAATCAAATATGGACTATGATATAAACATATTAAATATTTATATCAAACTGAAATGTTGGTAGTGAGTGCAACAACATTTGTGCAGAAAAATATTTTTGGTTCAATTTTTTTCCAGCCTCCACTTTTGTCATATCCTTTTTCATGGAACACTATGTGTGTACATTCAGTTTTTTCACTACAAACCTTTACATGCATGTCAGAGTCTCGATTTCAAACGTAAGACAGAAGAAGAAAGCGAAACAAGCCCTTTTGAACATGCTAGGCTCATGGACGTTGATTCACCTAAGTGCCAGGGGTAGGGGAGGTGGCATCATGTTATTTATCCCCGATGACTTCAAAGGAAGTGATATCAAATGACATTTGACAGGTATTCACCCTCCACATAGCTGTCTGGGTCTGAACTGTCAGTCTTATTATATATCTCTCCTGTTGTTGTCTCTTTCTCTGCCCTTCTGTCTCCTCCTCTGTCTAAACTGTCTTTTTCACTGATCTCCTTATAGTATCACACTCCTTCCCCTCTCTTACCTGATTTTCTCACATGTTCTATTTTTCACCTCTCTTATTCCCTTGTCTGTCTATTCTACACCTGCCTCTGTCTCAATAGCGCCTCCATATCTCCCTGCATGTCATCGGTTTTTGCTAACCTCTCTGTTTTATAACTACTTTCTCTCTCTACTTCTCTTTGCCTTTCAGTTACCAGCTGTCTCTTCATTTTTCTCACACCTGTCTGTTCCCTCTCTTTCTGTTCATCTTCGCTATCTTTTTATCTGTATCACACCTCTCATATCGTCATCGCCTCTTACGGTCCTCACCTGTCTCTGCCTCTCTTTGTGAGCTATTGGTATGCCTATCACATACAGGCGCGCAACGCCCATTGGGCTCAAAGGGCTTCAGCCCCCCCAATGTTGTGTGTGGCAGTCCGGGCTGAGACAGCTTCCCGGGCACACACACAGCCACACCCGAGTACTTCACAGGTATTTAAAAGACCAGTTGCTTGTTAATGTGGCTTTGTTGTTTTTTAACCCCTTCTTAGAGCCCCTGCATCTCCACTCTGCCTATTGCTGGAAGAATTAGCCCCCCCCCCGTAAATTTTCTTAGCCCCCTCCCCCGAAATTTGGCTCTAGTTGCGCCTCTGATCACCTATCACACTCACCTGTCTCACCCACTGTCTATATCTCCCACACCTGTCATTTATCTCTGATGTCTCCTTAATCCCTCTCTTCTGTTTCTCTCCCTCACACCTGTCTTTGTCATCCTGTTCTTACTTTCGTTATTTTCCCCTCCCAGGGCCGGATTATGAGCGGGTCAGTAAATTCCGCCCCATGTGTAAACAAACCCTGTTTAGACGTGTCGGAATTACGAGTTTGAAGGTATTTGACACATCTGATCATTATTGAATGCGTTAAATAACTCAACTTTTTAAAATTTTCGTCTGGTCAAACTTGCTGAAATTTAACAAGGGAAGAGCATATGATACTTACTGCATCATGTGGATTTTGGTGCATTGAACACCAAAATCTGCATGTTATTCCCCCAAACTCGTAATAGGTGTTATTTGTAGCACTTGATAAATAACATACCCCACGCTTTCATTATTTATCAGGTGTGTTACATAATGCCTAAATTCGTAATCAGGCAGGCCCTTTCCCCTCTACCCCCTTTCTCACATTCTCATGTATTTAGTGCTCCCCTAACATGCTCAGGGGCTGCAGGAGACACCCAGATGCACGATATAGCCGAGGGGCACCGAAAATAAACAAGGGTCAGTGCAGCCTTGTTTTACTTCTCTTTCTGACACTGCCCTTACCATCTCTGGGGCCAGTGGTCACAAGGGCAGTGCCTGGGGTCGCATGAGGCAAAACAGGGGTTACAGTTTCGACCCCTGAATGACATCCATGGCTAGCCTGACTTGCACTGCGTGCCCTGTATTATTCATATTGAGGATAAATGGGGATATGGTAATATTAAAAATGATCAGAGGTAACTAACTCATTCCCTTCTCTCTGAGCACGTGGTCCAGCCGGCGTGGACGGGGGGCTTCGCTTCGTGGGGCTGCGCTCGGCCTCCTGGGAGGGCTCCCAGGGCAGGCCAGGTACCCACGTCTGTAATTATAGACTTGAAAACAGTAAACTAGTCGGTTAATTCATTATTCAGGAGAAGTGGCTAATTATTCTAATCACCCCCACATTAATTATTCCCGAAGAATTCAAAGGGAATAGAGAATGACATGTTAACGAGGCCGGCATTTCAAAGGCAGGAGTGGGAGCCCTGGGAATTGGAGGAGCTTTCTTGGTATGTAAGAGGTGAGGGAAGCTTGCCTATCACTGTCCCACGCTGCGCAGAGGAAGAGATAAATGCATTAACTCCAGACTACTGGGAAAAGGACGTGCTGGGCGGTGTGCGCGCGTGCGTGCGTGCGTATGTGCTTCACTAACGGTACAAAATCGACGGTGGAGTGTGGTTAAAGTGCAACACAAAGACAGTAAATCAGAGAACTGATCGCATATCAAGCTCATTCCTGATTGGCCACTACCCCAGCAAAGTTTATTTCACAAAATGCATCTCTTGAGTGTACTTCTCTGAAGAGCATTGCTTCAATTATACGTAATAACAATTTGAAAGGAAAAGTCATTGTAATTTAGTCACATAAAACTGCAAGCGAGCGATAATTTCGTTCCACCTGATTTGTAATCACGCCGTTAGTGAGCAGCGGCTAATGAAGTGGAAATTAACGAGATTGTGTGCACCGCACGTCCTTTCTGCACATCCGACAGGAAGTGGATTCCCATTAATAAGGGGTAATATCACACTCATGCAAGGATCGGACCCAGTGGGAGGTTTTATTCCTGAATGTGGCTGCTGTTGCAGTAGACTGTTGTGTACGAATGCTACAATTGATCCTTTCGATCTATATGATATATGCTTAAAAGTGTCCTTAGCATACGTCGAGCATGTGACCTTTTTCTGGGAAGGCTTTCACCTGTCATGCAGGCTGTACGTTTGGAACCCTTTGCCTGTGCTCGGACAGTGATGCCCGGCATAGTGCCAATATCGGCAACAATCAGTTCTCATACAGCAACATACATAAATAAACCACACAACACCTTTTTTAGTGGAGAAATTTGCTGCAGGTTTATTTGCATAACCAATATGCCAACATGGTGGGTTATCTTACGGGCGATCCCAGGGCAGGCCAGCCCCTATGCCGCCTGCCCGTCTGATAAGCCAAATTGCACCGTGGCCGTCGCCAATCGGTGGTTACCAATTATTGGGAGAGGCCACCTCTCCCATCAGTGGACCGCCAGTCCACTCCCTTACTCACGCCCCCCAACAGGTGGGCGGAGCGTTCCAGGCAGCCCCCGGTTGCTCAGACCCACAAACGCCCGTAGGACTAACGGGGCGCCGTAGTTCTTCCAGGGGACCCGCTAGACATCCCTGGGTATCCTTGGCTTAGCACCCTTGTTGTGCCGCTGCAATATAGTACCCTTCTGTACCTTGCAGACTCTGGATCGCCCTGTAACTCCTCCACAGCTCTGGGGGTGGCCACCGTCACCACCAGGGCCCCCCCACCAAGGCAGATATTCCTAGCTACAGCCTGTTGCTTCCAAGGCCTCCCCAAGGTCCAGCAAACTTAGGTCCATGCCTACCCTTGAGAGGTGAATTCCATCCACTTCCCAACCCAGTGGACTTGGCATGGAGTAAACCATGCCTGATGAAGCCAAATCCCCTTTGTCCGTGAATTTACGCATGGCGCTGTTCACTCTCCTACGTGATCTCAAATGCGTCTCCCAATCGGGCTCCTTGCCAAACTGGGCGAGGTAAAATTTCGGACCACCACAGTACACATGCCCCCAGTTAAATACTCAATTGACACATGATGTCCCTCATGTCTTGGAGCAGTCCTCTCCTCCCCAAAGTCGTCTGGTCATTCCCTCCCAAGTGTATGACCAGCATGTGAGGTGGACCGATCCCTCCCCCCAGTCTCTGCTGCGGCTTCATCAGCTCGTTCCAGCGCATACCCGGGTAACCTAGCCACGTGAACTCTGTGGCGGAGGAACGTGATCTCTGCTCCAGTGCATGCCTGGGACCCCCAACCCACATAATTTGGCGGTGGGAAAACCCATGCCTCCATTTCTTGAATTCCTCCAATCGCGCTACTCCAGACGCACGGAAGGCCATTCACCCAGACCCTTGGTCCTGGCCAAATTAAGACATGCTCGGTTGCCAACACCCATAATGAGCACTGTACACCCTTTTATACCTACACCAGTCTGCACATACTTACACAATAACCCCCGCAAGGTAGGCCTTCTACTTGTTGCTTTCTGGGCCTCAACCCAGGTACAACAAAACAGTCCCTGCCCCCTCTAGACGGTGAACCCATCTTCTACAAAACACCCTGTGGACTTGGCATGCTGCAAACCATGCCAGACAAATCCAAACCCACTTGGCATGGCTGTTAACTTTCCTGCGTGAGGTTTCCACGGCCACCCTGACCGGGCTCCTCACCACACTAACCAAGGGGTTATCTCTGACCACTATAACCAACATTTCTGTTGACTTCATTTCTTACAGCAGTTCCCTCCTCCCCAAGTGAGTCAGATCATTGCCACACAGGTGTATGACCAGGATGTTGGGAGGGAGACACCCTCCCCTCTTCTCTGCTGCAGCTTCTTAGCAAGATGTTCCTGCGCAAGCCTGGGTATCCCAACCAAATTATCTCGGTGGCGGAAAAGCCCTGCCCATTCATGCTTTCCGCCCACCGTGCCACTCTCATGGTGCCAGAATGGCCAATCACCCAGACCTTTGCTCCTGGCAACTAAAAATTGTAAGGTTGCGAACACATATTGCATTCTTGAAAAACACAAACAAAACTCCAACTTGCACCTATTACACAATAACCCTGCACACTAACGGGTAGTCCCAGGTGCATTCAACATTCGCCTGCGACTACAAAACTTAAAATGTCCTCAGGCATTCCCTTGGGCAGCTCACGGAAGGAAGTCCTTATGAAACTTAGGGATTCCCCTTGTCCCTCAAAGGTACTCGTAATATCGACCTCCGAAAGACGAAATGCTAAGCGGACCTATCTGAATCTGTGATCAAGATTTCGAACAAAGCCCCTTTCGGTTCTGCCGCTCCACATGCCTGTGAATTTGAATCCCAGGTCAAACTTCAGGCACCTAACTCACATCTCAAAGGCCTGACTACCGGCTGACCCCAAAATTGCAGTCCCAGTGTTAGCTGCCAACTCCCAAGGAGAATTCGCTTAACTGGAGCAACTGGTGACATGCAATCAATTCTGGTCAGGGGACTTGGAGTAAACACATGAGTGATGTACACGCACCCCCCTAACTATGACTGTACAATGTGCTCTGGTAGTTGTCCGTATTGGTGCTCCATCCCCTCCAATTCAGCACTATCAAGGCAAACCGCACCCTCTTGGGAATGTCACCCTCACGCCCCAGCTGACAGAAAGTGCCTATTCGTATGTCGCCTATTAACCTTACGTTTTTCACTGACGGTATACCAGGAATATGCTGAAACTTCGCATGCTTTACTGCTGAGTGCGCGATGCACAATCACATATTTGTCTTTACCTCACAGGGTTGCCCTTGGTAACTCAGAATTCACACTGGACATGATTCTCTCCCTGATTGGCTTACAGCTGACAATGTAACGATGCCTCAATATCTGCTCTACCTGAACCAAGGTAAGAGGCGAGCTGTCAGCATGCCACTGGCAATACCCTCTCTTGGAGCGCGAGGGCCAGGCCTCCTAGTAGACACAGCACACGCATATCTCAGAAGACAACCCCGCTTTACTGCCCGCTTTACTTCCTGTCACAGTTATCTGAGTAATTAGTGAAAGATGCACGTTTGAACTGGCAACTGATACTGTACTTACGCCTGCAACTGCTCTGCTCAGAGCAGCCCGCTAGACAATGGCTTCCATTTAACGGCGGTGCCAACAAACCTCCAAGCGCTTAAGGTGGTACCTCTGAGTAGGGCTCTAATCTAACTGATGTCCCTTGCATCAGATACCGCCTCTGGCTGTAAGCCACTCAGGGCTACTGATGCCTTGGCGCTTCCTGACCCACCGCCAGCTGACCCTGATAGACTCCACTCGTGACTGGGACTCAACAGTGCGGAGAAAGCACGAGGCATCCTAGCCTTACCTTAGCTCTTCACCATGCTCCCACACAATTTTTAATTAGCCTTCGTATCGTCCATACAAGAGAGACTTAGTACCATCTGCCCCTATTATCCTGTGCTACCAAACCTCATCATGACATCACAGGGATTACATAACTCACTAGGTCAGCACGAGACATCCTAGCCTGACCATAGCTCTTCACCAGGCTCCACCCAAGAGCCCTCCACAAACCTTGTGGCCTAAAACATTCGCCCAGTGGGGTGGTTGCGAATGGACTGCAAACCACTCCTAGGCATTCTCTACCATCGTTGTCAATGGAGTTTCTGGTTGGCTAGAGTATGCACCTAAGCCTGGCCGAACCCACCTCTCTAGTCGGGAGAAGGGATCACACCTAGGCTGACACCTGCCCACCCCATAGGTGGTTAGGCAGAGACTTTGGCTTACCCCAGAGGCAGTGTAAATTTAATGTGCCAACCGCACTCCCCCAGTGGCACACTACAGAAGAGACTACATACCAGTTTATTTTAAATACCCTTCGTATCGTCCATACAAGGGAGACATAGTGCCATCTGCTCCTATTACCCTGTGCTACCAAACCTCATAATGACATCACAGGGATTACATAACCCTCTAGGTCAATCGGGCCACCGTCCTACAACTCAGGAGTGAGAAGAGTCTTTCTAACGTAGCCAACCTACGGATTATACGCAAGTGACTGGCCCCCTTATGGGCGACCAAACCAAGGGTGAAGCAATGGGAGCATGAGGCCTTAAGCAACGGGTGTCTTTGTGTCCTGGAAACATCAATTAACCACGCAAAGAACCCAGAACATCTCCTTAAATGCGAGTCACCAGATCGTCAAAGAAATATTGATGGATTCGAGACATAGGCGCCATCCAAACTACTGAATTAAAATTGGCGAGAATAGTTCTTTGAAAGAAAAGCATTGAATGAATCGCTCCTCAAAGTCCAAGGACATACAACAACAGAGTATACAACACAGAGCACCCAACACCCGTGATCCTGCACGGGAGCCGGTCATTCGACCTCTGGCGTATGAAGGGAGCTTTAGATAAACAGCGCCCCTCACCCCTGCCACTCAGACTGCCAGAACTGAACGATATATTGTAATGTGTGACAATATTCCGAGTGCTTGGTGCCAAGTCCTTCACAACAAACGCCAGCAAAGCTGACAGCATGGGGCGAGAAGCGACTATCCCTCAGCGAGTAAAAGTCTGCGGGGGAAGATCCTACCAACCCTGCCCTAACGAACCCACTCACTTACCGGGAATTCAGAAACTCGTCCCGCCTAACTGCAACAAGCTGGGCATGACCGAGTAACAAACTAAAAGGGGCGGTACTAAGGGTGTATCCCATGTTGTCAACTCATCCCTTCTAACCGAAAGATGAGTCAGTAACAAAAACCAAGCCGGGACTTAAAACAAGCTGTATCAACTAATCGCACATTGTCCCCTCTCGCTGAGACTGCATAGACAAAGAAGGTTAACACAACCCATTCCCATATTTCTCCTCTATTTTACAGTAACGTTTGACAGTGCACCAGGGAGCCTAGTGCATATGGCACCCCAAAAAGCTCCTCTTTGTGAAAGATCAACATCAACAAGGCTCTTCCTTCCACGGCATCGCATAATCTGCCCTCATGCAACCTTTCCGAAAGATGAAGTGACTGGCGCCGCCAGCACTAGAGCCTCGCTGAGGAGGATCGTGGACACCCAATGCAAAAGTCTGTGCCTCTGAGCTACAGCGTGTCCTAGTGTGTTAAAGCCCGGGCGCAGGGTAGCCTGCACAGCTAAGTCCACAAATGAATCGCACGACACCTCCAGCCAACGCCTGGACATGCAAATATTACAGGCTACCTCATCCCCGTTGCCGTACCTATCTCGCTATAGTCACTGCGAGAACCCAAGTCCACAAACATCCCAACACAGGTGTGCCCAAAATGGCAGTACTATTCGCGCTGTGTATAACTTGCCAGGCCCAGGAGAAGCGTTACTAGGTCAAGAAACTAACCGCTAGCCACCTTTGGGGTTTTGTTATTAGTTGACATAGCGTCCTGCCCCTGGTCCCATGGGGGGGGGGAGGGAAATCTAGCAGCCTTGCAACTGCAGGCTTCCTACCCGGTTTCGGTCCATCTGCTCAGCGCCAGCATAGCTGACGCTATGTGTCCACTATGCATGCCTGGGTGCAGAGCTGCCTGTGGGCCACAGGATGGCTATGCACAAAGAAACTTTGGCGGTAAAACAACTCCTCAGGCACTGCTACACATGACCAACCAGAGTAAATACGAAGCAAAACCCGGAGGCCCATCCGCATATATACGAAGCAAAACCCGGAGGCCCTTCCGCATGAATGCAACAGGTTGTGGGCCCCGCGGAAAACAGAACAGGCCTGCTCGTACAAACTCCCCGTCCATGTTACCAGGGCCCTCCTCTACAGCCGAGACTCACCCAGCTCAAGCCAAGCCATGTTCCTGATTGGCGTCTCTCCCGAGAACAAGGACGTATATTGCACACGTAATCCATGTTTTTCTAATGCCGCGGCCCAGGTCACACGGAAAGTGCGCTAATAACCGGAGGTTCTTGTAACCAGGGTCCCTGGTACTCAACTGCTGGCCTCAGAAGGCGGAAGGCTGATTGAGCAAGTCTGTAGCCCCTGCACAGGGTGCACTGCTCTCCGCTGCCCCATCCGCATTCCAGTCCTGACTCCTTAGCTATACATACCCAAAAGTCTGTCTGTTTAACTCAGACAGCGCTTAGCGCCAGGCACCCTGCCAGTTCCCCCCACAGCCCAGAAAATCACCGAACTATTCAAATAACACATCATTATTCTTTTAATGGCCAGCTTATTTATCGCCCTCCAGGCCCAAGGGCAGCTTCCATGCTTGCATTAAATCAGCTACTGTACATAGCGTTCAGTCCTCTGACTTTACAATCTTGTACGATTTTAATATATTTGGAAGACGCCCATGACAAAGATGTAATGGATAGTTTAAGCCTTTCCCAAGATGTTACGGGAGCTACTCACTCGGCAGGCTATCTGCTGGATAATCTATTTATTTATTTATTTATTTTTTAAATAATAACCCTTCAAATCCTACCATCACTCCCGTTGATCTTGTCTGACCATCTAGGGGTCATATTCACCCTCAAGCTCCATCAAACTTACACAACCCTTCGCAACTTAAAACACCCCAAACGGTCCGTCTTTGCGCTCGATCACTTCAGATGCTTTTATATCATCTCTGTCCCAACTTCATTCACTGCTAAGTAATGACGCATACTGCGACCGCGTCTGTAATCAATGGATCACTACATCCCTGGATATGCTAGTACCTTTCAAATTCAAAAGTATAAAGCCATTAATATGTAAAATCTTAAACATACGTTGAGATCGGAGAGAGTTCGATCACTGGATTACCGGCGCGCCTCAATTGGTACTGTCGCCTATACCTCGGAGCACTATCACGCCGGCCAATATCGCTTTTGCTCAGCGACCGGCCCCTCCCCGAGCCATGCCAGGATGCCGAGTCCGGCCGTGGGCCCAGGCTGCTTTCCCCGCAACTCTCACACACCTCCAGGCCATGGGGGGGGGGGTGTCGGGGGACGTCCGAGCCCCGATCCTCTGCCCAGTGCGACCCTGCTCCAACCGCGGACGGAGCCACACACAGAATGGGAAAGGACCTGCAACACTCGCCGGCACCCTCGCCGGACACCGACGCCAGACCAGAGGAAAATGCATGCCCTTAAATGTGCGTGGAATGGACGCGGTCATGTGCAACATGATTATTATTGTTCTTAACCGCGTATTCATGCGCTATGTAACTTTATTGCCATTACGACTGACTACTTGAACCCCGTTCCACAGTCAGCAGCTCTAGTTGTTACACCACAACCCCTCCCTAATTACGTTAATACCACAAAAAGATGGGGCCACCGCATCCACCCCCCCTGCGATGCGGAGCCTTCCTGTCCCCCCCTAGACATCGGGCTGGCACCCAAACCTACGGACCATATCTGGACCGGTCCCAATAGATGCTGGGCGCCCCAAACAACAGCAGGACACCCGGTGCCGAACCGCATACCCCCTCCGTCCCGGGACCCAAGGACCGACATCGTACAGCAGTGCCCAGATCAAACAGCATGTGCTGCAGACCGTATCTAAGCACAGAAACAAACGTCCAGTCCCCTGCCTAACACTCCATCGGGGGGACAGAAGGCCCATGCCCCAGTGAAGTACAAGAGCTAGTCGCAACGAAAGGCCCAAGGGGGCCCCCCAACCCTCAAAACTCACCGCGACGGACACCACTCGGTCCTGGGAACGCGCGCGACACGACCCAAACAGCAAGACGGGTAGCGGTCAAGAGACCGTACAGTGGCCGGGGGAAGGCTTTTGTACCCCTGTCCCCCTCCCACGGCCGGAAGTGACGCGGCCAGCAGACCCCCTGGTCCCTAGCCCAGGGAGCCTAGTCAACAGACTTCTGTGCCTTCCTGTGGCACTAAGGCGGCCGCCCTGTTGGAGGGTCCCCTACGTGGCCCCCCTGGGCAGCCTTGGCATTAGCCGGGCATGCATACACAGTGCTTTAAATGGGCCGGTACTCACCGGTACTGAGTACCGACACTTCTCTGTTTTCTGCCCCTGAGTACCGGAACGTATTTTCGGGCAAGGAGAGTACCGGTACTCTCAGAAGCAGCAGGGCTCAGGCCCTGAAGTACGGGTACGTGCAACGCAAAAACCGAAAATTACCCTTTCAAATGGAGCGTGTTTATATGCCGCTCTGGCTGGCGACAGCCTGTGTATTTCTGCGCTGTGTGTCAGCCCGGGCTGAGACAGCTTCCCGGGCACACACACAGCCGCACCCGAGTACTTCACAGGTCTTTAAAAGACCATTTGCTTGTTAATGAGGCTTTGTTGTTATTTCACCCCTTCTTAGAGCCCCTGCAGCTCCACTCTGCATATTGTTGGAAGAATTAGACCACCCCCCCGGAATTTTGTTGATCACTTGGAATCTCCCTGATAAATGAGAGACAGGACTTGTCCCCATGTGGGGAACATATTGATTCCCACGTTAATCTGTGCGAATGCCATGGTTTTAATGGCAGGAACAGCTAATGTCCTAAAAACTTCTTCATGGATTTGTGTCTATTATGGGTGGACGGGATCTCAGTATTAATTATGCGAAGCCCTTTATTATGTCTCTCGGACCTCAAAACACAGAATCCAGAAAATTCTCAATGAATGGCCATGCTCTGAATAAGGTACAGGGCTTTTCATACTTGGGAGGTACTGTTGACAATACTGCCTGCTTGATGCATCATCTGCTGCCGAGAAGAAATTCTTTTGTTCAGTCTCTGGCGTGTTTAGTTTTGCTTCCAGATTTGGCAGGAAGTCATTAACCCACATGATCACCGTATATAATGATGTGTGTTTCTTTAGCATGCTACAGTACTGCAGTCTGGTTTATGCTGATTCTCATCCTCAACAGGCTGAAGAAAATGTATTTTGTTACAGCCTTTTATCTTTGCCCTCAAGCCGCCCAAACTTATTTTGCCATTAAGGATGAAGGACTTGGCTTTACTTAGAAGACAGAATTCAGTTTTCTCCGCCTTTGTTATAGATTTCCATAAGGTGGTGTCTTCGTGCCATCTTAAACAGGCAGCACGCAAATGACTGTTCATCAATGGATTAGTGTCATAACTCGAAAAGGTGAAGTTATATGAAGCATTTATATTTTAAATAGGACAGACTTGATAGTTTTACTCATCATAAAACTACAATTAAAAAAAGCACAAAATTTGGGCTGAGACCACATTTTACCAGTTTAGAAGACAAAAATGAGAATCCTTTGAATTATTAAAGCTTTCTGTTAAATCTCTCGTTATGCTGAGGTCTCCGTTATCCACTGAACCATACCTATGCAACGTGCCTCTCTCCACCTTAACCTCCTCAACAGGTGAAACCCTTCATCCCACCACCAGACTTCACGACCGCGGTTCAATCCCTAGTGATATCCAGACTAGAGCCAGTGCTTTAAATGGGCTGGTACTCACCGGCACTGAGTACCGGCACTTCTGAATTTTTGTGCCGTCAGTACCGGCACTTCTCTGTAGCCAGGGAGAGTACCGGTACCCTGATCCACGGCACAGCAGGCTCAGGTTAAGTTTCTGCTCAAGTGCAGAGCAGAGGCCGCTCTGTTTCCGAGGAGCTTGTAATTAACTCGGCTGAAGTAGCCTTTTGCAGAGTTGCTGGTGAAGATTCCAGCAGCGCCTATTTGAATGTCCCCAAACTGCAGGGGGTGAGAGGGCTTGTGTCACGCTGTGATTAACAGGACAGTGCACTGTCAATCAGGTGCGCAGCGACCATTCAGGTGAAAGTGCCATCATGACTTTAATTTTGTGTAATGAGTTCATCTGTTTTTTTGACATAAACACATTTCTCATGTATTTTAATATGTGCTGCAACTGGTACAGAAGTCATTATGTATGATCATATTTTGCCCTTAGCCCCGCCCCTAGCCCCGCCCACTTGCCACACCTCTATTTTAATGAGTACCTGCACTTATTTTTCCCCATTTAAAGCACTGTGCATACATCAGAACCAACAAGACGTAGACGTGACAAGGGAAGTGTTACAAGGTGTCATAGAGATATATCAATCGTTTAGGGAATATAGCAAGGCACGTGGTGATCGTCATAACTCAAAGTCCCACACTCGACCAAGCACCTGCTATTGATCCATCAGTGCGATAATGGGGGATTGCCAAATTAAAGTGAATGAGATTTTATGGTGGGTTGCTAGACAGACATGCCCGTCTGAAGCATTGCACCTACTTTTACCATGGCAATAGAAACAGATAATAATGAATAATTAGCTTCTTATGGGGGTGGTGCCTTAAGCATATTTCCAATGCTAAATACAACCACACATGTACTCCTTCAATATCAGTATTGCCAGAGGTTCTTGGATTCAAGAGGAGCATTATGCCACTCCAGCTGTAGCTTTGGCATATAATAGATAGGCAATATTGACACCAAGATCATTTTTGATAAAATAGAGAGTGATGCAGTGCAAGAGCACAGGATCAGATTCAGAAGGAAATGGAACTGCCAAAAATAATCTATCAAGTTTATGCTTCTATTTGAAGAGAAACTTGGATAACTAAGCCGCAAAAACCCCACATAACCCCTAAATCAGATACTTTAAAGAAAAAGAGAATGAAGCCACAATGGTTGTCTCAAAAACCAGGGCGGATTCACAAAAAAAGTTTCAATATTATGAATGAGAGGAATAGGTTATTACTTGAGAGCTAGGAAAGATATTAGAACCCCCATAGAGATATAATTCCTATTCTGCGCCTTACTCTCACTCTATAAATGTTCGTGGAAATAGGAGTTATGATACGCATAAGAGTGCCCAAATGAAACTAGGACCTGAAATTGGACAAGTTCATCAGTAAGGAAAGGAGAACGGAAAGAATCAGGACAAAAGCAGCACTTATAAAAGCTGAGGACGTCACCACTACTACGGGGACACAATGACCCATAAAGAGAGGGTCCTACTAAAAACTAAGGAATGGTTGGTGGCCGTCCAAGACTGTGTGGCAGAAATCACAATTGTGAACCGGAAACTGAAGCCTCTCCTGAACATAGGAGAATAAAGCTTTCATTTAGATTAAACTCAAGATAGGCATTTAAATAAACTAGATTTAATTTACAAAACTCAAATTTGAATTTGAGAGGACATTGAACAGATTTTCTCAATGTCAAGGACTGAACGCAGAGAAGTTTGATTGTCATTCTAAATTAACTTATTCCTATGATGTAATGCTAGCTGAGGAAGATTATCTTAAGAAGGTTGTAATTAGTACTCCAATTTGGGGAGAAGTTATAACATGTTATCATTGCCCCGTTGGCTTAAGAACTGCTATGGCACACATTGGGCATTGCAGATGGCTCCATCAATATACAAAAATCAAGCAATTCCACATGCACTTGCATTGCATGATGAACCACAGCTGCACTGGAATGACCCTCTGAAGCCAAATGAGAAGAGGGATTTAAGATTAATTCGCAAGATTTGCAATATCAGAGAAAAATTGCCCTTTCCTACCTAGCATGAACACCTTGATTTTTCTGACTTTGAAGACCAGTAGATCTTGAAGACTGATTTTCCACAATCACGACACCACTATTGTCACTTACAAAGGCAGCTAAAACATTTTAAGTAATATATGTCAATCATATTGGCCAACTTCAGCTGGTAAATGAATACAGATAGACACTGGTAGCAGAAGACCCCTGTAATTGCTTCATATATCTGTGGCCATAGTACCAAATCACTGCTCACACATTTGCAAAGATTGATGTGCTTGCTGCAATGGATGAAATGCAATTTTAACTCATAAGAAGAGCCTGCTCACTTCCAAAGTATTAGTGGATACACTTACCGAAGTTGGAGTACACCTTCATGTCTCTAACCTGCTTCAGCCTACGTTGAGTTGCGTAGTATAGAGAAGCAACAGCATGGCCGGCCATGCCTTACGTTTAGTAAGTACTTGTGCATCCTGGTTAAACAAACTGCATAGTGGACAGATAGCATTGAACCATTTGCTGAGTTATGTATTTCTGAACTGTGCACCTTATGAAATATAATTTACAATGAAGATGTACCTTCCTTATCTTTTGGGCAGCTAAAAATCCTCATGATCAATCATGTCTTGATCTGTTTCAGGATTTACACCAGGCCCAACAAACTTTGGGCTTCATTTAAAGTTTGGCAGACGGGTACCTCCATCACAAACATTATATCCCATCCACCATATTGCAAGTCCATTATATCCTATGGTACTTATAATACGGTGGACAGGATGTCCGGCCCTTTTGTGACAGAGTAACTCATTCGCCTAACTCTAAATCAGGCCTTTTGTCGAAGTGCAGGCTTCTGCACTCTTTACTTCTGATTCTGTTGGCATACTATCAAATGTTGGTGAAGGGGGAAGCACAGTAAATGACAGAAAAGGAAGTATTTTGACCTCTCTTCTGAGATCCTGTCCCAGTAATAGCTATGGGAGATACAAGAACGGTGTTATTTCCTTCTTTGTCTGTTTCCATGAAGAAGAGACACTTGTTGATCGACCCAATCAAGTCACACCATATGACCCATTCATCACAGTTATCTAGTGCTGCTACCACAAAAGTACAGCCTGTGCAACAGCCAGCAAGCTCTCCCCATGACCAGCAAATTAGCCAAAGCACAGCTCTGCAGGTATTAAATACTGTGTTGCAGATTGTGCATTTGTAGCATGTTAGACCTGACATCTTCAGTGTGGCATTTCCCAGAAGTTTTGCCTTCACTCCAATGTTTTTGCTAAACCCGTTTTTTATGTTGGCTTTAGGACTCTGTGCACTTGACTCTGCTACTCAGTGGAAACATGCTCGTGCTCTCTCCCTTAAACATGTTAAAATTGGTATACACCTCATTGGCACATCACATTTCCTTACAAGTTCCTAGTATATAGTACTACATGTACCCAGGGGCTGTAAATTAAATGCTGCAAGTGGGCTGCAGCACCCATTGTGCCACCCACTAAAGTAACACTGTAAAATATGTCTCAGGCCTGCCACTGAAGCCTGTAGTGCAGTTTTAATCTGCCATTTCTACCTGGAAAAATAAACTTTCTGCTAGACCTAAAACATCACTTTTACTACTTATAAGTCAGCCCTAAGGCAGGTCCTAAAGCCTCATAGGGCAGGATGCTTGGTAATTTAAAAGTAAGAAATGTGCACGTAAGTTTCCCATGTACTGTCAGTGAAAAACTCCTAGAGTCGTTGTTTCACTCTAATAATGCTATCTCTCCCGTAGACTAACACTTGGTCACCTTATCACACTTAGCAGGTGATACCTTCAGTTTTCGAGCAGCTAATGAAATACCTCATTTGAACTGTGATTTAAAATCCTCTTTAGTTTTAAAATCATTTTTTAAGTTACTATCTTGAAAATGCTACTTTTAGGAAAGTTGTCATTTTCTGCCTTTAACAAATGGGGCTTTTTGCAAGTGTCCAGGGTTGCATGATTGCAATGACGCTTCTGTGGCGTGATGAATATTATATACAGACTGGCAACAAAAGAACCTAAGGCGCAGGGAAGGGTGTTCCTCTCTTGAACAGTGTGGCCCCGTGGTTGTATTCAGCCCTTCCTGAGCTCCAAAGGGTAGCTTGAGGGAAGTGCTCACCCCCTTCCTGATTTCTGACTGCTCTGACACTGGCAAATGCAGCTGGCACCTGGGCTTGCCCTTTGTCACCTAGACAGTTTAGAGGCAAACACAAGGAAAGTGTCAGAACTGACCAGAACCAATTTAGGGGTACACAAAGAGAGGAACACCCACACACTGCCTGGCACTGGGTATAAAAGTTATACCCTCAGAATCTCTAACAAGAACACTCCCGGAACAGTGGAATATTATTCAGAGTAAGGAATGCCCTGCTGTATGAAGAAGGAAGACTGGACCTGGTGCTTTAATCTAGGATCCTCAAAAGCGACTCCAAGGGTCAGTTCGCTGACCTCATGTTTGAGCTACAGGGAAATAACAGTCTTAGAGATGCCTCTCCTGCTTCCCAGCTAACCAGACCCAACTAGAATTGAACTGGTCCCCTTTGCTGGAGTCTGTGGGAGTGAGTCCTGACGTTCCAAATGCTGTCCTTCAGGTCTTGGGATCTTGGCTGGAGTCAGAGTGCACTCCTCCCTGCTCAGCTGAAGGTTTCACCAGACCTGCTTCAGCTCAAAGCATGCTGATGCAGGGTGATGCAGGGTCTTGCATCGCAGCACCTCACAGCTCATGATCAACCTCTTCACCCAACCAAACACAGATTGGCACAGACTGATGCAGCACCTCTCAGCTCCTGATCTGCAGCTTCACCCCTGATGCAGAGCGACGCAGACAATTGCCAGGCTTCTTATCGCAGCACCACCCAGCTCCTGGCCGGGGTTTGATGGACCTGATGCAGCACAACACCGAACTTTGCAATGCCCACCTGGCATCTCCGGCAACAAAGGCAAAAGGTACAATACAAAGCAGGCTGCGCCTGGTCCCGTACCTGGCCAACTCTCGATCACAGTTGGCCTAAACTTGTGACTTTGTCGTGGTCCAGTGCAACCAGATACCGGCAGGGTTCACTGATAGAATATCAATGTAACAAACATCAATGTTCTAAATATCGAAAAAAAAATATTGAATGCAAAAATATCGACTCCAATAACTTAACAGGTAAGTACAAAAATATCGAATCAAAAATATCGAGGTAAAAAATATAGATGTAAAAAATATTGATTTAAAAATACATATAAAATAAAATAATATATAGTAAATATATTAAATATTAATATAATTTTTAACAAAATAAATTAAATTTAATATGCATTTTAACTAAATATAACAAATAAGCTTAATTAAAAAAAATATTAACACACAAACAAAAATGTATACATATACATATATTTACTTAAAAATAATGTATTAACTATTAAGCACTCCACAACTCCGGACCAGCCTACCTCAACAGACGACTCAGCTTCTACACCCCCACCCGCCAGCTCCGCTCGACCAGCCTCGCCCTCGCCACAGTCCCCCGCATCCGGAAAACGACCGCCGGCGGCAGATCCTTCTCCCACCTCGTCGCCAAGACCTGGAACACCCTCCCCACCAACCTCCGACAGACCCAAGACCTACTGGCCTTCAGAAGACTCCTCAAGACCTGGCTCTTCGATCAGTAGCAGCACCACCCCCCTCTTCCCCCAGCGCCTTGAGACCCTCGCGGGTATGTAGTGCGCTTTATAAGTGACATGATTGATTGATTGATTATCTTTATTTAATTTTTAAACTTTTAAATTTTATAAAAATAATATATATATATATATATCAATAATTTAAAATAAAAAAAACATTCTATGAATTAAACATTAAACTATTAAAAAAAATGTAAACTTACATTTCCCAATACAATAAGTGCAACAGTAGGGAAAGTGTTGGATAGCGGAATAATTTAATTTACTATTCCAACTCCAGTGAGTGCAACAGTATGGATAGTGTTGGATAGCGGAGGGGTAAAAATTACAATTCCCACTCCAGTGATAGCAACAGTATGGAAACTGTTGGATAGCAGAGGGGAAAAAATTACTATTCCCACTCCGAAGAGTGCAACAGTAGGGAAAGTGTTGGATAGCGGAGGGGTAAAAATTACTATTCCCACTCCAGTGAGTGCAAAAGTAGGGTAAGTGTTGGATAGCAGAGGAATTAAATTTACTATTCCAACTCCAGTGAGTGCAACAGTAGGGAAAATGTTGGATAGCAGAGGGGTAAAAAATACTATTCCCACTCCAGTGAGTGCAACAGTAGGGAAAGTGCTGGATAGCGGAGGGGCAAAAATAACTATTCCCACTCCAAAGAGTGCAACAGTAGGGAAAGTGTTGGATAGCGGAGGGGTAAAAATTACTATTCCCACTTCAGTGAGTGCAAAAGTAGGGTAAGTGTTGGATAATGGAGGAATTAAATTTACTATTCCAAGTCCAGTGAGTGCAACAGTAAGGAAAATGTTGGATAGCGGAGGGGTAAACATTACTATTCCCACTCCAGTGTTCTTCCTCCTCATAGACCAAGGACTGTAACGTTCTAACAGTGGGGGCAGTGCATGGACTCCCCCTGTATACCTGTATTCCATTTGTTCCACACCCTTTCCCACTTCCGGGGGCATCCTCTACTCACACAGACCATTTTCTCTGCTACCATACACCAATCCATGCCCCTCTTCCAGTCCAGGAAGGTTGGTGTAGCTTCGACCCCCCAATGGCAATCTATGTTATGCTTCTCAATCATCAGGCCTAAGGTTACCCAGGTCTGTGGTTTCCCAAACATTGAGTAGACACCATTTGGCCGAAAGTAGTAGGTTCTCCCCAGAGATCCCCATCATACAGGATACCACCGAGACCCAATAGGATTGAATCTTTGGGCAGGTCCACAGAATGTGGTAAAATGTCCTCTCCTGCCCACAATGTATGTGTCAAAGTCGGATATGTCCTCTTGCCCATTTTTACCATTGTGCTGGTGGAGATGTAGGCCCTATGTAGTATTTTTAGCTGGATCAGTCGGAAATGTGTCCTGATGGCCACCTCCTTGGGAGATGCTAGGGCTTCTGGGCAGTCATCTTCGTGTAAGTCTGTTATGTCTCTTTCCCAGCATTCCCATAGACATGAAAGAGTATCAGGGGAATTGTTAATAAGTTTTTGATATGTAAGTGAAATCGCCCTGCGGGCTATATGTTCTTCTAGGAGCCTACTTTCTAGTGCTGACGCCTCTGGTAGGACCTCCGCCCAGGGCAGCGCCGCCTGTAGGACATGACGAATCTGCAAATAACAGAAGGTCTTGGTGGGAGTTAGGATGTAGGCTGTTTGTAACTCTGCGAAGGGTACCACTTCCGTCCCGGAATAGAGATTGCCCACCCGTGAGAGCCCAATCAGGTCCCATTTGTCAAATCCCTTTCTCGTACACATTGCACCTAGAAGCTCGGAGTCCCACAAGGGTGTCGCCTGAGTAATTTTATTCCTCCATCCCAGTTTGGTGAGCGTTGAGTACCAAAGTTGGACCGTCAGTGCTGTCGGTCCCTCCAGGGTGAGGTGGCACGGATTGGCGAAGAAGGCTCGGAGATCCCCCTCGGTTGGAGAACCAGCCGGTCCATTCGTAGGCATGTTCAGTTATCGGTTGATGAACCCATTGGTTAATAGTTATCAATTGCGCCGCTCTATAATATGTTTGGATATCGGGCAAGGCAATCCCTCTGTCATACCAACTGCATGCCAATTTACTAAAAGCAATTCGGGGGGAGCCTCCATCCCATAGGAGAGTCCTGATCTCACCCTCTATAGTTTTGAAGTATGTCTCAGGAACGAGAAATGGTGTATTGTGTAATATATAGAGAAATCGTGGTAGTGTCATCATTTTAAATAATGTCGCTCTCCCCAGCAAGGAGAGGGGGAGTGACCGTCAGTGTTGAACATCGCTCTTAAGTCGGGTCTGGGGGCTCTGTAGATTATGAACATGGAAGAGATCCGGGCTGGTGGTAACAAAGATTCTGAGATAATGGAACCCATCCGACACTATTCACGCCCCACAATTTTCCGGTAGTTGTGGCGCCGGTCCATGAAGGAGAAACACCACCGATTTGGACCAACTAATTGTATATCCGGAGTATCTACCAAAGTTGGTAAAGATGTTCAGTATTCTGAGAATAGAGAACTGAGGAGCCGCCACATAGAGAAGAAGATCATCAGCATACAGCGATATTCTGTCTTCCCAGTCCTCCGTCCTCAGAGGCTTCGAATGAGCGAATCTCCTCGGATTCAAGCTGCCAATGGCTCGAGTATTAAAGCGAATATGAGGGGAGATGGGGGCAGCCCTGTCTGGTACCTCGTTGTAGGGGGAAGACTCGGGACACCTTACCATTAACCACCACCTGTGCTAGAGGGTCAGTGTATAGGAGTCAAAGCCAGGACAAAGATTGCAGCCCAAAGCACATATGTTTAAGCACAGCAAAGAGATATGGCCACTCCATCGTGTCAAAGGCCATGCATGCATCGAGGGACAAGAGCACTGCATCCTCCTGGATTCTATGTACGCATCCCCCATCATATTGATTTGAATTAGATTTAACTCAGAGTCTAAATTAGAAAAATAGACGGACAGTTTATAGTAGTAGCAATGAATAAGTATGCATGCTCCCCCAAGGACATGAGTATGACTTGCTCTAACAATCATAATATTTGCAACATGTATATTATTGGCCGTGTGTTATTCAAGTGTGCATGTACATTACTAGCTAGAGTTTGAAGACCCAGGTATTATTAATGTACAACTAGGAAGACAAGACTTGTGGCATTGTTCTACATGGAGTGAGTTTGCTGTTAACCCGATGACCATCCCACTGCAAGTCTATTGGAAATAAATATTTGCTGTCAACCAGAGGGCCATCCCACTGCAAGTCTATTGGAAGGAAATGGGATATTAAGTTCTGGGACCAAGAAATATCCTACAGATAGTCCACCTCTATCATCTCAACCTTCATGACATTGTCTCACTGGTACCTTTTCTTTTGCTAGCAAATGGTCAACTGTCTCCTCTCTGATATGCAGAAGGGGTGGATGGAACTTGTGGAATTTGACTCAGCGGAATTCCGTGGAGTGACATAAAAACTCGACGGGCGGAAATAGGCATGTCGCTCTGCTTGTGGTGTGATTTACCGCCGGGTGCGCGTTCTGCGCTGAAAAATCAGTACAATTGTACCACATGACGCGCCGGAGAGCGCAGCTACATGAGTTGATTTTACTGCTGCTCAAGTTGATCTTCTACTCGAGCCTTCAATCTGCGGACCATGAACAGCCATGACCGCCCACATTAAAAAATCTCGCCGGATGTCCTCGTATCGACCGAAACGTGCTCTAAGAGGTGCCAAATGTTGCTCGTGCTTGACAACTTACAATTCTGTAGCTGTGTGCAAGAAAAAAATCCACTTTGCGACGATTGGTGGAATTTGGTCGGAACTCCACGTTAGAAGAGTAATGAGAAGTTGGCAAAATTCCTTCAATTCCGCAGGTGGAACAGAATATTTTGCCCACCACTAATATATATTCTTAGGTTTCCTTATGTGATGATGTTCTGTATTTGAACATGGATAACTCCAAGTATTGTTACAATAGGTATGAAAATGGGTTCCTACACCTATTGGCTCCTCATAGGGTACTGTTTCCTTATTTGTGAAATTAAATGTATTTATTCTCAAGCTGGAGTTATAGCCAAATTCCCAAATTTTAAAATCCCATCTAAAAAAATCTAAGAGAACAGATAGTTTGAATTTATCCAGAAATAGGCGCCACCGATGGTTTGCCAAAGAGACTGCAGTTCCACTTGCAAACACTGTACATCCAAGCTATGGCAACATTCATGTCACAGCATATAGTGTTGGGTAAATTATGCCATATGTGTCCTCATGATTATTCACAATCTGGTATTATATAACATATAGAATATATGTATTGAAACACATAGATCTAAAAGGGGTTTACTTATGCTTTCAGCACTCATGCTTATGCAATAGTCATCATACCCTGAAAGAGAAGCATCCAGATGCATTCACAAATTGAAATTGAGAATGCAAAAGGCTCACTTAGAATTCTAGGTGATCATCTTTGAATAATAAATGAAAGAATGTTCTTGGTTTCAGAACTCATTCAAAAGCAAATACACTTGTTAATTTTTTTGGAGTCATATAAAATGAGAACAGGAGCAGTGCAGAACAGTTTCTGCACAGCAATCTATTCTGTAGGCACTGAAGACTTACTACCAGGTACAATGAAAACTAATAAATTACACAATCCTCTTTCACCCTTATGGAATGAATTCCAAACAATGAGCTAAATGCTAAACTAAATGTATTAGTTGATCTCAGTCCTAGAGTTGGAATCATCTCCATTATCTCCATGGGTTCATTTCATTATGAATGAATGCACTTGGTATGAAAGTTGATTAGAACATTCAGTAAATCTAGGATATCTCACTATATGTTTTTGATCGCAAATTCTGTTTAACCTAAAATGTTGAGTAGGTAATCAGCCTGTGTTATTAAGCACAGCTGAACGCAATATCCTGTAAGGAACTGTCACACTGAGGGACATTTACCTGAATTCCTAGCACAGGAAGATCTTCCACCAATTCCCCCTAAGGTTAATCCTTAGTATCAGAAGAGAAAACTGACACCAATGACTGACCCCGGATGGAAGAAGGGTTGCGAGAGAGAGAGAACAAGGGAGAGTAATGGCTTTGGTGTACTTGGAGCTCCAGTGGAAAAATGAAGGGTGTGTGTGGATCGTTTTGAGCTGGATCCTGTAAGTTCTAGTGGTCAGGAGCACTCCTCCTCCCAAATGAACTCTGTGACAAAAGAACACACTCACTTTAGCCAATCATACATGAATGATTGACAATCAGCTTAAGCATGCTTTTCTTGCCCACCCCTTCAAATATTTGTGGCTTACTTCCACAATCCCTAAACCCAGTTGCTGAGACCACCATTGAGTTTACACTTCTATTCTTCTTGAGGTAAAATTAGTCCAAGACAAATAATTGCTTTTTTATAAAAAAAAAAGATTTATAAGAAAGTTTTTTGAGTGTGAGTCCTCAAGAAAATATCAATCAAGAAGTACAGAAAGAAATCTGAGTCCACTTTGTGGTCTTTTTTCTCATACTTCTGCTAAAATGTACTCATTTAAATTCAAACTGTAAGGGTGTCCTTAAAGAAAGGAGAAACCAGAAACGAGAGGCGCCCAGCTAGTGCACTAACCTGAGGACCATGTAATGGGCTGAAGTAGCTGGAACATTAAATGACAGTGAGAGAATGAAGTCTGTAGTCAAAGTCAGGGAGGCGCTGTGGCGCGACTGAACAACCAGGTTCAGGGGTTCAAGGTTGTAGAAAGTCATCTTGAAACTGAGAGGATTCCAAGAGAGGTTGCAACCTACTAGCTTCCAGGTGACAATGTCTGAGTTGCTCTTGTCGTAGGATGCAGGGGGTAGGCCTCGGAACCCACAGGATATGTTGGCAGAAGAGAGGGCTCTCTCTTCAGACGGATCGATGAAGCTAAACGCAACCAAACTGAACAATGTATTTATAGCCTGTCATGCACGTGAAGAGTGCTGCCTGCCAATCAAAAGACAGTCTCTGACAGTAAACAGAGGTCCTTAATTAGTAAGCAGTCATTGTACAAAATACCAGACACTCTGACAGGAAACAAGGGCAGCAGGAAACAAAGGTCTTTAACTGTAGTGTATTATTAGTTAGCAGCCATGTACAAACAAAAACAAAATACTAGACACTCTAGTAGGAAATGAGGCAGCAGGAAATGGAGATCTTTAATTGCTCAGCAGTGTATAATTAGTCAGCATCTGTTGTACAGACAAAAACAGCAGCCATTATGACAGGAAGCAAGGAGAGCAGGAAACAGAGGCTCTTAATTGGCTGGTCAGCAGTGCATGTTGTTTGAACCCTTTTGGTGCTTGTGTCGGCCAATGGCTGACGCAAGCGCTACCTTCCTGGTGCGGCGCACGTCCAATGGCCGACACCAGGGAGGGCCCCCTTCAATCCTTCGGTGCTTTGCACCGGAGGTTTCTTTCTTAAATATTTTTCCTGGGGGAGATGCATAAGGCTTTCTGCGTCTCTCCCCCCCCTCCCACCCATCTGTGACATCAGCATGCTGCGAGGCGCTCTGACGCCACAGTTTTTTCCACCGGAGCCGAGAAAGCAGCAGGTAAGGCCGCGTTCAACTCCGATGGGGAAAAAAGGCCGAAAACGTCCTCCCAAGCTTTCAGGGAGGCTTCGTTTGAAAGGGGCGAGTCTCCCCTTTCAGACGAGGCCTTCCTGAAAGGGTTTCCTGGCCGTGGATTGTGGCAGTGCTGCGATCCACGGCCAGGAAACCCCACTAGACACCAGGGATGCCTTTGGGGGGGTCGGCCCTCGTGGGAATAGGCCTGCCCCTCCCTCGGGGGCATATATATATTTTTTTTTTTTAAACTTTGCCTTTCCCGGGGGGGGAATATAAAAAGAAATGGCGACAAAATTGGCAGGGGGTCGGTCCTCCTGCTCAGTGGCCGACCCCCTCTGGGGGCTACTTTTTTTTTAATAGACATGTGCTTTCCGTGGGGGCCACGATCGGCCCCCAGGGAAGCCATAACTATTAAAAAAATATAGAGAAAGAGAGATCTCTCTCTCTTTATATATATATATATATATATATATATATATTCACTGAAAAAACCATAAGGTTTTAGGGACAGTTATAGTTAGTTGGACATTGCACTCGTACAAAACCCGTGAAATTCCCCCGTTATAGTTAGTTCAGGTAACTATAACTCGCGCCCCACAATGCACTGCTGATGATGTCACATATTACATCACTCATGACATGGTCAGTGACATCACTGATGACATCACTGATGACATCTCAAATGACATCACTGATGACATCATCCAGTGACTGTGTGTTTCTGTAAAGTTTAAATATGTTTAATATATATAGGGAAAGGCGTATTGAAGAATGAGTGGGTGTAGAAGCGCCTGAATGGATGATTTAGTAGGTGCGTGACTGAGTCTATAAGTGAGTGATTAAACGTATCTTACTGGATGCATGGGTGAGTGACTAAACTGTGTGAATGTCTGTATCCGTCTGTCTGTTGTTGTGTAAGCAGCTGCATGGGTTTCTGACTAGCTAAATGAGTGTCTATATGGGTTATGGATTGGTTCTCTGAGTATCTGTATGGGTGCCTCAGTGTTTGTGTGGGTGGGGTGTGTGTGACTCTGTGCATAGATGTGTGAGTGGGTGCATGGTTTCAAGAGTGCGTCTGTGATGGACTGTATGGGTGGGTGAGTGTGTGTATGGGTGTGTTAGTGATTGAATGTATATCTCAGTGGTACATGTGTGAGTAACTACATATGTGAAAGGCAGTATATATGTGTGTTGGAGTATATAAATGGCTATAAGTGAGAGTGTGTGATTGTGAGAGTGGCTATATGGATGAGTGTGTGCTTGCATCAGTGATTGCATAGGAGCGTAAGAATGTGCTAGTATTTTTATGAGTAAGTGAGCTGGTGTGTATAACTGTATAGGTGAGTAAATTGGAGTGTGATTAATTATTTGCATGACTGACTAGGTGTGTGAGTACCTCTATGGATGAGTTGCATTGTGTGAGTGTTTATATAGGTGTTTGAGTGCATATGATAGTCCTGTACTGAGTGACTGTAAGTATGAGTGACTGTACGGGTGAGTGAGTAGATGTGTGTGTGTAGGCCTAAGAATCAGTGAGTGGGTATGTACTTATTGGTATTGGAGTGTGTATGGTTTTGAGAATGGCAGTCTGTAATTTAGAGTGGGTGTATCAAAAGTTATATTAGGGTGTGAGAAGATGCATTAAATTCTCACATGGATGATGTCATCAGTGATGTCATCAGTGATGTCATTTGAGATGTCATCAGTGATGTCATCAGTGATGTCACTGACCATGTCATAAGTGATGTAATATGTGACGTCATCAGCAGTGCATTGCGGGGCGCGAGTTATAGTTACCTGAACTAACTATAACGGGGGAATTTCACGGGTTTTGTACGAGTGCAATGTCCAACTAACTATAACTGTCCCTAAAACCTTATGGTTTTTTCAGTGAATTTCTAAGGTTTTTTAAATGCTAATTTCTAACTATAACGTGCCTGAAACCTATGGTTTTTTCAGTGAATTTCAAAGGTTTTTTAAATGCTAATTCCTAACTATAACGTGTCTGAAACCTATGGTTTTTTCAGTGAATTTCAAAGGTTTTTAAATGCTAATTCCTAACTATAACGTGTCTGAAACCTATGGTTTTTCAGTGAATTTCAAAGGTTTTGTAAATGACAATTTTTAAATGTATTAATTGTTATATTTATTTTTTGATACTGATTTACAACATTTTTTTAAACTATTTATTTTTAGATATTTTATTTTTTAAATTACATTGTAATTACATTATACATTACATTACAAAATATACTTTCTCAGAATGAATTACTTTAGTTTAAATACTTTGCAAATAGGCAATAGACTTTTAAGTACAGTAGTTACAGTTGTTGCAATGGGCAACACAATTTCAAAAACAAAGCAACATTGAGCTGAATGTGAATTTCTAGTTAAATGCAATTAGTTACTTTATGGATTACTTTTCTAACCACAGGACTGGATCCTAGATTCAGTCCTGGGACATCTCCTGTAAACAGTTGAGTAAAAGCGTTTTGGTTACAGTAGTGATTTTTAAGGAATAGTATTGAATTTTAAAAGTTGACACTTAGAAACTTTTTCATATAGAATCACCAATGTTATCCTATGGGAGGAAATTCACTTAGCAGGTAAGTAATATTATCGTTACTTTTTCTTACTCAGTGGTGGATCCTGGAACCAGCACTGGTGCATCTCCTGTAAACAGTTGAAAGAATTCGTTTAAGTCACACATGCGATTTTTAAGGAATATTTGTAGTTTGTGAAAATCGACACAAACTTTTCTGCTGAAAACCAGACAATGGATTCCTATGGAAGGAAATTCAAGTTACTGGTAAGTACGGTTAGAATTACTTTTCAGGGTAAGTGCTGGGCTAAAAGATGCAGCACTGGGTTCTCTCCTGATAACAGGTGAGTAAATCGGAATTCATAGTTCGGCTGATTTTAGAGAAATATTATAAAGTTCCAAAACTCCACACTTAGAAGAATTTCAAAGTGAAACCAGTCAATGTTAGCCTATGGAAGGAAATTCAAGTTACTGTTACGTACGGTTAGAATTACTTTTCAGGGTCAGTGCTGGGCTAAAAGATGCAGCACTGGGTTCTCTCCTGATAACAGGTGAGTAAATCGGAATTCGTATTTCGTCTGATTTTAGAGGAATATTTGTATGTTTCAAAAATCGACACTTAGAAACTTTTTCAGCAAAAAGCAGGCAATGATATCCTATGGAAGGAAATTCAAGTTACTGGTAAGTACGGTTAAAATTACTTTTCAGGATCAGTACTGGGCTGAAAGATGCAGCACTGAGGTCTCTCCTGATAACAGGTGAGTAAATCGGAATTCGTATTTCGGCTGATTTTAGAGGAATATTTGTATGTTTCAAAAATTGACACTTAGAAACTTTTTCAGCAAAAAGCAGGCAATGATATCCTATGGAAGGAAATTCAAGTTACTGGTAAGTACGGTTAGAATTACTTTTCAGGATCAGTACTGGGCTCAAAGATGCAGCACTGAGGTCTCTCCTGATAACAGGTGAGTAAATCGGAATTCGTAGTTCGGCTGATTTTAGAGGAATATTTGCAAAATGGTGAAGGAAGGGGGTGGGGCCTAAGGTGACATGTCTGCAAACACACCCTGTGGTGCGTTTTAAGTTGGACAATTAATTCCTCCTCAATCCCGAGGGTCCCTAGGGGCCAACTAGCCCACCAGGTACCTCCAGTATGCGCCAGAGGGCTGCGTTGCACAGAGGTGTTCAGAGGCCACGCCCCTTTTACAACACTCTGCAACGCAGCTCCGTGGCGCTTACTGGAGGTACCTGGTGGGCTAGTTGGCCCTAGGGACCCTCAGGATTGAAAAGGAATTTATTCCCCATCTTAAAACGCGCCACGAGGCCTGTTTGCACACATGTCACCTGAAGCCCCGCCCCTCCCTTCACCACTATGCAAACGCGCCCGTGGCGCGTTTTAAGTTGGGGGATTAAGTCCCCTTGAATCCTGAGGGTCCCTGGAGTCCAACTAGCCCACCATATACCTCCAAAAGCGCCACAGAGCTGCGTTGCAGAGAGGTGTAAAGGGGCGTGGCCTCTGTACACGTCTCTGCAACGCAGCCCCTGGCGCATACTGGAGGTTCCTGGTGGGCTAGTTGGCCCCAGGGACCCCCAGTATTCAAGGGGAATTCGCTCCCTCTGCAAACGCGCCAGGGCGCGTTTGCAGAGTACTGCAGGGAGGGCGGGGCCTCCGGCACGATGCTAGTCGTTTTTTTTTTTCTATTTTTTTTTAATGGGAGGGGGCTGCGTGGCCCCCTTCCCTTGCCCACTTTTGGCCCAGGGACCCCATCCCCGGGGCCTGAGCATTTTATTATTTTTTTAAATTTAAAAAAAAAAAAACTGGAAGGGGGCCACGTGGCCCCCTTCCCTGGGCCTGTATTGGCCCCGGGACCCCATCCCCGGGGCATGGCCTCGATTTTTATTTTTTTATTTGGAGGGGGCTGCGTGGCCCCCTCTTCAGGCCATTTAAGGCCCCGGGACCCCATCCCCCGGGGCCGGCCTTGCACTTTTTTCTTTTTTTAAATTTGGGGAGGGGCTTCGTGGCCCCCTCCCTGGCCACTTATGGCCCCGGGGACCCCATCCCCGGGGCCTGGCCTCTGGTTGGGGACTGTGGGGGTCCCCAATCCCCCACAGTCCCGCCGGCTCCCCGCGTCCCTTGGGAGCCGGCATTGCTTTCCACATGGGGAGCAGCTAACATGCTGCTCCCCATGTGGAAAGCTAATCAGCTTTGGATATTGGAAGCGAGAGCAGGTTTCCTGCTCTCGCCTAATATCCAAGCAAGTTTGCAATGACAGGACGGGAGCCGCGAGGCTCCCGTCCTGTCATTGCAAACAGCAGTGTCCCGGGGTAGGCACCCGGGACACTGCAGGAGCCGGCCCTGGGGGTGGCGGTCCCCAGGGCCATCACTGGCTCCAGGAGGGGCCGCGCGGCCCCCTCCCACATTTCAAAGCCCCGGGAGGTGGTGGTCCCCGGGCTTCGAGGTCCAAACGGACCCCCATTTTAAATGTTTTAGTGCCCCGGGGATGTGGCGGTCCCCGGGGCGTGTGGGGGGGCTGGAGCCCCCCCACACAGGTTAAATTTGTTTTTTAAACAGAAGCCCCGAGGAGGTGGCGGTCCCCGGGGCAGCGGGAGGGCAAAGAGCCCTCCCGCACCATTTTTGTTAAAGCCCCGGGGGTGGTGGTCCTCGGGGCTTGGGGGCCCTTAGAGGCCCCCATATATAAATTTAACCCCCCCACCATGCCCCCGGGACTTGGCCCACCCGGGGCAAATTAACATCGAGCGCGTGAGACCGCGCTCGATTTTTATTTTTCAGGCGGGATTCGCGCACCCTAAGCGCATCCCGCCGATTTTTTTTTTAAATGCTTTTTTCTGCCCAGGGGTCCTTGTGAGACCCCTGAGCAGACCTAGGGGTCAGGGTGTTTCTACCCTGCCCCCTTTGTGCGTTTTGCGCACTTGTTTCTTTTTTTTTCTCGGCGGGATCCGCGCACCCTGAGCACATCCTGCCGATTTAAAAAAAAAAAAAAAAAATTCTGCCCAGGGGGTCCTTGTGGGACCCCCTGAGCAGGCCTAGGGGGTCAGGGTGTTTCTACCCTGCTCCCTTTGTGCGTTTTGCGCACTTGTTTTTGTGCCTCGGTTCTACCGAGGGACAAAATGGCTGCCAACACTTCCTGGTTTGGAGTGTTGACAGCCAGCTGACAGCCAATTAGCATGCAGCTCGTGATCAGGACGGTGCGCGCAGGGGGCGCTGAGGGTACGCGGACCGTACTCGGCCATAGATATATATGTGACTTTACTTTTGATTTTCTCAGGAACTACTGAACGGATTTACACCATTTAAGCAAAAGGCACCAGTCTGAACCAAGGGCTACCTCTTTGCCAAATTTGGTGTAATTCCGTTCAGCAGTTCGGGCTGTAGCTGCGACTAAAGGTTCCTATGGAAAAATGAATGGGGAAAACGCGTTTTGGTACCCCCCTTTTTTCTCGGCCCCCGCTTGACGAATTAACCCGAGACTTTCAGGGTCGGAGCGGAGCGGAGCGCCCCAACAAGTTGGAAACTTTCGCGAAGATTCGTCAACCGGCGCCAACGTTATTTCAAATATAATGTCGCGGATTTCCTATGGATAATAGGTCCTAACTATAACTATCTACTGGCGACCGCCAGTAGATAATATATATATATATATAGAGAGAGAGAGAGAGAGAGAGAGAGAGGGGGGGGAAAGACTCTCTTTCTCTCTGTAGACTAGATGTGTATATATATGTATATATATACATATATATATGTATATATATGTGTGTATATACATATATAAAATCTACACACAAACCCTAGAGCTTTCTATGGGAGGGAACTAGAGGCTACGGGGTGTTCAGGATGAGCTGGCCTCCAAACCTAATATGTACACACCAAAAGAAGCTATCCTGAATACATTTCTGATTTCACAAAAACTGACAAGCACTAGGCACTAATTAGTGGGGTGCTGGGCATCTCAAAAAATGTGAAGGACTGTCCTCACATACCACCAGGTGTCATGCTTCATCATTGGCAGTCCTCGCTAAAGGCTGGGATGATGGGTATGTGGCAAGGTAAAGTAATACTGTGTCTTCTCTCTTTCTTAGTGTTTTAAGAGAGCCTACGGATTTCACAAAGGAAAGGTAAGGTGACTTCGTCATTACTGACTGTTGCACACTTCACTCACGCACACACCCACCTACACTTTGAAATCAACAACCTATCTGCCTTCTACGTAGGATAATGTTTTAAAAGGAAGGTTTTAGGCACTAGCAGAGATGGCGTATCGTTGGATGAATGCTGCCCAGGCCCTAAATCTGGTTCTGGAGTCCAGCCCTGAGGCAGGATCAGAGACTGAGACAGCAGATACTGAGACAGCATCTGAGGGAGAGGACAATGGAGCAGAATCTGGGAGTGATTTTTCAGTCGGCGCAGTTCCATCTGACAACTCATCTTCCAGCGAATCTGAAGGAGACAATGTCAGTCGTGCTGTCCCTTTGCAAGCACAGCCTGTGCAGCGGGGCACCAATAGCAGGTTAAAGCAACTTAGAGAGCAGGCACGTGCTGCCGCAAGCACAGACGGAGCTCTCTCTTGGCAGCCTCCCAATTTAGTTCAGCCCCAAATTCCGCCTTTCACTGGTGACGCTGGATGTAAAGTCGATACGGCTAATTTTTTGCCAATTGACTACGTCCATCTCTTTTGGGATGTTGACTTCCTTGATGAAATTGTGCAGCAAACAAATTTGCTGTGCCGTACAATATCTGAGGGAGAATGGAGGCACTCTAGGGCCTCATTCTAGGGCACACAAGTGGACTCCCACTTCATTAGGGGAGTTGGAGATATTTTTAGGCCTCATGCTTAAAATGGGGGCAGTGCATAAACCAACCTTGCTATCCTACTGGTCTACTCGCACGGTTTGGTTAACCCCCATCTTCGCATCATACATGAGCAGAGATCATTTTTTGCTAATGCAGCGCATGCTGCATTTCAATGACAATTCTGCTACATTGCCCCGGGACCATCCAGACCATGACAGGTCGTACAAAATTCTGCCTGTCGTGGAACATTTGTCTGCCAGGTTTCCATAGGTTTATACTCCTGGAAAGAAGATAGCCATCAATGAGTCCTTGATCTTGTATAAAGGGCGGCTGCTGTTCAGGCAGTACATTCAGAGCAAACACGCTCGCTATGGCATCAAGCTGTACATGCTGTGTGAGAGCTCGACTGGCTATGTGTACAGCTTGAGAGTGTATACAGGGAAGGACACAACTCTTAACCTTGTAGGTTGCCTTCCCACACTAGGGGTCACAGGAAAGATCGTATGGGAGCCTGTCCAGCCACTTGTTCACAAAGGTTATAACCTTTATGTGGACAATTTCTGTACAGGATTAGAGCTGTTCAGTGAGCTCTACAAAGCTGGCACTGTGGCCTGCGGTAAAATTCATTGGCGCCGCAAAGGATTACCGCAGGAGCTTGTTTGCAAGAAGCTCCATAAATCCCAGAGTACTGCGTTGCGTTTCAACGAACTGCTCGCAGTCAAGTTCTCAGATAGGCGTGACGCATACGTGCTCACTACAATTCATGCTGTGAGCACTTCCCCTGTCATGGTTTGGGGTCAGATGGCCGAAGTCCACAAGCCCACCTGTATACTTGATTACAACAAGTACATGGGCGGAGTGGACAAGAACGACCAGGTTCTTCAGCTATACAAAGTGAGTCGTAAAACTCGCACTTGGTATAAGAAACTGCTTACTCACCTGATCCAGATGGCAATATACAATGCGTATGTTGTTTATCGTCAGACCACCACAGGAAGACTCATGTCTTTCCTTGACTTTCAGTTGTCTGCGATTGAAAGTCTCACTGCTACAGAGGCAGCAGCCTCCACTTCATGTGTTCTGGAGGACGTGGCAAGACTACAGGAGCAACACTTTGCTGATAAAATTCCAGCAACACCCAAAAAGGAGCGACCATGTCGTCGTTGTAAAGTGTGCTCGATGCAGGGAAAGAGGCAGGAGACTTGTGTTTACTGTCCCCAGTGCCTAAGTAAGCCTGCCTTCTGTTTTCCTCTTTGCTTTATGTTGTATCATACTAAAGCAAAATACTGGGAAATTGACTGAGGTGGAGCTACCAATAGGTAAACCTTTCAATTGGTGTGAATGGATACCTACTGTCTGTGTGCCACTACTTCACTAGGCAAGCAGCTGCAGAATATTTGTTCCTCTACTTCAGGAAATCATGGACTTCTCAACACCTTTATCTGCTTTCAGAATGTGGTAGTTGTTCTGTTCGCCAATTGACAAGTGCATTATACTCCCCATGCTGCACATACTGGTGGACAGAACTTGCACCACGTTGTCACGGAGTACCCTGTTTGGCAGAAAGTTAAAGGCTTGACTGGATTTTGAAGTGCTTGTTAGGGAACTTATGTATACTACACAAGGACCACCCTGATTGCCATTGAGAACCGTAGTAAGTGTATTAAGTCAAACAAATATCCAATGGGACTTATTCACCAACATTTCTACTTGTTTTGAAAGTGTGCAAACTCAATCATTAACTTGTATCAGAGCCATGTTATTGAAAAGGGTTACAAGACACAATATCTTGTATGAAGATTGTTTTCACATCTTTAATTTAAGATGTGAAAACAATCATCATACAAGATATTGCGTCCTGTACCCTCTCTCAATAACATTGTGTATAATGCAAGTTAGTAATTGAGTTTTCACGCTGTCAAAGTAAAAGTGTTGGTGAATGAGACCCACAGGACATTTGTTTGGCTTATTACTTTAGGGAACTTAGGCAATATACCCCAGCATGTTTGCCTTATTTTCAAAGGTAGATATGCTCGCTCAGTTTGAGATATGGCCTACTGGGATACTCGTACACCCCCCAACTTGCATCCACAAACTGGAAGGAGTTGGATTTAGCACAGTGAGAGCATTGATGACACGTAACAGAAACGTTTTCTCAAGCTTCAAGTAGCTAGAGATGGAAAGCATTAGTATAGGGTCACTTTACAATTAGACAAGATTAGTCAGGACTCTGATGAGGACAAACACACAAATGGGTTTGAACAGCTTACGGTAGGTGCGCTTTCCGAGGAATATTGCAAAGGTAGAAGGCAGATAGTAAAGGTAGTACAGATACATGTCATGACTTCATCTTCACCCAATGATTCAAATCCATTGCTGCCACTCTCGCACTGAATTTAAGATAGTACTTATGGGTCAATGCTGCTTGCCATGTTCATCCTCCATCAGAACTTAGTAGATGTTCAGTTTGCTGTATGATAAGTGCATTACAGTCACTGTACATAATGGTGGATTGGACATATGCTACATTGTCACGGACTACCCGTGTTTTATATTCATCCGTTCTTCGTAGTTTATGATGTCTCCTTAGAATGCTTTGGAAAATTTCCAGCATGTTTGCCTTATTTTCAAAGGTAAATATGTTTGCTCAGTTCGAGGAATGGCTTTGCGGCATACTCGGGCACCCCCCAACTTGCATCCACAAACTGGAAGGAGTTGGATTTAGCACAGTGAGTGCGCTAAAGGCGCATGAAAGATATGTCTTCCTGAGCCTCATGTGGCTGTCATGGGAACCATTAGTAAAGGTTCACTCGACATGCGTTCGGTAATGTTCAGGAAGAAGGAGGTGGAGACTTGACAGGTGGTAAAATGTAGGCAAACTCATTATGTCTTGTGGCATATGAATGTGATGGACCTTGCATGGTGGCGGTATGTTTATGTGAGTGCAAGTGATCTGGTTGATTGGGCCCGTGGCTGGCGGTATGGAAGTCTTGTGTGTGGTGCGTGAACGGCGTGTGAATGGACCATAAATTGGTTGGTGCCGTGAAGTGGCTTTATGGCTTGCCTTCAGAAAGCTTGGCTTCAATATTTATATACTTTGATAAGCATTTGTGCTTTGAAGCCAGCGTTTCTGGAGGTGCTAAAACCAACCAGTGTAAGTTGTGGATTAACTTTATCAAATTAGTGTCAGATTTATATTTGTGGCGGCTTAATGGCCTTTTGTAAGACCTTTTTTTTGTCAATATGGGTAGCAGGAGGTTTTGTGCCGTAGCTCAGTCGTCACCTAGGCAAACCTTCACATTTTTGAGTAGTAGACAATGAGGGTAGTACAGGGGTGAATGACTTGCGTGGCTGTCACTGTTTTTTTTTTTTACCTAGCATCCCCTGCAAACCTCAAATTTAGCTAAAATTCACAATTCTTCACATTTAAGTGATGGAAAGTTCAGGAATCTGCGGCGACCTACAAACTTCCATCTACCTAGCATTTCCCCAGGACTTCCGATAAAAATGGTACCTCACTCGTCTGAAAACTAGGCACCCGGGAACTTCCAGGGACCCCCCAATGTTTTCCTACCCAGAATCCCCTGCGAACCGCAAATTTAGCTGAACAAATCACATTTTTCTCAAATTTCTGTGTGGGAAAGTTGTGGGATCACTGGGGTGACACAAATGTCCAACCACCCAGCGTTCACCCAGGTCTCCCGATAAAAATGGTACCTCACTCGTGTGGGTGGCCCAAGTACCCGCGACAGGCAAGGGTCCAAAACGTATTGAGGAGACATCAAAATTGCCTATCACAAAACAACCTGGTTTTGCAGGGGTGGCACCTGGGTCTTTGGAAACCTACCAAAGCCACACATTTCTGAAAACTAGACACCCTGGGGAGTAGGAAAACGTTGGGGGGTCCTTGCAAGCCATACTTTCCTGGACTCCCCCGGGTGTCTAGTTTTCAGAAATGTATAGGTTTGCTAGGTTTCCCTATGTGCCGGCAGAGCTAGGGTTCAAAATCCATAGCTGGGCACTTTGCAAAAAAAGGGTCAGTTTTCACTGTAAAAAGGTGGTGTGTTCACGTTGTGTTTTGGGCCGTTTCCTGTTGCGGTCACTAGGCCCACCCACACAAGTGAGGTACCATTTTTATCGGAAGACTTTGGGGAATGCGGGGTGGGTGGAATTCTGTGGATCCACGCAGGTTCCAGAACTTTCCATCACAGAACTGTGAGGAAAATGTTTTTTTACAAAGTATGAGGTTTGCTAAGGATTCTGGGTAACAGAACCTGGTGAGAGCCACACAAGTAACCCCATCCTGGATTAGTCTGGGTGTCTTGTTTTAAAAAATGTATAGGTTTTCTAGGTTTCCCAAGGTGCCGGCAGAGCTAGGGTTCAAAATCTACAGCTAGGCACTTTGCAAAAAAGATTTGTTTTGACTGTAAAAATGTGGTGTCTCCACATTGCGTTTTGGGCCGTTTCCTGTTGCGGGCACTAGGCCTAGCCACACAACTGAGGTACCATAATTATTGAGATACTTTGGGGAATGCGGGTTCGGTGGAATTTTGTGGATCCACGCAGATTCCAGAACTTTTCATTACAGAAATGTGAGGAAAATGTGTTTTTTTACAAAGTTTGAGGTTTGCAAGGGATTCTGGGTAGCAGAACCTGGTAAAAGCCACCCAAGTCACCCCATCCTGGATTTCCCTGGGTGTCTAGTTTTCAAAAATGTACAGGTTTGCTAGGTTTTCCTAGGTGCCAGCTGAGCTAGGGTCCAAATACCACAGCTTCGCACACTGCAAAAAAAGGTTGAGTTTTCACTGGAATTATTTGCCCACGTTGCGTTTTGGGCCGTGTCTTGTCGCGGGCACTATGCCTACCCACACAAGTTAGGTACCATTTTTACTGGGAGACTTAGGGAAACACAGAATAGTAGAACAAGTGTTTTTGCCAATTGACTTTCTATGCATTTATCCCTTCCAAATGTAAGACAGTGTGTAAAAAATAATTAATTTTCAAAGATGCCCTCTAATTCACATGCTGGTATAGGTACCCACATATACGGAGTTGTGCAAATAAACACTGCTTCTAAACTCCATAGTTTGTTCCCATTTCGGAAATACATAGTTTTCCTTGATACCTATTTTTCACTCTTTTTATTTTACCAAGTGAAAAGCTGTATACCTGGTACACAATGAAAAACCATAGCAAGGTGCAGCTCAGTTATTGGCTCTGGGCACTTCGGATTCTTGGTGAACCTACAAGTCCTATATACCCCTGGGACCATAAGGCTCCAGTAGACATAATGGTATATTGCTTGGAAAAAAGCTGTCATACTTAGAAGAAGTTACAGGTGAAAATGCAGACACAAATAGCAGTTTTTTCAACTCATTTTCAATATGTTTTAATTTGAACTGTTACTTTTTATAGGAAAACCTTGAAGGATCTACACAAATAACCCCTTGCTGAATTTAAAATGTTGTCTACTTTTCAGAAATGTATAGCTTTCTGGGATCCATTATTGGTTTTACATCAATTTCTAGCACTAACTGAAAGGAGGTTGAAAGCACAAAACATAGAAAAAATAGGCTATGCCCCACTAAAATGCCAAAACTGTGTAGAAAATGTTGGTTTTCTAACAAAGGTCTGCCTGTTCCTGAAAGCTGGGATAATGGTGATTTTATCATCACAAACACTTTATTGATACCATTTGCAGGGAAAAAAACAGACGCTTTCTTCTTTAGCACTTTTTTCCAATTTTTCACCAAGCCCCCAATATTTAGCTGTATTTTGGCTAATTTCTGGGTCCCCTCCATGGGTACCTTTAGAATCCTTAGGATGTTGGAAGAAAAGGACGCAAATTTGACGTGGATACCTTATGTGGACAAAAAGTTACAGGGGCCTAAGCGTGAACTGTCCCAAATAGCCAAGAAAGGGCTCAGTACGGGGGGGGGGGAAAGGCCCAGCAGTTAAAATAACAAGCACTTGTACTGCATTAATCATACTTGTTTACAGTGCACACAAACTAAAGTGCATAGCATGTCTTTCTAATTAAACACTCAGCAAAACATGCAAAAAAAAAGTACATAGCAGAGTATGTGATACCTGCCTAATTAGAAAATACTGGTGAGAACGGGAAACATACTATACAGGGAGACTGGGCTACGACCGGAATTGTTATTGATTTTTAAATTAGTAACACTACTTTAAGAATTCAAGTGTTTCAGAGGAAAAAAACCCTTGTTTATTATCTCATCAAACAATTTGTACTGAAGTGTATACGCTTTTAAGACATGGGTCCTATTTAGTTTGTTTAGAAAACACTTGCTGCACTTTAAAAGGAGGATTTATTTATATACTGTAAAAGATTGGACTTAATGTTGTGGTTACAAGTTACTATAAAAATCACCAATTAATTGGCCGAATATTAACAAGTTCTTGTTTGCAAACTTTGACAAGTAAGCCACTGTAGATCCATTAAAAAAAAGACCAGCACTGAGGGGCATATTTATAAGCCCATTTGCGTTGCTCCTGCATCACACAACATGGAGCAAGAGCAGCGCAAATGTAAACAGAGATTTATGAAGCCACACAAGGCGCCCTTGCGTGGCCCTGCATGGCTTCCTAAATCTTGAGTAATGTAATGCAGTGCAAATCATTGCATTGCATTACTCAGGGAGACGTTTCCATGGGTGTTGCGTGGGTGTTCCCACACAACATCCATGGATTTTGACGCATTATCAGATTTACAAGAACAGGAAAACTTGGAAATGTGCCAAAAAGATACGCCTCTCCAGGAGAGGTGTAACAAGGAGAAATATCTTTATTTCTCCGGGGTTTTTCCTCTTTCTGTTTGCATTCTGCAGCACACATAGAAAGAGGAAAAAGTCTCCCAGGATTGTTTTTGTTCAGCAAGATGCCCCTTCCTGCACAAAAACAATCCTGCCTACAACACAGGCACCCTTGCAACATGGTGCCTGAGGTGGCGCTATGCTGCCAAAATGGTACCAGTGCAAGGGAAAAGGACAGGAATGCACCGTATTGGGTAAATACGGCACATTTCTACCCTTTCCCTGTGAAGCAGGGCAGTATCTGTAGCTGACTATTATTCATCTAATACAACACACAAGTGACATAGCCATTACAGGCATATCCACCTGACTTTATTGTGACATCAGGTACCATTTTGCAAGTTTCTGACACAACAGGGATAGCTATATTCTCAAAGACAGCAAGCATGTGTTTATTGAACGCTTATCACTACATCCTAGGATTATAGGATTTTTACATCCACAATTTTTTTCTGGACTGGCTCTGCTACTACTATTGGGAGGAGAAATGTTAGATGTTGGTTCTTTGAGAATGACTATGGAAAAATATACTAAGTAAAATTAATTCAGTAGAACAAAGGGGTGCTACAGTGTGAGCCAAGAAAGTAATGAATGAAGAATTGATTTCTATATTGACATTGGGAAGTGCATGAACTGTATTTAAAGTGAAGCAAAGAAAGCAATGACCTACAGCAAAGTAGTGGTAATAGTCAATAGATAATTGAGGAAATTAATATGCACATGAGTGTTTCTGCTGAAAATTGCTATTTCAAACAAACAGGAAGATGTGCAAGCCTGGGACCGGAACACAACTCAGAGCTAGATGGTTTACTGGAAAATAGCATCAAGAGCAATCTATTGGTTCTAGGTACTGGGCAATGTGTTATTACAATGCCCAGTGAACTGATTGACAAGAAATTAGTTCATATATTTTGCATTTATACTACACATAGATTACTGAATTTTCGAAACAGCTTGATCTAGAGGTAATTCGCATACTAGAGAGAGGCAAAAAATGTCTTGTGGCTATTAACATACAATGTATGTATGTAAATAACTTTACATGTGTCACAGGCCTTTAATGCATACTAACATAGTCCATGTTTGTCCACTGAATGGATTTTAGTGCTTGCTGAATCTAGTAAAGTGTACAAGGTCTTAGCTGCATTTTTTTGCAAGATAAAAAAGTTGCATGTGCTAAATGTTATATTTTCTGTTTCTCTCTTTGGATTAGTCACAGAAAGATTTTTTTTCTCTTCTACAGAGTTAATGGTTGATAAATCACTGCTTGCAGAGTCTGACATTGTGGAAAGTCTGTGCTGGCGCAATTGTTGAGATACAAATACCGTGACTTCCACTAACTTTCTGATAAGCTGATAGAATCATTATTTTCAGTTCTGTATTGCAAATGCAGGATATGAATACTGTGAGACTGGCTTGGTCTATAGACTCCTTAATGTAACAAGCATTGGCAAAGCCAATAGGTGGAGCCTACATGAGAGTTATTAGCTATGCCAATGTATTTTAGCCATGTTGCACAAAGCGTGGAGTGGAGTAGAATAATGTGGCGGAGAATGGAGGGGCATAGAGTGGAGTGGAGTACAGTGGTTTGGAGTGGCATAGAGTGAAGTGGCGTAGAGTACAGTGGAGTGGCATATAGTGGCATACAGTGGAGTGGAGTGGCGTACAGTGGAGTGGCATAGAGTAGAGTGGAATGGCGTAGAGTAGAGTGGACTGGACTTCCATAGAGTGGAGTGGATTGGCATAGAGTAGAGTGGCACAGAGTTCAATAGAACGGTGTAGAGCGCAGTGATGTAGAGTAGAGTGGCGTGGGGTGGAGTTGGGCAGACTAGAGTGGCACAGAGTAAAGTGACATGGAGTGGGGTAGTGTGGAGTGGAGAAGAGTGGAGTAACATAGAGTGGAGTAGCATGGCATAGAGTGGTGTGGAATGGTGTTGAGTGAAGTAGAGTAGAGTGACATAGAGTGGATTAGAGTGGCAAGGAGTAAAGTGACAGAGTGGAGTAGTGTCGAGTGCTTTGGAGTGGTGTAGAGTAGAAGGGGTATAGTGAAGTGGTATATAATGAAGTGGTGTAGAGTAGAGTGTCATTGTGTGGGGCGGGGCAGAGTGGCATAGAGTGGCACTGTGTGAAGTTGAGTTGGTGTAGAGCAGAGTAGAGTGGTATACAGTGGGGTGGCATAGAGTGGAGTGGCACAGAGTAAAGTAGAGTGGCATAGAATAGAGTGGACAAGTGTGAATAGCAGTGGCAAAGATGAGAGTGGTGCAGATTAGAGTAGAGTGGAGTAGAGTGCATTGGTGCAGAGTGCTGTGGCATAGAGTAGAGTGGTGCAGAGTAGAGTAGAACAGTGTAGAGCAGTGTAGTGCGAGGTGGCATAGAGCGCAGTGTCATAGAGAAGAGTGGTGCATAGTCCAGTGGCGTAGAGTGTAGTGGCATAGAGTGCAGTGGCAAAGAACTGAGTGGTGTAAAGTAGAGTTGAGTGGTGTAGACTGCAGTGGCATAGAGTAGAGTGGTGCAGAGTAGAGTGCAGTGATGTAGAGTGCATTGGCATAGTGTGCAGTGGCACAGAGTAGAGTGGTGTGGGTTGCAGTAAAGTAGAGTGGCGTGGAGTGCAGTGGCATAGAGCAGAGTGGTGCAGAGTAGAGTACAGTGGCAAACAGTTCAGTGGCACAGATTGTGGTGATGTGGAGTGCACTGGTGCAGAGTAGAGTGCAGTGGTGTAGAGTGCAGTGGCAAAGAGCAGAGTGCTGTGGCATACAGTGCAGTGAAGTACAGTAGAGTGGGGCAGAGTAGAGTACAGTGACATAGAGTGCAGTGCTGTAGAGTGGAGTGGTGCAGAGTAGTGTTGCGTACAGTCCAGTGGCATAAAGTGGTGCGGAGTAGAGTACAATGGCATACAGTGCAGTGGTAAGAGTAGAGTGGTGCAATATAGAGTGGTGTACAGTGCAGTGGTGCAGAATATAGCAGCGTAGAGTGCAATAGCGTAAAGTAGACTGCAGTGGCATAGAGTAGAGTGATGCAAAGTAGAGTAGAGTGTCATAGAGTGCAGTGGCATAGAGTGCAGTGGTAATGAGTAGACTGGTGCCTAGTAGAGTGATGTAGAGTGCAGTAGAGTAGAGTGGCGTAGAGTGCATTGGCATATAGTAAAGTGGTGCAGAGTAGAGTAGAGTGGAATATGGTGCAGGGGCGTGGAGTGTGGTGCAGTGGTGCAGAGTAGAGTGGTGCCAAGTATAGTACAGTGCCACTCTACTCCACTCTGCAGTGGTGTAGAGTGGTGCATTGGCATAGAGTGGTGCAGAGTAGAATGCAGTGGCATACAGTGCAGTGGCATAGAGTAGAGTGCTGCAAAGTAGAGTGACATAGAGGGCAGTGGCGCAGAATAGCATAGTGTTTTTAGTGCAACAGCATAAGGTATAGAGGTGCAGAGTGGCGTAGAGGAGAGTGGTGCAGAGTAGAGTGGCACAGAGTGCAGTGGCATACAGGAGGGTGGTGTGGAGTAGATTAGAGAGGTGTAGAGTGCAGCAGGCAGAATAGACCAGAGCAGCATGCAGTGGTGTACAGTGCAGAGACATAGAATAGAGTGATGCAAAGTAGAGCAGAATGGAATAGAGTGCAGTGGCATAGAGTAGAGTGGTGTAGAGCAGATTAGAGTGGCCTAGAGTGCTGTGGCACAGAGCAGAGCAAAGTAGAGTGCAGTGGCATGGAGTGGTGTAGAGTAGAGTGGCATAGAAGGCAGTGATGTAGGGTAGAGTGGCGTAGAGTGCATTGGCATAGAGTGTAGCAGTGTAGAGTAGAGTGGTGCAGAATAGAGTAGAGTGGTGTAGAGTTCAGTGGCGTACAGAAGAGTAATGCAGAGTAGAGTGGATCAAAGTAGAGTGACATTGAGTGCAGTGGCATAGAGTGCAATGGCATAGAGTAGAATAGTGCAGAGTAGAGTAGCGTGGCATACAGTGTAGTTGCCTAGACTGCAGTGGTTTAGAGTAGAATGGTACAGAGTATAGTAAAGTGACATAGAGTGCAGTGGTGCAGAGTAGAGTGGGGCAGAGCAGAGTGTCGTAGAACTCAGAGGCATAAAGTGAAGTGGTATAAAGTGCAGTGGCGTAGAGTTGAGTGGTACAGATTAGAGTGTCATAGAGTGCAGTGGCATACACTGCACTGGCATACAGTACAGTGGTGTACAGTGCTGTGGCATAGAATGCAGTGGTGCAGAGTGCAGTGTCATAGTGCAGTGGAGTAGAGTGCAGTGGTGCAAAGTGAAGTGGCGTAGAGTCGAGTGGTGCAGTGTAGAGTGACGTAAATCGCAGTGTCATAGAGTGGTGCAGAGTTGCGTGGCATAGAGAGCAGTGACATAGAGTGCCATGGTGTAGAGTAGAGTGGTGCAGAAAAGAGTAGAGCGGCGTAGAGTGCAGTGGCATAGAGTGATGCAGAGTAGAGTAGAGTGGAGTGGAGTAGTGCAAAGAAGAGTGCAGTGGAACAGAGTGCAGTGATGTAGAGTGCAGTGGCATAGAATAGAATGGTGCAGAGTGGAGTTGAGTGGCATAGAGTAGAGAGGTACAGAGCAGAGTGACATAGTGTGCAGTGGCATAGGGTAGAGTGGTGCAGAGTAAAGTGCAGTGGCATAGATTGCAGGGGCTAAAAGTAGAGTGGTGCGGGGTAGAGGGACGTAGAGTGTAGTGGCACAGAGTGCAATGGCAAACAGTAGAGTGCAGTGTTGTAGAATATAGTGGTGTAGAGTGTAAGGTAGGGCTACGAGAGGAAAAAGAAGCACCATGGAAGGGGGGTGGGTGGGAGGCAATAGAAGCTACATGAATTGAGGCATGGGAGACAGACACAAGCACTCATATGAAGTGCATGAACACAAATAAGTAGCTCCAAAAACAGGAGCAGTGGGTGGGCAAAAGGACTTGGTCCATGCTCCAGGGGGGGCCAAGTACAAGAAGAGAACATGATGCCCACTTGTGTGACAAATGGGAGTGAAGGCCCTGGCCTTTGGGGCAAGACAAGCAGATAGACTGGTTGCTGAGGAGAGATGCTGTCAATTGAGGAAGCAGTTTGAAGGCTACAGGCATACCAGTTTGAAGGCTACAGACATGCAAGTAAGCAGATGGCTTTAGATGATTCTTCAAGTATTATGAATGAATACATGAAGCTGCAAGGCAGCTGAGCATAAAGGAGCCAAGGGTAGTTTACAGATGAGTGATGAAGAATGGGGAAATTAATTTTCACTCTTATCACATTTTTAATGGCTGAGGTGTTCATTATAATGATGGAAATTCTTACTCATATGGTTTGAAGAAGAACAAACAGCACTCAATAAATTTATTATTAAATAAATATTTTTAGATGCCTACTGTTTGTAGGCATTCAAGCTGGTGCTTGCCATATCACCAGGGTTGGGTGAAATTGCATTATTTTTTCTTACAAACTTTTATGAACTTTAAATTGTTTTAAATCCTTCGTTTACAGCAAATTTTGATTTGGTAGTATCTTTGTGTGAAAAAGTATTCTGACACATGGGCCGGAGACCTATTCTGTCTTTCAGCAAGGCATTTTGTGTGTGATTCAAATTTCCACTCTTGCAAGGCTTGTTAACATGAGATGTGCACTCAGGAAAAAAAAAAATTATGCAAAATTGCATAAGTGATTTTGACAAATTTCCCAAATTTTGCACAATGCGAAATTCAGGGATTTTGAGATTTTTCCTGGCATAGTTAAATACATTTCACCTGCATTTGCATGAGATTATCTGACAGGTCTATCTAATTCCAAACACCACTTCTCGACAAAGGCACAACTTGGTGAAAAGGATGAGAAACACCTAACAATGTTTCTATTCTCCATCGCTCAATCGCTATTTCCATTTCTGTTGCAAATCTGCAGGTGTGATACCCAAATTATTAATGTTCTCACCACAACAGCATTACCACCACTGCCACCATCTATATAGTTCCACGCCATTAAAACCAAATCACCAACAATACCACACATCATCATTACAACCACCACCATCAGACCACAGCAGCAATACCAACACTATCAGTACCACCAAAACCATTGCTACCACCATAATATCCATCATCACCAGTACCACCACACATCTACAATACCACAGGAAAATAATACTATCGTCACCTTCACAATACCCCCACCAATCTCAATACCACCACTACCGGCACCAATGAAACTGCAACCAATACTGCCAAAATACGGAGCATGGCCAACCGCCGTGCAAGATGGCCGCTTCATAAAGCGGCTCCGAGCCCCGTTCAACCAAATCAGCATCAAGCCGACACAATCATCCATACCCAGCATCCTTAATAGATAAATGCAGTACACAAAGGCAACTAGATACCTGGGAGGCCGGAGCGCGAGAGGTTTTCAGCCGAAACAGTGATCGCGGCCTGTGATTGGTTGGAGGGGTGCAGAAGAGCACCCAGAGCGTCTGAGAGGCAGCGGCGTGACAGATCACACTGAAGAGAAGAAAGAAAGAATGCACAGCCAGGATCACACCCACGGGGGAACAAGGCGGCTCTCCCCGCCCAGAGATCACCTGAGCAAAGTCAGGGGACTTTACAATTGCAATACGCTATAGCAAGCTGGTCATAATTTAACAGAACTCGTTTGGTTGATGACGGCTGTTCCCTCTCTACAGAGTTACCTGTTGTGAGTTTGAGGGATGAAAGGCACTCTGCATGGTTGGGGTGGCGGCAGTTTAGAGCCCACTTTGCAGGGAGGCAGGGAGGGGGGATAAGGTTGGGAAATTGTTATTGGTTTTATTTGTATGGCACAATGTGGATTGGGTCACGAGTTATAGTCTACAAGGCATGCAGCCACACAAGACTGGTTGAGGCAGACCTTACCACCTACCCAGGCAACAGCACAAAACACTCATGGCAGAGGTAATAGCTAAAAGGCAATTGCGCATATAGTCCTGGAACGTCAATGGGTTGGGCGACAAAATAAAACGAGGAATAGTACTCCAATATATAAAACGTCATTCACCTAGTGTCGTTCTCCTTCAAGAAACGCACATGACTGACAATAAAAGTAAAGCATTAGACAGATGGGGTTACAAAATGCTAGCACATGCCAGCTATAGATCAGGCTCCCGAGGGGTGGGAATATTGATAAAACAAATACTGGTCTTTCAAACTCACGCCATTCAAGTTGACAAACAGGGCCGCTATGTGGCAGTTGCAGGTACATGGGAAGTAACACCCATCAATCTTGTCAGTATATACTGCCCACCTAGACTTCAAGACACCACACTGACAGAGCTTGGTGAGAAACTTCTGGCCTTCCTGGAGGGTGCGTTGGGGGGTACATGAACTAAGCCCTTGATGACACCATAGACCGCTGGTCCGTAAGACAGGGCTTGGCGGGGCAATCCCAATTGGGAGGTTTCCTCAACGCCATGTGCCTGGTTGACATCTGGCGCGCCCTTCTTTTAATAGAGCGCCAATACATGTTTCATTCAGGAGAGCACGGCTCACTTTCCAGAATAGATTATCTTCTTATGCTATCCCAGGACTTGCCACATTTCCGAGCCATCCCACACTTACCGACAGGCCTATCGGACCACTCCCCCATATGGGCTATTTATGGAGGGACAAACATGAACCTTCACCAACGCATGACACTAAACCCTTATCTCTTCAAGATCCCCACCATCCGAGAAGCGATAGAAGTAGCCACTGAACACTACTTTGCCGAAAACAAGGCCTCAGTGACCTTGGCCCCGATACTGTGGGAGGCATATAAATCAGTCATCAGAGGCCAAGATATTTCTCTGGGGGTTGGGCACAAGAGAGAAAAAAGAGCGCAAGTAGAAGCCATTGAGACAGATATTAGCCTACTAGATGCCCAACTCACAAACACAGACACCGTCGATGCGGCTCATAGGCTGTCCCTCAAGCAAATGGAATATCAGGAACTGACAAGATCGGAAGCCATAGGAAAACAAAGAGAGACACTTCATTGTGTATATGAATATGGTGACAAGGCAGGAAGACTCCTTGCCTGCCTAGATAGGAGGGAAAAGGCGAAGAATTGGGTTCACAGGCTGCAAACGTCAGTAGGTAAAGACATAACTAGTAAAATAGAAATAGTGGAAGAATTTGTCACACACCACAAACAGCTTTAATCCCCATCCCACGGCATTAACGCTGAAGATTGCCATGAATTCTTGAAGGACATTCCTCTCCCTTCTTTGACGGCCGCAGAAAAAGCCCCCCTTGAGGAAGATATATTGCAAGAGCAAATAGTGCAGGCAATCCTGGAATTAAAAACAGGCAAAGCACTGGGACCTAACGGTTTACCGGTTGAGTTGTACAGGTATAATGCCACAAAACTAGCTTCATACTTGCTGAAAATGTGGGAAGAAAGTAGGGAACAGGGTGTACTCCCAAGCGACCAATGCATTGCCACATTAGTACTTATCCACAAAGCCGGAAAGCCCCCAGAGGAGTGCGCCTCGTACAGACCTATATCACTCCTAAACGTTGAAACCAAAGTGCTGGCAAAACTCCTAGCCTCCCGCCTGGTGAAAGTAATTACTAGTTTGGTACACCCAGATCAATCAGGGTTTATGCCAGGGAGAAGCACCGCGCTCAACCTAAGAAGGCTCCACGGAGTGCTCAGTAGAGCACGATATATACAGGAAGACACAGTGATCTTGTCCCTAGATGCCAGAATGGCGTTCGATACTATAGAATGGCCGTTTTTATTTGAAGTACTGGCAAAACTGGGGTTTGGGCCACGGTTCCTTGGCTGGATACGCCTCCTATACTCAGAGCCCCTCGCGCAGGTGGCGGTGAATGGAGAAACTTCACAAACCTTTCCATTACGGCATGGCACCCGCCAGGGCTGCCCACTCTCCTCCCTCTTTTTTGCCCTGGTCCTGGAACCTCTCGCTGCTTGGATACAAGTGGACCCCGTACTGCAGGGGTTGCGATGGGCCACGCAGTTGGAGGACAGAATATCGCTCTATGCGGACAACGTCCTCATCTACCTTGCAGAGCCCAGACGTTCCATAGTCAGACTCATTAACGTAATTGAAAGTTTTGGCAGAGTATCAGGATATACGATCAACTGGGGGAAATCACAACTATTCATACTAAGCAGAGCCATACCCATGCTCCCAAAGGGCTACGCAATTCGAGTAACCACAGAGGGCTTCTTGTACCTGGGAATCTTTGCCACCATAGATCCCACCTTATCCTATGCCAAAAACCTCATCCCGCCACTGGAACGAATTAAGACAGATATCCAACACTGGAGGTCACTCCCACTTTTGTTGTTGGGGAGGGCAGCCTTCTTTAAGATGATGAAACTGCTGTGTTTCCTCTACGCCCTTCACAATGCACCCTATCCGGTCCCCTAGAAATACTTCAAAACAATAAATTCTGAGCTATCGACTTTATTATGGGACGGAGGGGCTGTGCGGATCGCACTCAAGAAGTTAACCTGGGGCAGATATGATGGGGGGATTGCCCTGCCTGACGTACAAAGATACTATTGGGCTGCACAACTAACTACTATAAATCAGTGGGTATACCTAACTGACAGCGAACCCTCGATCAGAATGGATCATAGGCGGCTATTTAAGAGCACTATATGCATCTCCCCACACTCTCAGCAACAGAACCCCACAAACACTACACTTAGAATCTGGCAGACGGCACATAGAGCATTGGGGTGGGATAACAAATTGATGCAATCCACCCCCTTATGGGACTCGAAGGTCCTGGGAACACTAGGAAAATACCCAGAATTCGATAAATGGGAACTCATAGGCCTCTCAAAAATTGGGGACCTATGGGTCAAGGGTGCAATACTCAACCTTCACAGACCTTCAGAGAGAATACGACTTAGCAAGCTCAGAATTCTTCCGATACCTACAAATTAGACATGCACTACAATCGGCAATTCCCATGGGGGACGAACTTCCAGAGTACTCACCACTTGAAGACCGACTTCTCGACGGTCACATGACCTGGAAAGCCACGTCCCTCACATATAAAAAACTAACAAATAATTTACCTGATACGCTCCTATGGGAAAAGTGGGCACTAGATGTAGGGGGGCTCGACGAGGATGAATGGGCAGCGGCACTGGCCTCACCTAGAGAGGTAGCCATCAGAGCGGGGTTTAAGTTGATCAAACTTAAGACACTACACAGGGTCTACTACGCATGCACTACACTCCTGAAAATGGGTAGATTGCGCACTGAGAATTGTCGCCGTATGTGTAATCAAAGAGGTACCTTTTTTCATATCATGTGGGAATGCCCAGCCATACAAGCCTATTGAAAGGCGGTAGTAACCAAAATAAACGAGGTATTGGAAGTATCGGTGACCCCAACGCCTAAATATTTGGGAAGAAGTGTCACTCACAACGATGGGGAAAATTTGGATTATGTTGGGTTTAATTGTTGCCAAAAGAAATAAAGCTCGAAATTGGGGGATGGTGCTACCTCCGTGCCTCAGGGACTGGGAAGAGGATATGGACACATGTATGATAGCAGAAAAGACAGTCTACTGTAATAGAGGCTGGCCAGGGAAGTGGGTTACGGTCTGGGGCAAATGGAATGAGGTACGTGGTGGGTTGTGTACGCCCCCTTGCCCCCCCTCGGGGAGGGCATTAAGAAATGAGTGGAGGGCTTAAAACTGAAAGAGACTAGTCATGAACATAATGTTGAGTCACTCAACCGCATAAATCACCAGTTTTGACTGCATAGTGATGATTCTCGGGGTTGCACCGCATTGTTGGGTTGGAATTTATTGCTAAAGATGTATCTTCTTGACAGATGTAGACCTCCAATTCACACTGCTGCTGTACTATATTGTCATTAAGACTTGATCCACTGCAATAGTTGTTTGTTTTGTAACTAAAGGTTAATAAAAATATATATTTAAAAAAATACTGCCAAAATACCACCAGTACAAACCACAAAAGCTCCACCCACAATAGCACCGCTATCACTGATACATCCACCACCAATAGCTTCGCTACCAGTACCAATGCCACCACTACTACACCTACAACCAGCACATATACCGCAAATATTATTAACACCAATACGCTAACCACCAATATCACACCATCATAATTAATACCACCACTAAAACCATAAGCAATCAGCACTACTACCAATATCACAACCACGAAGACCACAACCAACAACACCTTCACCAAGGCTCACTACCAAAAGAAACACCACAATACCACTGCCTATCACAATAATACCTTAATTTTCAATACCAACAAATCCAGAATCACTACTAGCTACCTCCAATACCATCAAGAATACCACCATCAAGGCCACAAACATTTCCACATGACATACACTAATACTGCCACCAATATCACAGCCAATACCACCACCAATACCACCATCACCAATACAATACCCTCCTAATAGCATAACCAATATCACAGTCAATACCACTATTACCACCACTGGAAATACTGCTAGCACAAACATTTCCTCAACACCACCAATACTATTACTGTCACCAATACCACTAGAATTATACCAGTGAGACCACCACTATCAATGCCAGCACCAATGCCAATACCACCACCGATACCAAAAAAGTACTACAAATAATACCAGCAACACCAAGAACCTAATTAGTACCATACCACAAGCAATAGCCCACCATTACCATCAACAACAATATCACAACCAGTGCCACCACCACCAATGCCATCATCATCACCAATACTACACCAAAAATACCATCACCAGATGCCTTCAGTACTACAGAGACAACCACTAATACCACATCACAGTCACTAATAAGTACTATGAAGTACATTTAAATTGAATAGAGGAGTGAATTCCCAGGAGCTTGGAGAAGCTAACTTTTAATGGTCTTGGTGGGTTTTGGATCAAATTACTTATATCAAATCTTTTCAAGCTTCTTTCAGTTTACCTTTCTCTTGTGAAGGCTTCCCACTGGTGCTCTTACTTTAACATATTCAAGCATACTAAAAGTTCTAACAATAAAAATCAGTTAAGTATGTAAAAAAATTTAGAATCTATGGGGGCCTAGGTTTGAGTGTGCAAGATCGAGGTCTCAGGGTACTAGAACTCCCGACAAAAGCCCTGAAATCCGCCTATATCCTTTACTCTCTGGGGCCAGAAAGAATCTTTCTTTCTTTCTTTCTTTATTAGTCATGAATCAGTCAATTAAAACCATTACATGATAAAAACAGCAAGCTATTTGATTCATATGTGTTCTAGTAAAGGAAAATGAGAACAACTGTCAAATTAATAGAGCACAGTAAATAAATACACAGGTTATAGGCATTTAAACTAATACTAATCTCTGCGGGCCGTCGTTCCATTTGACTGTGAAGAAATGAGTTGTGTAGTTATGATTACTTCTCAAAGGCCTATTTGTGGTTTAGGTCTTGTACTATAAAGTGCTGGTGCGTGCTATGATTAATCATTTTAAAAACTGTTTTAAGATTTTTTCATTAGTATGACTTACAGAATAGTTTAAAGTGCAATAAAAATAGATACATTTTAAAAGCAAAAGATTTTTGGGGAAATCCTAAAAATTGATAATAGTTACAGTGCTTATAAAAATAGGATAGATTACCTAGGGAGGACCTACCATTGTACTAACAGGAAATACAACCAGCAAATATGCGCATGGGCATGGCCAAAGCTGTTAGCGTGCTTGATCCTTTTTCTAAAGAAACGGGCACAGAGAGCGTGATTGATTAACTCCCATTTTCTTTAAGTAGTAGTCCGTTATAAGTTTCTAAACTTTGTGCCGGGGTTGAGGGGGTCCAGGAGATGGTTGTAAGGTGTCTCTGAGTCTTTTTACAAATTTCCCGCAACGTGCAAGAATAGTAGTGTCAGTTTGTGAGAGACATACTGCTGATGCCTCTGCACAAGTGCGGATCACCTGCGTCAAAAATATTGGCCTGAGTAGGGCCCTCCTTTCTTCGACAGTGGGGGAGCAGCAGCACAAAAGGTGCAACCATGATTCTCGTTTATAGTTGCATAACATACATGCCCCTCCAATATCCTGGTTGGCCCATTCCGGATTAAAGTCTGATATTGGTAGGCCAAGAAGGCGCATGTACATAATGTCTCTCTGAGTTCTGCGATTGATGGCAATTGATAAATAAGGCTGGGATCTTGCAACCAAGTACGAAGATTTTAAGGGGCACAAAATCTCCGAGGGCCTTAGAGAGGATAGGTCTTGCTGAAATGAGGCCAGTCATACCTGTCTATTTATTGTATTTTTCCATGTCTTGTAGGTAATGGACTATAGATTTGGAAATATTCTTGAGCAAGATATTTTTCATATGAATCTGCGGGCATGTAAATATCAAGTCAACATATCTCAATACATGCTCATCAAAAATGAACAATAGAACACAGGTTTTTCTATTCAAAAATAGCATATTTTTTATTATTTATACAATATTAGAAAAAACACTAAAATGGAAAGTGATGAAGAATTTTGTTAAACAACAATTAAAAAAAGTAGGTAATGGACTCCAGGGCAAATGCTGCTCGGTTTATTGCAGAGGTTACTACTGCTCTCTGTAGTTGTATGTTCCATGGGGTTCCCAGTTTCTTGAAGATGACTCTTAGACAGGTCTTGAGATAGTTTTCTGATGCTTTCAGTGTATGAATGTAAAATTTAAAAAAATCCATTTTCAAGCCTTGCTGCTTAGAGTTTGTTTCACCAGGCCAAGTTCCAATCTAAGTCTTGTTCTGCCGAGATATTTAGGGAGTTGGAAAATGTTCTTGTATCCAACGCCCTGAGCGTGTTCCAGGTATTCTGAACAGGCACCAGGAAAGGCTTGGTGTCTATATTGTAATGCTGGGAGAAGGGAGGCCTGAGTAACTTTAATTATTGCTGCAGCAGAAGGGCTGTTTAGTTTATTGTTAAGGCTGGCTAGTCCATAAATGATTTCTGTTGATTTCTTTTTTAGTGAACTTTTGTGGGCAGAAGGTTGAGCAGATTCAGTGAACCACACCCCCAGATAATTATATTTGGCTGCCGAAGTGATGGTCTTGGGTCCCATGGCACATGAAAGTGAAATCTTGTTCTTATAGCGGCCAAGTACTACTATTTTGGTCTTTTCTGGATTAATGGTGAGAAAGTTCTCGTTGTATGCATGAAGGCTAGTCAGTGCTTGTTGGAGACCCACTTTTGTATGGCCCATAATAACCATGTCGTCCCAATACTGAAGCATGTGAAGTGGTCTGTGGCCCAAACGGGGTAAAGCAAGGCTTCTGGTCGCTAGAGCCTTCCCCAGATCTGCTGCTGTATAAATTGAAAAGTAAAGGTGCTAGTACACAGCCTTGCTTCAAACCCCCAAAAGTGGGGATTTTGGGGTAAGTGTGTTTGGGACGGTTCTCACACGGACCCACATTGCAGAATACAGAGAAGTTATGACCCTTAAGAGGTTAGGTGGAATACCCCAGTGCGCTAGCTTCCTCCACAGTGTAGATCTGTCAACTTTATCAAACGCTGCACTAAAATCTATGAAACAGCAGAAGAGTGGGAGTTGTTTACGTTGAGCGGCTTGATGGCTGAGGGCAGCTAATGCAATGATGTTATCAGTAGTGGCTGCTCCTCCACAAAATCCTGTTTGAAAGAATGGGAGCAGCCCGTTTCCAGTTACCCAGGTTTCCAGGTTCTTTAATAATATTCACACATATGCTTTTGCCTCCAAAGTCTAGCAAAGCTATTAAGCGAAAGTTAGGAGGCTTTGATGGATCGCCTTTCTCAAATATCGGGCATAGAGTGGAGCCTCTCCAAGCTTCTGGAATTTGACCAAAGCTAAAGGCGGAATTGAAGAGCGGGGATAAAAGTGATGCCAAGCCCTCTGGTGTGCATTTAAAGATGCCTGCTGGAAGCCCATTGGGGCCTGGCGGTCCGCCATGTTTCCTATCCTTAATGAGTTTAAAGATTTGGGATGGTGAAGTTAACTCCTGTTGGCCCCCTACAAGTTGCTCAGTGGGCCCTTGTTTGTCCATGCAGATTGTAGTTTCAGGGGGGCCGGAGAATAAACCAGCTACATGCCTCACTCATCCGCTATCAGAAACCCCGTTTTCTCTCACTGAAGAAGGTGCTTTTAGTTCATTCACATAGCTCCAGAAGCTGGTAAGTGATCTGTCCTTAACTATCATGTATATCTTTAACCATTCCTTTTTTTGCAAAGCTGTCTTGGCTTCCCATATGTTTTTTTTCTACGTTTTTCCCGTGTCTTTAACTGTCCTTAAGTGTTTACTCATGGGGTTTGGTTTTGCATATGCGGAGCTTCTCCTTAGCTTCCCCCATTGCAAATTGATACCCTGATTGTAAAGCTGTTTGTGGTGGCTTTGGGAGGTGTTGATGGCTCCTGGTGCCCAGGCTGGAATCTAACATTTCTTTGATCATTGTGTCCCATTGGTCTAGTATCGCCCCCTCTATTGAATTGTTGTGATTGTTGGTCAGCCTACTGTGCCATTTAAATACCTGGGAGGGAATGTGTGGGGCACCATTTGATTCTCCTGACAAGGGTATTTGTTTCTGCTCCTGTTGAAGTGCCCACTCTGTGGAATGTGTCTGCTGCTGGGAGCCCTAGGTCCAAAGTTAAGGTTAGGGGATTATGATCACTTCCCCTCGATTTGTTATTTCAAAATTGAGCAAGTGAACTGCCAAGGGGGGTGGTCATAAAAATATAGTCAATTGTTGATAGGCCTTTGAATGTTTACGAGACATGTATTTGGAGTCGGTGCATGTTGTTATTTGTTCTGCAGAAATTAAGTTGAATGAGGCAAGTAATCCGATTTCTTCCTGTTCCTTGGTCTTTTGAACCTTCTTAGGATCTTTGCCTAGGGCCTTAGTGTTAAAGTCCCCCGCGATCACCGCTTCGTGGGAGGGGTGGGACAGAAGAATTTTTTCTAAACTATTGCAGAGGGAGTCAATTGCGCATAATTTAGGGATTTTTTGAGGATTGAAATAACAGTTGATAAGGAGCAGAGGGAAGGCCTTCTGACCAAACGTTAGCCCTTTTATTGTTACTACTTGCAGCCCCGGGTTGTTTTAATAAAAGGTGTTGCTTCAATTTTAGCCGTTTGCTTTATGAAAATTGAGAGGCTGCCTGATGGCCGTCCAAATGAGCTTGTACATGTGGCGGGCTCAAAGAACTCATTGAACCCGTATAGCACTGTGGGGTTTAGCGCCCAAGTTTCCTGTAGACAGATGACATCACTGTTTTGCAGGTATGCTCATCCAGGTTTCGATGACAATTTGAATTTCAGTCCTGCAACATTCCATGAGGTGATTGTGAGCTCATTCTCTTTTTGCAGTTTTTGGGCCAGGGGTCGGGGTGGTTGGAGGCAAAGTTCTTGGGTGACTCTAGGAATTGGTTTGTCGGACGATATTCTGAACGTTGGTCAACTGAGTAATACATGCGGGTATTTTGGCGGATGCAATTTTTGGAGCTCAATACCCCATTCCTCAAAAATGTGGGATTCTCTCAAAATGGCGTCCCTAATGACAGTAGATCCCCATTTGGTGATTGTGGTCCCATGATGTCCCTTTTCCGGGAGTTTGAGCGAATCTTACGGAAATGAGATCAGCTGATGTTAGATTTTTCAGTGAGGAATTGTGTTGTAGTAGACGGAGCAAGTTACCTCTATTTAGTGTGTCCAGAGGCCCATTAGAGATAAAATGAGGCATAAAAACCAGGCCAGAATCGCCATTACCATCTGCTATAGGAGTTGCTCCTATTATAGTAGTTTGGGCTGACTCCCACTGTTGTGGAGTGCTAGATACATTGCTGATACCTCCTAGGAAATCGTTTAGCTGAATATTTATAAGAGAACTGCTTTGGTGAATTTGTCTCGAGTTGCAGGGGGGGGGGTGATCCTGTTGATGTGACCATCTGGGCTTCCCACCGATGTCATTCCCCTTGATTGGGAGATGGGTCTGGTGTTGATTGTTCTTTGCTGTTCCAAGATCTAGAGCTGCCGGATGCGAGGGAGGGATGGTGAGTCTGGGGGGCTGTTCTAAGTCAGTGTTAGGACTGTTGAATTCGGCTTTATGGACTAAGTTATTGTTAGTTTCGATCAGCCAGTAGGTGTTTTGATGGTGATTACCGGCCCAAATAGGGCCAGTCGAGTTGTTACTTAAGGTATCTCTGGTGTTTCCTTTAAATAGGGCAATTGCTGAATTGCCGCTTGCTTCTCTTGTATGGGCCTAAGCAATAGGGTCACTGAGTGCTTCCCTGGTTCCCAGGCGGATAAATAAGTGAGACCATGCTTGCTTGTGAACCATTAACTCAGGCATAGCAGATGTGAAAGTGTCCCCTATATAATGTTCGCTGTTTTTTGTTCTGTCCATCCTATGTTGGGAAGAGGGGTGTATTCTGGGGTAGATGTTGCTCCCCAGTCCGATCTGGTATTTCCCTGAGGTGCCTTATTGCTTAAGGCTTTCTCCAGGCTGGTTGTGGATCTTGGTTTGGCGCCAGGGGTGTTCTGAGATGTAAATCTTGCCTGGGTGTTGTTGGCCATCCCGATGGGTGTCTTTAGGGTTTCTTGCCTGTTGGTAACTGACGGGGCAATTATTTTCTTTTACTTTAGGTCACCTGTCTCAGAGTCCTGTTGGATAGGGATCAGTGGTGTTTCCTCTCTGCTGTCTTGCGAGCTTGTGCTTTCTGTAGGCCCTCTGCATGATATGGGGGCTTGATTGAAAATCAGCAAGAGTTTACTGGTGTTGCCTTGTTAAATTATAATTGATGTGATGTGTGGCCCGGCTGTCGGCGGTCTCCGTTTTATAAGTCGCTGTTTTTATGAAAGTGTTTTTAGTTTCTTTTTTGCTCTTCACGAGAGAGTAGGCAAAGTAGCAAGAGCCTTTGAGAGCAGAGGTTCTGAACCTTGTAAAGATGTACTTTCATCCATCAAAGGGTGGTCAGCGGGGACCTGATTTTTAATAATGGTGCCTATTTGCAGATTTGTTGAGAGGTAATCTCTTGGTTCGATTGCTGGGGAGAACGCTGATTCCACTATTAAGGGAGAGTTGAAATTTATACTTGCTTGGTGGGATAGCTGTTTTTTACCAGTGTTGGTTCCGAAGAGATTTTTCCAGGTGTTTGTATTAAACTCTTAACACTCTCTAGAAGCACCCATAGAATTTCCGGTAGTGAGCTTAATTTATCGATTAGTGGGGAACAAGAGGAGAATTGAAGCTCCATCTTTTGCAATTGCCAAAGAAGAGCTTTGGCTATTGTGTCTTGTTTAAAGGTAAGAGAGGCCAAAGTTGGAGTTACTGGACTTATAGGGCTGACTGGCGCACATTCCCCTGGGCGGGTTAGATGTGCGGTCTTTAAACTGTGCTCCATATTAAATAACGGTGTTTGCACCAGAGATACTTCCACTTGGCCTTCTATTTGCGCTTCTAGTGTGGCTAGGAATTGGTCTGATAAGCTGCCAAGCTCGTGGTCAGATATGCTGCACCTCCCGGATTTCTTAGGAGGCGACTGAAAGGTGGCTGGCTCAGAGCTGATTATTATCTTAGCTTGTGCTTGAGATTCTGGGGTTGAGGGCAGGGTTGAAGGCAGGGGGGGGAGTGTGTATTGCTGTTTGCGTGAATTTGAGCAACTGTCATGTGGTTGTTTAAAAGAGACGGCACATCTTTGGGCTGAGGATCTTGATGAAGCCCTGGGTAAGAGTTTGATCACCTGAGTTTTTTTCCTATTGTGCACGTGTCTTCTGGGTCTGCACTGTGCTTGGATAAGGACCTCCTGTTTTGCTCATTAGGACTTTTTAAGCATCTAAAAAAGAGGGGAAGGAAGGGGCCTTTTGCGGGACTTTTAAAAAGTATCCTTGGATCTGACCTCAAGGGGATGGTTGAGGGTTTTCATCCCAAAACATTTTCAAGATAGTGGAGGTCCCCTGGGGGGTTCCTTCGGTCGCACTTAGTTGTTGTTGGTGTAGGCCCAATAGTGTCTAACTGCTTGGGCATGTTGGCCCCTTGGTCCCCGACATCGAGCACAGGGCCAGTGCCATTCACTGCACTGAGATCCTGTGGATTAGACTCCTGAAGCGAGGTGAAGCAGTCTTCTGCAGGGTCGGCCTGTTTTTTTCGAGCCAGGTTTCTCTTTTTTACCATGATGTGTTGCAGGAAGTTCCCTGGTCTTTGTTGAATTTCAGATGCAGGAAAGAAAGCTGTTGTGCTGTAAATGATGTGGCAAACAAATTTGTCACACAAGCTTATAAATAGTGTGAGAAGAGTAAGCAAATCAGTATGACAATATGGTGTAATGCCGCCTTTCCTCCCAACTAGGTAGATTACTGGATGGGGGCTCTGTGCATCCACCTCTGAATAAAGGAGAGGCTCGAGCGTGCTTTTGCCAAAGGGTTTTATGAGCCCGCTGTAAACCTGCTGCTGCTCTGCTTCAGGTTGTGCTGCCTTTTACTGCACCGGAGGGCAGTAAGATAAATCATCGGTCCAGGGTGAATTGTTATGGGCTGAGTGCTTTAGGAAGGGGCTTGAAGAGGGTTTCTGGGCTTTGTGAGGGCTTTTGAGAACTCTTTTAGAAGGGGCTTAGGGAGCTTGAGGGCTCGAGTCTGATTTTGAAGAGGAGCAGTAGCCAGTTGACGTACCGGCGGCCTGGTAAAGAATGCCAAAGGGCAAAAGGGCCAGAGCAAGAGCACACCAGGCTAGCTGCAAGCCACACCCAGACCTGGCTGGGCTGCTTCTGTGGATGCCCGTGCTCATGCTCAGCAAGCGGTATCTAATACTGCCACTCTTGGGCGCCTTGTCTCACCTCGCCTCATGCTGCAGCTGCCCTGCTCACTGGTTGGTTTCTGGTTGGCCCAGAGTCTTCGAGGACTCCGCCTGCCCAGTGCAGGCCTGCAGGCTGTCCAAAGAAAAGCGCAGCCGGGGGGTGGAGGGGCCGAAGGACCCGAGTGGGAGCTCACTGGGTCAGCCACAAGCCACACCCAGACCTGGCTGGGCCGCTTCTGCGGGGACCCGGGCTCTCACTCTGCGAATGGCGACTAATGACATCGCACTTGGCGCCTCCCGTTAACCTCCCGCTGGTGCTGGCTTCTGCTGGACTGACCCCCTTTCGCCGGATCCGAGCCCCGGCCTGCTAGGGCTGGTGCGGTACAGTGCCCTGCGATGGCGGCAGAAACATGTGAGCTCTGCTCTGCAGTCGGCAGTCGACTTCGGTATCAGTGTCGTGTCACCCAAAAGAGGATGCAGACAAATCAGAAGGCGTCACCTTCAGTAAAAGGAGAGAGAAGGCAGTATCAGGGCTGAACCTGAATGATTGAATTGAGTGGCCCCTCGAAAATAACAACAGCAAAAATCAGCATTGCGGAGTAGGTGAGTAACATAATTGGGTCCTATGAACATTGGGCCATCTGCCACCCTCTTAATAGAAGGTTTGACCTTCGACAGAGTAAGAAGTTATAGGAGGAGGGCTGTAAAGAGTTAGACTTTCTGCTTTATCCAGCAGATGGTGAATTGTTCCCTCTATCAGGGAGTGACGCAAGGGCTATAAAATATTGTCTAGGTCCTGGGCATGGGTGAGGGACGCAGACCGGTCATGCAGACCCTCCCTCTTCACCTAACCCTATCCATGGCACAACTCTCCACCCTGCTTTGATGGTGGCCCTGGTGGCAAAAGCGACACACCGGACATAAAATTCTTGGGCAACACCCATCTGCGACTGATATGCCCACGTCCCACAGGTGAGTTCTCCAAAACAGCGTATTGAATCAGGCACATCTCAAATGCAGAGAGTGCTGATGGGGGAACATCCTTTACCCCTCAGTTAGAACAACAACCTGCCTTTACAACGCAGTCACTACCCCGACTGCAACAGTGCCACGCGTTCCTTTAACCCACAAGTCGTTACAACGACCTGCTTTACGGGGCCTGTTGTTGAACTGGTGTTGGATTTTAAGTCTAACACCTTCCATACTGTTGTGTAGACTGGAGTTGGAATAGTAATTTATACTATTCCAAAGTCCAGGGCCCACTTAAGGCAAGTCGTTGTTATGATTTGCGTAGTAAAGTAATAATAATAATAATACCAGCATTTGTAAAGTGTGCAGCTACCTTAGGCGAAGTGTCCCGGCGCTGGGGGCCGTCGGGAAGATTAAGCAAGCTATTGCCCATAGTCACAAGGAGCTGGGGTAACCTGCCGCTGGCGATCAAACCGTGAGCCCCCGTGTTCCGGAGTCAGCCGCCCTGGCCGCTGCACCACACCTCTTCCTCGTGGTAACGTTGCAGTCGGGGTAGTAACTGCCTTGTAAAGGTATGCAGGGTTCCGTCATACAACGGTGCTGATGTGCAACCCACAATTACATACTGGTGTGCCTCCCAGTGTTGCTGAACCCAGTATTGTGGGTGTGGCGCAGATGAGAGCTAGACCTGGGGAGAAAACCTTGTGCACTGGACTCATGACTTGGCCGTAATATGGCTTATATTGAAGTGGCTGGGGACAGGGTGCTTATACTCCTTCCTCGACATTGGCAACACATGCTATTGGTCACAAAAGGTAGAGGAATGGCTCCTCTGACTCCCCACAAGACTATACAGGTTTGCGAGCATTAACAGTCAGTCAACCCCATACTTCTTTATGCTGCAAAGGAATTGGAGAAATTGTGGTACCACTACTTTCAAATCCGACTATAGCACCTCAGCTGGAGTTCTGCACCCAAGTCACAGCAAGGTGGAAAACCAAAACCAACAAGAAATTGCCGCAACTGCAAGAAGTGTGCATGGGACACTCCAGGAGTGGTAAGGCTGACTCTATAGTTATAGATGGTCATTCTGACCTCACAATTGAGAATTCAGCATCAGAGGAATTGGGCAAGATACTTGGAGCTATAATTGTGCTCCTATTTTGTCACTGAACGAACAGAAAATTGGGACTGGGCAAAACAATATGGCATTAAAAGGAAGAGTCCCCGGCAATGCCCACCACCACCCAGCTCTACAATGCCGGCAGAAGAGAGATCGCTGCTCTCCATGAAGACCTCCAGTTCTTCAGAACATGCCTTCTGCATCAAAAGCTCTGGAAGAAAGGAACGCAGCAGTAGCGGTAGCAACAGCACTGTGCAGACCAGACAATATATCTATTGAAGAGCACAGCAACTCAGATGACTTTTAAGACGCCACATCCACACACTTATCGAGTAGCAGCACTGAGACCCCTTCTGTGGTACCTCACCAAACTGCAGAGGATTTACTGTGACAGTATGAGATAATGGTGCAGAATGTAACATTCTTAGTTGATGTCCTTTGATGGAGTTGTACTTCTAAAATTCCCCTTTGTTTAACAACACCAACTACAAATGACAGATTTGCTAGGACGGGAAACAGCCTTTACAAGTAGGTTTTTACCTCGTTGTGCCTTTACCACGCATTTTTAGCACACATATTTTTACCATGTTTATGCCTTTACAACGCATGACTTTAACACGGATTTAAGGTTAGTTGGACTGCAAGCATTACCAGTGTAGAGATATTAACACGGGAGGGAGTTTTAAACCAGGTTCAAGGCAACTTAAGTCCTCTGCCCTCTAATTAAATCTACGTTGGTGTGGAAGAGCACATTGTTGCTATCTTTTAATTAATGCTTTGGATGGACGATTGTTTTTTCACCATTGAGGGGGTGGGAGTTGAGAGTTAGATTGAAATGAGGAAACATCAGAAGAGTATGGGAAGGCATGCTACATCTAATATCAAAGGACCGATCTGTGTCGGTATACTGACTGCAAAGGTAGGGCGTGCACCCACATTAGGGTTTTCACATTTCAGATATTTTTGGTCCTCAAGTTAATAACACATTTGTCACTTGGAATGTGTGTGACTTGTACACTCTGTATACGACATAGAAAATACATTAATTCCTCAAGCATGGTGGGACACACATAGCTTTTTACAAGAGTCACACCTGACAGCAATCGAGGGATCTAGACTACAATGTAGATGCAAAGGAGCATGTTTTCGATATCAACTACTTCACGTATGTCAAAGGCATTTTGGTTTGGGTTAGGCCCTGGTCCCTTCATATCAAATGTGATAATGAGAGATAGAGATGGGAGATATATCCTAGGAGAGGGAAACTAGATGGTACCACTTTGCTAATGGGCAGTATATATGCACCAAATGCAGATCAACCTGCCTTTTAGCTACACTGCTGACAGGATTAGCTAAATGGGCACATCTTCCCTGGACCCTTGGTGGGGATTTCAACAGTATGTGAGACACTGAGCTGGATAAATCACACACTCCCCTCACTCATACTCCAACTATCTACATAACAAAAGTACTATCACATTGGCTGTCACACTGGTCCTTAACTCATTTCTGGCAAGACAGAATCCCAAGAATCAGTATGCACTCCATTTTTTACTCACCACCCCAAGATCACTATATAACATTCAACTGTATACTGTGGGCCACATGTATCAATCAATTTTGCCTTGGCAAACGGGCCGATTTGCAGAATCAGCCCGTTTGCAAATGCAAAAAAGGCTATTTACATATATCAAACCCTATTTTGTGATTCGGTAAACTGTTACCGAATCGCAAAATGGGTTAGCTGTTCGGTATTTGGAAGGGCGTGTTCAATGCATCCCTTCCAAATAGCGAATTGCAGTGGTATGTATGAATGTTTTGTGACCGTGAATGGGGCCGCAAAACATTCACAATTTACCACCAACTTCAAGTTGGTGGTAACCCATTCGCAAAGGTGAAGGGGTCCCCAAGGGATGAGTTTCATACATTTGGAATAGTGATTACTTAGTTAGCAATTATCTGAAAATAGCAATTATGTGATCGCTATTCCAAATCTTATACATGTGGCCCTTTGTTCCACATCTGCAATTTACTCTGAATATTCAAGTAGGACCATTTTGAGCCACAATCCCCAAACAATAGGATTCATATGGGGTAGTGTATTAATTCCCATACCAACATGGCGACTGCGAAACAGAATGCTAGACAATCGTGCCTTCAGGGTTACCCACCAAACCTCTTGTGGAATGGGTAGGGGCCACTGTATTGGTGCGACGGCGGGTGCCACAATCTAATACAGAGTAAATTAAGGGACGTAGAAGACTACTCAATGGCATTAGAAAAAGCGACCATTGTAGACTCTAATAATCATAATACTCTCAGTGAGGTGAAGGAGAAATACGAACATTAGTGGAAAGGTTGAGATGTAAGGATCCCTCTGCATTTGTCACAAGTACATATGGCGAGGGTGATCATACAAGTAGAATGTGAGTATGGCTAATGAAAGAAGAACATTTCAGTAACCCCATCACAGCAACTAAAATGTCCCAAGATATCATAGTATACTCACAAGGGGTAAGAACCAAAGTTTTTCTTGAATACAACAGCACAATATAAAATAAGGTAGGTAACTCATTTGATGAAACAACTGTGTTTTTCTTTACAGGGGTAAAGATTCCATAGGGTACTCTAGAGCACAAGACAGTAAGGCACAGTCTCCTCATTGAGTTTTTTTAGCACCAACCAGACCAGATAATTCTGAAATGGTTGCATTATACTCCACATAGGAGACTGTGTGTCTCCCACCTACTATGAAGGAAACCTTAATGCTTTTCCCTGCCAAAACCAAAACGACATCCACTAGATCTAGCAGCGTTAAGACCTCTGTCTTCATTTTATATACAAGCTGTCTGCAAAATACTATCCATGAGATTGATAACAGGGCGGCCTGGGCTGATCTACTTGAATCAGAATGGGTTTATACCAGGAAGGAGCACTTCCTTAAATATCAGGTGTTTGTATTATGTACTGAAAGCTGCTCCTACTAACTGGCCCTGATCAGCCTGTCTGGTGTGTGCCCTTTAGAAAGTGTTTGTCATCCCAAATTGGCAAACCATGTTTAAAGTCCTTAAAAGATTCAGCAGAAAAATGATAATTACAATCCACTTATTATACAAAAAGATTTCAGCCAGGGTGAGAATAAGCAAGCACATTTCTGCCTCATATGATTTGTGCAGGGAATCCTGCTCTCTCCATTGTTGTTTGCCTTAGCCATAGAACCAATGGCTGCCAGATTGTGCTTACGAGGAGAGAAGGGGGCATCCCACTCTCAGATTGTATTCACGCAGCATCATTATATGGAGAAGACATGCTACTATACCCAACTGGTCCAAAATCATGTTTATTTACTATGAATACCATATCATAAATTCAAGAGGAAGGAAGAAGCATTATGGTTGCCTATATCACCTTTCTATCCTGGCATCTACAACTACCACAAAAGATATAACCAAGAAAAATAAGGTTGAAGTGAATCAGATACTCTGATCTAATATGTAGACGACCACTACTGAAGACCACAATGTGGTTCTAAAAGGACTCCCCCCCACATATTCTTTGAAGCATGTTTCATCATGGAGCCCTTCATCTAGAACGACCATGCATCCGGATGTGTCATCCTGTTTTCAACTTTACCAAAATGCCTCAAGATATTGTTGGGGTAGTCTACTAGGTAATTTTAACCACGGCTTTTTGACTACATCCTTTAGATTTACATTATTAAGAACTCTCTTTTTGGTTTATCCCATTCAGATGCATGGTCACTCTTAATGAAAGATTCCAAATGAAGCATGCCATAAGAATTTGTGGGGGAGAGTCCTTGAACAGCCATATTGTGGTCTTCAGTAGGGGCCTTTCACATGTTGGATAAGAGTATTGATTCACTTCCATCCTATTTCTGTTTGTTGTATCTTTTGTGATACCAATTTCCTATGAATCCCAGCATATCCAAGGTGAGCGTAGACCTGGATGGGGAGAGATTAAGTGTGAGCACATTACCTTTCTCTACTTAAGTGTTAGTGTCTAGCACTTAGAAGTAGACACTCTAGAGGGTCACTTGACAAACTAAAATCCAAGATCTCATTTTGGAAAACCCTGCCTTTGTCAGCAATAGCCTTTGTTAGCAGTTGCGAAAATAGATATTCTTCCACACTTGCTCTATTATTTGCCGAACCTGCCAGCACTATTACCCAGAAAGGTCTTCTGGGAACTTTATTATTGTTGGGTGATTTAAATTGGAATGCTGGGAGACGCAGAGTGACATTAGTTAAATTGAAAATACCTGTGGAATAAAGTGGCTGGGCACCCAACTTTGGACATTACTATTAGGCTGTGCAATTTCAGTAGGCAGCCCAATGGCTATCAGGAAATTCATTTGCAAAGACAGGGTAAACATCGCTCCAAATACAAGGCCAGCTTAATAGACTTTCTCTTCCCCTTACTTGAAATAGGCAGGGTTTACCCTGCTTGACACTGGTAGCAACAAATTGCTTTAATCGTTGCTTACAAATCACAAGAAAAACTGTGTCCACTACTTGTTACCCCCAGTGATGATAGCCATGTTGTAAGGAGGCATCTGGACCACTGGGAGAGGTAGGCATTGTGACTTTGGGGGATTTGCTATAAGAGGGCAGCTTTCCTGCCATCGAGACAATGATTGAACCTGAATAGATTTCTCACTCGCATGGCATTTTATAAAAATACTAATATAGGTTTGGGACACCTCGGGGAATGGCAAAGGGCTGGTCACCTGGCTTAGTAAAGCCATCCAAACTTAATCAGGAGCATGATTAATGATCTAAGAAAAAAGTGGGGAGTCAAAACTACATAGGCCAATGCTCCACAAAGAATGGGAAAGACTCCTAGCTTATCTGGTTAAAGTTTTAAGATTTGAGTGTACTCAATTTAACCTTCTACATATGGCCTATCTCAAACCAAGAAAAATCAACAGATTATTTCCTGGAGCCTGCTCTGAATTTCATGCATGCCATGAATTGCAAGATGGATTCAAACACATTATGTGAGTTTGCCACAAGCTAGCTAGTTACTGGGCGTCATTAACATACTATCAGCCATGACTGTATGGAAAGGCATAGGCAATATAGAGAGCTGCATCCTGCATACTTAAACATTCCAGAAATTGTCTAGGGCCTTATTAATGAGGCCCATTGCGCCGTCAGAATGTAACTTTTTGTGACGTTCCGTGGTGCTGGAGCCTGCTCAATATTTACCAGGCAACACTAAGTCACTTTTTTTGGATTAATGCTGCCTCGTAAATATTGTTCCCTTTAACGCAGTTTTCTGCGTTAAAGGGGCGTGCTATGGGTGTTGCTGGAGGCGTTCTCAGCAACATCCATGGCATTTTGACACTGCCCCAGATTTACGAGAAATCGTAAATCTGAGGAAGCGCCAAAAACGTACGCCTCCCCAGAGGAGGCGTAAGGGAGGCACAACGAGAAGAAGTATCTTTATTTCTCCTCGTTTTTCTTTTTCTATGTGTGCTGCATTATTCAGCACACTTAGAACAAGCATTGGCATAGCCAATAGGTCTCGCTTTTGGGACCTTATAAGTATTTAGTTATGCAGCACAATATCCTTGAGGACTGGTAGCTTCCAACCAGCCAAGCGCACCTTTTAGCAGCGTCAGTCCTTAGCTAAATGGAAAGTACACACTCCCACCGCTGAACAAGCTCCCGTGGGAGTTACCCAATTACAAGAACGCAGGCCAGTTGGTTGAAGTTACTCATTCATCACAATTATCTGCTCAAATGTTTGCAGTGGTAGTGCATGGTGTGAGGGAGTTGACATAGGACTGCAGAAGGCAACAAAACCAAGATGGATTCCAGCCGGCAACACTGGGCAGACGGTTGAATTGATCAAAATGAAATCTTACTCTCAGGTGCCTGCATCTAAAAAGCAGATAGATATTTTAAATGTAATTGCATTCATATAGCACTTACTTCCCCATACGAGGCGTTGAAGACCTTTAACCCGGGCAGCACGTTGCTCCGGAACCCAAGGTTAGTGGTCACTCCAGTGTTATTGGATGGTTGGTTACTGTTAGTTATTCGGATTAGTCTTATGCGCTCAAGCAAACCATTCCATGCGGTCTTTCAGTTTCTTTATGATGGACTAAATTAATAGGGGTTAGTTGTGATCATTAGTTGGGGGTATGTGACCTCATACACATGGTTGGTTGAGGTTACTGGAGACGTCAGAGGAGATTAGATACTGTTGGGCTGCAAAGGTATGACATTTAGAGGAAGGAGGAGAGATTGTGATCTTGTAAATGAGTTATGGGCATTTGCAGAAATACAATAATAGAGAATAAGGCAAACATGCATGTGTCAGAGATATTGGAGAACTAAACAAGAATAGTCCAACAGCGGACATATAAGTCTTGACATGGCGTGCTGTGTTTCACCTCTTAGATGACATCATGAACAACTCGGTGGAGATGTAAGTGTACAGAGCATGCCATGGCAACTACAGGAGTAAGAGCTATGTTTGGGAGCTCTGCGCATTCTGGAGATTTAACAGAGCCTGTGGAGGACTGCAGAGAGGGCTACATCTGTGACTTCCCAGAGTCTGCAAATTCAACACAACACTTCGGGCTCGTTTCCCACTACTGTTGGAGTGGACAGGGCCTACCAAGTGTGTACTCCTGCGCCTTGCAAATGGTCCATGACAAAGTGGCACACTGCTTAGTTTTATTTATTTTCGGCAAACTGACCAAGATGGAGAGACCAAGATACCATCTCATCGAAGACTACCGTATACAACAGTTTCCTTTTTTTCCTTCCCAGAGTGGCAGCTGCAACATTAGATCATCCCCCACTTTTCTACTGCAATGCATCAGCAAAAACAGCAACAAATCCTCACAGAGGCTATTGTAACACAGCAGCTCGCTCGAGAAAGAAGTTAATATGGAAAACACATTGGTCGCCTTCAGCTTCACAACAGCTTGACTAGATTGACCATGCCACAAAAAGATTATCGGGAACAAACCAGACCAAGGAGTGGGAAACCATTTTCAAAATTTGCTTACATAACAGTCAAATGGGCGATAAATATAAGCTGATGCTACCGGCAGCAATGTTAGGGACAGACACAGTGACATGAGAACTACGCCTCAAAACCTGGTTGCTCCAAAACGCTGCCCCATAATCCACCCAGCCTTCTGCTCTGTCTGTTGCCGCTAGCGCTGGGATGCCTCCGGGTAGCTATGCGATTAACAAATGCTGATAACATAACATAACCAGTGAACACTATTAGGCTAGACTTGGTTAACAGTCAGCAAACCAGCACAAACTCTATCCTCTCACAGGCCAACATCACCAACCTCTCAAAGATATCATTCAAATTGGTCAAAAATAGTCCACGACAATCTGTCCGATACTCTCTCTGCGTAACAAAAAGTGGCTGCAAACAAAAAAAGCATTAGAAATGCAATAGGTCTCGCATTTTTTGGAGTTAGCGCTATTGGCGTTGTAAATGTCAGTGTCTTTTATCCTTGTGTTATGGAGTGGAGGTATGTGGTTTGAGTAGAAATATGTGGGTTGGATTTAAATTGTTATTTGTGTAATTGTGTGGCGTGGATTTGTGGAGTGTCAATATGTGGCATGGTGTGCAATGGAATTATGTGTATAGTAATTATGTGATGTAGAGTGCAGTGGTGTAGAGTAAAGTTGTGTATAGTGGTACAGAGTGGTGTTGCACATAATGCAATGGAGTACAGTGGAGTGGCACAGATTGTAAAACAGTGGCTTAGAGTGGTGCAGTATAGAGTGTAGCTGCGTAGAGTAAAGTGAAGTGGTTTAGAGTGAAATGGTAACGATTAGAGTGGATTGGCATAGAGTGCAGTTTTGCAAAGCAGAGTGGCATAGAGTGGAGTGGTGCAAAGTACAGTGGAGTGGCCTATCCTGGAGTTGTATAGAGTGCAGTGACAAAGAGTGCAATTGTGTATAGTGGAGTGCGGTAGAGAGCATTAGCATACAGTAGAGTGGGGCATAGTAGAGTAGAGAGGAGTCTAACATGCGCTTATCGTTTTTTTTGCAGCTACAATAAACAGAATGTTTTTTCTTTCTTTGCTTGTATTCCATGGAGGTTATAGTCTGGCCCGTTATGGAGCCTTTTTTTACAAACAGGGTGACATGACATGCATGCCAGAACTTTTTTAGTGGGAACATACAACTTCTGCCCAATCAAAACATGTACCCCTGCCTCCAAACATGTAGGCGAAGGAAATCCCTCTCTTGATGCACACAATTTTCTGGCGATAGCTGCGCTGTCACGCCAGACCATAATAAAAAGGCTGTTTAAAATTTAAACTACATGCAGATTTGCACCCCTCCTCTTATAAAGTGCTAACTCTAAAACAATGAAGTAATAGCCCAACAGGTATATGCATCTGCTGCTGAGATCCTTGTGCAGCCTGCATGTGCGAATCCGAAGCGGGGCAAATCAGACACTTATTCTTCCGAAGTCGATAGCATGTACATTGCTGTGTTGTAGTTCAATAGCACCTATGAGTTACTGTGCTGTGAAGCTGGAAGGTTGTGGCAGAAACCACTATATAAAACACTTCATCACAAGCCTATTTAGGAATCAGAAGACAGCATTTACGAAGGACAAAGACACAAGCCAATGAAAAATATGGGCGGGGTAAAGCAAATCCTTTCCATCAAGAAATGCATTCAGTAGACGAGAACAAACAAAAAGTATAAATAAAGTCTAAATAAATAAATTTAAAAAATCATTTCCATTCATTTTACTTCAATTCCACTTTGAAATTTAGAAACGTGCTGTAAGTGGGTTAGAACGTGCATTAGGAAGTCTCCGCTGTGCTAACTGCAATTAATTTTATACAAAGAACAAAACCCGCAAAAAATAGCATACATAGCAAAGAAAAAAAAAGAGCGACCATATACACGCACATCTGCTCCCCTTGTAAATAAACATTACGTACCCCTAATGGGTGTGGGAATGTTTATGATGCTGTGTAACGAGATACTCTTCGGCGTCTGGGTGGTTCTGAGTACACTCTGTCGCCCACGGCATTGGATAATTAGAGTTTAGTGGAGGTTTGCATGCAAACACGAAGGTTTAGCAGGGGTTTACACCAAGCCGTAGTATAAGTGAGAACGCTGGCCATACTTTTCATGAACTGGAAAAGAGCAGGCACGCAAAGAATAACGTACACAAACAAAGCTCGGCAGATCTAATCTTTCCTACCACGCACAGTCTACCCCCTGCGAACACAAGTACAAAAGGCACTCACAACGCACACAATGGTCTATTCTTGTGGGAAAGGAAAGCATGCATTAGGTCACAACACCGACATTTTTATACTTCGTCCTGCGGTAGCGTAAAATATATATATTTATATGTCGATATATAGATTAGCATGGGAACACAACAAAAGGGGGTGTTATAAAATAATGAAACTAAGACACAGGCTGCAACCAGAGTTAAGGTAGATGGGGAGGGAGGGGGAACAATGGTGTCTTCAGATTTTTTTAATTAACACAGCGCCGGCTTCGCAGTGCCTCTGGGGCCTCTCAGTGCTCCTGACCTCTTGCACCTCTCGGCGCTGCCGGTGGCCCTCCGGAGCTCCGGCCCTCTGCGCCTCTCAGTACTGCCTGTGACCCTCCAGAGCTCTGGGCCTCTGTGCATTTGAGCTCTGCCTACGTATACGACTCTCTGGAACGCGTGCACCTCTTGGCACTGCCTGCGACCCTCTGGAGCTCCGGACCTCTGCGCCTCTCAGCGCTAGCTACGACCCTCCAAAGCTCCGGGGCTCTCTGCGCATGCTGCGACCTAACGGAGCTTGGCCTCTTGGATTTAGAAATGTTGGTTCCTTGTACCTTGCTAGAGGCAGGCTTGCTCTTTCCACAAGTAAGCAGGGCCCGTGTTTGAATATTCAGCAGTAGGTCATGTTTAAGTCAGGAGTGGGTCACAAAGGCTCGTAGAACTAGGGAACAATGTTTCGTGGATGGCAGAACAGCTTGAAAACCTGAGGTGCCAAGATCCCATACATTTGTCGAAGGTACATTACAATTCTCGTCAGGAGAAAACATTCGGTCCACTCTGAGAGGTGCGCTATATATCGTACCCACTAGATGGCAGTAGAAGGCTTTATATTGAAGAGTCTTCCTGATGTGGCCAGCGCGCAGGGAAGCAACTAGGAGGACAAGCACGCGAGTGGTGCGCGCGCTTGCGAGCAGCAGGCGTGACCACACGCTCGTGCACCATGGCCTTTTGCTTGCGGGTAACCGCACGGAAAAGGCCATGACGCACGAGCGTGTGGTCAGCTTTCGAAACCCCCTTACTTAAAGTCTCGCCAGAGCAGCGCTTGCGCGCTACTCGAGGCTCGACCTAAAAAGGAAAAAGCCTCTTGTGATTGTTTTTGTGCAGGAAGGTTTCACTTCCTGCACAAAAACAATCATCCCCTCAATGCAGGCACCCTTGCACAATGGTGCAAAGGTGCCTGTGTTGGCACACAGCAGCCCATTGTGCGCCAGCGCAGTGGAAAAGGACAGGAATGCGCCATATCTCAGAGATACGTCGCATTCCTGCCCTTCTCTTTTGCCAGAGGGCAGCACAGCAGGAAGGCCTGCTGCGCTGCCCCACGGCCAAAACACATAAATGAGGACCCTAGTTTGTGCAATTTAGAGACTTCTGTGTTTTTTCTTGGCACTTCTAACTTTCGCACAGGAGATTTTCTTGCATTTATTCATTCATTGTCATAGCTCACGTGAACACATTTTTTAACGTTATCGGTAATCGAACATCATTTTCTTAAACAATAAAAAAAAAAAAATTCTGTGCTGCTGCAAACGGTTCTCTTAAAGGGAATTAAATATGCTTTCTGAAGTTGGACAAGGTTTTGTGTCTGTTCACTCTCCCCCACCTAAGGACTCTAGCATTTATTCGTGCCATTAAATAAGGCATCAACATAATGCATTTGTTCTTTGGTACGAATACAGAATGCAGTAAAGTAAAACAGAAATTATTGTTAATTTCAATATGCTGAACAACCCACCGAACTCAAAAAAGGAATTCAAATTCATCTATTACTTCTAATTTAGTCAATTTACTTTCATGTTCTAGAATAAAGAAAGTTCGGTAGGCAGTACAATCTTCTAGGGTGTTGCCATTCTGCACTGTGATGATACATACTTTTAATTAAATCCTAATTGCTTGTTACATATATGTTTTTCCACTTTACTTTGTCGTATATGCTTTGATCTTCTGCTTTGTTCCACAGGTGCACATCGTGTCAGGTTTTGTCTTCGTTTTGTGGTGTCTCCTGATATATTTAGCCACATCTTATCTATTACTCTCTGCAAGAACTACAGTTCCTACAGAGTGGCTCTCTAGTTGCTAGTGTGGCATGTTTCCTTCACTATTCCTATATGATTTTTTTAAAAATATTACTGTGAAAATCACTTTGCACAGAATTTACAAATATGACAGTTGTAAAATTTCCCACAATTTTTTTTTTCAAAGGGAGACTGGTTCAAACAGAATTCCCTTCACAAGAGAAATTAAAAAACGGAACACGAGTGGCTGTTCTCACCACTAGTGTTTTTTTGCACTTTTTTAGTGGGAAAGGTGTGCTCCGCCATTTATGCATTTTCTGCTAAAATAAAATGCTAAATGTCAAATTTGCATTTGCGTATTTTGCATAATTTTTCTGAAATGTTGTGTAATCATGTAAAACGAAATTACTAAAATTTCGAACACCCCATGACTTTCTTTTAGAAAAGTATGATGTGCTGCCGTCCAGGGCCAGATTGGCCATAGTGGGCACCAGACGTTTTTCTGGTCGGCCGGAAGGATGGGGGGCAGTTTTCGAGTGGTAGGGGCCGGTTTTGCAGCAATGCTGCAATATCGGCCCCCTGTAACAAAAGCAGCAGCAGTTGTGCTAAAGCGTCCGGCAGCAGTGGTAAAGCGGCAGCACTGCTTCTCACGAGCAACATCCCGCCCTCCTCAGGGCGGCCCAGCTGAATGTCAGGGCTGGTTTGTGTTCCCAGTCCAGCTCTGCTGCCGTCTATACCTCTGTGAGTAAGAAACTTGCAGTGCTCATGCCACTTCTGAGCCTTCCTATGTATGTGAAAGAAGCTGGCATGACTGCAGATGCTGTGTTCTGTGTATGTTGATCACTTGCGCTTCTTCGGTCATTTTGTGCCTTTCTTCGTTGGTTAGTGAGCTTAAGAATACATTTTCACTATTTAAAGGCACACCTATTAGATTATTTGATTTAGACATAATCATTGCTATTAATACCTCACTGTCTTGTGTTGTAATTACATAAGTCTACTTACAGTTCTACGCAAAAGCTCCCTGAGTACGTTCAGCTGAGTGAGAGACCAATTATGATGTTGTGTAGTGAAAAATAGGAAAACCTACAGGAGAAAACCCATAATCCCAGTTTAGACCTGGGTGAATTTAGTAACAAACAACAGTGTCTCAGCAGGTAGTACTTCTAGACAATTTGACCAAATGCAAAATCAATCACAAAAGCAGTGGCCACCCCTCCACTAAGACGGAGGAGGGTCGCCCCACTGCTCTTAGAGCAGTGAAAAAGGGAAAAATAAAATGATAATAACAATGTGCGGAGTTGTGGTAGGGTGGGGCTTGTGGCTCAGGTAGGAGGAGTGGTTTGTGCACACTTAAGTGCGCATGACTGCTTAGACGGCTATCTGGGACTGGCCAAACATTCATGCGCACTTTGCATATTCCCCACCAAGCTGTAATGCACAGCCTGGTGGGGAATATGCACAGGCTCCCTGTCCCCATCTGAGCGCTGATACACGGCACTCAGACTTATCACAACACTGCATTGCAGCGTTGTGATTGGCTCAGGGGAGCCTGTGTGCCCGGGTGCTTCCTGCAGCTTCTTCCACACTGGAGTCAGGAAGAGAAGCGGAGACGGAGGGGAGACAGCCGAAAAGGTAAGTGGTTTTTAAAAAATATTTTGCAATCCTTCCCATCCCCCCGCCCCCCTGCCACCCCCGTTCACTACCAGCCGCCACTGTACGAAAGAACAGAGACAGGGAGACAGCACCAATTTTTTGAAGAAATGTGATCTGTATTAGAATCTTTGGATAACAAATGTATTAGTTATAACAGCACTATTACATTGGTTGCAGGTGTAATCCATGAAATTATGCACACAAAGTGCTCGTGTGAGGGTGAACGTGCAAGTAAGACATGTGACAAAGGTGCGAAAAACAGTGAGAAAGGCACAAACGTTTATAAGGGATACATAACATGGACAATGAAACCACAATGAATACAGATCATGTTAAGAACCAAAGGACGCCAAGGAGTACGCTGAGTAGTCGACACCGTTTTGACCTGTTCAAATAAAGGTCATCATCAGGACAGGATTACACATTAGTCGGTCAGTGCTGTGTACAGAAGAGAAATTGAGATGAAAATAGAGTATGGGACAGGGAGGGGAAAAGGCAAAGCAATTGGGAAAGTGATTAAACTACCTGTAGATCAACAGGGTAGCAGTACTCCAATCATGATAAAATCTATATAGTTGTTGAAGCAATCAACTTGGGAGTTGAGGGCAACACCTGTGGGCTAGTGTGCACAGCGGTGCAACTGTATTGAATTCCTGAAAGAAGTGTTAAGAAAATTGGGATGATTTGCATATGGCCATGTCTGAACTGGGGTGGTGGAGTGAGCTAAAGAATGATGATGGATTAAACCCAGATCAGTTGACTGGGGGTGAGTGTTTGATTAGCTCAAGCGCTCCGTCCATCATCCCCTTTGGTATCGCTTTGTTCGCCCTAAGTTGGCAGGGTATGCCCAGACGTGGGTCCCTTGCTCACTTTGCCACTGGATTCAAGCTAGCCTGGCTGATGACGGCTGAATAACCAGAAACCGGTCCCAGGATGCTTGTTTCCGGTCCAGGGAAGACATGGCTTGGCAGTTCGGGCTGGACTGTTCCCATGAGGCACAGGGTCAGACTGATTTGCATATGGCCATGTCTGAACTGGGGTGGTGGAGTGAGCTAAAGAATGATGATGGATTAAACCCAGATCAGTTGACTGGGGGTGAGTGTTTGATTAGCTCAAGCGCTCCGTCCATCATCCCCTTTGGTATCGCTTTGTTCGCCCTAAGTTGGCAGGGTATGCCCAGACGTGGGTCCCTTGCTCACTTTGCCACTGGATTCAAGCTAGTCTGGCTGATGACGGCTGAATAGCCAGAAACCGGTCCGAGGATGCTTGTTTCCGGTCCAGGGAAGACATGAGTTGGCAGTTCGGGCTGGACTGTTCCCATGAGGCACAGGGTCAGACTGATTTGCATATGGCCATGTCTGAACTGGGGTGGTGGAGTGAGCTAAAGAATGATGATGGATTAAACCCAGATCAGTTGACTGGGGGTGAGTGTTTGATTAGCTCAAGCGCTCCGTCCATCATCCCCTTTGGCATCGCTTTGTTCGCCCTAAGTTGGCAGGGTATGCCCAGACGTGGGTCCCTTGCTCACTTTGCCACTGGATTCAAGCTAGCCTGGCTGATGACGGCTGAATAGCCAGAAACCGGTCCCAGGATGCTTGTTTCCGGTCCAGGGAAGACATGGCTTGGCAGTTCGGGCTGGACTGTTCCCATGAGACACAGGGTCAGACTGATTTGCATATGGCCATGTCTGAACTGGGGTGGTGGAGTGAGCTAAAGAATGATGATGGATTAAACCCAGATCAGTTGACTGGGGGTGAGTGTTTGATTAGCTCAGCGCTCCGTCCATCATCCCCTTTGGTATCGCTAAGAAAATTGGGATGGGGCACGGCAGATCGGTACTAATTAAGGGGAAATGAATAAGGATGCCCCATGAGTAGAAAGATCTTGGTCACAGGGGCTTACCAGTGGTAATTGATCAGGACATATTATGGGTGAGTCAATGCAGGGAAGCAAGGATACAAACTCTGTTAGAAATCATTGAGTGTTGTCTGTCAATTACTAGTGAAAAAAATGAATTAGAGCCATGTCAGTGGGCTCAATTGGACCATATTAATAAACTGCTAAAGTTTAAAAGCACAACCATATGAATGCGCTGCCGGGATGGGAAGTGCTGCCGGAGGCGTGGCCGTACGCATGCAGAAGAAATTAAATAGAGCGCGTCAGTGGGCTCAATAGGGTCATATTTAAAACAAACCGCTGTCAAAGTTAGAGGTGCAACGATATGATTGGTGCTGCCGAGATGGGAAGCTCTGCTGGTAGCGCTGGCGGTAGCGTAGCTGTATGCAAACAAAATGACAAAGTGCATCAGTGGGATCATTGGGGCCGTAGAACAGACCACATTTTTCCAAATTGGTGTTGTTTTCCTGTCTCTGTTCTTTCGTAATTGATTTTGCATTTTGCCAAATTGTCTAGAAGTACTACCTGTTGAGACATTGTTGTTTGTTACTGTATGGTGAAAAACAGGGCCGGACTGGGAACTGAAAGCAGCCCTGGCAAATTTTGCCAGGCCAGCCCCCGTCCGGTGCGTAGCGAGGAGCGAGCCCGACCGCTACTAGGGGGTGTGGGGGGGTTCTCCCCCCAATAAAATTTTGGAAAAAGACAGACCAAAATGGTGAATTTTACAGCACATTTTTCATTACATATTCAATTGTATCAACTTTCAAAGCACAGTAAATAGTAGATGATGACCTTAAAGAGCACCAGGTTACCCACCCAGTCATATGTACCCATAGACATTCTTTCAGAGAGCACCAAAAAAAGACACGAGTAGTGAATCAGAGAGAACAAAGTAAAAGTGAGACCAGCCCCCACATGGTGTGTAGCTGTGTGCTAGTGTACACATCATCGCTGCCACTCCTCATAGCCTATAGCCAGGCCAGCCACCACCACTGACAGGCCTGACCTCGGCTTACCGCCAGAGACTTGCGGGGTGTGTCCTCTGCTGCCGATTGGCAGCAGAGGACAGGAGCAGTGGATGGCTGGATGCTCCAAAGTGTGCCTGTCACTTTGGCCAGCTGTCTTGCGCCGTCCAAAGTGACATGCACACTTTGAAGCTCTCCACTCAGCTGTCTTAGACAGCTGGGTGGAGACCAAGCACAAGCCTACAGGGCCAGAAGGAACATCCAGCCAGTCCGCTCCATCCAATCCTGCGCTGCTCTCATGCTGGTTACCAGCACTGAGGAGACAGAGCAGAACATGGCGCGAGGAGGACGTTGGAGTCGTGCAGCAAGCAAGGTAAGTGGTTATTTTTTCTTTTTATTTACACTCATGCACCCATGCACCCACCCACCACCCATTACCCCCCCCACTCTGCCTAAATGCCAGCCCCCGCTGCCTCTCAGGTCAGTAGCTGCACATAATTCTGAATCGGCTGAGTGCAAAGTTCTGATGACACTGCAAAGCATGCTTGCTTACATACCCTGAATGAGTTTACAACCACCCAGTGCTATAGGTGATCTGGCAGGTGACAATGCTTCCCCCTGCTAGAAAAAAAGTTAGCTTCCATCCCCCAAATCGCCCCAGCCCCTACCACACTCCCCACCCAGGCACCAGTCCCTGCCTACATTTACCACTTGCTCACAGGAGGCGGTAAATGTATGTGGAAAGACCCAAGGGAATGGCAACTTCCATGTGTTTTTCAACCGACCAAATCGGTCCTACAAAGTAATTTCCCATTCCATGGGCCTGAACTCATAACTGCACCGTACTGGAGTGATTCCGCACAGTAATGGGAAATTCACATGTAAATACATGTGGGAAATCTGCCCCAGTACCACGCAGCTTGTAATTGGGGCTATTAGAGCTGGTAATTTCTATCACTTCTAAGAGTCACTCTTTAAAGTATTTTAGCGGTGTCTAAATTATTCCTAATTGATCAATCACTAAAAGCAAAGTTAGTCAGACTAGCTATGTAAATAAGAATGCGGGAGGGGGGTCGAAAAATTCTTATCCATATAGCAGGATGGCTCGCCTAGATTCTCAACATTTGAACAACAGGCTGATATTTTTCACTTTAGAAGGTGACCATCCTGCAAGAGATGATGAAGTTTAAGGAAGTATTTCGCAGCTGCGCTCAGTTGTAAAAAAGTGACGTAGATCGATATCGTAAATATTGCTTGAGTCTGTGGACTCTCAGCACTGCTGTGGAAGATAAACGCACAACTATGAACATACAAAGCACAAGAACCAAAAAACACAACACTTAGAATGCTAGTGTACACATCATCGCTGCCGCTCGTCATAGCCTAGAGCCAGGCCAGCCACCACCACTGACAGGCCTGACCTTGGCTCACAAATCCACTGCGCTGCGGAACCGGGCCGGGGCCTAACCTTTTGCTTTTAATACCGGTCCCGGCCCGGTCGCGACGCCCGCCCAGACAGACAGTGCCATGATCACACAGGTATTGCATGCAAATGACAGTGGACAGTCACTAGAGACTCACCTGCGGGCGGCAGACAGGGGGGCTTTTAATTAAATTATGGGGTGCCTCTCTTTCTCTGTCGTCTCTCTGGCCGCCGGGATGCCTGCCTCCTCGACCTCGTCACGCGCACTTTTTATTGCGCGAGCCCCGCAATGCGCATGATCATCACCAGACACCAGCCCCACCCTAAGGGTGAACTGTAAGACCGCGCAGACGCGGCGGCGGAGACATCTGCGCGCTGCGTGCGGCATGGTGCAGGTGGATTTCATTTAATAATCAGAGCCTTATTCAGGCCTGGCCTCATTAAATGAAATCGGGTCACGGACACGGACGGTGCGTGCAGCACCAGCATTATTATGCAGATAGTTGTAGTTGTTTGTGCTTGAGCGGAGCGAGGAGACAAGGAGTGTAGACAAATCAGCCCCAGCAATAAAACTGGCCCCCTGTCAAAAAACCGGCCCCCACCCCATCCAGCCTACCGGGGGATTGCCCGGTGCCCGGAATTTCTAGTCCGGCCCTGGTGAAAAATAAGCACATCATTCACAATTTTGCCAAACAGTACGATCATACCACAAGTCATCTTGGGACTAGAATGTTTGCATGCTACAAACAAGAGTATTCTTTGCATTTGAAGCTACTTGAGACAAATGTGAGGGAGATGAGAAGAGGCCGGATGAAGGCTAGTATGACTTGCTTATAATTTTCTTTCCTAATTAACTACTGATTTCTAGTGAAAGAGGAACTATGGCTTTTGGCACCAGTGTTTTCCTACCTCTGTAGGTATAAGCCCAACATTTCGGTGTGCATGAAATGTATGTGTGTCTATATTCAACTTGTAGCTTGGTGTGTTTTTGTTTTTAGTTATAGACTGTCATATGCCATCAAGGTGTATCTTCATTTAGGGATAGGGAGAGGAAGGAGAGTGGCGGAAATGCTGTGATTGCACACCAGGGGCCGTATTACAGAAAGTGGGCTGGAAAGTGTCCTGCAAGAGGGATGTGCAAAGGCTTTGTGTGTCCCCGGGGCACTTTGGTATTATGGAAGGGGCAGCAGATGCATGTGCAGCCCCGTCTGTATTACTGACAGTGCTGGTGCTACTGACAGTGCTGGTGCAAATGTAGCACCAACACTATCTTTTGAGTGTGTGCCTCATTTGCATGGCGTGGCCCCATACAAATGATGGAATCACTTTGCCTCTGCGCCTGTGCCCTATTACCGATTTGGGCAAAGAAGCAAATAGGCCCGTAGGAGGCGAACTGAAAGTGCGCCAGAAATAGGTGGCTCACTGTCACTGAAGGCAGCCCTCTGAGGAGTGAGAGGGGATCCCCGGGACTCCTAGATATCCCTCTGAAGGGGATCTCTCTTCCCTCTTTCAAGTGCAGGAAGGTTGCCTCCTGCACAGAGAAATATGGATTGCTCCGCATTTCACTGCATGTGGTAGCTCCAGGGCAGTTCAAGTTTGCTGCTGCCCGAGGACAGGGCATTCATCATAATAAGGCACATTGTCCCTGTTTGCGCCCGCCTCACCTGTTCAAAGGTGTGCCATGGTGCTAACGGGAAGTGCTTTCTATTTATAGTACAGCCCCCGAAATCCAACATGTCTCTCTTTATGCTCTTTCTTTCTCTCTCCTACACACACCCACACTTTCTTCTTCCTTTCCATTTTTCACTCTCTCCTAAGTGCCCACTTTTATCCCATACTATGCTATTCAAGTCCTTCCATCTCTTTTTGAAGGAAGTATTGTCTATTCCTAGCATGGTTGCAGTAGCTCAAACATCTCCGTTGATTAGTGCTGCTCTAGGCGAATGCCTTGTCTGCCTAGATCTTGTATCACTACTGTCCTTATTACTTCTAGCCCTACTGTGTTTTCATCACAATCCTCGTCCTTCCATGATTATTGGCATGATTTCCAACATGAAGTCTCTGTAATGACTAAGAATGTGAAGGCAAGTGACATGCTCCATCCTGTGGAAGAACGTAGGTGAGGCATTGATTTGGTTCAAGTAAGAGGCTGCAAGCAGTGAGGGATCTTGGAGCGAGGAGAATCTTCGCAGTTAATAAGCAATGGAAAAAAGGCATGAGTAGCAATCTAAGCAGTAGCTTAAGTCAGGCCTCAGCAATGATGTGAAGACTGAGGACATACTGTCACTTTTTCTGCTGGTTCAGGTGTAATAACTCTACCTTAGTTGACCATCTCAGCCTTACCAGTTTTAGCATTTGTCCGTGATTGGAATACAAGTGAGGGGCACAGCAGGCAGTCAAGGCTTGCCTGACTCTGACCTCCCTGTCCAGGCCAGGTTGAGACAATAAGCAGTGAAAAATGCAGGCCATATGCAACAAAGATGCAGCCACCTTTTTTCCTATTCTAAGGGCCAGATGTACGACCCACCAATTTGCGAGTCGCAAATTGCGTTGCATTTGTGACTCGCAATTTGCGACTCGCAAATTGGGATGCACAACAGTTTCTGAGACACTGTTTGCAATTCCCTATGTGGTCTCAAATTGCATGCCTCATGCATATTAATGAGGCTGTTGCAATTTGCGACCCCATTGGGAATGGCTGGCACTCCAAGGGATGGTGGCCTGCTGGGGTCAGCAGATCACCATGTCTGGGACTGCTTTTAAATAAAGCAATTTTTTTTTTTTTTAAATGCAGCACGTTTTCCTTAAAGGAAAACGGGATGCATTTTAAAAATAAAAATGAAACTTTTCAGTTTCAGTTTTTTAAGGGCAGGCAGTGGTCCCTGGGACCACTGCCTGCCCTTAAAAAATATTTTGAGAGCCACTCACAAAGGGGAAGGGATCCCCTGGGGATCCCTTCCCGTTTGCGAGTGGTTTACCACCCCTCTGTGAAGGGTGGTAAACTGTGACTGTTTTGCGACCCCAATTGCGGTCGCAAAACAGTCATACATAGCTTCAGGAGTTGCTATTAGGAAGGGACGCCCTTGGAACGTCCCTTCCTAATAGCGAGTCGCTAATCCTATTTTGCGAGTCGCAAATTGATTTGCGACTCGTAAAATAGGATTAGTACCCGGGCCACATGATTTTTGCGGTCGCAAATGGGTATAAAACCCATTTGCGCCCGCAAAAAACGTTAGCACATCTGGCCCTTAGAATCAAAACAAATCAGTTCAAAGGCTGAGGCTGGGCCAAGGCCGGACTGGCCAGTCGGGCAAGCGGGCAATTCCCCAGGAGGCTGGAGCCCCAGGAGGCCGGTATTGACAATTGGAGGCCGGGTTCAGCCTCTAGGAATGGTGGTGCTCATTACCGATCCCAGCCGCAACTTAAAAGAGCTGCTCTTATTCTAGCGCACATTAGCACGTATGCCCATGCGGGCTGAATTTTTAATTTTTGCCATGGCTGTTCTAAGTTTCCAGTCCGGCCCTGGGCTGCGCTCTCTTTCTACCAAGACCTGCCCGTGTTCTTCAGAGCCTGCAGGTGGGGGCGTAACACAGACTCCTGGTGGAGATGACGGACAGGTGAGGCCCCATCACTTTGGGGGCCCCTTTCAGTCTTAAGCCCATGAATATTTGTGAGATATGGAAGCTTCATGGTCACCTGCCAGATTCTGTGGGGACCCCATCAATTTGTGTCACGCCATGTTCTGCAGGTTCTTAACTTAGTCAGCACCGCGTGTGCCCTCAGTTCTGATTCTATGTGCCGGGAGCTAGAGTCGGTAATGAGAGTAGGCAGGTTGCTTTGAGTCCCCTCCTCAGGATGCAACCATCAATTTTTCCTCCGTAATTTTTTAAATATGAAAGCTGCCAAATGGGCACTTTAGAGAGTACTAGTTTTTTCTCATTCTGTCTAAAAAAAACTGTTCTCTTTGCCTAGTCCTGCACCTTTGAGAGTTAGCATTCCAGAATGCTTCTTTGGATGGGTATGTGTTGTGAACTCATCCATTGGATGGCCCCTTTATGTAGAAATTCTGAGGCAAAACTGAGGACGGGTGAAATTAAGAAGGGTGGTGTGGTGAGAGCAGGAAAAAGAGTGATGCATGTGACAAGAGAGCGCACGTGCAAATAATGTGAGATAGGGTGGCCAACTTTCCATTATCACTTCTCAGGACACTTTCTACTCGCAGAGAAATCAGAAGATATTTTTTTAGGGAGCAGGGGAATATGAGTGTCATATCACTTCTTTGTGCATTTGTTCTAAATCCCCCTCCTCTAAGGCAATGTGAAAAGATACAAACCAGCCGGAGTTGAGTTTGTCAAGTGTGATTACTGTGCCATATTGTGTTTGAGTTCCAATCCCTTTCCCACCTCAAGGAGTAAGCCAAGCTTAGAAATAAATAGTCTTAAGCTTTGCGACACCAATACTTAATATCAATATCTACTATGTGTACTGCACAGTAACCACCTACTGCCACAAGATCTAGTCCACGATTACATTTTTGCCATAGAATTAGGATAACGGAAATCTAATTTCTGCTTTACTACTTCACCTAAATATGGTAGAAATAAATACTGTATCCTAAAACTGGTCAGGACCAGCAGCACAGTGACATTTCCAGAGATGCAGTGGACTAGCTGGAAATGTTAAACCAGGAGACACAGTTTTTAGTTCCAGTTTCCCCATGTGTCCAAATTCTGTGCTCTTGGGCAATCACATTTTGAACTTATTATTTTTTGGAAAGATTGGGAGTATTTATAATAACTGTAAAAGCTGCTAGTAAGCGCGTGGATTAAAAAATGGGCAGGATATTCCCTGGAGAAGTGAAGAAGTGCCCAGTCTTATTGTATAATCACCAAAATGCATAATGCTGATGAAGGATAACCAAATAGCAGTGTGATGCTGCATTGGGTCTACTATTGTAAATGTATTCTTGCTGTGCCTCTGTCCAAAGGTCTGCCAATACATCTGCAGTTGAAACAGACTTAATGAAAGAAATACACATGTCCCAGGACTCATTGTCAGCATGGTGTTCATTCACACATTCAGGGTTGTTCATCAGCAGATGGTTGGAATTGTATCTCAATAGCTGAACGTGCCCCTGAAGCAGCATTGTGCAGGACCACTCCTGTGCTGTAGTTCATCCCTCCCAGCCATCGACAAGCACCCCTTTTACAGCTCATAAAGGTCTGAAAGAATAAAAGTTGACTGTATTGTGAGAGGGTGAAAGGTGATGAGGAACCAAAATGTGGGACAACTGGCGTCTCACAGTGCCCTCTGTGTGGGGAGTGGGACAGGTGCCACAGCTGCAGAACAAAGCAGCAACATGTGTGACCGTTGTCCTCCCTAGGAAGAATGGGGAAAGCAACAAGAGAGCAATAGAAAGGAATGGAAAACGTGACACACCACGTGTCAGTGAACACAAGGAGCCACAAGCAAAGCACAAGGGCACAGGGAGAAGGAGAAAGCGAGGTGGAGACTGTGAACCTAAGAGAAGGAATAGAAGTGCAAATAACAAAGTAGTAAAGAAAAAATATATAAACATATTAATTGGGAAATGGGCAAGGATGGAATGATGAATGTGTGAAGGTTAGAGAGGAGACAGAGAGACAGTGACAGTGAGGCTGGGAATAGCAACGGAGAAAGAAATGGAGAGCTAGAAATGGTAAAAATGTGAGCTATATGTGTTATTATGGTCAGGGAGAGAAATATGAAAGAGTGAGGGGCAAAAGAGAAAAAGAGGTACGGAGAAAAAGGCAAATGAGAGAAGAAGAACAAAGGAAGTTTGGAAATGAAACAGAATTACAGAGGGAAACAAAGTGAAAGAGAGATTCTATAATAAAAGTGAGAGCGAAATAGAATTTTTCAAAATGAATACTGTGTTAATCATGGATAAGATGACACTCGGAGTGAACTACAAATGACATCTACAAAAAAGATTCAAAAGCCATCAGTGACTTCCTACTCAGTGACTCTTTTTTTTCGTAGTACATCACCTCCCCGTTTGATGTTGCAAGTGACACGTGAGAATGTCACTGGCTGTGGATAATTAATTTTGACAATGAGAAAAAACCTATTGTAATGGCAACAAAGTGGAAATTACATTTGATAAAATTCACAATGAGGACAGCCTTTGCCCGGAAGCAAAACAGCAAAAAACATATAAAACTGTGGTTTCATGCATCAGACACTCACATAGAGATATTGTCATAGATGCCCCATGTGATTAGCTAGTAGCCGCCCACCTGCTGAACAGATGAATGCCATGCAAGTGGCGATTAGCTAATCAGTTGAGAAACACGTAAACCAGATTGATTGAAATGTAGGGGCATAGGAAAAGAGTGGCGCAGGGCAGCGCAGCAAGTCACCTTGCTGTGCTTCCCTACGTCACTGGGAAAGGGCAGGAATTCGCCGTATTTAAACATTATGGCGCATTCTTGTCCTTTCCCGCTGCACCTTTGCCGTTTCAGCAGCCTAGCGCCAAGGCAGGCACTCTTGCACCATGTTGCAAGGGTGCCTGTGTTGTAGGCAGGATTGTTTTTGTGCAGGAAGGGGCACCTTCCTGCACCAAAACAATCCATAGAGGTGTTTTCCTCTTTCTATGTGTGCTACACGTATAAAGAGGAAGAAACGAGGAGAAATAAAGATATTTCTCCTCATTACGCCTTCCCTGGCAAGGCATATCTTTTTGGCGCATTCCCAGGTTTACCAGGTTTGGTAAATCTGGGAATGTGTCAAAAACCATGGGATTTAAGTGGAACACCCCCCTCAATGCCCATGGAACGCCTCCCGTGTGCAGAGTAAGGCAACACAGCTATTTCCACTGCGTTGCCTTACTCTAGATTTATGAAGCCGTTCAAAGCCACGCAATGTGGCTTTGAACGGCTTCCTGAATCTGACTTAGAGGTTTGCGTCACGCGTGTACCACTTTGCGTGGTGCAAACATGTAGCAAGCCTCTAATAAATATGCCCCTTAGTACATTATAGTGAACATGATACAGAATGAAGAACGCCCTGGGGGCCAGTGAGTGAGTATGAATAATATGCAGATTTGTGCTCTGTCTGACAAGGGACAGGTGACAATGTGCAATGCCATTGAAGTCTAGTGTCAAATATTTAGCACCACGTCAAAAGCTGTATTTGTCAATACTCATCATTGAGTGCATAAGTAAGGGCTCAAGTCTTATACAAATGTTCATCAATGTCCTTAAGATGTATGCACCTTGAAACAAGATTCAAGCACAGTTTTCCAAAAACAACTGGAGTAACAAGTCTGTCAATTTCTCATTCAAACAAAGTATTTTATATTGCATTTAAAGACATTTTAAGTAACAAGTATTAACAAAGAAGCCATTGACAACAGCAATTTGTGGTTTCATTGTATTAGTATATTAGAGGGAACATTTAATAGAATGCAATGGATTGACCTCAGAAGGATGAAAAACAGTGTAGGTATAGTGGGATTAAAAAAGGCGACTTCCAAAATTGCAAAGGTTTTACTGTACAAACGCCCTGAACAATATTTATTTATGTATTTGTTTGTTTGTTTATTTATTTATTTACACATTTATTTATTTGTTTATTTATTGATTTTATTGCATGTACTTCTAACAAGACTGCCTAGTGCTACAGAGGGAAGTAATACAAAGAAACATAAGATATTGAAAGAGAAACATAAAGTAAAAGCAAACCGAGCAATCAGGAGCAAGATAACATACAAGTTGTTCAGTGCTTTGCAGAAAGAACTGTGTTTTTCTACTGTTCACATGTTTTCTGGCAAATTGTTCTACAGGGTACTGGGTACAGGAATTGAGAGTCCACCCTTGCGACCTTTCTTGAGTTACGTTATTTGGAAGATCTGCAGAATACGAAGCACGTGCAAGGGCAGGCTTCTTCAGCAATAGGATGTCATGGTAATTTATAATACTCATAGAACCATACAAAGACATTTGATTTGATGTTGAGACATTATTGCCCAGTAAAGAGTCAGTTGGGCCTCAGAAACATCCAGTGGTGGCTGGTGCTTGGAGGGCATTAGAGCGCATCCCCACCAACTCAAACACACATAAGTAGAGAAGTTTTAAGTAAAATAAGTGCCTAGAAGCAGAACTGCCAACTGTGGTTATCTGCTTGCGCTGGACCGGGACAAAGTCACAAGTTTAGGCTGACCGCAATGATTGTGGTTCAGATACAGGGACCAAGTTAGGCCCCTGAACAAGAGTACCTTAAATCCTGGTTGCGGAGCATTGCGAAAGCCCCATCAATGATGTGTTGATGAGGGGCTTTCGATGCGAAGTCCTGCATCGAAGGTGCGTTGTGCACTAGCTGGTTCCGAAGAAATTGTGGGGCTTCTGATGCGGAGTACTGCGTTGTCATCGAGGAGGCCATCGATGAGGGGCTTTCTATGCAAGACCTGGGTTGAGGATGTGTCGTGCAGTGGTGGTTCCAAGGAGGCTGTGGGCTGCGAGGTGAGGCCCTGCATCTGGGATGTGTCGCGCAGTGGCGGTTCTGAGGAGACTGCGGGCTGCGATGCAGTGCATCAACCTGCGTTGGTACTGCCCTACAGGACCACAGATGAACTGGCAGAGCACCTTCAGTACCACTTGCAAGGGTTCAGGACTGAGGTGGGGCAACTTTGGGAGCGTAGGACTCACAGCAGAGTCCAGGTGCTGAGTTCAAAGTGGTTGGAGCCTTTTCAGTCCCTGAGGTTTCTGATCAGGAAGCCAGCCAGGTGGCCCTTGGAGTTACTCTGGTGTCCTGGGTTCAAGATGCAAGTCCAGTCCTGCACTCAGGCAATGGAGCAGCAGGCAGCAGGGCAGCATGGCAACAGAGTAGCAGTCCTTCTGGAAGAGCAGCACAGCAGTCCTTATGAGTCTCCTACAGGTCCAGAGGTGTACTGAGGGGTACATTCTGAGGGTCCAATATTAATATCTGGTGCCCACTTTGAACTAGGAGAAGATTCTAGCGAATTCCCTTTGAAGTCCTTGAAGTCCCTAGCCTCCCCTATCCTGGCTCCATGAATAATGCAGTAATGACAAGTCCGTTGTGTGAAGGTAGGGCACAGCCTATTCAGCTGCAAGTGGGCTGTGCCCAGAACCACCTCCCCATCCTGCTAGTTAATGGCCCATTCAGGCACACCTAATCTCTCTATTGTGTGGCTGTCTGAGAGGAATAAACAAAGTTCAACTGCCAACTATACTCAGTCATGTGACAGGCTGCATGCACCAAATGGTTAGGGCAGGAAAAAGCCAACTTTCTACAAAGTGGCATTTTCAAAAGTGTAACTTAAAATCTTACTTTATCATTAAAGGATTTCTAATTACAATTTCTTAGACACCAAACATGACATTCCTATCTGCTACTAATTTAATGTTATAACTTAATAAATTTAATAAGTTAACCCAATGTTATTGTATGAGAGAAGTAGGTCTTGAAGTAGTGAAAAACAAATTTAAGAGTTTTTCACTATCAGGCCATGAAAAACTTAAAAGCAGAAGTCCAACTTTTTAAATACACTGCACCCTGCTCTATGGGCTATTTAGGGCCTACCCTAGGCATGACTTATATGTATCAAAAAGGAAGGTTTGGGCTTGGCAAAAGATTTATCTTTCCAGGTCAAAATGGCAGTTTACAACTGCACCCAGAGTGCAATGGCATGATTAAGACATGTTTAAAGGACTACTTAAGTGGGTGGCCCAATGGGTGCTGCAGGCCCACTGTTAGCATTTAATTTACAGGCTCTCCACACATGTACTACCACTTTACTAGGGACTTACAAGTAAATTAAATATGCCAATTGGCTGTAAACCAATGTTACTATGTATAAAGGAGAGAGCACAAGAACTCTAGCACTGGTTAGCAGTGGTAAAGTGTGTAGAGTCCTAAAGCCAGAAAAAAACAAAGTTAGCAAAAACAGGAGGCAGGAAGGCAAAAAGATGGGGTAAAGCCATGCCAAGGATGTCAGGTCCAACACTAGGCATGCTGCACTTGCCCAAATCAGTGGAGCATGTCTGAAGAGCATGCTGAACTTGCCCAAAACAGTAAAGCATGTCTCAAGATAGATGCCTGCTTGGGCAGTGACACTTTTCAGCCCAGTTATCCAGCACCCCATCAGAGGATAGATTAGAGTGGGTTGAAGCATGATCAGCAACAGCCCTATCGTGACTTCTGGTTGGCCTTTCAACAGACATGTTTTCAGTTGGATAGGTGTGCAGTGCCCTCCAGACACATACAGGGAATATCCATGGAGTACATGTTCAGCAGTAAAAGTAAAAAGAACGAGCTGCTTGCTGGCTATGCCACAAAACCCCCAGCAATAGCTGTCAAGGAATGGCAAGTTGATATCAGAAAAATGCTATGCATGTTTCAGGTGATTTCGTTTTGTGCTTGTGAATGATTCTTTTCTGTGCCTTTCCAACCTTCATTCCAATTAATGTTGTTATCAGCGGTTGCCTTTCTAACAGTGCTTGAATTGTAAAAAAAATAAGTGCCAGGACCCCCCTCAGGAGGCCATCACAGCTTGCACCAGCCACTGTCCCTGCCAGCTCTGCCCATCATAGTATCAACACAACTACTAACCATCACACTGCTACAAGTGTGACAATTCAGACTGTTCAAGGCCCCCAAAGCAATAGGAATGGTTTGGTGGCAGGTATTAGTTGTCTTAAAAGCATATTGAAATAGTAATCAACTCTTCTTCTGCTCATCTTTTAATTACACAAACAGCCCGCCATATGGCAGCTGTCATAAGTGCCAGTGTTGACAATTAAGTGACAGTGCTGAGCTCCGGAAACCACCAGCTCAAATTAAGCACTGCTTCTTACACATGTGGGAGGCTGGATTACTGTGTCCGAAACAGTTAGAGAAGGAGGGAAGAAAAGCTTGCAATAAATAATCCATCAGTCACCAAACTTCTAAATGTAGTTTAACTTTTATATTAGTGGTGAGCAAGCCAACAAATTAAAAGGGGCAGTCGAGCTAAGGACCGGCTCTAGTCTTGACAGCCAGCACAACATAATGCTAGATTGTGATAAAGTGCCTTCAAAATTGTTCATAGTGATTTTCTGTAACATCAGAAGCATTTGACATTAGTACATCAGATTATATATCTACAAATTGAAGTATTTAATAAAAGTGGCAGTTTTTAAACATGCCCCCGCCTTGATGACAAAGCTATTAGTGAACTAAGAGTGAAGTCAGTTGTCATGCACACATATAGATTGATACAATAGATGTTGCAACATTATAGGCTATTAAATAAAACACATGAGATTTGTGTACAGCTCATATCTTGAACTTACATATTTGAAGGGGCTCTCGTTTGTAGTAATAAACAATAAGGAGGCTCGTTGAAATCAAGTATTTTCCTTGCACTACACAATTTAGTCGAGCAGGGTAGCCATCATTGATCAGAGATTTTCCTGTTTTACAATGTGCAATTCAGCCACTAGATGGGTATCTCTTTCTGACACCAAAGGTGAGTGCTTTTTCCTTAACTCTTGGAGAATGAGATTAGAGCTTGTGTGACAGACAGAATCCACAATCTATTTTTGACAATTTTTCAAAGCGCAAACCTTGCCAACGAAGGACATAACAGTGCTTCACAGCAGACATATGCTACTTTACACCTTTTGATTGGCACAGGGAGATTTTTGGGGATTTGAAGCTGGTTACCCATGTTACATGGTTGGCAGCAGTTGTCACAAGGCTACATTGCCTCCTGTCACACCTCAGCTCATTTTAGGCTCAGCGGATCAAAGAAAATATCAAGCTGAGGCAGAGGCAGGCTTCTGACTCCAGCTTTTAGTGTCTCGTCCATCTCCATTTTATATAGGGCTTCATATACCTGACGGGGTAACGAAGTGCTCCTTGAGCAGGTGTCACTGTGATATTTCCGGGTGAGTATCTAGCTAGTGGATTTGAATCTATTTGTATTTGGCATGATGGAAAAAGTGTGTGCAGTAAGATGTGATGTACATTTTGAAAAATGCTAGGCATTTGTAACAGTTTTTGTTTAACTCGGGGCTCTCCAAAGTATGTCCTGGAGGGCGAGATACATGCCAGATGTTTAGCATATCCACATTTAGATAAATGTAGTTATCTTAAAAATTTGGTATGGATCCGGCCCCACAGGACCGACTTAGGAGAACCCTGGTTTAACTGATTGCAATATGTATAACATGTTAGCCAATTGTTAGAGAAATTGTGCTAAAAAATCCACTGCTGTGCCCTCATTTGCTCAACGATGTTTCTAGGTGAGTAAGCTTCAACTGCCCTGGGTAGGGGAAGTCTGCCTGGCACACTTCAAAGTTGCTAGAAATGTCATTACTGTCCCTTTACAAGACCTGGGTTTTAGCCGATTTATGTGAAAATGATGCTGCAAAATGTCATAATTGGCCCTATATTTTTTTAAACATTTCTAGGAGGGAGAATTCCTCAAATCCACTTAATGCACATGAGGCTTGTTCACTTCCCTCACTAGTTTCGAACTAAGACATGAACTTTCACCCTACCACTTTCCAAGTTCACTAGCCGCCACTAGAAACATCATCAAATCTCCGAGATCTACTAAGGGTTCTCTACCCACTGAATAAAATGTTTTCTGAGAAAATTCTTCTGCAAAAATATTTCTTTGCAGAATAATCGACCAATGGGTCAAGCTTTGCAAAAAGGGCAAACATTGCTTCTTGGTGAAATTGCAAATTTTGGCACCGTTGCCAAATTCCACTTGTACAAGCCACCACATAAAAGTGTTCCAGAAACAGATATGGTATTTGTATTTTTAGGATATCTTTAACCAACTTCAATTCAGAAATTAAGGGGTGTATTTACTAACGTTTTGCGATTGTTTGCATCACAAAAGTTACGCAAATAGATGCAATATCTATTTTCATTAATTTACTTTCCAGCGCAAAATATGTTTTGCGCTAGAAAATCACTTGAAAGTAGAGCAAAGCAGCCCATAGCGCTGCTTTGCATTACTTAGGGCCAAGGGTACGTTCCATGGGTGGTGCATGGACGTTCTCATGCAACCACCCCAGGTTTCTGACGTGAAACCCTATTTACTAATAAAAGTAGACAGGGTTTTACATAACAAAATAGCATCCACTTCAACCAGGCGCTATCACAGAGAAATGCTTCTATTTCTCCTTTCGTTTCCAACTTTGCATGTGTGCTGCACTCTACAGCACACATACAAGGTGGGAAATGTTTTAAAGTTAGTCTAAGCTTAGTATTTTGTACTGGAAGGGTATCCTTCCAGTACAAAACCTATGCTAGACTCACGCTGATACTCTTGCACTATGGTGTAAAGGTGTGTGCGTGGCATTTCTGCGCCAGCGCTAGGGAGAGGGGAAGAGAGTGCCATATTTCTGTAAATATTGTGCTCTCCTGCTCTCTCCTTCTCAGGCAGCGCAGCGCAGAATTGCGGCTGCTGCACTGCGTGATAATTTAGTAAATATGGGCCTAAATATCTTAGGTTATTCTATGGCTCAGAAAGTAGGGTAATGTTGACAAGGAACTGCACCATCAGGGATTGAATACTAGTTGTCCTACTCTCCAAATGAAAGCTGTGTTATGCAGAACCAGTCAACCATAATACCTGTATTCCATAGGACGTTTAATCACTTTCACCTAATGCAAAATTATTTTTGACTGACCACACTTTCCCTTGTATTGAGGGGCTGCTATTTTGGGTGTAAAATATTAATTATAGAACCCAGTAGTGGTATGTGAGCCAAAACAATTGGAGACAAGTTGAAGATTCGCAAAATCTGACTGTTTGATCCAGTACATTAAAAAAAAATATACATGGTTTCCTTTTAACCTTCCATGCGCTCTTCTCTGCCACCTTCGAATGATTTCCCTTCCTCTCATCCCTTAATAATTAAAAGAGAAATGAATAGCTGCTGGTTTGCCATCCCACCTCCCTATAGATCAAGCTCCCATACCTGCCATCCTACCACCCTCCCCACCCCTAACAAACCATGTAGAAATCCTCTGTTTGTGACAGGTCTGCACCACGGAGCAAAGGATGCGATATTAGTTGCATGGAAGCTTAACCCACTTTCACTGCTATCCGCAGATCTGGGAAGATCAGAGGGACACAGAAGTGAGGATGATAGCGGACCTCCTTCTGCTTCCTGAAGATCTCTGGAGACAAAGGAGAGGGGAGAGATCACCATTCATCCAAGCAGGCCTTCAGAACCAATTTTCACTGTTACAAAGTAAAGGCAGTGAAAAGTGAAACTCATTCCCACTTTTACAGCAGAGTTGTGAATAAACAGATGCAAAATCGAGTTTTCTCAGTAATGGCTTTTAGTGGGTGCCATACACAGAATTTAAGTAGTAGTTCGGGAAACAATGATATTCTGACTTTTTTATGCAATCATATTTTTTAATTTATATCTTTAATTAATTTCATAAGTCGAAGCTCTTAAAACACGCAGCTTAATAAAACGACAGAATTTAAACAATCTTTCCAATATACATTAAACATTAGCTCAGCGAATAAACCACATCAGACATTTTAATTTCGCCCACTATCTCCAAAGTTTAAGCTAGGGGACATGAAGTACAATCATACTTTCAAAAGTTGGGGTTGAAAAGATGATAACAGCACACAACTATTAGACGAGTCAAAGAAAACACATATCAGTGGATACATAATTTTCCTACTGTGACCTCACAGCTGCCATTTACCCGTTCAACCTCTACCTAGCATTAATTCCCAATTCGTTCCTAAACCCTTCGGGGCATATTCTCAAGAACGTGTGATAACTACCGCAAAATTAGCTTAACGCAACTCTTCACATCGCAGTCTATCGCGGGAAAACAACTCCGTGTTAACGTGGTATTCACAACACGGCGGCCCCATGCAACAGTCCCACGATAATGCGTCAAAAGAACGTGTTAAAATCAACGCGACGCTGAAAAAACGCGAAACGCGAAAATAGTAGCGATGATGCCAATCGCGATACAAAAATCAGCGATAACCAGCGATAGGCCTGCAATCCCCACGTGTCATGCGGGAAAATGCACCATAAAAGCAGAGTAAAAATACGGTGAGATGACAATGTACGAGCACAACCACACATCCGTGACGTAGAACAGATTACCATTGTCCCGCATCAAATAGGCATCTCCTCACAGTCACAATGTACATTGACATGCAGTCTGCATGTAAACTGCGCCAATGCTGAAACATGCATGGAACACACATTGAAATCGCATCTCACCTTCACATCGCAGAGGGACAAGCAACCCCTCCTGCACACAGACGTGTCATGACCATGATCAATCCACCATGAAAGCGTGGACGAATGTAGGGACAGTGACTCCTGCTTACGTACATGTTGCCCATGTTGTGGTACTTGAGCCACAGGGGGCATCCCTGCATCATGGTGGTACATATCTGACCCGAAAAGGAGCCCTGTTGTCACCTGTAGGACACAAATGGCAGCCAAAATGGAATGATTTTGGACACATGTGAAACGCCGAAGAGTGGGATTCCCTGCTAACTGCGACACACAGAACTGGCAGTCCGAATACGTGACACCCTAAACAGCCCCTCTGCACAGAGGTGATACACCCACCATCCATGAACAAATCATAAAATTGTCAGCAATACATGTCGCACTCACACTTGTCTGAGTGATGTGCCTGTACAGATGAGTGACATGCACTCAGGGAATGTGTATTTTGAATGCATTTATTAGCACATGCTGTGCCTGTGGTCATATTGTACTGTCCCATGATTGCAAAGGACTGTCACAATGTGACGTGCTCATGTGAAGAAATTGTCAATGATGGTGTTCCTACGGGCAAGTCCTACTGCGGCTGCAGTGGGGTGTGGTCCACCTGCCTCATCCTCATCATCATCGTCCGGTGCATCTGGCACTTGTATCCATGGGGCCTTGCTGAGTACACATATGTTGTGCAACACACAACATGCAACAATCATCTTGCACACGATGTCTGGGCTGTACAGGAGCCTCCCACCTGTGACGTCCAGGCACCTGAAACGTGACTTCAACACGCCAAATGTGCGTTCCACGATGCCCCTGGTGCGTTTGTGGGCCGCATTGTACTGCCTCTGGGCCTGTGTGTTCGGGGCTCGGAGGGGTGTCATCATCCAAGCGCAGAGTGCATATCCTTGGTCACCTGTGACAGTGCAGAGAGACATGAGTCAATAGTTGGTTCTGCATGATGTGTTGACAGGCTCAGTGGTTCATTGGTGTGTGCATGACATATACTGCTTGTTGCAAGTGAGCGGCATCAATGTGTATTACGTAGCCTCACTGCTGCTCTCCCTCCCCCGAGCCCATTCACTAGTGTGCGCAGCGCGGTTGCATCACTTGCACCCCTATGGCACACTATTGTCATGCCTGTCTGCGCATGTCCACAAGCCTGACAACGACACAGTGATGTCGTGCGCTGAAGGTGGACGGACACGTGTGTGTAGGCCTATGGTAAGGACAGGGCGGACACAGATGTAGAGTTCATGCCTGGCTGAACTCGCCATGCGGTTGAGGGTAGACCTTTGGCTTATGCTGCGGAAATAGTGACACACACAACAGTTGGCATGTCTGATCCCTGACCCCGAGCGGGCTTGCGCACCCTCATTTACCCCTCGGCTGAGCCCGTACTCCGGGGGCATTCTATATAGCAACATTGTATATTGCGTGACGGGTGGCGCCGACACTACACCTGAGACACACGCATTAGTTACTGCCTTGGCAAAGCCTACACTTAACCACGCCCAGAGCCACATGTTGAATAACCACACCCCTACGCCGTACTACCGTACGCCGGTCCACTCCCTCACGCCCACAGGGGGGTCCGACACAGATACATGTCCCAGGTCCACCCCACTGCCTGAGGTGACAAGGTTGCGCATGCTGTACACAGCACAATGTAATGTGGTATGGCCCGGGGCCCACATGCATACAGAATGACCACACGGACACACTGAGATAATTTTTTTATTTTTTTTATTGTGGCTTTCATAATGTTACATACAATACAGTCCTGGTATTTAAGTGGCATTAACATCAAGTATCAAATTTTTGACATACAGATAACACAATCAACAACCCCGTGGCCGTGTATAACAAAGGGAGGAGGCAGATATCATAATGTTACAATTGTCTCCACAGCATGCACTTTACCGTAGTCCATCACCTACGTGCAGGCCTCATTCGTATTAATCGGTGAAACAGCCGTGCGTAAATAGTTCAATAGTGGCTCCCATATATCATTCGGACGAGAGGTTACTGGTAGCTCCTCTGCATACAGCACCAAGTTCTCTCTACAATAGATCAAATCCTTTAGCCAAAGTTCAACCTTGGGACTGCAGCGGCTGTTCCAAGACATTGCCACTCGCCGTTTGGCTAGAAGCAGGGCCACCCGTGCCAGCCTGCCCCTCACCCCTCTAAGAAAGGGAGCAGACCCAATAAGCACACATGTGGCGTGCAGGGCACATCAACCTCCAGGATTTTGGACAACTGTTCAATTACCACATCCCAATATGCTCTCACTCGCCCGCATGCCCATGCTAAATGCCAGAAATCTACACTAGAAGCACTACAGCGCGTACATGTGTCTGTGTCACGTAGCCCAAACCTATAAAGTCTGTGAGGTGTGTGGTAAACCTGATGTAGGAATTTAAAATGAATGATACGCAAATTCCCATTTGATGTGAGGGATCCAGTCAGATTACAACAATGCACCCAATCGTCCTGTGACAGTGGGGGGTCCAGATATTCATTCCACTTGTTCAGACTGGTATTAACAGGGAGGGTCCTGTCCTCTCTAACAGCACGATATAGTTTAGTGACCAGTTTGTGTCGAGTCGGACTAGTGAGTAAGACGCGCAGGGCGAGAGACTCTGGGGGCTCTGCGGGGAACGTCGGATAGTAGGCACGAGCCGCATTCCTCAGTCTATGGATCGAGAAAGTAAATAAGAGGGTCTGGTGTTGAATATATTCAGTGTCAGCAGGTGTCAAGAAATAGCCGTTAGGATATAAGTCCTGCATTGTATCAATGCCTGCCTGAGCCAGTATACGCATAGCCCCTTTCTCATGCGTCACCGACAGGTTCTCGTGATAGGCAAGAGGCAGCAGTGGAGAGTATAGTGGCAATTTACCAGCCAGTCTGCCCAGTGCCTGCCAAGCTGCGATCGTCGTATTGATAGTATTAATCGCAGTACGGGAGGTGAGCCGGCTTCTATGAGTTATGATGGAGCCTAACGGAATGGGGTATGCGTCCCAGTGCTCCACCACCACATGTGGGATGAAATTGTGATTACTAAACCAGAAATGCGCGTATTGTGCATGCGCGCATAAATAATAGACGTGTAGGTCAGGCACCCCAAATCCCCCATGTCTATAGTCAAGGGTTAGTGTGCGCCAGTTTACTCGAGCTTGTTTTCCGCCCCATATTAGACGGAGCAGTAGGGAACGTAGCGTTTTAAAAAATGGTGTGGAGAGAGTGATCGGTATGTTATTAAAAAGATAGAGAAATTTAGGCAATACCACCATTTTTATTAAGGCAATACGATCGGCGATTGAAAGCGGTAATCAAACCCATCTGTCGATCTGTTGCTCCAACAGTGTGATGGCGGTGCCATAGTTCTCACGAACGACTCTTTCAGGATCACGGTGCACCCAGATCCCCAGGTATTTAACTGCGTCCACCGCCCATTCTAGTGGAAAATCCAGCTCGTGTGGGTGTGTGCTTTCAGTCAATGGTAAAATCACTTATTTGGACCAATTGATGTGTAATCCGGAAAACCTGGCAAATCTTACATACTCCCGCAGCACTTCTGCCAGGTGTACTTGGGGCTCGCGAATAAAAAGCAACATGTCATCCGCATACAGTGAAATGATGAGCGGACGGTGGTGCAAATTAAGGGCCGCATTTTTATGACGTTGCCTTATGAGACATGCCAGTGGCTCCAGTGTTAAGGCGAACAGGAGGGGCGAAAGCGGACACCCCTGCCGGGTGCCTCTAGTGATGGGAAAAGGTTCCGAAGTGTGCCCACCCACCCGGACTCGCGCCGTAGGCTTTGCATACAGGAGTCGTACCCAGGTGATAAACATGGGGGGGAGGCCCATCCGCTGAAGAATGAAGAAGAGATAGTCCCATTCAATTGAATCAAATGCTTTGGCAGCGTCAAGCATGACTGCTGCCGCTGGATTAGCAGGAGAGAAAGTGTGCAGAAGGGCAAATAGCGTACGGAGGTTGTGGGATGTAGAGCGCGTGGGTATAAACCCCGATTGGTCCGGGAGCACCAGATTTTGCATAAGTGGATGGAGGCGGGTAGCGATTATCTTAGCCAAGATCTTTACGTCTGTATTAATTAACGATAGGGGACGATAGGAGTCACAGAAATCCGGTGATTTATCTTTTTTTAATAAGGTTATAATGAGAGCTTCACGAAGGGAAGGGGGAGCACGCCGGATTCGTGGGCTTCAGCGTACATCTCTATCAGAAAGGGGTGATCTCCTCAGCATAGGCCTTGTAGAATTCGGGTGGGAATCCATCCGGCCCAGGCGCTTTTTGTTAGGCAGAGAGGCTATCGCCGCACGAATATCCTCCACTGTGATGGGCTGACTGAGAATTTCTCTCTGACCATCTGACAGCCACGCGATGGCTACGTGTGACAAATACTCATCCAGCTCCTCAGCAGCCATATCGCACAGTGACGTGTATAGGTTCATGTATGTTTGTCTGAACTGGTCTAGAATATCAGGGACGCTGAAGTGGTCCTGCCCAGCCCCATCTGTGATTTTAGTAATGACGTTGTGATGTGTGCAGTGTTTGATCTTAGTTGCCAGATGGTGCCCTGGTCTACCACCCTCACCATACGACCGTACCACTGCACGCTTTGATATATAACGGATCTCTGAATCTGCTAGTTGGGCATGGGTAAGAAGAGCCTCCTTAATGGAGGCTAAAGTTGCATCGCAGGGTGCCCGCTCATATTCGCGTTCAAGCTGGGACAGTGTGGTTTCTACTCTGTTGATTTGTCCCCGTAAGTCCTTGAGAATACCCGCAGATGTGCTGATACAGTCACCGCGAATGGTGGCTTTAAAACCCTCCCACAATACCCCGGCGCTATCTACAGAACCCTTGTTATGATCAAAGTAGCGGACAATGGCTTCGAGAATAGATTCCAGGTAAAGGGGATCCAGCAGTGCCTCAGTGCGAAGCCGCCATGTGAAGGCCCGGGGAACCTGTTGAGGTATGGTAATAGTTAGGCGAACCGGGCAGTGATCGGAAAGTGTGCGCGGCAAATGTTCCACCCCAGTCACCCACCCTGCCACCTCCTCACTCACCAGCCAGTAATCGAGTCGGGACCAGCTGCCATGAGCTGTGGAGATTAGTGTGCCCTCCCGCAACTCCGTATGTCTGTGACGCCATATATCAAGCAAACCAAGTTCCGTCATCCCATTGCCAATCACACGTGCTGCACCCGGGGAGTGCCCGTCTTTGCCACTAGATTTGTCCTTGCCAGGGTCCAAATGAGTATTAATATCACCCCCCCAGAAGATTGCAGCCTCCGGCCAGTCACGCAGTACAGCAAGGATGCACTCAAAGAGGTCGGGGTCATCTATGTTGGGCCCGTAGGAATTCACAATAGTGATCAGTTTGCCTGCTAGCGTACCGTGTACCATGGCATATCTTCCTGCACAGTCGACATGAGTGTGGTGGGCCGTAAATGAGAGGCCTTTCTTTACTAATGTGAGCACTCCTCTACTGTAGGAGGAGTAGGAGGAGGCCAGTCTGTACCCAGCCCAGCGAGCCCCAACCAACGTGTCTGTATGTTTCGTGAGGTGAGTTTCCTGTAGGATAGCGACATCAATTCTATGGCGTTCTAAGTGAGCTATCACCTGTCTAATTTTTTTAGGCGAATTGAGCCCCCGCACCTTCCAGGTAAGGCAAGAGATTGTCAGACCGGCATTATGCATGTCAAGAGAAGCATGTATGTGAAGAGGAATCTGCCTGCATCCAATACAGGACTAGGGGTAGGGGTATGCCGGCTACCTCCAGCCGGAGAGCAACAATATGTGGCCACACGAACAAACCCCAAAACTTTGCCCACCACCCCCTCACCCCCCACCCACTTTAGCAACCCCAGTGCGCCAAAGCCATCCCGTAACCCCAGAACCAAATCCCAAGTGTTGTACTGGGGAAAAAAACATATGCGGGGAACACCCATATAGGGGGGACGCCAGAGCACAAACTCCCTCCCGCTGAAGTGAGGAGGTGGCCGAATCATTGTGCATTGCCCTTCCCCATCCCCGCACCCGCTTGTCAGAGGAACATACATGAGGACACACCCCAACAATAAGCACTGCAATACATTGTAGAATAGCAGGATAGCAAAAAATCAAAACAGCCTGCGACCTATGTCAGCACCCTCGCCTCGTCTCAGCCCCTCTTTCCACCCAGACAGAGTCAACCCCGGCCACTTGCTGAGTCACCTAATGCAGTCTCTTCCGCATTATCTACATGTCTGGGTGAGCGGTTCCGGCGAGAGACAGACTTGGCAAAGTCCAGTGCTGATTTAGGGCACGTAAAAAATGTGTATTTCCCATTATCTTCCACTCGCAGTCTTGCCGGGTAGAGGCATGGCATAGGGTATTTGCGCGGCCATCAGCAGTTTCTTAGCGGGCTGATATTCCCCTACGCGCCTCCTGCACTGCCATGGTGAAGTCTGGATAAAAAGCGAGTGTATTTTCTTCGTGTACAATGGTACCCTTTTCCCTTGCAAGACGGAGCACTGCATCTCGATCTCTATAATTTAACAGCCGGGCTATTATGGGCCGAGGCGGGGCGCCCGGGGGCGGCCGCGCAGCCAAGGATCGATGCGCACGCTCTACAATGAGAACCTGGGACAGGTGCTACTCACCGAAGATGTCTCGCAGGAGCTTTTCGAGAAAGGACTCCAGGCGGCCTGTGTTCGTGGATTCTGGCAGGCCCATAATGCGCACATTGTTGCGTCTCGATCTGGCTTCTAAATCTTCGTTACGGGCCTGTATGACAGCCAGAACCTTCTCCATGGAGGCCGCCTTTGTTGTTACTTGCTGCAGGCCATGCTCGGCGTCCGAAATCCGTGTCTCCGCCTCCCCTAATCTTTGGGCATGTTTGTCCAGTTTGGAAGACATATGGTCCATGCGAAGATTGAGATGATTTTACCGTCAATAGATTGAAGACTGGCCTGCACAGCAAGAAGAGTCTTATCAATATTGTTAAGATGGTCAGTTGTCGGGTCCACCTCAGAGTCCGATGCTGCATGTTGAGTGGCCCTGCCAGTTTTCCGTGGCTCAAAAGTGAGTCGGGGCTGGCTTCTCTTACTTTCCCCATGTCGTCCGCACGGGCCAGTATTATTCCGCCTACAGGGGTAACTCCGCTTCACAGGTCTCGCAGCCCGGGTAGCGACCCACCTCACAGCTCAATAGAGGGGCAAAGCAGCGATGATGAGCGCCTCTGAAGCAGCCAGTCCAGTCTGCTGCGCCCCCAATGCACACACGGCCCAGGCTACCGCAGCAGCAATGCAGTAAGGAGTACAGTCCCCACAGCCGGCCCACCTTGGGTGGCTCAGAGGGCCCCGGCTGACTTCACTTTCAATGCCGGCAGTGCTACACAGATCCCACAGCTCCAATAATAACCTGCCACACAGCACAGTGAGGAGGGTACGTCAGTGATGATGAGCACCCCTGTAGCGGTCTATATCACTGCAAGTGCCCACACAGTCAGCGTCGCTATAATAGTTATGCAGCAAAACGGACAGACCCTGCCGTCACTCGCAATGAGGTGACTCAGTGGGCCCAGAGATCACAGTCTAACACTCGCAGTAGTGTCCCAAGGATAGCGCTGCTTACGGCCAACGGGCGTTTAGGCCGCTCCAATGGGCTGTGGCAGCAACTCCGCCCGCGCGGCCCGCACTGTCGACAATCCAGGGCGAGGATGCAGAGTAGGCCCCAATGCAGCGTCGGCGTGCAGACTATCGCCGAGGGCGCCGCAAGATCACCGCTGATCACCAGGTTGGCAGAAGCAGGCCGATGTCACCGCTGGCTCCCCCCCACAGTGGGAAACATAGATGTGCGACCCTTGCTCGCATCAGTCCAAGCCACCAGGCACAGCCGCAACAGCCACCGGTACCAAGCAGTGGGACCCCGGTGCAAGGCCAGCGCCTCAGGCCCAGTCCAGTTCACTGCACGGCCCTCCTCACAGGGCCCTCAGAATGCGGAGGGGGGGCCTTCCACGGCAGTAGCTCAGCGCTGGCAGAACCCCAGGAGGCATCCCGGTCTCCAACGAACAGCGAGACAGGCCTGCACCGGCCCGGCAGCCGACCGCAGCACCAGAGGACGCCGCCCGGCCCACACCATGAGCCCAGTGCCCGCAGGCCTACCGACTACAGCCCAGAGGCGGCGAGGCCCCCGAATCACCCAACCGAGCAACACGAGGGCCGACCCTTCCACCCCCGGGTGCGCCGCGCCGCCTATCGGTCACCCGGCCCGTCGAGCCAGGCACTCACCCCCAGGCACCCGCCGCCCGCCGCCAGCCCCAGCCCCGGCCTACCTCAGCACGGCCCAGCCTCGCCAGCCCGGGGTCGCCACGTTGACCGCGAGCGCTCCGGAGCCTCTCCGCCCTTTACTCCTCCTCAGCAGCGATCCGGTCTACAGTGTCCAGGCGATCGGTCAGCAACGCCTCCGGGTACTGTGTCCTGTAGTTTTCAGCCAGGTGCGGGGCAGGATGGCAAGGATAAATGACGGATTAATAATCCGGCCAGCGGAGCAGCTCTAACGAGCGGCCATTTTGCTTTGCGCTCTCTAGCGCCCCCCCACACTGAGATAATTTGTGGAACTGGCTACGGGCACGTGCGCCCGGCCCCTTTTATTGCCAGGGTCACACGTCCAGTGACGCCTGTGCTGGATGGGTGTTGGGTAGTGTAAGCCACCCCTCAGGGGTTGGTTGGTGCTGGCAACAACTACAACAGTGATCAGACAATCAGGAGTTCAAAGTACAAACAGCAAGGGTCCATGACTTGAGCTGCACAGAGTCGGTGGCCCCGGATGCTCAGCGGCCGGCACAGGCACACTGCCACGGGACGGTGACTTGCGATGCACTGAGGTAGGGCCACGAGAGCTGAGCGGGTCCTCGTTGATGTCCAAGGAGAATTTCGTGGAGTGTTACGCGGGACAGTGGAAGGTGTCCATCCAGGGCATGATGCAGAGGGCAGAAGCAAGCAGAAACAGGCAATATGGAGGAGTTGAATGCTACAGTCTCCTCTTTCCCACAATGTCAGTATCAGCTACATGATGATGAAGACAACCCCCAGGCCATAGACTCAGACGCCACCAATGTTCAACCAGAGAGTGTCCATGACTCCCGTGGCACAGAGTCAGTGGCACCAGAGCCGGAAGGGGATGCAGTCTGCGATGAGGCCTGTACAATGATATAAACTCTGCAATGAACAAATCAAGACTCAGTTCCAATTGTGTGTCCTACTCGACCGCAGTGGGTGCCGGAGGCATCGGTCAGCGCGGGGCACCCGCTGTGCAGCCAGCTCCTCCTGGATCTCTAACACACGGCGTTGAAATGGCATGTGGAGAAGATTCCTGGTTGACGGAGGTGGAGGCACGAGAGCTGAGCGGGTGTTTAGCCAGCGACGATGCCGTGTCCTGCCTGTTACGGACTGTATTGGATTGGTGTGAGGCCTGCTGGACCGCTGTGTAGGCCGAAGGCAGAAGTCCGCAAGGGCCCACAGACACGTGTGGTCGGAATGCTATGCACAGAGTTAGTGGCACCACATCGAAGGGAGTATAGGGATATAAACGATGCCATAAATATGTACTCTGCCATTGTGTTATCAAGACTGAGTTCCAAATGTGTGACCTACTTGACTGCAGTGTAGGCCGAAGGCAGTAGTCAGCAAGGGACCACAGACAGGTGTAGTTCGAATGCTATGCACAGAGTTGGTGGCACCACATCGCAGGGAGTACAGTGATATAAACTCAGCCATAAAGTGTGTACTCTGCCATTGCATAATCAAGACTCAGTTCCAAATGTGTGACCTACTTGACCGTAGTGTAGGCTGGAGGCAGCGGTGGAGTACGTCAACGAAAAAGGAGTAAAGCGGGCCTGTGTCGTGGAGGCTGTGATGGTCTGAGGAGGCTGCCAAGGTCGCGGGCTTCAGGCTTGGAGCTTGCACCGGCACGTGGTGGGCCCTCTTTGACACATGCCGGTGTTGGCAGGTGAGCAGTGAGGCCTGGCTGTGCAGGGGCGGGCATGACGGGTTGGGGGACCAGCGGCCTGGGGTGCAGCAGGCACACAGGATTGCAGGCCACACCGCTCACGGCGACGGTGTCAGCCTCGTGGTGGGGTGGGAGGCGCCGCCCTGGCAGACACGTTGGGCATTCCGGAAGAGAACCACGCCCAGAGCTATGTGCTTTTTATTCACACCCCTACGCTGGCCTGGCGTCCTCCGGGCCAGCCCACTCCGCACACGCTTACAGGGGGGGACGTCACAAGCTACATTTCCGCAATCTTCCCCACTGTCTGGGGTGACATGGTTGCGTCCACTGTCCACTACACTCCAAACACCAGCAGTGCATGTAGACATGGATATGTCTGTGGTCTGCATACTGCAGTCTGTCCAGCACTGCCACGCCACACTTGGCATTGTGTACATTCTCATTCATGGGTCACTTACCTCCTTCGCACATGCCTGGTTCCCACCTCTCCCCACATTCCGCTATTGTGTGGCTGAGGTGCCATGCCGTTGATGGCTCATGTACATGGCTAACCAAGGTTGCCACAGTAAGTTGTGCTGTGTTGTTTGGCATGTTGTATGTGATTTTGTGACGTGTGCAGTGCCAGAGTTTTGAGTTGCATGATTGTGGAGTTGAAGTGTGTGGTGTGTTCATTTGGTACTTGCCAACGAGCAGTGCATTCCCATAGGTGCCATCCTGGAAGCGCTGGTTGATGTTGGACTGTCGTAAGATGAGGGGATCATGCACACTGCCTGGGTAGTTGGCTACGACATTGGTGAAGAGTCCCCTGTGGTCCACTATTGCCTGCACGTTGATGGAATGCGTGTGCTTTCTGTTGCGGTAATTGTGTGCAGTGTCGGCAGGGGGCACAAGTAGAACATGTGTGCAGTCAATTGCCCCCAACACATGCGGGAAGCCAGCTATGGCGTATAGTCCTTGCTTGGTCTCCAGCTGTTCCTGCGCATTGTGGGTGACGTATAGGTACTGGGGTACCTGGCTGATGATGGCATCCAGGACAGGTGTGAGGAACTTGGATAGGGCTGGCTGTGAGGCTCCTCCGACTCTGGCGGTTGTTGGTTGGGAGGTACCAGAGGCCAACAGGTGCAGCACAGCCAGCAGCTTTGTCTGCGGAGGGATGTTGGTTGTCCGCTGTGTTGGTACTGTCAGCCTGTGGGCAATGATGTTCAGGATGCGGAGGAAGGTTGTCCTTTTGAGCCTGTAGTGGGCATTGACATTGTCTGGTGTTAGGTCTGTGAGGCTGGTGCATTTCCTGAAGGTCCGCTGTCTTTGTCTGCGCTGCCTCTGTGGTGTTCGAGGGGGGGGGGGGGGTCCGGGGGGATGGCGATCCTGGGGGTTGTGGCGGTGGGTGTTGTTGCCCTCTCTGGGCTCCGGGATGCATGTGTGGCTCTGGGCTGGGCTCCCTTTGATGGTGTAGGTTGTCATTCGACTTTACACCAGGTCAGAGCAGGTGTTAATTTCCTGCTGCTAACGCGCCTTATCGCCTGTTTTGTGGTCTTATCGCCGATGTGGCTGGTCGTTGAGAATGTTGAGGTGTGGTATTGTCGCAGCTTTTTGCTCGGGAACGCCTACTCTGCATCTCATTAGCGATAGTTGCCGGGGTCATCTGTGGCGATGTTTTTTGCGGATGCTTTCGCAAGTAAACTGGTGGTATCGGCTGTTAGCACCAGCTTGTGAATGGGGCGATAATTTTATCGCCATTTTGGCTGAGATAAAGTGCCGTTAACTTGACGATAGTTCCTTGAGAATATGCCCCTTCATCTTGCAGTACATGGTTTTGAAATCATTTAAAATACGTAATACAGCAGAACGAACGCAAAAATAATCAAACATCATACTTCTTTAAGCCATGCGAAAGCTTTTAACATGTTTTCCCATTTATTCTAAAAAACCCTGATGGGAAATGAATCCACGCCACCATGGTTGTTTCTTTTTAAAATTATTTAAAACCGGACAATTTCTGTTTAAAATCGCGATTAGACACCTTTTCGACAAAATCACACTGCCAGGTTCAATCATATTAAGCACAAAATTTAAGGTGTGACGTTTTGCTAATAGGTCCCAAACAGCAAATGCCTAATTACAGATAGCCTGATTGACTGCAACATTTGGAATGGCAAGAGAATTCTCTTAAAGGTTCACTTAACCCAGTGGCTGGTTGAATACTCACATACACGGAGAAGTGGATGAAGGAGAGATACCAATTTACAGGAAAAAGGGGGTTAGAGAGAGGCTGCACTGATGAAGGGAAAGAGAGATAGAGAGAGAACACAAGAGCAGTATTTATCTGAAGTATCAGGGCTAAGGTTAGAGACCACATTTGCGACACAGAAGACAGTTTACAGTTTCTCACACAGTCCCTGTCGCATATGGGTGACCGACCCCCACCCCTGCTCCGCCGGCCGGGTCATAACAAGTGTCAGGTGGACAGGAGTCAGTGGCCATGGGCGACAAAGGCACCTATGGGTGGAGTGGTAGCTGAAGTTCTTTTTTGTTTCTGTTTGGAACCTAGTTAGTTTAATATCCGGTTTGAAGTTTGCGCCCTTCGCTTAACTTGTGCTATGTAAAGTCACATCTTTTATGCAGGCAACTGGTGCAAGTGTCATGCAAGTGCTCCAGAGATACAATAGATTTGTGTAGCACACGATCTCGATTTTGTTAATTTTTCTACAAAAAAACAAATTCTGAACCCTAAAAAGGCCATCAATGTGAGGTGTGTGCTGCAACCTGTTTCTGGCACTCATGCGCTCCATTATAATTGTAAAAAAATCTTCATCCCAGTTAAGAGGAAGGCCAATGTAAAAAAGTGATATAGTTTCTGCCATGTGTAGGGCCTCAGAGCCCTCGAGTTCCTTCCTGGTTGTCTCTTATGAAGGGCTAAGAGCAAGGAAGTCATCAGGCAGTACAGGTGGCTAGGGGATGTATTTTCTACCTGCAGAGAGAGGAGAGCAAGCAGCCCTAAAGTGACAGGAGGGGATTTGTTTGTATGTGTAAAGGACATGTGTGCACTACAGTATGCATTCTCTTGCCCGAAATGTAGGACAGCAGGGCCTAGGGAAAGAGAGACTGAGGGAGAGCCGAGGCTTGGAGGTGGAGGAGACAGAGGCTGAGAAGAAACTTGAAGGTGGAGAAGGGAGAGACAGAGAGAGAGGAGCCTTGGAGTTGGAGTGAGAGACTGGTAGAGGCCATGGGACAGCTGAAACTTTGAAGGCTTTGAGAAGGATGAGAGAAAGGTTGAGGAAGAGTGGAAGCTCAGAGGTGCTTTATTAACCTTCTTGCTTTCTCAAATTTGCTTGAAAGTGCCCCCCCTTATGCCAGTAGGACTCGCTCGCTATGCTCGCTCGTCACAGGCTACTCATCCCCAACTTTTACGCCCCACCACTTTCAAACATCAACAGCCACCACTGCAGCTGGATATAGCTTGGTACCAGTGGCACAGTCAGGCAGGGACCCACACTTGGGCATACACTTAGGACGTCAAATGCGAAAACAATGTTCCTTGCTGTGATGGCCCTCTACCTAATGCAATTCTCACTTACATGCACATTGGTGGTCAATTTTCATTTGGGCATAGTTTTGTGTCAGGCTAATCTTTTTTATAATCAAGCAATTTCTCTGTAGATGATCCCGAGAACATTGAGTTTGAGCAGGATCCTTGTCGAGATGGCTAGGTTTGTATTCTCTGACACACGGTGAGACAATTTTCCAAGAATTTTTGAATATCTTCCAAGGACCATGTTTTTCCAGTTGATGTTGTAGCTGCAGGGGTGGCTCCTCTGTTATGACTGAGGAGCATCACCCCCCTGATGAAAGCCAGCAGAAGCAAAGGACAAAAATAAAATGATAACAAAACATTTTTATTATCACTTTATTTTTAGCCCTGCAGGCTGTGAGCCGAGGCAGTGGCATGGCCTCCCATCTTGATGCTGCAGCACCAGGGAGGAGAGGGGAGAGGTGGGCACTGGCAAGTGTTCAGGGCGGTTTGGCCGGCCCCCTGGGGCTGGCCAAACCGTCATGCGAACTTAGCCTTTCTCCACCAAGCTCTGTTGTACAGCTAGGTGGAGAAACCAACACAGGTTCCCAGTCTATGTCTGAGCACCTAACCGATGCGCTAATGCCAATCGCTGTTCCCAGCATGTGAGCAGCACTGGGATTGGGAGCTGGGAACCTGCACAGTGTGCAGCAGGCTCCTGACAAGGATGCGAGGATCGGGAGCAAGGCAGCGGCTGTCGGAGCAGGTAAGTTTTATTTTCTTTATTTATGCATGTTTTCTTTTTTTTGTGTGTTCCCACCTCCCCCTGCCTCACCACTTCGCAGTACGAGTGGCCACTACTATGTAGCTGGAAAAAGTACATCTTTTACAAAACACATGAACGAATGAACTGAGATTTGAGGGAAAGGGGAAAATGCATATATAGTGGAATGTCATCTGCATTACAGTCAAATCAAATTGGGAGAGAGTATACTTGCAGACATAAGTGATCTTAAAGAATCAATTGACAAAGATTGATATACAAGTTGATTCAGAATATCTTACCACCTTATGACTTATCAGTGACCAAATCAGTCAAAGGCATGTTGGTCCAGCCATCCAATTTCACCAATGCTTTCTCATCTTCACATTAAAGCGGACGTCTAGTAAGTAAGAGAAAGTTTTACTGTAAATTGCTGATAGTCTACAATTCATAAAAGCCCGAGAATTTCAGGAAAAGGATTAGGTTGATAAGGTTCGTGGAAAAATGCCAAGGTTTTCTTCATTGATTGCTGCAATATTCTCCAATGCTGATATGCGGGTGTTATGAAAGAACATGCAGGGGTGCAGATTTGTACTTGATATAGGTATGGCACTATATGTGAAGTTACATTTCTTGGATAAATAAACTTAAAAATCTAACTTTGATGATGCCTGTTAGAAATGGGGGTCTCTCGTTGGCAGTGGCTGGCCACTGTCCAAGTAGGGACCCTTCTTCCTAAGTCAGGGTGAGAGGGCCACACCCTTTGATAACCCCTGCTCAACCCTGTGGTAACGTAGCACGAGCAGTTAGACTTATCTCAGAGGCAGTGTGTGAAGCATCTATGACCATACACAGTAACACAGTGAGGAACACTACAAAGGGACACCACACAAGTAGTTATAAAAAATAAGTATCTTTATATATAGACTTAGCACAAGACCAATAACGATAAAAAGCCACAATACTGTCAAATAGGATCACTCTTGGAATGCTGCAAAAATAGTTCAAAGTGCGCAAAGAGGAGTTCAGTTCAAAGCAGTGGTCTCTGTGACCCTTTTACTTACAAAGTACCTGGATTTCGTAGCAAAGTCAACAAATTGTCGCAAAGAAGCTGTAGCGATGAATTGCTGCACGCGAGGCCGGCGATGTGATAAATCCTTGCCGCGAGGGAGGATGATGCGCCGATCTGCTGATGCGTGTGGAGACGATGCGACAAACTTCTGCACGCTAGACCGTTGGTGCGATGACTCCTTGCCGCAAGGGAGGAGGCGAGGCGACGATCTTGTTGCGTGTGCGATCGGGTTGCGGTGCGAAGAAATGGCGCTCCGTGAGGGAGCGACGATCCTGATGCGATGCGATGAAAATGGCGGACGCCCGGCGTCCACGCTGCGATGTCGTGAAGCGATGATCTCGGTGCGATGGCTCGATCTTTGGTTGCGAGCACTCGGCGGCAGCAGCGCGATGATTTTTCGGGCGCTTTCGGCTGCGGCGGCTCGCAAACGTGCGTTAGCGACGATTTCAGCACTCTCTTCTCTGTAGTAGAACTAGAGGCCCTGGAACTCACAGGAGCCTCACCTGCAGATAGAAATCCTCGCTGGGAGGAATCAGGAGGCTGGTGGTGAAGTCTGATGTGCCTGAGACTTCAACAGGAGGCTAGCTCTCTCCTAGCCCTTGGGTGATTGCTTTAGCAAGATTAATAAAAGTTCTCTCAAAGTCCTTTTCCCTCTTCTTCCAAGTCCAATGGTAACCACTGCAGGCCAATCCAAGAAACAGCACACAAGCACAAGGATAGTCACCTCCTGCAGATTCCTTCAGTTACACGGACAGAGGTTCGTCTTGACGTCCAGGAGCAACACACTTTGTAGGGGTTTCAGCACAGATATTTATACCCCAAAAGTCTTTGTTCTCAAAAGCTACAAGTCACTGAGCCTAGCCAGAACCAGTTCTGTTCAGTCCTGGAGCACTTTGTTTACCAGGCTGCATCCTTCCTTTCCAGGAAGAGGGGGTCTGCTATCAGGCGCACAGTAGGAGGTGGAGCCATCATTCACCTTGCCAGGCACAGCCCTATTCAAGTCAAGGAGCTACCCCTCCCCATACTCCAAACGCAGATCTCTCTATTCAACCCAGGTCTGGCTCAGCCTGCCCTGTCCCTCCAAAACCAGACAGCCAATACACATAACAGCAGAGCACACTGGAAGGCTTAGGCAAGAAAATACCTACTTTCTAAAAGTGGTATTTTCAAACACAGAATATAAAAATAAACTTTACTAAAAGATGTATTTTAATATTCTGATCTCAGGCATACTAAATTCGTTTTTCTACCATGTTCCTGGGGTCAGTTAGGACTATAGAATGTAATAGCCACACTGCCCATCCTGGCCTATGGGGAACAGGTAGCCTTACAGTAGTGAAAAACGAAATTGGGTGTAATTCACTACCAGGACATGCTACACACACCAAGGCATGTCCTACCTTACACATACAAAGCACCCTGCCATAGGGGTGACTTACATGATGCCAAGGGAAGGTTCAGGGGCTGGGAAGTGGGTGCACTTCACAGTCAAGATGGCAGTTCTGGACTGCACACAGACTCTGCAGTGGCAGGTCTGAGACACACTTTACAAGCTGCTTCTGTGGGTGGCGCAAACCAGCGCTGCAGGCCCACCGGCAGCATTCCTGCCCTGGGCACTCACAGGCCACGCTACTAGGGACTAACAGGTAAACCAAATAAGCCAATCAGGGATATACCAATTCACATGTCATATTTACACAGGGAGCATCCGCGCTGTGGCACTGAAGGGCAGTGGCACAGCGCCCAGAGCATCTAACACCAGCAAAACGGAGGAGACAACAGCGAAAAATGGAAGGGAGACCCACCCCAATGGTGCCAGGTCTAACAATGCCCTATTTTAACACCTTGCCTTTGCATAGTTAACAATTGACAGTGAAGTATCTTGCAAGGAAAAGTTCAGTTCTCTGCCAGTCAACAAGACCTTTGATGCTTTGAAACAAGAGGGAGAACATAGAAGACACATATGTCCATATTTAAAGTCAGATTGAATGCAGATTGACTTTAATGTAAGTTCTCTTAGCACTGCTTGGCATCAGCATTGTTAAATTTGACATATATTTTCTGTCAGTCTGAGAGGTCAAACATCTAAAGTGATGCTTGTAGGATTAGATGCAACCAGTAAGTAGTTTATGATAATATGAACAGTCTCCACTCTTTTCATTATGTATATTTTGATAGTGCTTGGCTTTGATATTAAATAGGCTAGGTGAATGCCTTTGGCTGAGAATGCTATTTTGAAATTCATGGGTTTGTTTATTTATATATTCAAAATGAAGCACTACAAACAGAAACGCAAGCATGGCTGCACATAAAGACACATGCGACAAACTGGTGGCATAGAGTAATAGCGAAGATTATTTATGGAAAATGCGACAAAGACAGTGAAATATACATTTTCATTTTTATTTTATTGATGGTGTTAATATACTGGACCAGGGCCGGAGGCAGTGGCATACGTTCCAGAGAAAAGGCAGGCAAGTTTTATTATAGAGTGCACAAGGATGTTTACACAGTTCTGAAGGAAAATAAATATAATTCGTTTGAGATAAAGAGTGTTTGGGGAAGAAAGGTGGATATTATTGCGTAGATGCTCTGATGACAGAAAGCATTATGCATAACCTTCCTGGTCCTACCCAGGAAGGTGAAGCACAGGGCCATAGCTTCGGGGGGGAGGGGTGTTTGGATAGTGACACCCTCCAAATAAATACATTCTTGGGTTGATAGTTGGGTTTTGGGTACCCTGATTTGGATCTGATATGACTGTGTTAGTTTTTCTTGCCGTCCGTAATTCACTAACCTTCAACCTTGTTCATTTTTTATTTTGGAATAAATAAACATTGGCAGTAGCAGGCTTGGAAAGCTGCACTAGTCTGATGTTTCCAGGAATACTACTGGCAATTAAACACCCAAAGAGTGATGAGACAAATGCCTGTAAATAGTCTAAACACTGCCTATGCTTCTGGGTTGCATCCAACCCACTGATTTTGCCCACAGTAACACTCTTGACAAAGGCTCACCTAATGAAAATCACTACTGACCTTGTTTCTCGTGGGAACATTCCATCCAGAATGTTGGTTATCTCTCTCCTCCATCCAGTGGCCCACTACTTTTTTAGTTGGGAAATTTGAGATTCCCATCCTCAAATCTCACTGACTAAGCAACGCTCCTGGTGAAGCAGGGTGCATTTCGTCAGTTCTCTTTCATGAAATATAGTAAAGAGCCAATGAGGGTTAGTTCATTCATTATTCTTGAAGTGAGGCAGAGAAGGTTTATTTTCAGACCTCGTAATGCGTTTTGGATTTCTAATTAGAGGGGAGGTGTAGGTAAAATCTTTGCCTGACAAGTTTGGTGAACTGGGGCATTTTAATTCACAAAACCTGGATGAAGTTTTACGACTTCACTTGACTTCACAGATGCTACGTTTTCCCACCCCAAGCAAGCACAACAGGGTCCATTGAAGTCCCATCAATAGAGGGTAGGACATAATGCAATTGGAAGACAGTTGCAGACCTAGAGGTATGGCTGAGGATGGGAAATGAGGCAGGGAATATTGTGGGGACTTAAAATGGCGTGTTCCTATAGATCTGATTCTGTGCAACTGGGTGATGGGGGCTCACCAATAGTGACTTTGTGGAGTGGGAGGAAGCATTGTGGCTTGTGACAATCCAGTGCGGTGGGGCAGAAGATGTGCCAAGATGGGAGCTACTGATGGAATACTAATACCAATGGCTGCAGTCTACTTGCTGCCATTGGCATCTCGGCAATGAAGCCAGAACAAATGGCTGTAGTAGGGGGCATTACCACAAATTCCAACTGAAACCAACCCTATTTTTATAGAAAAGAAAAGAAAAATAGGAAAGCCAACAACTTTTTCAAGTTTTGCATCCTTTATTGCTAACTTCACTATATATGAGTTGCATTATCTGGATCTGTCTGCAAGTTAGACAATTTGTTTTTAATTGCATGATCTTATTGTTTACGCGTTGGGTTTGATTTTGATGAGGGCCAGTAGGTGGACCCAGCATTGCTTTCTTAGTTTGGAGGTGATGTGAGGAAATTTCATTTGGTTAGTCACCTGTGGAGTATCTTGCAAGTTAACAACGATGGACCCCTTTTGGCTCCTGAGGAACTCAGTAGAGCTATGACATAATGAATAGTGTGTATTGCAGTGAAGGCTGCTTTAGAATGTTGAGTTCACAGTTACAAGCAGACAAATAAGGGCGTGTATTACTAATCTCCGTGTGCGGCGTAGTTATTGGCAGATGTCCCAGCTGGAAAGACGCTACAAATGGTATCGAGATAGGAGATAAGTAACTTGAAGATTGACAGTGCTGTCTCAGAGAGCTTGCAATTGAAAGAATGTACAGAGAATCTACATGTCGAAGGTCAAAAACCTGTTGGTCAGGCCATACATAAAGGTGCCGAGCTACTATGCAACAAAGAGCTCTACATAGAAAGGAGTGATAACACTGTGATTGCAAGTGTTGCCAAGCAGAGATCAACCTGGTGTCAAAAAGAACAAAGCGACCCCCAAGAGCAAGATAACACTGTGATTGTAAGTGCTGCTAGGTAGAGGTCAACCAGGTGTCCAGAAAAGTACAAAGTGAGAGACAAGTGCAAGACAATGTTACAATTTGAAAGTGCTAAAGAAAAAGTGTACGCAAAGAAACATCAAAGAATAAAACAGTTAGTTACTCACCAGAACCTGGGTAAAGTGAGCAGGTGCAACCTCAGTGCCAGGTGCCGCGACCTAGGCAAAGCACAGGGGTTGTGCTTATGATGCTGGTGGGTCCTGTCAAGCCCGACTGAAGGGCCATGAAGGTGGTCGGAATAGGAACATAGCAGTTGGCGACAGTCAGAACGGTGGCAGAAATCTGTTGAATACTAAAGCGTTGCTTTTCCAATGGAGTGAAAGCTTGCGGTCGTCTTTTCAAAAGTCGTCAAGGATGATCCAGAGGCTAGCATATCTCAAGGCCTCAGAGATGGCTCACACAAACTGATTTAAGATTATCCACTGAGGGAACCAGAGAGGAGACAGAGTGCATGCACGGCAGATATGGAAAAGAAAATCTGATGCTCCCTTCCAAGTAGTGTCAACAAAAGGACATATGGTGACTGTCCAGCAGTCTTTCGGCATTTGATTCATAGTTCACCAGTTATCCATAGTAAAGGAGAGACTGATTCTGAAACACCAGTGACTACTGCTGCCCTTTCACCATCCCAGCAGATTTTGAATCATGATGGTAGCAGGTCTCAACTTCACACGACATGTTCAAGTCAAACCATTACAGCGCCAAAGAGTTTAATTGAAGAGATTTAAATGTATATATGTATCTTTTTGTAAAATTTGCACATTTTCAGTTAACATAGGGGGGAGATGTGGTGTCTTGCGAGTTAACAACGACAGAACTCTTTTGGCTCCTGATGAACTCCGTAGAGCTATGACATAATGAACAGAGTGTATTGCAGTGAAGCCTGCTTTAAAATGTTGAATTCACAGTTACTCGCAGATGAATAAAGAAGTATATTATTAAGCTCCGTGTGTGGCATAGTCATTGGCGGGCATCCCAGCTTGGAAGATGCTACAACCTGGGCAACAGTATGAAAATCTGCTTCTAGGAAGGCCAATGTGGTGTAAGGAAAGCCTCTAAGAAGGCTATTGCTGATGGAAAAGGAAGAGGGCCTGGTTGACAGAGTTGAGGTTGCTGTTTCATTCTATGTAAGAGCTTCAGTAAGGCTCAGGTTGCCCTGATTTTCTTCTTACATGCTCTACACAGCACAGGTCAGAATCATTGTGGAAACCAAGGGATTTGCAACATGGGAAGATGCTGGGAAAATAATGTCTGGAAGGTTCATGTCCAAAAGCAAAGAGTTTATCTGCTGCTTCAAGGTGTCGTTATTCATTAATATGAATTTGGTCTTGGTCCTGTTGAGATTTGTCCCGGTTTGGATGAATTTCAGTCAGGCACAGAGATGACTGATTTCACTCAGAGTAAGGCCAGGCCAGTGTATGATATGCTCATTCATGTGGGAAGTGTTTGAATGAGGGCCTGATGCTCTCTGCAAAATGCCACATGCTGGTATCGAAGAGATAAGAGGTAGAGAGCTCTATGGCACACTAACTGAAACCCACTGATAAGACTGTAGCAGTTTTTGGCAGTCAGTACACTCCAGTAATTGGCTCCTGATAGCCTTTCCAGGATATTTGCAGTATATGGGAAGTTAATGACAGTAATTAGAAATTAGAGAGTTTCTCAGGGTCACGCTAAGGTTAACTGAGGAAGGGTAGCATCTGTCCGACGGTTCTGAGGGTAGGGTTCTACCCCCTAAGGAGATATACTTAACTTACAGCAAGGATAAAAAGAAGTAGCAAGAGTAGACATAATTACATTAGGAGAATCTATGCAATATTATCGCAATTTTCATTTCAAACTAACGTTGTTTAGAGTTATTGTGTGTCCAATCCTATACATTTGCCTGAATGTTGACATGCTGAGGGCTGTTAGTTGAGTCCTTTTGTAGAAAATACCAGTGGTTTGAAATTCAAACAAAGGGCATAGGATTACGGTGAAATCTGAAGGCGGACAGCAAATAGCGGCCAGCTATTGCGCCAAATGCAAGTGGCTAGACTTGTTCATATTGCACTAAAATATGCCTTGTTCTACAGCAACCAGAGTGGGTTATTAAAAAAAACAACATTGTGTCCATTGTTTAATAAATGACAATCTTTTGTATGGTAAATGTTAATAAATTATTTCTGCTATTTAGTTTTTGAGTAATTATGCTCATGATTTTGTGCCCTCACCCCATTCCTGGGTGTAGAACTTGGCCTTTTGGCTAAAGTTCCCTAAACTTTTGCTTTCCCCCTAGACCGTTTTCCTGACATAGAGTTGCCAATTTAGATGCTTTGGGTACTTTGCCACTGCTGATCAGGGTCAAAGTACAAGGGTTCCCTATGTAAACTACAATGGTAATTGGTTGGCCATGATTGGTATGTTTGCCTTACTAGTAAAAGTCCCTAGTGATGTGCACTGTGTGTGCAAGGGCTAGTAATGCAAGGGCCCGCAGAGAAGGGAACTCAGGCCTTCATTGTAGGGCCTGCGCGCAGTTTGCTAAGTTAGCATGTTGTCCTGACAAGTGCAACCACTTGTCAGGCCTTACTTTCCCTTTTGCGTACACTGTGGGCACCCTATGGTAGGTCCCGGGTAACCCCTGGGCAGGGTGCAGTGTAGGTAAAAGGCAGGACATATACTGAGGTGTGTGCTATGTCCTGACAGTGAAAAAACACTCCATTTCGTTTTCACTGGTGAAAGGCCATTCTGCCCATAGGACAGAATGGGGGAGGCTGGGTATGGTGTTTTGTTAGCTTAGTTTCCTATAAGTTTATAATGGAGAGGTGAAGTTTAGTATGTATGAACTCACAGTGTCATAACACATCTTTCTATAAAAGTGGTTTTGTCACTGTGTGTTCAGAAACCACTCTTTTAGAAAGTGGCTGAGTTTTGTGCTTTAAGCATTTCTGTGTGTCTCTGCTGAATGTGGATTGACTGTCTGGATCTGAGATGGGAGGGGTGAGATGGCACCTGGCTGGCCTGCATCCGGAGAGTATGCGAGGAGAAACCCGGGAGGTGAAGAGGCGTGGGTTGCAGCTATAAAACAATTGACCCATCTCCTGCTGAGTGATTAAGGGCCCAGACCCCCAGTATCAAAGGGAGAAAGGTGACACTGGGAGGGAGACACCCAGAACTGATTTAGGCAGGGGTCAGGGACCCCTGAGCACAACGAACTTCAAAGACATGAAGGGGTATAACTAAGAGAACTGAAACCCCTAGAATTTGGTGTAATTTTGAATGGCGAAATGGACAGGTCGAGTCTGCAAAGGCTTTGACCTCTTTCGTGGTCAAGAAGAACCTCTACCAAGGAAGAAGTTGCTGAAGAGACTGCTGGATAGGACTGACCCTTGCTTCGTGATCTGGGGCTGGCCTTCAGTTTGTAGCTTTACTAAGGAAGAGACTGAAGGGACATTGCAACATTTGGAATGGCAAGAGAATTCTCTTAAAGGTTCACTTAACCCAGTGGCTGGTTGAATACTCACATACACCGAGAACTGGATGAAGGAGAGATACCAATTTACAGGAAAAAGGGGTTAGAGAGAGGCTGCACTGATGAAGGGAAAGAGAGATAGAGAGAGAACACAAGAGCAGTATTTATCTGAAATATCAGGGCTAAGGTTAGAGACCACATTTGCGATACAGAAGACAGTTTACAGTTTCTCACACAGTCCCTGTCGCATATGGGTGACCGACCCCCACCCCTGCTCCGCCGGCCGGGTCATAACAAGTGTCAGGTGGACAGGAGTCAGCGGCCATGGGCGACAAAGGCACCTATGGGTGGAGTGGTAGCTGAAGTTCTTTTTTGTTTCTGTTTGGAACCTAGTTAGTTTAATATCCGGTTTGAAGTTTGCGTCCTTCGCTTAACTTGTGCTATGTAAAGTCACATCTTTTATGCAGGCAACTGGTGCAAGTGTCATGCAAGTGCTCCAGAGATACAATAGATTTGTATAGCACAGGATCTCGATTTTGTTAATTGTTCTACAAAAAAAACAAATTCTGAACCCTGAAAAAGGCCATCAATGTGAGGTGTGTGCTGCAACCTGTTTCTGGCACTCATGCGCTCCATTATAATTGTAAAAAAATCTTCATCCCAGTTAAGAGGAAGGCCAATGTAAAAAAGTGACATAGGTTCTGCCATGTGTAGGGCCTCAGAGCCCTCGAGTTCCTTCCTGGTTGTCTCTTATGAAGGGCTAAGAGCAAGGAAGTCATCAGGCAGTACAGGTGCCTTGGGGATGTATTTTCTACGTGCAGAGAGAAGAGCAAGCAGCCCTAAAGTGACAGGAGGGGATTTGTTTGTATGTGTAAAGGACATGTGTGCACTACAGTATGCATTCTCTTGCCCGAAATGTAGGACAGCAGGGCCTAGGGAAAGAGAGACTGAGGGAGAGCGGAGGCTTGGAGGTGGAAGAGACAGAGGCTGAGAAGAAACTTGAAGGTGGAGAAGGGAGAGACAGAGAGATAGGAGCCTTGGAGTTGGAGTGAGAGACTGGTAGAGGCCATGGGACAGCTGAAACTTTGAAGGCTTTGAGAAGGATGAGAGAAAGGTTGAGGAAGAGTGGAAGCTCAGAGGTGCTTTATTAACCTTCTTGCTTTCTCAAATTTGCTTGAAAGTGCCCCCCCTTATGCCAGTAGGACTCGCTCGCTATGCTCGCTCGTCACAGGCTACTCATCCCCAACTTTTACGCCCCACCACTTTCAAACATCACCAGCCACCACTGCAGCTGGATATAGCTTGGTACCAGTGGCACAGTCAGGCAGGGACCCACACTTGGGCATACACTTAGGACGTCAAATGCGAAAACAATGTTCCTTGCTGTGATGGCCCTCTACCTAATGCAATTCTCACTTACATACACATTGGTGGTCAATTTTCATTTGGACATAGTTTTGTGTAAAGCTAATCTTTTATAATCAAGCAATTTCTCTGTAGATGATCCCGAGAACATTGAGTTTGAGCAGGATCCTTGTCCAGATGGCTAGGTTTGTATTCTCTGACACACGGTGAGACAATTTTCCAAGAAGTTTTGAATATCTTCCAAGGACCATGTTTTCCAGTTGATGTTGTAGCTGCAGGGGTGGCTCCTCTGTTATGACTGAGGAGCATCACCCCCTGATGAAAGCCAGCAGAGGCAAAGGACAAAAATAAAATGATAACAAAACATTTTTATTATCACTTTATTTTGAGCCCTGCAGGCTGTGAGCCGAGGCAGTGGCGTGGCCTCCCATCTAGATGCTGCAGCACCAGGGAGAAGAGGGGAGAGGTGGGCACTGGCAAGTGCTCAGGGCGGTTTGGCCGGCCCTCTGGGGCTGGCCAAACCATCATGCGAACTTAGCCTTTCTCCACCAAGTTCTGTTGTACAGCTAGGTGGAGAAACCAACACAGGTTCCCAGTCTATGTCTGAGCACCTAACCGATGCGCTAATGCCAATCGCTGTTCCCAGCATGTGAGCAGCACTGGGATTGGGAGCTGGGAACCTGCACAGTGTGCAGCAGGCTCCTGACAAGGATGCGAGGATCAGGAGCAAGGCAGCGGCTGTCGGAGCAGGTACGTTTTATTTTCTTTATTTATGCATGTTTTCTTTTTTTTGTGTGTTCCCACCTCCCCTGCCCCACCACTTCGCAGTACGAGTGGCCACTACTATGTAGCTGGAAAAAAGTACATCTTTTACAAAACACATGAATGAATGAACTGAGATTTGAGGAAAGGGGAAAATGCATATATAGTGGAATGTCATCTGCATTACAGTCAAATCAAATTGGGAGAGAGTATACTTGCAGACATAAGTGATCTTAAAGAATCAATTGACAAAGATTCATATACAAGTTGATTGAGAATATCTTACCACCTTATGACTTATCAGTGACCAAATCAGTCAAAGGCATGTTGGTCCAGCCATCCAATTTCACCAATGCTTTCTCATCTTCACATTAAAGCGGACGTCTAGTAAGTAAGAGAAAGTTTTACTGTAAATTGCTGACAGTCTACAATTCATAAAAGCCCGAGAATTTCAGGAAAAGGATTAGGTTGATAAGATTCGGGAAAAATGCCAAGGTTTTCTTCATTGATTGCTGCAATATTCTCCAATGCTGATATGCGGGTGTTATGAAAAGAACATGCAGTGGTGCAGATTTGTACTTGATATAGGTATGGCACTATATGTGAAGTTACATTTCTTGGATAAATAAACTTAAAAATCTAACTTTGAGGTTGCCCTATTTTAACACCTTGCCTTTGCATAGTTAACAATTGACAGTGAAGTATCTTGCAAGGAAAAGTTCAGTTCTCTGCCAGTCAACAAGACCTTTGATGCTTTGAAACAAGAGGGAGAACATAGAAGACACATATGTCCATATTTAAAGTCAGATTGAATGCAGATTGACTTTAATGTAAGTTCTCTTAGCACTCCTTGGCATCAGCATTGTTAAATTTGATATATATTTTCTGTCAGTCTGAGAGGTCAAACATCTAAAGTGATGCTTGTAGGATTAGATGCAACCAGTAAGTAGTTTATGATAATATGAACAGTCTCCACTCTTTTCATTATGTATATTTTGATAGTGCTTGGCTTTGATATTAAACAGGCTAGGTGAATGCCTTTGGCTGAGAATGCTATTTTGAAATTCATGGGTTTGTTTATTTATATATTCAAAATGAAGCACTACAAACAGAAACGCAAGCATGGCTGCACATAAAGACACATGCGACAAACTGGTGGCATAGAGTAATAGCGAAGATTATTTATGGAAAATGCGACAAAGACAGTAAAATATACATTTTCTCTTTTTTATTTTATTGATGGTGTTAATATACTGGACCAGGGCCGGAGGCAGTGGCATACGTTCCAGAGAAAAGGCAGGCAAGTTTTATTATAGAGTGCACAAGGATGTTTACCCAGTTCTGAAGGAAAAAATATATAATTCGTTTGAGATAAAGAGTGTTTGGGGAAGAAAGGTGGATATTATTGCGTAGATGCTCTGATGACAGAAAGCATTATGCATAACCTTCCTGGTCCTACCCAGGAAGGTGAAGCACAGGGCCATAGCTTCGGGGGGGAGGGGTGTTTGTATAGTGACACCCTCCAAATAAATACATTCTTGGGTTGATAGTTGGGTTTTGGGTACCCTGATTTGGATCTGATATGACTGTGTTAGTTTTTCTTGCCGTCCGTAATTCACTAACCTTCAACCTTGTTCATTTTTTATTTTGGAAAAAATAAACATTGGCAGTAGCAGGCTTGGAAAGCTGCACTAGTCTGATGTTTCCAGGAATACTACTGGCAATTAAACACCCAAAGAGTGATGAGACAAATGCCTGTAAATAGTCTAAACACTGCCTATGCTTCTGGGTTGCATCCAACCCACTGATTTTGCCCACAGTAACACTCTTGACAAAGGCTCACCTAATGAAAATCACTACTGACCTTGTTTCTCATGGGAACATTCCATCCAGAATGTTGGTTATCTCTCTCCTCCATCCAGTGGCCCACTACTTTTTAGTTGGGAAATTTGAGATTCCCATCCTCAAATCTCACTGACTAAGCAACGCTCCTGGTGAAGCAGGGTGCATTTCGTCAGTTCTCTTTCATGAAATATAGTAAAGAGCCAATGAGGGTTAGTTCATTCATTATTCTTGAAGTGAGGCAGAGAGGTTTATTTTCAGACCTCGTAATGCGTTTTGGATTTCTAATTAGAGGGGAGGTGTAGGTAAAATCTTTGCCTGACAAGTTTGGTGAACTGGGGCATTTTAATTCACAAAACCTGGATGAAGTTTTACGACTTCACTTGACTTCACAGATGCTACGTTTTCCCACCCCAAGCAAGCACAACAGGGTCCATTGAAGTCCCATCAATAGAGGGTGGGACATAATGCAATTGGAAGACAGTTGCAGACCTAGAGGTATGGCTGAGGATGGGAAATGAGGCAGGGAATATTGTGGGGACTTAAAATGGCGTGTTCCTATAGATCTGATTCTGTGCAACTGGGTGATGGGGGCTCACCAATAGTGACTTTGTGGAGTGGGAGGAAGCATTGTGGCTTGTGACAATCCAGTGCGGTGGGGCAGAAGATGTGCCAAGATGGGAGCTACTGATGGAATACTAATACCAATGGCTGCAGTCTACTTGCTGCCATTGGCATCTCGGCAATGAAGCCAGAACAAATGGCTGTAGTAGGGGGCATTACCACAAATTCCAACTGAAACCAACCCTATTTTTATAGAAAAGAAAAGAAAAATAGGAAAGCCAACAACTTTTTCAAGTTTTGCATCCTTTATTGCTAACTTCACTATATATGAGTTGCATTATCTGGATCTGTCTGCAAGTTAGACAATTTGTTTTTAATTGCATGATCTTATTGTTTACGCGTTGGGTTTGATTTTGATGAGGGCCAGTAGGTGGACCCAGCATTGCTTTCTTAGTTTGGAGGTGATGTGAGGAAATTTCATTTGGTTAGTCACCTGTGGAGTATCTTGCAAGTTAACAACGATGGACCCCTTTTGGCTCCTGAGGAACTCAGTAGAGCTATGACATAATGAATAGTGTGTATTGCAGTGAAGGCTGCTTTAGAATGTTGAGTTCACAGTTACAAGCAGACAAATAAGGGCGTGTATTACTAATCTCCGTGTGCGGCGTAGTTATTGGCAGATGTCCCAGCTGGAAAGACGCTACAAATGGTATCGAGATAGGAGATAAGTAACTTGAAGATTGACAGTGCTGTCTCAGAGAGCTTGCAATTGAAAGAATGTACAGAGAATCTACATGTCGAAGGTCAAAAACCTGTTGGTCAGGCCATACATAAAGGTGCCGAGCTACTATGCAACAAAGAGCTCTACATAGAAAGGAGTGATAACACTGTGATTGCAAGTGTTGCCAAGCAGAGATCAACCTGGTGTCAAAAAGAACAAAGCGACCCCCAAGAGCAAGATAACACTGTGATTGTAAGTGCTGCTAGGTAGAGGTCAACCAAGTGTCCAGAAAAGTACAAAGTGAGAGACAAGTGCAAGACAATGTTACAATTTGAAAGTGCTAAAGAAAAAGTGTACGCAAAGAAACATCAAAGAATAAAACAGTTAGTTACTCACCAGAACCTGGGTAAAGTGAGCAGGTGCAACCTCAGTGCCAGGTGCCGCGACCTAGGCAAAGCACAGGGGTTGTGCTTATGATGCTGGTGGGTCCTGTCAAGCCGACTGAAGGGCCATGAAGGTGGTCGGAATAGGAACATAGCAGTTGGCGACAGTCAGAACGGTGGCAGAAATCTGTTGAATACTAAAACGTTGCTTTTCCAATGGAGTGAAAGCTTGCGGTCGTCTTTTCAAAAGTCGTCAAGGATGATCCAGAGGCTAGCATATCTCAAGGCCTCAGAGATGGCTCACACAAACTGATTTAAGATTATCCACTGAGGGAACCAGAGAGGAGACAGAGTGCATGCACGGCAGATATGGAAAAGAAAATCTGATGCTCCCTTCCAAGTAGTGTCAACAAAAGGACATATGGTGACTGTCCAGCAGTCTTTCGGCATTTGATTCATAGTTCACCAGTTATCCATAGTAAAGGAGAGACTGATTCTGAAACACCAGTGACTACTGCTGCCCTTTCACCATCCCAGCAGATTTTGAATCATGATGGTAGCAGGTCTCAACTTCACACGACATGTTCAAGTCAAACCATTACAGCGCCAAAGAGTTTAATTGAAGAGATTTAAATGTATATATGTATCTTTTGTAAAATTTGCACATTTTCAGTTAACATAGGGGGGAGATGTGGTGTCTTGCGAGTTAACAACGACAGAACTCTTTTGGCTCCTGATGAACTCCGTAGAGCTATGACATAATGAACAGAGTGTATTGCAGTGAAGCCTGCTTTAAAATGTTGAATTCACAGTTACTCGCAGATGAATAAAGAAGTATATTATTAAGCTCCGTGTGTGGCATAGTCATTGGCGGGCATCCCAGCTTGGAAGATGCTACAACCTGGGCAACAGTATGCAAATCTGCTTCTAGGAAGGCCAATGTGGTGTAAGGAAAGCCTCTAAGAAGGCTATTGCTGATGGAAAAGGAAGAGGGCCTGGTTGACAGAGTTGAGGTTGCTGTTTCATTCTATGTAAGAGCTTCAGTAAGGCTCAGGTTGCCCTGATTTTCTTCTTACATGCTCTACACAGCACAGGTCAGAATCATTGTGGAAACCAAGGGATTTGCAACATGGGAAGATGCTGGGAAAATAATGTCTGGAAGGTTCATGTCCAAAAGCAAAGAGTTTATCTGCTGCTTCAAGGTGTCGTTATTCATTAATATGAATTTGGTCTTGGTCCTGTTGAGATTTGTCCCGGTTTGGATGAATTTCAGTCAGGCACAGAGATGACTGATTTCACTCAGAGTAAGGCCAGGCCAGTGTATGATATGCTCATTCATGTGGGAAGTGTTTGAATGAGGGCCTGATGCTCTCTGCAAAATGCCACATGCTGGTATCGAAGAGATAAGAGGTAGAGAGCTCTATGGCACACTAACTGAAACCCACTGATAAGACTGTAGCAGTTTTTGGCAGTCAGTACACTCCAGTAATTGGCTCCTGATAGCCTTTCCAGGATATTTGCAGTATATGGGAAGTTAATGACAGTAATTAGAAATTAGAGAGTTTCTCAGGGTCACGCTAAGGTTAACTGAGGAAGGGTAGCATCTGTCCGACGGTTCTGAGGGTAGGGTTCTACCCCTAAGGAGATATACTTAACTTACAGCAAGGATAAAAAGAAGTAGCAAGAGTAGACATAATTACATTAGGAGAATCTATGCAATATTATCGCAATTTTCATTTCAAACTAACGTTGTTTAGAGTTATTGTGTATCCAATCCTATACATTTGCCTGAATGTTGACATGCTGAGGGCTGTTAGTTGAGTCCTTTTGTAGAAAATACCAGTGGTTTGAAATTCAAACAAAGGGCATAGGATTACGGTGAAATCTGAAGGCGGACAGCAAATAGCTGTGAGCTATTGGTCCAAATGCAGGTGGCTAGACTTGTTCATATTGCACAAAAATATGCCTTGTTCTACAGCAACCAGAGTGGGTTATTAAAAAAAAAAACATTGTGTCCATTGTTTAATAAATGACAATCTTTTGTATGGTAAATGTTAATAAATTATTTCTGCTATTTAGTTTTTGAGTAATTATGCTCATGATTTTGTGCCCTCACCCCATTCCTGGGTGTAGAACTTGGCCTTTTTGGCTAAAGTTCCCTAAACTTTTTGCTTTCCCCCTAGACCGTTTTCCTGACATAGAGTTGCCAATTTAGATGCTTTGGGTACTTTGCCACTGCTGATCAGGGTCAAAGTACAAGGGTTCCCTATGTAAACTACAATGGTAATTGGTTGGCCATGATTGGTATGTTTGCCTTACTAGTAAAAGTCCCTAGTGATGTGCACTGTGTGTGCAAGGGCTAGTAATGCAAGGGCCCGCAGAGAAGGGAACTCAGGCCTTCATTGTAGGGCCTGCGCGCAGTTTGCTAAGTTAGCATGTTGTCCTGACAAGTGCAACCACTTGTCAGGCCTTACTTTCCCTTTTGCGTACACTGTGGGCACCCCTATGGTAGGTCCCGGGTAACCCCTGGGCAGGGTGCAGTGTAGGTAAAAGGCAGGACATATACTGAGGTGTGTGCTATGTCCTGACAGTGAAAAAACACTCCATTTCGTTTTCACTGGTGAAAGGCCATTCTGCCCATAGGACAGAATGGGGGAGGCTGGGTATGGTGTTTTGTTAGCTTAGTTTCCTATAAGTTTATAATGGAGAGGTGAAGTTTAGTATGTATGAACTCACAGTGTCATAACACATCTTTCTATAAAAGTGGTTTTGTCACTGTGTGTTCAGAAACCACTCTTTTAGAAAGTGGCTGAGTTTTGTGCTTTAAGCATTTCTGTGTGTCTCTGCTGAATGTGGATTGACTGTCTGGATCTGAGATGGGAGGGGGTGAGATGGCACCTGGCTGACCTGCATCCGGAGAGTATGCGAGGAGAAACCCCGGGAGGTGAAGAGGCGTGGGTTGCAGCTATAAAACAATTGACCCATCTCCTGCTGAGTGATTAAGGGCCCAGACCCCCAGTATCAAAGGGAGAAAGGTGACACTGGGAGGGAGACACCCAGAACTGATTTAGGCAGGGGTCAGGGACCCCTGAGCACAACGAACTTCAAAGACATGAAGGGGTATAACTAAGAGAACTGAAACCCCTAGAATTTGGTGTAATTTTGAATGGCGAAATGGACAGGTCGAGTCTGCAAAGGCTTTGACCTCTTTCGTGGTCAAGAAGAACCTCTACCAAGGAAGAAGTTGCTGAAGAGACTGCTGGATAGGACTGACCCTTGCTTCGTGATCTGGGGCTGGCCTTCAGTTTGTAGCTTTTACTAAGGAAGAGACTGAAGGGACATTGCAACATTTGGAATGGCAAGAGAATTCTCTTAAAGGTTCACTTAACCCAGTGGCTGGTTGAATACTCACATACACCGAGAACTGGATGAAGGAGAGATACCAATTTACAGGAAAAAGGGGGTTAGAGAGAGGCTGCACTGATGAAGGGAAAGAGAGATAGAGAGAGAACACAAGAGCAGTATTTATCTGAAATATCAGGGCTAAGGTTAGAGACCACATTTGCGATACAGAAGACAGTTTACAGTTTCTCACACAGTCCCTGTCGCATATGGGTGACCGACCCCACCCCTGCTCCGCCGGCCGGGTCATAACAAGTGTCAGGTGGACAGGAGTCAGCGGCCATGGGCGACAAAGGCACCTATGGGTGGAGTGGTAGCTGAAGTTCTTTTTGTTTCTGTTTGGAACCTAGTTAGTTTAATATCCGGTTTGAAGTTTGCGTCCTTCGCTTAACTTGTGCTATGTAAAGTCACATCTTTTATGCAGGCAACTGGTGCAAGTGTCATGCAAGTGCTCCAGAGATACAATAGATTTGTATAGCACAGGATCTCGATTTTGTTAATTGTTCTACAAAAAAACAAATTCTGAACCCTGAAAAAGGCCATCAATGTGAGGTGTGTGCTGCAACCTGTTTCTGGCACTCATGCGCTCCATTATAATTGTAAAAAATCTTCATCCCAGTTAAGAGGAAGGCCAATGTAAAAAAGTGACATAGGTTCTGCCATGTGTAGGGCCTCAGAGCCCTCGAGTTCCTTCCTGGTTGTCTCTTATGAAGGGCTAAGAGCAAGGAAGTCATCAGGCAGTACAGGTGCCTTGGGGATGTATTTTCTACGTGCAGAGAGAAGAGCAAGCAGCCCTAAAGTGACAGGAGGGATTTGTTTGTATGTGTAAAGGACATGTGTGCACTACAGTATGCATTCTCTTGCCCGAAATGTAGGACAGCAGGGCCTAGGGAAAGAGAGACTGAGGGAGAGCGGAGGCTTGGAGGTGGAAGAGACAGAGGCTGAGAAGAAACTTGAAGGTGGAGAAGGGAGAGACAGAGAGATAGGAGCCTTGGAGTTGGAGTGAGAGACTGGTAGAGGCCATGGGACAGCTGAAACTTTGAAGGCTTTGAGAAGGATGAGAGAAAGGTTGAGGAAGAGTGGAAGCTCAGAGGTGCTTTATTAACCTTCTTGCTTTCTCAAATTTGCTTGAAAGTGCCCCCTTATGCCAGTAGGACTCGCTCGCTATGCTCGCTCGTCACAGGCTACTCATCCCCAACTTTACGCCCCACCACTTTCAAACATCACCAGCCACCACTGCAGCTGGATATAGCTTGGTACCAGTGGCACAGTCAGGCAGGGACCCACACTTGGGCATACACTTAGGACGTCAAATGCGAAAACAATGTTCCTTGCTGTGATGGCCCTCTACCTAATGCAATTCTCACTTACATACACATTGGTGGTCAATTTTCATTTGGGCATAGTTTTGTGTAAAGCTAATCTTTTTTAAAATCAAGCAATTTCTCTGTAGATGATCCCGAGAACATTGAGTTTGAGCAGGATCCTTGTCCAGATGGCTAGGTTTGTATTCTCTGACACACGGTGAGACAATTTTCCAAGAAGTTTTGAATATCTTCCAAGGACCATGTTTTTCCAGTTGATGTTGTAGCTGCAGGGGTGGCTCCTCTGTTATGACTGAGGAGCATCACCCCCCCTGATGAAAGCCAGCAGAGGCAAAGGACAAAAATAAAATGATAACAAAACATTTTTATTATCACTTTATTTTGAGCCCTGCAGGCTGTGAGCCGAGGCAGTGGCGTGGCCTCCCATCTAGATGCTGCAGCACCAGGGAGAAGAGGGGAGAGGTGGGCACTGGCAAGTGCTCAGGGCGGTTTGGCCGGCCCTCTGGGGCTGGCCAAACCATCATGCGAACTTAGCCTTTCTCCACCAAGTTCTGTTGTACAGCTAGGTGGAGAAACCAACACAGATTCCCAGTCTATGTCTGAGCACCTAACCGATGCGCTAATGCCAATCGCTGTTCCCAGCATGTGAGCAGCACTGGGATTGGGAGCTGGGAACCTGCACAGTGTGCAGCAGGCTCCTGACAAGGATGCGAGGATCAGGAGCAAGGCAGCGGCTGTCGGAGCAGGTACGTTTTATTTTCTTTATTTATGCATGTTTTCTTTTTTTTGTGTGTTCCCACCTCCCCCTGCCCCACCACTTCGCAGTACGAGTGGCCACTACTATGTAGCTGGAAAAAAGTACATCTTTTACAAAACACATGAATGAATGAACTGAGATTTGAGGAAAGGGGAAAATGCATATATAGTGGAATGTCATCTGCATTACAGTCAAATCAAATTGGGAGAGAGTATACTTGCAGACATAAGTGATCTTAAAGAATCAATTGACAAAGATTCATATACAAGTTGATTGAGAATATCTTACCACCTTATGACTTATCAGTGACCAAATCAGTCAAAGGCATGTTGGTCCAGCCATCCAATTTCACCAATGCTTTCTCATCTTCACATTAAAGCGGACGTCTAGTAAGTAAGAGAAAGTTTTACTGTAAATTGCTGATAGTCTACAATTCATAAAAGCCCAAGAATTTCAGGAAAAGGATTAGGTTGATAAGCTTCGTGGAAAAATGCCAAGGTTTTCTTCATTGATTGCTGCAATATTCTCCAATGCTGATATGCGCGTGTTATGAAAGAACATGGAGTGGTGCAGATTTGTACTTGATATAGGTATGGCACTATATGTGAAGTTACATTTCTTGGATAAATAAACTTAAAAATCTAACTTTGAGGATGCCCTATTTTAACACCTTGCCTTTGCATAGCTAACAATTGACAGTGAAGTATCTTGCAAGGAAAAGTTCAGTTCTCTGCCAGTCAACAAGACCTTTGATGCTTTGAAACAAGAGGGAGAACATAGAAGACACATATGTCCATATTTAAAGTCAGATTGAATGCAGATTGACTTTAATGTAAGTTCTCTTAGCACTCCTTGGCATCAGCATTGTTAAATTTGACATATATTTTCTGTCAGTCTGAGAGGTCAAACATCTAAAGTGATGCTTGTAGGATTAGATGCAACCAGTAAGTAGTTTATGATAATATGAACAGTCTCCACTCTTTTCATTATGTATATTTTGATAGTGCTTGGCTTTGATATTAAACAGGCTAGGTGAATGCCTTTGGCTGAGAATGCTATTTTGAAATTCATGGGTTTGTTTATTTATATATTCAAAATGAAGCACTGCAAACAGAAACGCAAGCATGGCTGCACATAAAGACACATGCGACAAACTGGTGGGATAGAGTAATAGCGAAGATTATTTATGGAAAATGCGACAAAGACAGTGAAATATACATTTTCATTTTTATTTTATTGATGGTGTTAATATACTGGACCAGGGCCGGAGGCAGTGGCATACGTTCCAGAGAAAAGGCAGGCAAGTTTTATTATAGAGTGCACAAGGATGTTTACACAGTTCTGAAGGAAAATAAATATAATTAGTTTGAGATAAAGAGTGTTTGGGGAAGAAAGGTGGATATTATTGCGTAGATGCTCTGATGACTGAAAGCATTATGCATAACCCTCCTGGTCCTACCCAGGAAGGTGAAGCACAGGGCCATAGCTTCGGGGGGGAGGGGTGTTTGGATAGTGACACCCTCCAAATAAATATCTTCTTGGTTTGATAGTTGGGTCTGGGGTACCCTGATTTGGATCTGATATGACTGTGTTAGTTTTTCTTGCCATCCATAATTCACTAAGAGGTATAACCTTCTTCATTTTTTGGATTGAGAACTTAAATATAGATATAGTGACCGGTTTACCAAAAAAGTAGTATGTCTGAACCCAGAGAAGTAGTCCGTGAATGGCTGCAAATGAACTACATTTTGGAATTCATAAACATTGGCAGTAGTAGGCTTGGAAAGCGGCACTAGTCTGATGTTTCCAGGAATACTATTGGCAATTAAACACCCAAAAAGTGATGACACAAATGCCTGAAATAGTCTAAACACTGACAATGACTCTGGGTTGCATCCAATCCACTGATTTCGCCCAATGTGACACTTTAAACAGAGGCTCACCTAATGAAAATCCGTACTGACCTTGTTTCTCATGGGAACATTCCATCTAGAACGTTGGTTATCTCACCCCTCCATTCAGTGACCCGTTGCATTTTTAGTTGGGAAATTTGAGATTCACAACCTCAAATCTCACTGACTAAACAACGCTCCTGGTGAAGCAGGGTGCATTTCGTCAGTTCTCTTCCATGAAATATAGTAAAGAGCTAATGAGGGTTAGTTCATTCATTATTCTTGAAGTGAGGCAGAGGTGGTTTATTTTCAGACCTCGTAATTGGGTTTGGTTTTCTAATTAGAGGGGAGGTGTAGGTAAAATCTTTGTCTGCCAGGTTTGGTGAACTGGGGCATTTTACTTCACAAAACCTGGATGAAGTTTTACAACTTCACTTGACTTCACAGATGCTAGGTTTTCCCACCCCAAGCAAGCACAACAGAGCCGATTGAAGTCCTGTCAATAGAGGGTAGGATATAATGCAATTGGAAGATAGTTACAGACCTAGTGGTATGGCTGAGGATGGGAAATGCGGCAGGGAATATTGTGGGACCAGGACTTAAAATGGCGTGTTCCCATAGGTCTGATTCTGTGCAAGTGGGTGATGGGGGCTCACCAATAGTGACTTGGTGGAGTGGGAGGAAGCAATGTGGCGTGTGACAATCCAGTGGGGTGGGGCAGAAGATGTGCCAAGATGGGAGCTATTGATGGAATACTAATATAAATGGCTGCAGTCCACTTGCTGCCATTGGCATCTCCCCAATGAAGCCAGAACAAATGTCTGTAGTAGGGGCCAGTACCACAAATTCTGACTGAAACCGACCCTTATTTTATACGGAAAAAAAAGAAAAAATAGGAAAGTCAACAACTTTTTGTCAAATTTTGCATCCTTTATTTCTAACTTCACTATATATGAGTTGTATTATCTGGATCCTGCAAGTTAGACAATTTGTTTTTAATTGCATGATCTTATTGTTTACACGTTGGGTTTGATTTTTATGAGGGCCAGTAGGAGGACTCAGCATTGCCTTCTTAATTTGGAGGTGATGTGAAGAAATTTCATTTGGTTAGTCACCTGTGTAGTGTCTTGCGAGTTAACAATGATGAACCCCTTTTGGCTCCTGAGGAACTCCGTAGAGCTATGACGTAATGAATAGTGTGTATTGCTGTGAAGGCTGCTTTAGAATGTTGAGTTCACAGTTACACGCAGACGAATAAAGGCATGCATTACTAATCTCTGTGTGCGGCGTAGTCGTTGGCAGGTTTCCCGGCTGGGAAGACGGTACAAATACCGTCGAGATACGGGATAAGTAACCCGAACATTGACAGTGCTCTCTCAGAGAGTTTGCCCATTAAAGCATTTACAGAGATTCTACATGTCGATGGTCGAGAACCTGCTGATCAGGCCATACATAAAGGTACCGAGCTACTACGCAACATAGAGCTATACATGGAATGTAGTGATAACACTGTGATTGCAAGTGTTGCCAAGCAGAGATCAATCTGGTGTCAAAAAGTACAAAGCGACCCCCAAGAGCAAGATAACACTGCGATTGTAAGTGCTGCTAGGTAGAGGTCAAACAGGTGTCCCAAAAGGTAAAAAGTGAGAGACAAGTGCAAGACAATGTTACAATTTGAAAGTTATGAAGAAAAAGTGCATGCAAAGAAACGTCAAAGAGTAAAACAGTTAGTTACTCACCAGAACCTGAGAAAAGTGAGCAGGTGCAAACTCAGTGCCAGGTGCCACGACCGAGGCAAAGCACAGGGGTTGTGCTTATGACGCTGGTGGGTCCTGTCAAGCTGACTGAAGGGCCATGAAAGTGGTCGGAATAGGAACATAGCAGTGGACGACAATCAGAATAGTGACAGATATCTGTTGAATACTGAAACGCTGCTTTCCCAATGGAGTTAAAGATTGAGGTCGTCTTTTCAAAAGTCATCAAGGATGATCCAGAGGCTAGCATGTCTTTGTTCGCCCTAAGTTGGCAGAGTATGCCCAGACGTGGGTCCCTTGCTCACTTTGCCACTGGATTCAAGCTAGCCTGGCTGATGAGGGGTGTTACCCCAAAACCGGTCCCAGGATGCTTGTTTCCGGTCTAGGGAAGACATGGCTTGGCAGTTCGGGCTGTACTGTGCCCAGGAGGCACAGGGTCAAGACTGATTTGCATATAGCTGTGTCTGAACTGGGGTGGTGAAGTGAGCTAAAGAAAGATGATGGATTCAACCCAGATCTGTGACTGGGGGTGAGTGTCTGAAAAGATTCAGCGCTCTGTCCATCATCTCCTTGTGTTTGCTTTGTTCGCCCTAAGTTGGCATGGTATGCCCAGACGTGGGTCCCTTGCTCACTTTGCCACTGGATTCAAGCTAGCCTGGCTGATGAGGGGTGTTACCCCGAAACCGGTCCCAGGATGATTGTTTCCAGTCCAGGGAGGACATGGCTTGGCAGTTCGGGCTGGACTGTTCCCAGGAGGCACAGGGTCAAGACTGATTTGCATATAGCTGTGTTTGAACTGGGGTGGCGAAGTGAGCTAATGAATGATGAGGGATTCAACCCAGATCTGTGACTGGGAGTGAGTGTCAGAAAAGTTTCAGCGCTCCATCCATCATCTCCTTGTGTTTGCCTTGTTCGCCCTAAGTTGGCAGGGTAGGCCCAGACGTGGTTTCCTTGCTCACTTTGCCACTGGATGCAAGCTAGCCTGGCTGATATGGGGTGTTACCCCAAAACCGGTCCCAGAATGCTGGTTTCCGGTCCAGGGAAGACATGGTTTGGCAGTTCAGGCTGTACTGTGACCAGGAGGCACAGGGTCAAGACTGATTTGCATATAGCTATGTCTGAACTGGGGTGGCTAAGTGAGATAAAGAATGATGATGGATTCAACCCAGATCTGTGACTGGGGGTGAGTGTCTGAAAAGTTTCAGCGCTCCGTCCATCATCTCCTTGTGTTTGCTTTGTTCGCCCTAAGTTGGCAGAGTATGCCCAGACGTGGGTCCCTTGCTCACTTTGCCACTGGATTCAAGCTAGCCTGGCTGATGAGGGGTGTTACCCTGAAACCGGTCCCAGAATGCTTGTTTCATGTCCAGGGAAGACATGGCTTGGCAGTTCGGGCTGGACTGTTCCCATGAGGCACAGGGTCAAGACTGATTTTCATATAGCTGTGTTTGAACTGGGGTGGTGAAGTGAGCTAATGAATGATGAGGGATTCATCCCAGATCTGTGACTGGGGGTGAGTGTCAGAAAAGTTTCAGCGCTCCGTCCATCATCTCCTTGTGTTTGCTTTGTTCACCCTAAATTGGCAGGTTATGCCCAGACTTGGGTCCCTTGCTCACTTTGCCACTGGATTCAAGCTAGCCTGGCTGATGAGGGGTGTTACCCCAAAACCGGTCCCAGAATGCTGGTTTCCGGTCCAGGGAAGACATGGCTTGGCAGTTCAGGCTGTACTGTGCCCAGGAGGCACAGGGCCAAGACTGATTTGCATATAGCTATGTCTGAACTGGGGTGGCTAAGTGAGCTAAAGAATGATGATGGATTCAACCCAGATCTGTGAATGGGGGTGAGTGTCTGAAAAGTTTCAGCGCTCCGTCCGTCATCTCCTTGTGTTTGCTTTGTTCGCCCTAAGTTGGCAGGGTATGCCCAGATGTGGGTCCCTTGCTCACTTTGCCACTGGATTCAAGCTAGCCTGGCTGATGAGGGGTGTTACCCCAAAACCGGTCTCAGGATGCTTGTTCTGGTCCAGGGAAGACATGGCTTGGCAGTTCGGGCTGGACTGTTCCCATGAGGCACAGGGTCAAGACTGATTTGCCTATAGCTGTGTCTGAACTGGGGTGACGAAATGAGCTAAAGAATGATGATCGATTCAACCCAGATCTGTGACTGGGGGTGAGTGTCTAAAAAGATTCAGCGCTCCGTCCAGCATCTCCTTGTGTTTGCTTTGTTCGCCCTAAGTTGGCACGGTATGCCCAGACGTGGGTCCCTTGCTCACTTTGCCACTGGATTCAAGCTAGCCTGGCTGATGAGGGGTGTTACCCTGAAACCGGTCCCAGGATGCTTGTTTCCGGTCCAGGGAAGACATGGCTTGGCAGTTCGGGCTGGACTGTTCCCATGAGGCACAGGGTCAAGACTGATTTGCATGTAGCTGTGTCTGAACTGGGGTGGCGAAGTGAGCTAAAGAATGATGATGGATTCAACCCAGATCTGTGACTGGGGGTGAGTGTCTGAAAAGTTTCAGCGCTCCGTCCATCATCTCCTTGTGTTTGCCTAGCATATCTCAAGGCCTCAGAGATGGCTCACACAAAATGATTCAAGATTAACCGCTGAGGGAGCCAGAAAGAGCTTCACCCTCAATATCAACCACTCCCGGAAATGTTTACAATGCTGCCACTTTCCAGAAACCACCACCACCACCATTCGATACTGCCAAAAAGCAAAATATTGGCGATAGATGGACTACGTGGATAGAGACATTTGAAGATTTCATTGATGCACTTGAAGAGACCGATAATAAAAAGACTATCAAATACCTCAAAAATCTTGCTGGTGGCATAAAGGAAGCCATAAAGAAAATGCCACAAACTGACGAAGAAATCACATACTGTCAGATTAAAGAAACCTTGAATCTCAGGTTCAATCAATGCCAAATGTTAATTATGAAAGATATATTTTCAGTCAAGAATGACAGAAAGTTGGTGAAACCTTCAATGAATTCATAGAGATTTGTCACACTCGACAAACACTTTTAAGTCCAAGTAATTTAATGTTGAAGAGGTCATTCGTTTCAGGATCATTGATGGATGCTTGTCCGATTCATTCAGACAGCGAATGCTGAGAGAAACTTCTAGTCTGGAATGAGTGTTAAAGGTTGTTAGAGCTGAAAGCATGCCGACATGGAGGCCAGAGGTGCCCAGAATAAATCAGTCATGAGAGTGAAAAGTCAGTCAAAGCAAAAGACTGGAGGACACAAAGCTATGTCTACACGTAAAAAGAAGTTGTGTTTTAGATGTGGATTTTCATTTCCACACAAAGACAAATGCCCCGCCAATGGACAGACATGTAAGGGCTCTGGAAGGAGAACCATTTTGTGATGGTGTTCCAAGCAAAGGGACAAACAAGTGCGTCACAGGGTGAAGATACAATGGCTTCCACAATGTACCAGAAGCAACGTTCAACGCACACCTGTAAGACCCAGCTGATGCATCAGGTACGACAAATCGATACTGAACGAAGTTGCTTGGCATCTAAATCATTGTCAAACAGTTAATTCATATCAGTATTGAATGAAAGGGAAAGTGAAGAAGTTGGTTGTGCCATGTCAATGGTTACTTCAGAAAAGCTTGCACGTGTCGGACTGGTCTCATGTGAAGAAAAATGTCAGTCAAAGAACAGTCGACATGCCAGAGCACCAAAGTCATTCAAACATTGTCTGAAAATTACACTGAAAGTAAATAGTTGTTCAATACCTTTTATCATTGACAGTGTTGTGTCGATAAACATTATGCCTGAGGAGAAATATAATGAATTGCACAACTTATGCTGTAGGAAACTAAAGTGTAGACATGGGCTGCATCAACACTCTTAGAAAGTCAAGGTTCATTTGTTGTGACGATGAAACACAAGAAAACGAAGATGCAAGCACCCATCCATGTGCATTAATGGACAGAGTCAAGTGCCTGTCTGCTAAGCTTCACCAAGCTGCTGATACAGGACTGATTTCCGTGAACTACAACATGAATGCTTACCATGAAATAGTAAGTCAGTTCCCTTCGTTGTTTCATGGTTTGGGAAAGCCTCTGAGTATGAAAGTAAAGTTGCATATTAATGAGGACGTCTGTCCTGTTGCTCAAAGACATAGGCAAATTGCTTTTCATTTACAAGATGCTGTTAAAAAAGATCTTGAATCGTTACATAAGCATGATATAAATGAGCGTCCTACTGGTCCAACGCCATGGGTTTCTCCCATTGTGGTATTGCCCAAAAAAGACAGTGAAGGAGCAGTGTGCATATAAGTTGATATGCGTATGGCAAACAAGGCAATTGAACGAGAACAACATCCAGGTCCACACATTGCTGATATGATAACGCAACTAAATGGTGCAAAGGTCTTCTCTCGCCTTCATTTAAATAAAGGTTATCAGCAATTGAAACGCAAATAAAATTTCAAGTACATTACAACCTTTTCTACACATATTTGTCTATTTCAATACAAAAGGCTAAGTTTTGGTGTGTCATCCACTCCAGAACTGTTTCAAGACATCATTTGACATATCATACAGCCTTGCATGAATGTGTTCATTTACAGCGATGACATATTGGTTTTCGGAGCTACACAAAAAGAACATGATAAAGCTCTTACACAAATATGTTGTTTACTTGCCGAAGCAGGTTTGACTTTAAATGTAGACAAAAATGAATTCCAAACATAAATACCAAAAATGATTTGGCCATATCTTTTCTGATGGGGTATGACACCCAATCCTGCTAAAGTACAAGCGCTGTCAAATGCTGATCCCCCCCAAAATGCTTCCATGGTGCGATCATTCCTTGCCATGGCCAGCTACTGTTCTAGATATATACAAGATTTTGCCCCTGTAAGTGCTCCATTGAGAGAGTTGACGAAAAATAAAGTTTGATTTCAGTGGTCACGTGAATGTGAAAACAGTTTTAAGAAAATCAAACAACCCATTGAGCATGCTACTAAATGGCATATTTCAATCTGAAACTTTATACAGAGGTTGTCATTGACACTAGCCCAGTTTGGTTAAGTGCTATCATTGCACAGCAGCGTGGACACCCGAATGCTCGAAGTGTCACGTATGCAAGTAGGATTTGTCCCAACCAGAACGTGCTTGCTCACAACCGCTGAAAGAAAGTTTAGCTGTGGTATGGGCATCTGAACACTTCCACGTATTCCTGTACTGAAAGCCTTTTACGCTGGTGACAAATCATCAAGCTTTGCTAACAATATTTGGTAATCCAAAGGGCAAGATTCCTCCTCACACTGAACGTTGACTACTACTGCAAGAGTAAATATAACATTGTGCATTATCCAGGAAAGGATCAGAACCCTGCTGCATACCTTTCCAGAGTACCAATTCAAGGTCATGGCAACCATCCAAGTCGGCTGAATGTTATATCAACTTCATCGTAAATTCAAACGAACCAGCTGCCAGTTCTTTAGCCCGGATTATCACTGCCACGAGTCATGATTGTGACATGCTAAAGTTGAAAGATATAATTGCACATCAGTCATGGAACCAGCACCCTGGACCTCTCACCAGTGAGGGTGAAAATCAAAAAATTCAGAAATGTCAAAGATGAACGTCCATAATTTAAGACGGAGTTATATTGAGAGGGTTGAGAATCTTGATACCAGAAAGTTTACTGCAGAAAATTATTGAAGGGGCCCACGAAGGACATAGGGGAATCGTTGCCACAAAACTAGCATTCCGAGATCGAGTCTGGTTTCCATATCTTGACGAGCGAGTTGAGAAGGAATTAAAGGCCTGTAATCTATGCAACTACCTATCTACAAAAGTTACTCAACACACCCTAAACATGTCAGAACTCCTGACGCATGCCTGGGAGAAAATAGTCATTTACTTTTTCGGTCCACTCGGCAATGGACATCACCTGATGGTGATTGTGAACGAATACTCACAATTTCCATTAATTGAGGATCTCTCATCCACTGCTCAAGTACGAGTCATTGAGAGACTGGGTGGCATCTTTGTGACATGGGCTGTTCCAGCCATACCCTAATCTGACAATGGCCCATCTTTTAATAGTCAGGAATTCAAAGACGTCTTAAACCATCTGAGTATAAAGCATCAAAAGAGAACTGCTCTGTGGCATTAGGCCAACGGACTGGTTGAGATATTTATAAGTATGCTAAAGAAAGCACTGCAGCATGCTACACTTGAAAAGCTCAATTTACAAACTGTGTTAAACTCTACATTGTGAGCTTACCATTCAACACTGCAATCGACCACCGGTGAAAATCCGGCAATATCAATGTTCAGGGGAACAATGGCAACCAAGATACCCCATTGGACCAATCAGAGAGAAAGAGATGACCATTACACTTGTATGAGGGACTTGGTTCAGAAACAAAAGATGAAAACATATGCTGACTGAAGACGGCATGTGAAAATCATCATCTTCCAGAGAGGAGACAGCGTGCTTGCACAGCAGATGCGGAAAAGAAAATCTGATGCTCCCTTCGATGCAGAGTCTTTCCAAGTAGTGTCAACAAAAGGACATATGGTGACTGCCCAGCACCCTGGGAAGTCTATTCTAACTTTTGGCGATTGAGTCATAGTTCACCAGATCTCCATGGTAAACGAGAGACTGATTCTGAAACACCAGTGACTACTGCTGCCCTTTCACCATGCCAGCAGATTTTGAATCACGATGGTAGCAGGTCTTTACTTCGCACATCATGTTCAGGTTGAACCATTACAGTGCCAAAGAGTTTACTTGAAGATATTTAAGTGTATATAAGTATTTTTTTGTAACATTGACAAGTTTTCATTTAACATAGGGGGGAGATGTGGTGTCTTGCGAGTAAACTGTGACAGAACCTTTTGGCTCTTGATGAACTCCGTAGACCTATGACGTAATGAACAGAGTGTATTGCAGTGAAGGCTGCTTTAAGATGTTGAATTCGCAGGTACACGCAGATGAGTAAAGACGTGTATTATTAAGCTCCGTGTGTGGCATAGTCATTGGTGGGTATCCCAGCTGGGAAGACGTACAACCTGGGCAACAGTATATAAATCTGCTTCTAGGAGGGCCAATGTGGTGTAAGGAAAGCCTCTCAGAAGCCCATTGCTGACGGAAAAGGAAGAGGGCCTGGTTGACAGAGTTGAGGTTGCTGTTTCATTCTATGCAAGAGCTTCAGTAAGGCTCAGGTTGCCCTGATTTTCTTCTTACATGCTCTCCACAGCACAGGTCAGAATCATTGTGGAAACCAAGGGATTTGCAACATGGTGTGATGCTGGGAAAATAATGTCTGGAAGGTTCATATCCAATAGCATGGACTTTATCTGCTGCTGCAAGGTGGCTTTATTCATTATTATGAGAGATTTATCCCGGTTTGGATGAATTTCAGTCAGGCACAGAGATGACTGATTTCACTCAGAGTAAGGCCAGGCCAGTGTATGCTAAGTTCATTCGTGTGGGAAGCGTTTGAATGAGGTCCTGATGGCTCTCTGCAAAAAGCCACATGCTTGTGTAGAAGAGATAAGAGGTAGAGAGCTCTATGGCACAGGAACTGAAACTCACTGATAAGACTGTAGCAGTTTTTGGCAGTCAGTACACTCCAATAATTGGCTCATGAGAGCCTTTCCAGGATATTTGCAGTACATGGGCGGTTAATGATAGTGTAGAAATTAGAGAGTTTCTCAGGGTCACGCTAAGGTTAATTGAGGAAGGGTAGGATCTGTCCGACGATTCTGAGGGTAGAGTTCTACCCCCTAAGGAAATATAATTTACTTACAGGCAAGGATAAAAGAAGTAGCAAGAGTAGACATAATTACATTAGGAGAATCTATGCAATAATATCGCAATTTTCATTTCAAACTAACGTTGTTTAGAGTTATGTGTGTGTCCAACCCTATACATTTGCCTGAATGTTGACATGTTGAGGGCTGTTAGTTGAGTCCTTTTGTAGAAAATAACAGTGGTTTGAAATTCAAACAAAGGGCATAGGATTACGGTGAAATCTGAAGGCGGACAGCAAATAGCGGCCAGCTATTGCGCCAAATGCAAGTGGCTAGACTTGTTCATATTGCACTAAAATATGCCTTGTTCTATGGCAACCAGAGTGGGTTATTAGAAAAAATGACATTGCGTCCGTTGTATAATAAATGGCAATCTTTTGTATGGTAAATGTTAATCATTTATTACTGTTATTTAGTTTTTGAGCATTTATGCTCATGATTTTGTGCCCTCACACCTTTCTGGGAAAATACTTAAATTCACTGACACAGATGACCCACTTCTAGTAGAGAATGAGACTGCACATGAATGAGGAGGGCTCTCCCGTAGAAAAGTTATTGATCGTTTTAGGTATTCAGGCACTTGTCTTTGAGTCTCTCTTTCAGGTATATTTTTAACTTATTTTTGCAGCTTTAGTTTTATTATCTGCAGCAGCGGCTAGTGCAGGTAAGTAGGGTGAGGGGTTGGTGGGGCAGGGGGAGTTGGCAGACAACAGAATAGTGAAAATTAAATAAATAAATCCTATTCCGTCATCTGTCAATATACCCCCCGCCCACCCCACCGCACTTACCTGCACCGGCCGCTGCTGATTATCTGTCAAAGGTACGCATAATTGGTATTACTCAGGGTCACAAAATGCATAAAACCTCAAGGGAGAGGTTTTTTTCTGTAACTACCTCAGTACTTTCTAGGTACTAGTGTGGTACTTCATAACATTTTTATTAAATATATTAAGTAATAAAACTACTTTTCCGTACCTTTACAATCTTTCCTAAACTGCTTCATTTCTTCTGATGCAATTATTATACAGTAGTACACTATATCCACTTAGAACCCAGACTTAGCCTTATTGTGTCCTAAACAATATAGCAACCTTTAATTTTATAAGGGCTTTTATTACTGTTTTTTTATCGCAAACTACCACGGTATACTGTGAAGTTACAGCAGTATACTATGGCCCAATATATAACTCAATCAATCAATCAATCACAGAATTTGTAGAGCGCACTACTTACACGCGAGGGTCTCAAGGCGCTGGGGAGAGGGAAGGGGGGGAGGGTGCTGCTACTGGTCGAACAGCCAGGTCTTGAGTAGCCTCCTGAAGGTCAGCAGGTCTTGGGTCTGTCGTGGGCTTAGTGGAAGGGTGTTCCAGGTCTTGGCGGCGAGGTGTGAGAAGGATCTGCCGCCGGTGGTTGTTCTTCGAATGCGAGGGACGGTGGCGAGGGAGAGGTCGGCGGAGCGGAGCTGGCGGTTGGGGACGTAGAAGAAGAGTCGTCTGTTGAGGTAGGCTGGGCCAGTTTTGTGGAGTGCCTTGTGTGCCTTGGTTGAGGAGTTTGAAGGTGATCCTCCTGTCGACGGGGAGCCAGTGCAGGTTCCTCAGGTGGGGGTGATGTGGCTGTGGCGTGGTACGTCCAGGATCAGGCGTGCAGAGGCGTTTTGTATGCGTTGCAGTCGCTTGATGAGCTTGGCCGGGGCTCCCGCGTAGAGGGCGTTCCCATAGTCAAGTCTGCTACTGACGAGGGCCTGGGTGACTGTTCTTCTTGTGTCTGTCGGGATCCACCTGTAGATCTTGCGAAGCATGCGGAGGGTGTTGAAGCAGGAGGAGGAGACTGCATTGACTTGCTTGGCCATGGAGAGCGTTGAGTCGAGGATGACTCCCAGGTTGCGTGCGTGGTCGGTGGGTGTCGGGGCTGCTCCCAGCGTCGTTGGCCACCAGGAGTCGTCCCAGGCTGAGGGGTTGGAGCCGAGGATGAGGACCTCCGTCTTGTCCGTGTTCAGCTTTAGTCGGCTGATCTTCATCCAATCCGCGACGGCCTTCATTCCTTCATGGAGATTGGCTTTGGCGGCGAGGGGTCCTTGGTGAGGGAGAGGATCAGTTGAGTGTCGTCGGCGTAGGAGATAATGTTGAGGTCGTGCTGTCTGGTGATGCGTGCGAGCGGGGCCATGTAGATGTTGAACAGTGTTGGGCTGAGGGAAGATCCCTGGGGTACGCCGCAGATGATCTCGGAGGCTTCGGATCGGAAAGGTGGGAGGCGGACTCTCTGGGTTCTGCCATCGAGGAAGGAGGTGGTCCATTCCAGGGCCTTGTCTCGGATCCCTGCGTCGTGGAGGCGTGCGCGTGAGAGTGCGGTGGCAGACAGTGTCGAAGGCGGCGGAGAGGTCCAGCAGGATGAGGGCTGCGGTCTCACCGTTGTCCAGCAGGGTCCTGATGTCGTCGGTGGCGGCGATGAGGGCAGTCTCAGTGCTGTGGTTGCTGCGGAACCCCGATTGGGATGGGTCCAGGATGCTGTTTTCTTCTAGGTATCGGGTTAGCTGTTTGTTGACGATCTTCTCGATGACCTTGGCTGGGAACGGAAGCAGGGAGATGGGCCGGAAGTTCTTGAGGTCTCTTGGGTCCGCCTTGGGTTTTTTGAGTAGGGCGTTGATCTCTGCGTGTTTCCAGCTCTCTGGGAAGGTCGCGGTCTCGAAGGAGAGATTGATAACGTTGCACAGGTGGGGTGCGATGGAGCTGCTGGCTTTGTTGAAGATGTGGTGCGGGAAAGGGTCTGACGGGGAACCGGAGTGTATTGTGCCCATGGTCTTGATGGTGTCATCGATGTTCACGCTGCCCAGGCTGGCAAGGGGTCATGGTCGATGGTGTGCGGCGGGTCTGGAGTATCTATCTTGGTGGGGGCTGTCTGGGTGTTGAAGCTGTCGTGGATGTCGGCGATCTTGCGGTGGAAGAAGGTGGCGAGGAATCGCACAGGGCTTGCGGCACGGCGGGATGTCGTTGGTGTTGGAGCTGGGGTTGGAGAGTTCCTTCACGATGTTGAAGAGCTCCTTGCTGTTGTGTGCGTTGTTGTCGAGGCGGTCTTTGAAGGAGATTCTCTTGGCGGACCTGATGAGGTGGTGGTGGTTACGGATGGCGTCTTTATGGGCTGCGTGGCTGTCCGGTGTCTTATCACTGTGCCATTTCTTCTCAAGTTTCCGGCAGGTACGCTTGGAAGCTAGGAGTTCCGGGGTGAACCAGCTGGCTCCTTTGGTGGTGTCGCTGTAGGTGAGTTTTTCAGCGGAGCGAGGGTGTTGGCACAGTCGTCTATCCATCGTCTGAGGTTGCAGGCAGCGTCGTCGGTGTTGGATGGGTCGGAGGGAGGGCTGAGAGCGAGGTTTGCCCGTAGTTGGTCTTCGGTGACTTTGCTCCAGCAGCGGCGTGGGATCTGTTGGGTGCGGTGGTGTGTGGTGGGTTTCTGGAAGGTGAAGTGGATGCAGCGGTGGTCGGTCCAGAGGAGTTCCGTGGTGTGGGTGAAGGAGACGTGGGAGCTTGAGGAGAAGACGGGGTCGAGCGTGTGGCCGGCGGAATGTGTCGGTGTTGTGACGAGCTGTCTCAGTCCGAGGTTGGCGAGGTTATCGATCAGGGTGGTGGAGTTGCTGTCGTTGTTGTTCTCCAGGTGAAAGTTCAGGTCTCCGAGGAGGATGTAGTCGGTAGAAGTCAGGGCGTGCGTGCTGATGAAGTCGGCGATGGAGTCGCTGAACTGGGGTCGGGGCCCAGGGGGTCTGTAGACAAGGGTGCCTCTGAGGGTGGTGTTGGGGTCCGTGTGGATCTGGAAGTGCATGTGTTCGGCGGTGCAGAGAACGTCGTCGGTGCTGGTCGAGACCCTGATGGAGTTCTTGTGGACAATGGCGATTCCTCCTCCTACTCCGTTGACGCGGTCTCTGCGGATGATCTTATAGCCGTCTGGGATGGCTATGGCGATGTCGGGTGCGGAGGAGTCGTTCATCCAGGTCTCTGTCAGGAAGGCGACGTCTGGTGATGATGAGTCGAGCAGGTCCCAGAGCTCGACGGCGTGTTTGCGTGCGGAGCGGGTGTTCAGTAGGATGCATCGGAGGTGGTTGAGGTCCTTCTTGGCGGGCGCTTCGATGGCCCTGAGGCTGGTGTATCTGCAGTTCCGGCAGGTGAAGGGGCAATGTGTGCGTTTCGGGGTGGCCTTGAAGCAGTTGTGTCTCCGTCCGGGGTTGAGAGCGTGGAGTGTGGTGGCATCGTAACGGCGTCGGTCCTCGAGGCTGGAGCGGGGGGCGCACGGCCCAGGGGTTCTGGCGCTGGGAGCGGTCCAGGCGCGAACGGGCGCAGACGGGCTTGCCTTAGGCGCGCCTTCGGCCGCGCAGCGGCCGCCATATATGGGGAGTTGGGAGGGAGGGGCAGCTGGGAGGCGGGAGGCAGGGGCAGCGAATGGGCAGTCAGGGGGGCGGGGCCGCAGGGGACGCAGCGGCGGGGGACAGAAGGCAAAGTTGGGCACAGCAGAATGGGGGCACGAGGGGAAACGGAAAGCAAAAATGGACACAATCAACGGGGGCACGAGGGGAGACAGAAAGCAAAAATGGACACAATCACCGGGGGCACGAGGGGAGACAGAAAGCAAAAATGGACACAATCACCGGGGGCACGAGGGGAGACAGAAAGCAAAAATGGACACAATCACCGGGGGCACGAGGGGAGACAGAAAGCAAAAATGGACACAATCAATGGGGGCACGAAGGGAGACAGAAAGCAAAAGGACACAAGCAATGGGGGCACAAGGGGAGACAGAAGTGAAACGGGCACACAAAATGGGGGCACGAGGGGGACAGAGGCAAAACGGGCACCAAGGCAACAGCAGAGGGGTGAGCTTACCAGCAGCAGCAGCGGGCAGGACAACACAGGCGGAGCTGTGTGGCGGGGGAGCGACCTACCTGGCAAGGTCAAGGGTCGCTCTCCTCACCGCGCAGCGGCCGCCATATATGGGGAGCTGGGAGGGAGGGGCAGCTGGGAGGCGGGAGGCAGGGGCAGCGAATGGGCAGTCAGGGGAGCGGGGCCGCAGGGACGCAGCGGCGGGGGTACAGAAGGCAAAGTTGGGCACAGCAGAATGGGGGCACGAGGGGAAACAGAAAGCAAAAATGGACACAATCAACGGGGGCACGAGGGGAGACAGAAAGCAAAAATGGACACAATCACCGGGGGCACGAGGGAGACAGAAAGCAAAAATGGACACAATCACCGGGGGCACGAGGGGAGACAGAAAGCAAAAATGGACACAATCACCGGGGGCACGAGGGGAGACAGAAAGCAAAAATGGACACAATCAATGGGGGCACGAAGGGAGACAGAAAGCAAAAGGACACAAGCAATGGGGGCACGAGGGGAGACAGAAGCGAAACGTGCACACAAAATGGGGGCACGAGGGGGACAGAGGCAAAACGGGCACCAAGGCAACAGCAGAGGGGCGAGCTTACCAGCAGCAGCAGCGGGCAGGACAACACAGGCGGAGCTGTGTGGCGGGGGAGCGACCTACCAGGCAAGGTCAAGGGTCGCTCTCCTCACCGCGCAGCGGCCGCCATATATGGGGAGCTGGGAGGGAGGGGCAGCTGGGAGGCGGGAGGCAGGGGCAGCGAATGGGCAGTCAGGGGAGCGGGGCCGCAGGGGACGCAGCGGCGGGGGTACAGAAGGCAAAGTTGGGCACAGCAGAATGGGGGCACGAGGGGAAACAGAAAGCAAAAATGGACACAATCAACGGGGGCACGAGGGGAGACAGAAAGCAAAAATGGACACAATCACCGGGGGCACGAGGGGCGACAGAAAGCAAAAATGGACACAATCACCGGGGGCACGAGGGGAGACAGAAAGCAAAAATGGACACAATCACCGGGGGCACGAGGGGAGACAGAAAGCAAAAATGGACACAATCAATGGGGGCACGAAGGGAGATAGAAAGCAAAAGGACACAAGCAATGGGGGCACAAGGGGAGACAGAAGCGAAACAGGCACACAAAATGGGGGCACGAGGGGGACAGAGGCAAAACGGGCACCAAGGCAACAGCAGAGGGGCGAGCTTACCAGCAGCAGCAGCGGGCAGGACAACAGAGGCGGAGCTGTGTGGCGGGGGAGCGACCTACCTCGCAAACTAAGTTTTTGTGCCTTATAACTTTAACACTACTGAACCAATTTAGATATACTACCAAAAAGGACCTTTTCCACCCATAATCTATAGTTCTACAAAATGTCATCTACATCGGTTCTGACATTTTCTCGCTAGGTCTGTTTAAACTCCACTCTATGGCAGTCCACTCCACTCTATGACACCACTCCACTCTATGATATGCCACTCCACTCTACCATACGCCACTCCACTTTACGACATGCCCTCCCACTCAACGCCACTCCATTCTATGATATCCCAGTTCACTCCACATCACTCCACTCTACCCCACTCCTCTCTAAGACACTGTACAACATGCCACTCCATTCTGCAGTACGATACACCACTCCACTCTACACCAGTCCACTGTCCAACACGCCACTCCACCCTACAACAGTCCCTCCACTGTATGACACTCCACTCTACAACATGCCACTTCACTGTATGACACACCACTCCAGTCTACCACACGCCACTCTAGTCTATGACATGCCACTCCACTCTTTGACATCGCACTTCACCCTACCTCACTTCAATCTACACCCTTCCGCTTTAAGATACTGTACGACACTCCACTCTATGACACGCTACTCAATTCTATTGTATGACATGCCACTACACTCTATGCTACTCCACAACAATGTACTCCATTCTATACCCCTCAACTATGCACCACTCTATGACACTCTAGGACACCCCACTCCACTCTATGACCTGCCTGTCCACTCTATTACAACACTCCATGCCTCTTGCTCCTCTCTACTGCATGCCACTCCACTCTACTGCTTGCCACTCCACTGTAAGCCACTCTACGACATTCTACTCCACTCTATGCTACTCTGCAACACTCTACTGCACTCTATGCCATTGTACAACACTCTACAACACTCTATGCAACTCCCTTCATGCCACTCCACACCACTTTACTCCACTCTAGTCTATGACACACTACTGCACTATACTCCACTGTGCTACAGTACTCCACTCTACATGACACCACTGTACACCACTATATGCCACTTCACTCTGTGGCACTCTATGCCTCTCCACTCTAACACACTGTACAACACACCACACCGCTCCACTGTACAATACTCGACTACCCCTAAAACTGTATGCCACTCTACTCCACTGTACGCCACGCCACTCCACAGTACAACACCCCACTTCACTATACAACATGCCACTCCACTCTATGATGCTCCACTCAATGACACGCCACTGCACGGTATGATACACCACTCAACTGTACACCACTCCACTCTTCGCCTCTCCACTGTGCACCACTCCTCTCTATGCCACTCCACTGTACTCCACTCCACTCTCTGACACAACACTCTACTCCACGACAGTCTACGCCACGACACTCTAAGCCATGTCCCTTGATGACACAACACTGTATGACACTCCACTCTACGCCACTCAAATTAATGCCACTCCACTATACTCCTTTTAACGACAAGCCAGTCCATTCTATCACACACCACTCCACTGTACCATATGCCACTTCACTATACAAAAATCCAATCCACTCTATGACATGCAACGCCAACCCACTCTGTGAGACGCCACTCTGCAGAACGGCATGCCACTCCACTCTATGACATGCCACTCCACTCTATGGCACTCCAGTTTATGCCTCTCTACTCTGAGACACTCAACAACATGCCACTCTACTCTACTCTACTCTACATTCGACACCATTACAATTTACCCCACTCCACTCTACGCTACTCCATTCTATGCCTCTCCACTGCACACTATGAAACTATACACCACGGCAATGTATGCCATGACACTCTACGGCACTCCACTCTAGGGCATTCCACTCTAAGCCTTAACACTTCACTCTATGCCACTACAATCTACTCTATGACATGCCACCCCACTATACGCCACTCCACTCTACGCCACTCCACTGTACAACATGCCACCCCATCCTACAATATGCCACTCCAATTTACGGAACTCCAGTTTATGCCCCTCCACTCTTAGACACTGAATGACATGTCATGGTATGACACAGCAATCCACTCTACTCTAGATTGTACACCATTACAATTTACCCCACTCCACTATACGTTACTCCACTCTATGCCTCTCCTCTGCACACTATGACACTATATACCATGACACTGTACGCCACGACACTCAACGTCACAATAGTGTATGCCATGACACACTACGACACTCCACTCTAAGCCACTTCACTCTACTCCACTCTATGCTCCCCCAGTCTATGACACTCTAGTCCCCTCTACAACACTGTACTCCAGTCTATGACAGTCTACACAACTCACTTTACTCCACTCCATACTACTTTACACCACTTTACTGTGTGACACACTACTCCACTGTACTACACTACTACACTTTATGCCACTACACTCTATGCCACTCCACTCTAACACACTGTGCAATACCCCACCCTATGATACACCACTCCACTCTATTACACAACACGCCAGTCTTCTCTACAACACTCTACTCCGGTTTGGGCACCTCCACTCTATGCCAATCAACTTTGCTCAACGACACTGCATGACATGCCACAATATGACACCATTCCACTGTACAATGCACCATTTCACTCAATGTCACTACACTGTACAACACTCTACTCCACTCTACATCCCTACAGTCAATGCCACTCTGCGACTTGCCACTCCACTCTGCGACTTGCCACTCCACTATTTGACACGCCATTCCACTCTACACCACACCACACCATTCCACTCTACGACACTCTACTACACACTACGACATGCCACTCCATGCCCCTCCACTCTAACACTCTGTGCAACATCCTACACCATGACACACTACTCCACTCTACTGTAAAACATGCCCCTTCGCTCTTCACCACTTCAGTTTACTCTATGTCACTCTATTCTACTCCGCTCTATGGCCATCCATTCTATGGCAGTCTACTTCACGCTATGCCACTCTACAACTCTGTGCTCCACTGTAGGGTGCTCTACACAACTCCCTCTACTCCACTCCACACCATTTTACTCCACTGTACTTTATGACACACTACTCTACTCCACTACTCCACTCCACGCCACTCCAATGTAACACACTGCAGAACACGCCACTCTCTAACATGCCACTCCACTATACTCCACGAGATGCCACTCCAATCTGCAACACTCCATACTACAACACTCTACTCCACTCTATGACCTTCCACTCAATGCCAATCTACTAAACGTTACAACACTGCATCACATGCCCCTTTATGACACACCACTCTACTCTATGACATGCCACTACACTCTGCACCACTCCAATCGACTCTATGAAATGCCACCCCACTGTACGTCCCTCTCTAACCCACTCCTCTCTATGCCACTCCAATCTACACATCTGCACTCGACGCTATGACACTATACGACACAACACTGTACGCCACAACACTCATCTTAACAACACTGTATGCCTCAACACTCTATGATACTCCTCTCTACGGTACTCCACTCTATGCCACTCCACTCTATGCTCCCTCAGTCTATGACACTCTGCTCCACTATGTGTTATTCTACGACACTGTACTCCAGTTTATGACAGTCTACGCAACTCCTGCCATGCCACTCCACTCTATTTTACACCACTTTACTGTATGGCACTACTCCACTCTACTCCATTTCTCCACTCTATGCCATGCCACTGTATGCCACTCCACTCTAACACACTGTACAACACACCACTCTATGACACACCACTCCTCTCTACTACACAGCGCGCCATTCCACTCCACTCTAAGCCACTCTACTTTAAAACACTCGACTTCACTCTAGACCCCCTCACTCTATGCCAATCTACAGCACTCCATGACACTGTATGACACACCACTCTATGACACACCACTCTACTCTACTTTACAGCACGCCACTGAGTTCTATGCCACTACACTCTACAACACTCTACTCCACTCTATTACCCTACACTCTATGTCACTCCACTTCACTCCACTCTATGACATGTGACTCCACACTATGATATGCCATTCCACTTTATGACATGCAATTCCACACAACAACACATCACTCCACTCCACTGTACAGCACTCCACTATATGACACTCCACACCACTCTACGACATGCCACTACACTGTGCACCACTCCGCTCAACACCCCTCCACTCTAAGATAATGTGCGACACACCACTCTATGAAATGCCACTCTACTCTACTGTACAACATGCCACTCCACACTCCAGCACTCCACTCCACTCTATTGCACACTAACCTACTCTACTCCACTCTATGCCAATCCACTGTACTCTACTTCACCCCATTCTATATGTTCTACAATACTGTACTCCACTGTACGACACTCTACGCAACTCCCTCTACGCCACTCCATGCCACTTTACTCCACTGTACTTTATGACACACTACTCAACTCTACTCCATTACTCCTCTCTACCTCACTCCACTCTATGCCACTCCACTCTAACTCACTGTAGAACACACCAATCTATGACATGCCACTCCACTGTACCCCACTCCACTCTATGCCACTCCACGCTACAATACTCTACTTTATGCCAATCTACTCCCCTCTACAACACTGTACGACACGCCACTCTATGACACGGCACTCCACTCTATCTTACAACATGCCACTCCATTCTATTCCACTTAACTCTACAACACTCTGCTCCATTCTATGCCCCTACAATCTACACCACTCTACTACACTGTATGATACCATACAACACGTCTTTCCACTCCTCTCTATGACAACCTACTCCACTGTATGAAATGGCACTCCACTCTACGACACTCTCATCCACTCTTCTTTATGACACTCCACTCGATGACACTGCATGGTACAGCACTCTACTACACCCTACTCCACTCTATGCCACTCCACTCCAGCTGCGGCCCATGCAGGTAGGAGCAGTGGGGCAGTAGGGCCGGGTGGGGGGATTTCGACAGACTACGATGAGGGAAAATTAATTATTTAATTTTCCCTCATTGTCATCTGTTGAAATCCCCCCCCCCACCTGGCCGAACGGCCCCACCGCTCTTACCTGCATGGGCCGCAATTTCTCCACACTAGAACACTCTACTCTACTCTGTGCTACTGTATGACACTACTCAACAACACTCCCCTCGATTACACTCCATTCGATGACACTCCACTCAACACCACTCCACTGTGCGACACTCCTCTCCACTCTATGACACTACGCTACCTTGGCGACCCCTTCCTATTTGCAACTGGCATACCACCAATTTGAAATTGTTGGTAATCTGCAAATGTTTTGCGACCACATTCCTGGTCCCAAAAGATTCATACATACCAGTGTGACACCCTATTAGGAAGAGACACCCTTTACACTCCCCTTCCTAATAGCGACTAGCAAACCCTATTTTGTGAGTTGGCAATAGGTTACCGACTCGTATAATAGGGTTGGTACATCGGAAAATACATTTTGCTGGTTGCAAACGGCCCGATAGGCCATTTGCAACCAATAAAATGTATAGTACATCTGGCCCTAAGACACACCATTCCACTCTACAGCACCCCACTCCACTCTACGCCACTCCATGCACTCAACTCTGCGAAAAGCCACTACACTGTACACCACTCCAATCTACGCCCCTCCCCTCGAGACCATGTACGACACACCACTCTATGACACGCTACTGTACAACATGCCACTCCACTCTACAGCACTCTACTCTACTATATTCCACTGTACTCTACTCCACTCTGTATACTCTACTCCACTCTGTATCTCTCCACTCTATGGCACTCTACTCCACTATATGCCACTCTACAACACTGTATTCCACTGTACAACACTCTACACAACTCCATTTATGCCACTCCACGCCATTTTACTCCACTTCACTTTATGACACTCTATTCGACTCTACTCCACTACTCTACTGTTTTCCACTTCACTGTAACACACTGTAGAACACGCCACTCTAAGACATGCCACTCCACTGTACTCCACTAGATGCCACTCCATGCTACAACACTCTATTCCACTCTGTGGCCCACAACTCTGTGCCAATCTACTCCACTCTACGACACTGTATGACATACCACTCTATGAAATGCCACTCCATTCTACTTTACAACATGCCACTCCACTCTATGCCACTGCACTCTACAACAATCTACTCCACTCTATGCCCCTACACTCTACTCCACTCTACTATACTGTATGACACTTTACGAGGCACCACTCCACTTCACTCCTCTCTATGACATGTCACTCCACTGTATGCTATAGCACTTCTCTGTACAATGCTATCATCCCCTCTACTCTATGACATTTAACTTAAGAACACTCCAGTGTATGATATTGTATCACAACACACTCCACTCTTTGCCACTCCACTCTACAACACTCTACCCCACTAAATGCTACTCTCCGACACCACTTGACAACACTCCACTCGATGACACTCCTCCACGACAGTCCACTCAACAACACTCCACTGTACAACATTCAACTGTAAAACACTAGGAGGCGCAAACACGCTGGCGACCAAGATGGCTGCACAGCACTGAAGCTCCAGTGAAATCGACCCTGAGAACGGAGTTAATGGGTCATATGTTGTACCCTAGTGCATCCGAGGTGCTCCTTTTTACCCCTAACCATCAGGGGCCGAGAGTGCGGTGACTCTGGGGAGGCTGCACATGTCCACAGTGACAGCACCCGATAGTGGAGAACACCTAGCAGATGGGCCCATGCCTCAGAGGCCCAGCGGCAACATGAGCCCCGGGTGAGCCTGAGGCGCGAAGTCATCAGGCCTCTCTGGACTGCCTGAGCTGCGCTACACACTCACTGCAGCAACCTGGCCCGCACTGCCGTCCAAATCTGCAAGGGCGCTACTATTCCTGCCAGAGCTGTGCAGACACCTGAGCGGGACCTGCGCAAGCTGCCCACCTGGAAACAGTCCTGCAAGCTCGGTGGACCACCACTATTACTGGCTGGTAGGGCGGGATGACTTTACTTGCTTCTCTGTACCTTGTGCACTTGATGGACCGCTAACGCTCCTTTAGGCCCATCGAGAGGCCTACCTCTTCAGCCTGTATTGTCTGGCTCCCTGGCCTCCCTTCTGCCTTGACATTGAAGGTGTTGCTATCCCTTGCTCTCCACCTCATGGCATCTCTTCCCTCTGCACACCGGGCCAGGAGCCCACAGAGGCCTTAATTCCCCAGCCCCACCCTTCAGAAACTGACCACCCTTTTGCTTCCCATCTGCTGGTATCAGAAGACCGTAGGACCCCACCAGGCACAGCTGAGACAACCATACCTCACCCCCTGCTCCATTGTTGACTAGAACTAGGGGGCCCTACCCTCACGACATCTTGCCCTGGGCCACATACCACCGGTGGGCCCCTCTGTCATATAGCGGCCTAGGCCACAACATTTGGGCACTGACGACAGGCCTCACCTTCCCCTGCATAGTTCGCCTTGGTGCAGGGAATTGCCCACTGAACTTACTCCAGACATGGTGCTTGGTGATCGGAAGCAACGCAAATTGCCCTTTGAGAAGACCAAAGAGACCAATCCACCAGAGGCAGTGCCGGATATGGAGACTGGGGCGGCGGGGATCCTAATGCCGGGCAGGTGTCAGGCGTAGATGCCATCATGGCTGAGATCTGGGCTGCTTCTGTCCTATCGCCACACAGTTTGACACCCTCCCTGATCACCTTGATCGTATGGGGGAACGTTTCCACCAGCAGAAAGCACAGCTAGATGGCACTTGACTCAGAGGAGCGCATATCTGGACAGAAGATGGAGCCGCTACTACAGCAAAGCGTCTAGAGAAATAGGGACTCTGCCTCAAAACAATAGCCATCAAAAATGAAGACTTAGGAGCTCATGTTCGCCACAACAATCGTCTACATTCTGGGTCTTGCGGAGTCCACAGACATAGGCCACGTCGATCTGTTTGTAGAACTCCCCCTCTCTGAGCCTCTTGGTGGCCAAAACTTTACATCCACCTTTGTTGTAGAGCCGGCACATAGATCCCTTGGCCCAAGCCCTGCGCCCGGCACTCCACTGCGACTAATCATCACCCGGTCCTTAATTTCAGGGACCGAGACACAGCACTATGGCTGGCACGGGAGCTGGGCCCACTCCAGTATCAAGAAACAGTGATCTCCCTCTTCCTAGATTTCACGATGGTGGTCCAGGAAGCCCGCCGCAAGTTCAACAGCACCAAGCTAGTGCTGCGTAAACTGGGACTGTGCTATGGCATGCTTTACCCGGCCCGCGTTTGGGTGAAAGCAGCGGCATAGCTAGACCTTTGGCCACCAGTAGCGGTCCCTGTGTTTACCGCCCCACGGCAGCCGTGTGCAAGAGCGGTGGGGTGGTGCTGGCAATTCCTCCGCTTGCCACCCCGCAATGGCTGCAGGTAAGAGCTGGGGGAGGCCGCCGCCCCCAAAACTCGTGCTACCCTCCCCGCCTCCCCCTTGCTACTCCACTAGGTGGGTGTTAATGGCAAGCCCCGCTTCTTTGACAACCTGGTGGAAACCCCTGCGTTCTGTAAGCAGCATGCTTTGGAATGGTTCACTCCAGGCGCAACACCCCGGATCGGTCCACTCCTGATTCCCAGGCCACTGCAAGAGTAGATTTGTTCCCCTCAGACTGATGTACCCGATAGATCCACGACCCTTGCTTGCGGCCCTCCTGATCCGCCCTGTATGAATTTTTTGCAAGTTACCACTTGGCTATTTAGGATTTCGCACCCCGGACTACATATCACTGATTAGAAAGTGCTACCCATCTTCACTTTCATCTTTATTGGACAGTCCTGCGAATAGGGCTCTTCCGCCGATATGTTGCTTCCCTCCTATGGTGTATACCTCTCTGGGATGCCTTCAGGTCACCATGTGCTTTATAAATCCTATAGTGTAGTCTAGTCTAGTCTAGTCTAGTATAGTATAGTATAGTATAGTGTAGTATAGTGTAGTGTAGTGCACTGGAATTCTTGAGGGTCTTTTTCTTTTGGTTGGTTACTAATTTTGGGATTAACCAGGCATGTTCTTGCCCAGTGTGGTTGGGGGGGAGAGTAGATGGTAGTTGGTGGGTTATTTCTTTTTGTTTTTTTGTAATCCTCAGAAGTAGAAGGCACTTTCCATACACAGTGTCATTCCGATTTGTACACGTTAATAGATGACAGAGATAAGAGGCTCAGGGAAATCTATTGCAAATATTGCATTTTTGTCATGGAATATTAGAGGCCTTAATAACCCCTGTAAGGGAAAGCAAGTACTACAATACCGGATCAGACATATGGCTGGGTTCAAACTGGAATGGCATGGTGAGCAAAAAAACGATGGATTTAGGCCCAGATCTCTGTACTGGGGTGAATGTATGACATTGTTCTGCATTCTGTCCATCAAATGTTGTTTTTGCATTTGTCACCCCGAGTGGGACGGGTATGCCCAGACATGGGTCCCGTGCTCTCCATGCCACTGGAATCAAGCTATCCTGGCTGAAGAGGGGTGAAACCCCGAAACCGGTCCTAGGATGCTTGTTTCCAGTCCAGGGAGGACCTGGCCTGGCAGTTCGGGCTGGACTGTTCCCATTGGGCACAGGGTCAAGACTGATTTGCATATGGCTGGATTCAAACTGGAATGGCATGGTGAGCAAAACGACGATGGATTTAGGCCCAGATCTCTGTGCTGGGGTGAATGTATGACATTGTTCTGCTTTCTGTCCATCAATTGTTGTTTTTGCACATGGTACACAGATAGCCTTTTCACAGGAGACACACCTACCCCCGGTCCTACACACACCTTCGATGCTTCGTGAGGCCCACACCCAAAGTTTCAGGCTATAGCACCTACTCGCGCATTGTCTGCACACTGATTCACAAAAGCCTTCCCTTTCATCCCTATGCCAGCTTTCTTGATGACGGTGGTGGATATGTCCTGGTGGCTAGAACCCTAGCTGCACAGCATATATTTCTGGCCATATATGCTCTGAATATTGAGGCTCCAGATTTCCTACAGTCACTTCAGTCCCAGATGGAGCGCATTGACGCTGACCAGATCATACTGGGCGGGGACTTCAATATGCTCCTCGATTTGGGTAAACCCAGCTTGTTGTGCATGCTTCGCAACATTTGCCTCACTTACATGCTCTGAGACCCAGGCTGCCTGCTACATGCCTCTACTCCGTCTTACACATTCAACTCTGCACTGCATGACACGTGGATACGTATTGTCTATTGGCTCATGTCCACTACACTTACACTGTGGCTGGGCTAAGGTCTTCTCCATCCGCCTCTCCCTTCAGATGGACCAGATTATTTCCCCCATCCAGTCGGGCTTTTTCCCTCAAAACTCATCATTCTTAAATTTACGCACGTTCTTTGATGTGCTCAACAGAATCTCCCAATTGTCCCGGCTGCAGTGGCCCTGTTGGATGTGGAGAAGGCCTTTGATTCGTTGGAATGGCCCTTCCCACCAGCCATGCTTCTTAAACTAGGCATGCCACGTGCCTTCATCTCTTTGATCATGCTCTTATATTCCCAACCAATGGCCCGGATTTGAGCGGCTCCGTATCAGCTCCCTTTGCGATTACCAGAAGGACCCGGCAGAGGTGGCCCCTGGCACTGCTGCTTTTCATTATAGATAAGGACCCCTTGGTGCGACCTTCTTAAGAGAAACATTTCACAGTGACTTACAGTTCGAACCAGACCCCCTGCTACTTTCGCTATATGCAGATGGCATTTTGTTATTCATATGACATCCTGCCTACAACCTAGTATAGCTTCTATGTGAGATTGTCAGATTACGAGAATATTTGGCCTTCACATTAACTGGACCAAGTCTGAACTATTCCCTTTCACAGACGCAACTGAGCATGTGCATTGTGAGTTCCCCTTGATGTGGTGTGACCGCCCAGGCATGTATCTCGGTATCCATCTACATTGTGACAAAGGACAGGTTATACGCTGAACTATGGCCTGGCTGTGGATAAATTGACCACCCAGGTGGAAAGATTGATCTGCCTCCCCTCTCAATGGCGGGCCGCATCTCAATTATAAAAATGGTGGTCCTTCCTTGGGTTTTAAATCTTTTTCAGAACATACCCATCCCGCTCACTAACTCCTATGCTTCCCTGAGGAGTCTATTATTGTGACTTATCTGGGCAGGTAGACGGCCCGAATTGGGTGGGACACTCTCATACTCCCATACGAGCGCGGTGGGTTTGGTACTCCTCACTTCCACTTGTATTATTTAAATGCGCAGTGTCAATTTGCCTACCACTGTACCACGCAGATGTGTGCCTTCCCTACTCCAAACCTGAAATAGACCAGGCTGCCCTGACACCACTACGCTCGATCCTCACTGCGGGGCTCCCACTGGGCCCGACGGATGAGCAAACCTATCCACCACCAGCTGGGCTTGGCGGAAACTTAACCGACTTCACAGGAGAAATTAGTCCAGCTCACACCAACACAACACGCCTTACATACTTTAGAAGACCTGTTCCCAGATGGACATGTCTTTTCACGAACAGAAGATGTTAGATTTACTGATTCCAATCACATGGATCATTTTGTCCTGTGACACCTCCATAGCACCCTGAGACCCCAGATCCCATTGTATCCGTTGGCCCCAGAGGAGTTCACCCCACTGACACTAGAAATTACAGACAGCAATGGGGGCAGGCTAATTTCCAACAGCACCTGCATAGACCTGCTGCTGACGCGTGACATGAAGCTTTGGGACATTTACGGCAGTCCATTCCTGACAAGATTTGGTACGACTGCTGCGCCCATACATGCCTCATCTCCCCCAACCACCACCATAAGCTCATACATTATACATTTTTAAGCAGAGCTTACGTCATGCCCAGCACACTGCTGCAGTCTGACTCCACAAGATCGCCTAACTGCCCTGCATGACACATTGCCGGGGCTGACCGCCCATGACATGGACGTATAGTCATGTTGAACCTCTTTGGAGGGATGTATTCAGCCGATTAGCCTTGATGATAAACACCACACTCTACCCTGATCCCTTATTAACATTACTGTACCGTGTTCAAGACAAACCTAAAAATGTGCGACTATTTACTGCCGTTGCACTACTCATGGCCAAACGCGAGATTGCCCTTCACTGGGGGGCAGGAGCTTGCCCATAGATAAGGCCTGGTTAAAGAGTTTAATGTACTGTAACACTACCAGCAAGCTGTATGCTTCACTCCAACCTCCATATCAAAAGACATTTGGCAACCACTGAGAGATTTTCTACAGACCTCGGAGACCTCAAAGCTAGAATCCTGAACTTGGGTGTTCCTCAATGCATCCCTAGAGGACTTTGTAGACCACTGGTTGTCAGCACTAGCTATGCTTTACATTTCTAGCCTCACAGTTTTGACTATTTTTGTGTTCAAAATAGTTTAATACATTTTATAATAAACAAATGACAATACAAAAAATAGTACCGTAAAAATACCCAATTACAATAGAAAAATATTAAGAACAGCAATTAAATTTCAACAGGTAAAAACAATATAATATAATATTCCTAGAAAAACAAAAAGGGAAGGAGAAGAAGCATATATAAATATATTATTAATAATGATTAAAGTAGAGCTACTATAAAGTGAAGACTGGACTATTATAATAGCAATAAATAACTAGAAACAATTACGTATTTAAGAAGATAAATAATTATCAACAGGTTTCCAAAATGAATGATAAGAATTAGAATTATGATTAATACCATTCAAAGATAACTGAGCTCCTCTTCTGGTAAAAATAACCCATGACCACCAAACATGAACAGATATTAATGAAACATCTTTCCAATAAGTTGTAATGGATTTTAAAGCTGCTGATAACAGAAAATTAAAAAGTTTACCTTCTAAGTCATTTACTTTTTGAGAAAGAACAACAGATTTACAGATTAACAATTTGAATGAAAAATCTTCATGAATATTAAGTAACTTTTTTATAATATCCCAAACTTCAGTCCAAAATTTAAAGACAGAAGGACATTCATAAAGCATATGTTTTAGCGCACCAGTATGTAAATTACAGTGTCAACCATTTGAAGTCGGAAAAAGTTTAGCTTGAAATAAACGTAATGGAGACCATAAACAATTATATAAAATATATGAGTTTGTTTGATAGAGCGAAACAGGTAACCATCCAGAAATATTGTTAAGCCAAATAATTTTCCATGTATCAATAGATAAAGAGGTTGAAAGTTCGTTATTCCAGAATGTTGAGATCACATTAATGTTGGTTCCTTGAGAGATGTTCATTTTTTTTTATATAATATAGAAACACCATGAGATAGAGTGGACACAGTTCGAATATAAATTGATAGATCTGATTTAACATTAGAAGGAATATTATGAGGAAATGAATCTAAGATAGAATTACATAAAAATTCATATTTTAGAAAATCAGAAGGAGGTAAAAGAAATTTTGTTTGTAAAGCCTCAAAAGATATAAAAGCATTATTGTAGTAAACATCTTTAAGGTAAAAAATACCAGCTTTAATCCATGAGTGCCAAAATCTAACATTTCTATTAAGTTTTATGCTTGGGTTATACCATAATGACATATCTTCAGTAGTGGATATGGGTGATTGAAAAATTAAATCAAAATCATTTAAAATTAATTTAGTGGATTTTAAAATAACAGATTTATGAAAAAATTGAGATTTATTGGACATCGTTAGCAAAGTAGGTAATGGAAATGGTTCTATGAAAGTTTTTTCTATAAAAAGCCATGTAGGGGGATTATTCAAATAAGAGTGATTAAACCAAAAAGAGCTTTGTTTTAATATAAAAGCTTTGTGATAATAAAAAAGTCTGGTAAACCAAAACCCCGTTACATTTAGGCAATTTTAATTTTTTATAACTAATACGAGGTGATTTGTTGTTCCAAAGAAATTTGGAAAGGAGTTTATCTACAGCTTTATAAAAACTTTAAAGGAAATTGAGTAGGAATCATGGCAAGGGTATAAAAATATTTTGGTGCAATAGTCATTTTTATAGAGTCCATTCTACCCCACCATGAAAGATGAAGTGAAGACCATTTGGATATTTTATCCTTAATATAATTCAAGATGGAGTCACAGTTCAATGATATTGTTGTTTTCATAGATGAAGAAAACAAAATGCCAAGGTATTTAAATTTATCTCTTTGCCAAATGATTTCATTCATGGGTATATGTAAGTAAAAATGTAAGTCCGTTTTTATATAGCGCAGCTACTCACCCTTACGGGTCTCAAGGCGCTGGGGGCCGTCGTGGAAATTAAGTGAGCTATTGCCCAGAGTCACATGGTGCTGAGCTGAGCTGCCGCCGGAGCCGGGGATCGAACCGTGAACCCTGTGCTCCGAAGTCAGCTGCCCTGGCCGATGCACCACACCTCTCCATTATCTGGGTATCATATCAGGAGTACTCATATCAGGAGTACAGTAGATATTTAAAGGAAAGAATTCTGTTTTATTAGTATTTAACTTATAACCAGAAACTGTGGAATAAGACGAAATAATTTCAAATAAGGAAGGGAATGAGGATAAAGGATTGCTAATAAATAAAAGTACATCATCTACATATGCTAAAGTTTTAATAGTAACCTCCTTAATATTAATCCCAGTAATTTTATCACATTTTCTGATGGAAACAAGTAAGGGTTCGATACCAAGAAGAAACAAAAGCGGGGAGAGAGAACAACCTTGTCTTGTACCTCTGAAAAGAGAAAGTTGGTTCGAAGTTTGGCCATTAATAAATAGACGAGCAGTAGGAATGGAATATAGAGCAGAAATCATACGGATAAATAAGTCGCCAAAATTAAATGTTATTAAAGTACGAAATAAAAACTGCCAATGAATTTTATCAAAAGCTTTTTCAGCATCTAATGCGAGAACTCCTGATGGTAAAGAAAGAGTGGAACCTTGTTCTACAACATGTAGTAAAGTTCTTGTATTATTGGCAGAATATCTATTCTTCATAAAACCAGATTGATTTGGATGAATAATAGAATCTAACACAGAGGTTCATCTAGTAGCAAGTATTTTGGCATACAGTTTACAATCTTGGTTTATTAAGGAGATAGGACGGTAATTTGACACAAGTGTAGGGTCTTTGTTAGGTTTGGGTAGTACAATAATTAAAGCCTCAGTAAAAGAACCTGTAGTAACTCCCGTAGAACCAAAAAAGGTAAAAAGTTGAAATAAATGAGGAATAAGCTTTAACTGAAATTCTTTATAAAATTCTGCGGGAATGCCATCGGGTCCTGGGGATTTATTTTTTTTAAGAGACTTTATGGCTGATAAAATTTCATCTTGAATAATAGGCAAATCTAATTCAGTTTTATTTGATTGGGAAATCTTGGGCAATCCACATTTAGATAAAAAGAATCAATTAAAGAGGAATCGTCAAAGTTAGGTTTGCTATATAAAGTAGTATAAAAATCCAGAAACTCATTAACAATATCATTTTGGGATAAAGCAATTTTACCATTAGAGCCATGAATTGAATTAATTTGTGTCTTATCTTTTTTAATGCGTAAATAATTGGCTAAAAGTCTTCCTGATCTATTAGCATTAAAACAAAATTTGGCTTTAGAGTTTGAAAGTTGAATACCAGCTCTTCTGCTAAGGATTGAATTAAACTCATATCTAAGTTTTTGCAATTTCAATCTATATTGAGGATCGTTAGATGTAATAAAAAATCTCTCATATTTTGCAATTTGTTTATCCAAATCTTTAATTTTCGCATTAAAAGTTTTATTCTCATGTGTCATAAGAGAAATAGAGGCTCCTCTAATATAGGCTTTAAAAGCAGCCCATCTATTCACCATGGAAGTAGAGCCTTCTGGGTTGAGAAGAAAGTAATCGTGAAGAACATTTAAGAGTTTTGGTTTATTTTGTTCATTAAGAACAATACTAGTATTTATTCACCATCTGGATTGCGCTGTAAAATTTGAATTCAGTTTCAAAATAAAAGAAATTAAGGCATGATCCGAAATATCAATATTACCAATAGTAGGAGTGACCACAGAGTTAATTAGTTGTCAAGAAATTAATAGATTATCAAGCCTAGAGGGAGAATTGTGAGGATTAGAAAAAAATGTAAACATTTTTTCTGTAGGAAAATGTAATCGCCAAATATCTACCAGCTTTGTAGTTTGAAGAAATGATTTAAAAGCAAAAAATGCTTTAGGAGGTCGAAATTTAGTGAGAGAGAATCTAGCTAATAAAGGATCAGATATAATATTGAAATATCCTCCAACTATAAGAGGAACGTTACCCAACTTGAGAACTTCAGTAGTTAGAGTAGACCAAAATATAGGATCATCAGCAGTTGGACCATATACATTTAGTAAAAACATGACTGCATCATGAACTTTAATTTTAGCTATAACATATCTACTATCTGTATCTGAAATTTTACTCAAAATTTGGCAATGTAATCTTTTCGCAAAAAGAATAGCAACACCATTTTTTTGCCATTTGCAGGAGAAGATATAATGCTATCAACTCACTTTTTTTTCATATAATCTAAGATTTTGTCATCAATATGTGTTTCCTGTATAAAACAAATATCTGCTTTACAACTTCCTAAATAATCTAACATTTTTGTACGTTTAACAGGATGACGCAACCCCTTGACATTTAAAGAGACTATCTTGACATTATGAACATTAGCCATAGTAAAAAGATAGAAGGAAAAAATCAAGAAGAGGAGAAAAATGTAAAGAAAGAATATTAAGAATAGTAGCTCCAGAACAGGGGAAAAGGAGAGAGTATGAAAAAGAAAATACAAACAAAACATGAAAAAGACGACAACAATTAAACATTAATAACAGGAATGAAACGCACACACCCTTTACAAGCATGACCGAAACCGTTGGAGTCCCATGTGAAAATAAACAGTAAATTTGTCAGAAATAAACGTAACGATAATATTCAAGTAGCAGAATCATGTGTATCCATTGAATGCTGTGAATGTTGATCCAGGAACAATATTAAGGGGCCGATTCCGATTCAGGCCGGAAATCACTCCGACCGAGCCGGACCCGGAGAGATTTCCGACCGAATCGGACTCTGGCAGTCCGACCGAACGAGTACGATGCGCACGCATGCAATCGGACTCGAGTCGGTCGGACTCCCATTGAAGTCAATGGGAGCCGGACGTACAACACGTACGCGGGCTCCCATTGACTCAATGGGTGCGAGGCGAACAAGGGCGTCCCCTACAGCGGGTATGCCTCGATGCGACTCGCGGCGTACATGCACAGGTAGGGGGGACCCATGGGTCCCCCCTGTGTGCGACTCGCGCGGCTACGCGTACAGGGGGTCCGACACGGACCCCCAAAGTCCGGCTCCGACTGCTCTTTCGAGCCGGACGGCGCGAGTCGGTCGGACTGCTCGCGGCGCGCACCGTACTTGCCCGGCCGGGGAACGTCTCCATTGCGCGGTGCGAGTCGTGTCCGTGCGAGTCGGTCGGAGCGGTTCGGACCCTCGTACGAGTCGGTCGGCGATTTTGCGTGCGCTCGCATCGTACTCGCTCGGCCGGACGCACGTACGAATCGGTCGGGAAAGAGGGCTCCAAATCGGATCCGGTTAAGCCGAATCCGATTCGGTGCCCTACCGGCCGAGATCGGAATCGGCCCCTAAGTCTTCAGGTCGATGGAAGGACTTAGAAAAATTATCTTTCCAAATGCGCATTGTTGAAGGGTCAAAAAGACCATATTTAAAACCAAGACTTCTTAGCTGAGGGCGAAAAGCAGTGAATTCCTTGCGAATCCTAACAGTATCTTTAGCAAAGTCTTGGTGAATAAAGAATTTATTACCATTGACCATTAAGGAAGGAATTTCTCGTGCTGCTTTCCTTATCAAGACCAAATGATGGTGACGTAAAACTTTAAAAATCATTTGTCGAGGTTTTTTGTGATGAGGATTACGATGAGATGGAATCCTATGTGCTTTATCAATTTCAAATTTCTCCGGAAATTTGATGTTTAGAAGGCCAGGAATCAGATTCTCTAAATATATTCTGCAATTGGAACCTTCAACATCCTCTGGTAAACTAAAAGTGCGTAAGTTATATTGCCTGTTACGATTTTCCATATCCAGAAGGAGGGCAGACATAGGAGAAATTTTCGCCACAAGTGGAGTAAATACATCAATTTTAACTTTATTGTCTTGTATTTTAATTGAATTATCCGAAATTTTCATTGACATACTAGCCATGTCTTTGCGCAAATTTTTAATCTCTGACACAATTGTATCTGTGTTAGCACGAAGTGCTTAAATTTCGTCAAGAATTAATGTCAAAGAAGGTTCACTCGACTCCACCACTTTAGATTTAACTGGCAGTGGAGAAACCTGTTGCTTCCTTTTATTATGAGGTGTTAGCGCATTTTTATTTCTATTTTCCTTTTTCAAGAATTAAGATTGTAGAGAAATGCAAAATTAAGGAAAAGGTGATTATTGCAGACAAAATGCTTGAAAAAATGATTGGTGCAGCAGCTAAAACAGACTGTGGGAGTGGTTAGGCCAAAGCCAGGCCCTCTCTTGAACACTTACTCCGCCCCCCTGACAGACAAGCTGGGCAATACCTCGAGGCAGAGCTGAGAGCTGGAGCAGGAGGGAAGAAAACACCACTTCCGACGACAGAAAGTCCTGGAAAAACCTCACAGCAGCAGGTAAGGGCTTCGGAGCACAGCTACCTCATTAAGGAGGATATTCTGATGAAAATATCGGAGTAATTGGTCGAAAAACGGGCAGTTACGAGCGAAGCTCACCGGGAGGCGGCCATTTTGTTTCGCACGCTCACGCGTCTCCACAGTTTTGACTAACTAATGCGCTTCCCTTCCATATATCAAACTTTGTTGTCGGTACCTCAGGTTATACGGCTGAACTATGGCCTGGCCGTGGATAAATTGACCACCCAGGTGGAAAGATTGATCTGCCTCCCCTTCTCAGTGGCCATACCACACCACTTGCTGTTTCGAATGTCTTCTACAATGTATCAGTATGTAACACGATTTGTATTACTCCCCGTGATTCTGGGCTATTGTTGTTTTGTGTATGGCATGACAAAATGATAAATATATTTTACCAAAAAAAACTACGACACTCCACTCCACTCTATGACACTCCACTGTACTCCACGACATATCACTTTACTCTAAGCCACTCCAATCTAGAAGACTTTACTCCATGTAAGTCTACGGCACTCCATTCCACTGTATGGCACTCCACTGTACTCTACGACATACCACTTCACTGTACGCCACTCCACAGAAGACTCTACTTGACTGTATGCCACTCTACTGTTAGCCACTCTACTCCACTCTAGTCCACTCCACTCTACCACTCTCTACCACACTCCAGTGTATGACATGCTACTCTACTATACTCTCCACTCTATGACACTACATTGTACGACACCTTGCTCCACTCTACTGTATGACACTTCTCTCTACTGTCCAGCACTCTACTCCACTGTTCCCCCTACACTCTACGCCACTCTACTCTTCTCTGTGACACTGCACAACACGGCACTCCACTCCACTGTATGACATGGCACTCCACTCTATGACACGCTTCTCCACTGTATGATACACAACTCCACTCGACGACACTTCACTCCACCCTACGCCACTCCACTCTACGACACACAACTCCACTCTATGCAAAGGCCCTGCACTGTACGCCATTGCACTCTATACCACTCCATTCTAAGACACTCTATGACACATCACGCTTGTGTTTGCTATGTTTGCCCTAAGTGGCCAAGGGTATGCCCAGACGTGGGTCCCTTGCTCGCTGTGCCACTGGAGTCAAGCTAGCCTGGCTGATGAGGAGTGATACCCCGAAAACGGTCCCAGGATGCACATTTCAGGACCTGGCCTGACAGTTTGGGCTTGGCTGTTCCCATGAAGAGCAGGGTCAAGACTGATTTGAATATATGGCTGGGTCCAAACTGGGGTGGCATGGTTAGCAGAAGAACAATGGATATAGATATCTTGACTGAGGGTGAGTGTTTAAAAAGTTTCAGCACTCTGTCCATCATCTTGTTGTGTTTGCTACCACTCTAAAACACACCACTTCACTGTACTATACAACATGTCTTTTTACTCCACGTCACTCCACTCTACTATACCACACACCACTCTACTCTACAACACTCCACTCTCTGACACTCCACCCCACCCTAGGACACACCACACCACTCCACACAATGACACTTTACTCCACTTTATGCTACACCACTTCACTGTATAACACTTTATGACACTCCACTGTACAACACTACACTCTAAGACAGACTCCTTTACTTCACACGATGATTATAGTTAGGAAAACTTTATTTATTCTTTCTACACAAGCCAAACTTAAACTACACAAACAATAGAAATTCTAAAGTTGTAGTTAACCTTAAATGTATAATGTATGCATAACCTTCAAATTACTATAACTCACATACCTCCATACACAGTGTTGTGAGCTCTCTTGCCATACTACATTAACTATAACTCACTGCTTTATGATGCACCTCTCATACCCTTTCATATTACATCACTTATACATATGAAATCATAGCATTCAAAACAACAGTTATGACATTTTAATTGACATAATTTGTGAAAACACTGTGCATGGAGAAGTAGAGAGCTATAGTTCATGCACTGTGTCTAGCCAGATGAAAACACTGTGGAAGGAGTTATAGTAATTTGAAGGTGATGCATAATTTATAAGTTCAGGGCCTCATTTATGAGGTATTGGCGCAGGGCAGCATCGTAATGAATCTTGCTGCGCTGCCCTATGTCAAAAACAAAAGGGCAGGAATGCATGGTATCTATGAGATACAGTACATTCCTGTCCTTTTCCCATGTACTGGCAAACAACGGGCTGCCATGCGCCAACACAGGCACCCTTGCGCCATGGTGCAAGGTTGCTTGTGTTGCTGGTCGATTGATTTTGTGCCGGAAGGCACACCTTCCGGCACAAAATCAATCAATTCAGGCGATTTCCTCTTTCCACGCGTGCTGCATTCCGCAGCACACATAGAAAAAGAAAAAAACTAGAGAAATGAAAACTTTTCTCCTAGTTGCACCTCCCTAACGCCACCCCTGGGTTGGTGTTAGATTCTGACGCATTCCCAAGTTAACGATTTCTCGTAAATCTGGGAATGCTTCAGATTCCATGGGTGTTGCGTGGGAACACCCTCAGCAACACTATTGGAATGCCTTTTTCACGCAGTCTTCTGCGTGAAAGGGACACATATTTACAAGGCCATGAAAAGCCTTGTAAAGTGGCTTTGCGTTGCCTTGTAAATATGCTCCGGCACCCGAACGTCAAATAGGTGATGTTCCGGTGGTGCAAAAGTGCAGCATAAATGAGGCCCTCCAGGTATAAATCTAACTTTAGAATTTCTAATGTTTGTGTAGTTTAAGTTTGGTTTGGTTAGAAAGAATAAATAAAGTTTCCATAACTATAACTAAGTTTTAACCTTTGTTTTTTTCAGTGACTATAACTCTGGCTAACTATAACTCGTGCCCTAAGGTAACTCTGCACTGCTAATTACCCCACATAATACATCACTCATGATGACATCTATGACATCATTGATAAGATAACTACAACATTTGCAAATAAATTATTGATAAGAAAACCGTGCATGGCGAGGGTGCGAGTTATTTTTATTCTTAATGTATGCAAACATGCTCGCTCTTTCATATTAAAGAGCTGTGCACCAAGGTATTAAGTGGTTTGTGGGAAAGAAGGTGGTCTGATCATGTTTTATATGGGATAAAGTACCACCTGGCATACATGAGAAGAATATTGCAAGTCACCTTGTAGTTCCATAACTTTATAAATGAACTCGGCACCTCCATATCCTTAGGGAACTCCTTGGTGACTTGCAATATCCTTAAAATGCACTTTTGATATACAAACATGAGATGTAAAGTGACTCCTAATACAATCACCATGATTTAATGACTCCTATGTAACGACCTGTGAAGTAACAACTGACGGTTCAAGGAAAATAATTATAAGAAAGATCAAAGAATTGGTTGCTAATTGAATTTCAAACAGAGGGGAGACAGTAGAAGACTTTTCATTTATGAAAATCATTGGGTTTACATATTCGGCACTGCTCAACTCACGTAAAGATGTATGGTAATGCTGTCCATTGTAAACTATCCTTTTTAGGCATTTTCGTTTTATCCAGAAAGACTAAAAATGCATTTTCTGAGCTTTCCATAACATCTGTACTATCATTTTTAAAACTGAAATGATACTTACTTACTTTTGAATTGTGTTAAAAATGTGCAGTGATTTCGGCTCCAGTTGTACTGCCTAAAGGCTCTTCAGTTTCATCACTTTGTTTTGAAATTTCTGATTATTATGGTTACTGCATCTTATAATCGATCTAGGTTACTTAATCACGCCCATAATTTTAAATCTTGTGCTATTTACATTATTTCACAAGGACGGCAGTTCCACTCTTGCCATAATTATGTTTAACAATCAAAGGCACCATTATGAGATGCCCGGGATTCAGAGGGGGATAGTGAGCCTGAATGAATGATTCCAGCTTGTATGTCCACCCCTGAATCCGGGCCACAGAAGTTAAAGTCCTCAGATGGGGGAATAACTCGCAAACTGGGGAACACCATGGACTTGGCTGCACATAGATTTCCTAATTACGGGGACTTAACTGCAGATATTTTTTTACACCTGTTGTTAGCAGGTGAAAGGGGTGAGCGGACCCATAGGTGGTTTTAACCGGTGGAAAAATGCATCCAGTAAAATTAGTCCCAAAATTCTTGCACACACTAATTACGGGGGAGGGAACACTGGACAACCCACAATCGTCCAGAGGGTATCCCCTCTGGGCATACTGTTGTATGCACGAGCGCTTTATGCCTTTGTGCTCGTGTTGTTGTTTTATGAAGTAGACACGTGCAGGACATGCTGTGTTGTGCTTGTGTCTATTTCATATGAAGCAGGCTGGTAGGAGTTTGGGCAGTGGTTTTGCTAACGTGGTGCAGCATCTTTTAAACCATGGGGAGTGTGTTTATATGGTGGGCGGTGGCAGTTACTGGCAGCTGAAGACTGGACTTGCTGCTGGTAACATGCATCTAGTTGAATAAACGCCTCTGTCACCATACCTTGGATTCCAGTGTCTTTACACTCAGGGAAGAATTTACATGCGTAGATTACTACTATTTCCATATTTTTGGAGGATTTATTACTGGATAGCACACTTATGCTGCAACCCCCCATTGGTTGGTATTTCTCCAATAGTGTGTGTCTCTGTAGGCATTGCCTGCCTTTAGATTGATTCCTGTTTTTCTTTAGCTGAATTGGATCCTGTATTGTGTGGGCTGCCGTCCTTATTGACCACTGTTTCGGTGTGTGATTGGTGCACACGTTCTGCTGCTGGCTGATTTGCTCTGAAGGCATTCCATTGGTCCCTCAGGCTCTCCTGCCTGTGGATTATATCGGAGGCATCCTGTTGTAAATTCAGTGCCATTCGGGTGAGCAGTGTTCAGCTTTCACCACAGCACGTCTCACACGGGGCCGCACACACCAGCAGTTTGCACAGGAAGTCCGGGAACTCACCTCAGTGTGTTTCTAATGGTGAAGCACACACCAGCAATTTTTCCCTAGGCATGATTTTTGCCACAAGTGCGTGCCAAAGGTGATATGCACAACATTTGTGTGAGATTCTTTGCGTGTTTGATCAAGGTGAAATGCACACCTTCTTTGTCTGACAGCGGTGACTAACTTTATTATTTTTATAGTACTTATTGTTATGAGTGCAAATTTAAAGCTTACATATTAGTTCTAGGGCAAAAGCTAGTTGCATAGCTTTTTGTTATTACCTGTTATCATGTCAGTCATTTTCCCACACCCCATCATTTCTCTCAGCTCCTGGTGAGCCTCCCGTGGATTAGGAATGTTGGAGGGTGTGTTTTTAGCTTATGTGGAGGTATTAGAGGGGGAGGAGTGTGAACCTAAAAGGATGTTAGCCCTACTTAAACATTGTTTGGAAGGTATTGGGTTAAAAGAGTTTAAGATTCTGCTGAGTGTGGTCAATCTTGGTAATATTAACGTGTACCAATATGCATCCAAGCAACTATCCTTACGCTATGGGAAAAAACCAACGTGGTAATGGAAAGATTCATTTTTTACGCTAGGAAGTAATGTTCTAAAGAGTCTATCGAGGATTACGTTTCCACCCTTAGGTACCTTGTTGTGACTTGTGAATTTGAACATATTATGTATAAACAGGCATTAATGGATCAAATTCTAACGAGAACTAACAATAAAAAGATTCAAGAAAGGTAATGGACCACTTCGGACATGTCACTTAACACAGCCATAGGAATTGCTAAAGCGATCAAGCATTCGGAAAAGTTTGTACAGGAAATAAGGGGTAATGAGAAGAGTGAAGTCCATGTTGTATCTAATGATGGAGAGAAATCAAAGAAACTTCCTGTGCCCAAGAATGAGTTATTGCATAACATAAACCTGAGGTGAAAAATAAATGGCAAAGGTCGGAATGGAAAAGAGCAATATTGCTATGTTACAGGCATGGTAGTAACGGGCCTTTGGGCAATTCTAAAATGTGTCATGCAATGGATAAGGTGTGTCCAGGTGCAACAAGAAGGGACATTTCTGTAGAATATGCAGATCTATGCCCAGGAGTGTGAATGTTGTGCAAAGTTATGATGATGGTGATTCCCTTTATGACTACTGTGATCAGGTTATCAA